>CAJQUN010000019.1:3787346-4447369 GCA_907163345.1 Haberlea rhodopensis
AACATTACAAGATCCATCGGGTCGCACAAAAGATTAAATCGATAAAGGGAATTAAATTCATTGGATGAATTAATTAATTAAGAAGAGTCTTAATTAAATGATTATAAGGATTTAATTAAATCATGGGTTTGGGCCCATGAAGCTTTGTGAAAGCCTTTAATTAAATCATATATAATTAGATGGCAAGGTTAATGATTAACTTAACACTTCATATCATCAAAACCTAAAAGGCTCTCAAGCTTTAACCCTCACGGCCGCTGCCTCCTTCCTCATCCATCTTCACGGCCGACGTGAATAGTGGTGATCGGAACGGCCGCCGTTTAATTGGTTTTGAACCGTGGGTTTGGTTTTGGTTCAAGAATAAGTCTAGCAACTAGTTCTTGAACATCCCTTCCCGATTTGATCGTGTGGATACCGTTGAGGTAAGGCCTTGGAGGTGTTGCTCGTGACTCGGAATCGTTGAACGTGGTGCTTCGTGGAATCTGCTCAAACACGCTACAAGGGTGAGACTCTTATGATCTTTTATCCGATATGACAACTTTGTATAGATCCGCGGTTAAAGTAATCCAAAAATTTTAAATTCCGCTGCGTTGTATGCTTGTTGGATTACTAACAGTGGTATCAGAGCCAGGTTCAAAGCTCATATCGGATTTATGTGGTTAATTGTTTAATAATATTTAGATTTGTATTGCATGCTAATAAAACTGTATATAATCATATATGATATGAGTAAATCGAGTTTGTGTAATTATCGTGAAATTATATTTGATATAATTAAAGTTTATTGTATACGATACATGAAGGCGCAAAACCGAGCCCAAAGCATGAGATGGTTCGGCCACCACCATCACAAATGACACACGGCTGCCACATGAGGGCTAGGATTTTCGAACCCTTGGCTCGAGATGGTTCAGCCGTTGTGGCTAATAATTGTGCATGGAAGTGTCGAAACAATGCTAGGGTTTAGAACTAATGGCTCGATTAGATGGTTGGAGGCTTCCTCTACATGAGAGCTAGGGTTTTTCGAACCCCTTGGCTCGAGATGGTTGAGCCACCACTGATATGAATCGTGCATAAGCCGAGCCACCGTAGTTGGACTAGAGTTTCGAACCCTAATGCTAACATGGCTCACGGCCGCCGCATGGAAGAGGCTAGGGTTTCGAACCCTTAGCCATTTTCGGCCCATGATGGTGCCGAGATGACTAGGGTTTCGAACCCTAGTCACATGCGTGGTGGGCCGTGGTTTTGGGCTAAGGTTCCATGACATGTGATGTCCCGAGCATACGATAATTTCAAAAAATTTATTTTACAGTTTTTATTGGGATTAAATTTTAAAATGTTTAGAATTTAATTCATTAATTGTTATTGCATGTTATATGTGTTGTTTGAGCATGGTGCATGGTTATAGCCCTTTAACCTATTAGATAGGATTTGTGAATGTTTGTAATTTATAATACGACCTGCGAGTCGTGCCTTCTCTATTTTTTTCCTGAATGTTATCCCTCCCCTATGTTCCCCTCGAATGTGAATCGATGAATTCTCTATATTTGTAAATGTTGTATAGTATAGTTTATTTATTGATGGTGATCATTGAAGATGGAGCATGATGAAGGGATGAGGAGGCCATTCACAATTCGGAGCCAAAGGAAGGTGCTTATGAAGTTACCTTAGGTTGACTCTTAGGATTTTTTCATTGGCTTGAGAAAATCGCTAGTAGGGGCTATAACCATGTCACGTTTAATTTATGCATGTGATGCATGATTTATCTTATGTTTTAGATTGATAATTTTATTATACATATATGTAGATATGTATATGCTTATATGTAGTGGACATATTTTAAATTATCAATAATAAAATCATGAGATCAATAAATCCCTCTAAAATATTAAGTTTTAGATGCCTTCCAAAATTAAAAGTACTCGTCAAGACTTCGATTGAACATGTGTGGGTTTGCCAAAGCAAAGCACCGTGGCAATCTTGGTAAGGCGCGAAAGGATAATAGTGATATCCGTTTTACTTTAAATTGGGTACGACTTAACTAGATTACCTCAATAGGATTGGGAACCTAGAGGCATGGGGTTGGATAATAATTCATTTGATGAATTTGAACAAAGCGTTTTTCGTCCAACTATCCAAGAGTTACATGTGATGTAATTGACAAAGTGTTGTCTACCTAAATAACCGAGTCTTGGGCGATTAGCCAAAGCTAACTCAAGATTAGGTGAAATATGGATCTTGGCCCACTAAAGGTTTCGAGGGTTGATAATTTTAAACAAAATAGTGGGAGTGTCATTTAATATAAGACCATATTAAATGATTAAATCATAAACTTATTTTGCATATTTATATTGTAGATATCCATGGCAACTAACAACGTAACAAGCACATTATCACTGCGATCGGTCCTTGAGAAGGACAAATTAAATGGGACAAATTTCCTAGACTGGTATAGGAACTTGAGGATAGTCCTCAAACAAGAAAACAAACAATATGTCCTAGAGGAACCCTTACCTGCTGAGGAACCTCCCCTGACGGCTGCTAAGGCCGATAAAGATGCTTACAAGAAGCATCAAAATGACGCACTTGATGTTGGGTGCCTTATGCTTGCCACCATGAACTCTGAGCTTCAGAAGCAACATGAGGAAATGGGGACGTTCGATATGATCAAGCATCTTAAGCAACTGTACCAACAACAAGCAAGACAAGAGAGGTATGACGTCTCTAAAGCGTTGTTCCAGTGTAGAATGGTAGAAGGAAGCATAGTTGGAACTCATGTGCTCAAGATGATTGGGTATATTGAGAATCTGGAGAAGCTAGGTTTTCCTTTGGACCAAGAGTTGGCCACTGACGTGATCTTGCAATCGTTGCCTGAAAGCTTCAGTCAATTTGTCTTGAATTACAATATGATTGAAATTGAAAAGACTCTACCACATTTACTTGGCATGCTTAGAACCTTTGAAGCAAATAGTAAGAAGTCTAAGCCTACAAATGTTCTTATTGTGAATAAGAGCAAAGGAAAGACTAAAGCTAAGAGCTTCAAGAAGAACAAGAAGGTCTTTGTTAAATCTAAGCCAAAAACTTCTGCACTTAAGCCAAAGGGAGGGATAGCAAAAGAAGGGAACTGTTTCCATTGCGGTGAGACCGGTCATCGGAAAAGAAATTGCAAAGTTTATCTGGAGGATCTCAAGAAAGGAAGTGTGACTTTCACTTCAGGTATTTTTGTTATACAAGTCAATTTATCTACTTCTTCATCATGGGTATTAGATACTGGATGTGGATCTCACATTTGTGTAAATGTGCAGGATCTCAAAAGGAGTAGGACGTTGGCGAAAGGTGAAGTTGATCTCCGAGTTGGAAATGGAGCAAGAGTTGCTGCATTAGCTATAGGAGATTATTGTTTAGCTTTACCTTCTGGTTTATCGTTGATTTTAAAAGACTGTTATTTTGTGCCATCCATTACCAAAAACATAATTTCTATTTCTTATTTAGACAAGTGTGGGTTTTCATTTATGATAAAGGACAACTGTTGTTCTATTTATTTAAATGATATGTTTTATGCTAGTGCACAAATGATTAATGGTCTTTATGTATTAAATCTTGATATGCCTATCTATAACATAAATACTAAAAGGATTAAGAATAATGATTCTAATCCGACTTATCTCTGGCATTGTCGCTTGGGCCATATAAACGAGAATCGCATATCAAAACTTCATAAGGAAGGAGTATTGGATTCATTTGATTTTGAATCATATGAAACATGTGAATCTTGTTTAATGGGCAAGATGACTAAAGCCCCTTTCAAGGGACATGTTGAAAGGGCAAATGTTTTATTGAGACTAATACATAGTGATGTATGTGGGCCAATAAGTACACAAGCTAGAGGTGATTTTCAATACTTCGTTACATTTACTGATGACCTCAGTAGATATGGGTATGTGTACCTAATGAAGCATAAGCATGAAACCTTTGAAAAGTTCAAAGATTTCAAGAATGAAGTACAAAACCAACTTGGCAAAAGTATCAAAATCCTTCGATCAGATCGAGGAGGTGAATACTTAAGCCAAGAGTTTCATGACTATCTAAAGGAGTGTGGGATAGTCCCACAACTCACTCCTCCGTATACTCCACAATGGAATGGTGTATCCGAGAGGAGAAATCGAACCTTGTTGGACATGGTTTGTAAGGACCCTAGTTCCTTAAGTTCAGATTAAAGGCGTAAATAAAAATTTCCATGCATAACAGAGTATAAAGGTTGTGTTGATGCCCTGAGCTAATAAATTACAGTACCAAAATGAAGTTCCAAAAGGGATTAGTTACATTCTCAACCAATGAATGCTAATCCTATAGCTTTACACTACTCCTAGAGTAGAGACTATACAAAAATTAAGCCTGCTATGCCAAAAGCACTCCTCACTGGCTCACTGCATCAACCCGCCTTAGCCCGTCCGCCCAAAAGTACCTACAGGAACAACCCCAAACCATGAGCATGTATATAAATCATATTCACAATAATATGATCATAATTCAATGCATAAACCAAAATGCAAATCACTTCCTGTACTTAACACATATAAAAGCTCCCTTGGTTGTCCCTGTACCATAATCACAATTAATTGATTATAACATCAATAACATATGTCATGACATGCATCCGTTCCATGTATACCAATGGCCAATCCCAGTCTTATTATATCAGTGGCATAATACCCCTCGCGTTACATGACAGCGGCATTAATACCCCTCACTTCGACATATTAGCGGCATAATATCCCTCGCATCAACATGACAGCGGCATGATCCTTCGCTTCGACATGTTTGCGGAAAATATTCTTCATCGCTACATATGACAGCGGCAAGTATTCTATCATCGCCTCGACATAAAGGCAGCAAGTATTCTTCATCACTGTGATATATCCTCGACTCACAATTACATGCAACCATAATGCATGTTCCAACTATATATGCAACCCTAATGCATAAATAAGACCACATGTGCAACCATAATGCATAGCCAATTCAAAAGCGTAATAAATACGTTTTACCGTCCGATGCTCGTACGTCTCACTACGTACCTTAGTTCCAAAAGTGGAGATGTCGTGGGACTTTATCTCCTTTGATGTGTGGCTACCTGGGATGGTTCTACACAATCACATGAATCCATATTAAAAGCCAATAAATGAACCATTACCAAAAATAACATCATTTAAAACAAAATCCCAAAATCCACATTTTATGCCTTGCGATCGATCGCCATCTAAGCCCCGATCGATCGCCAATGTTCAACAAAAAGTATGTTGGTTCTGCCTCTACCGATCGATCGAGACATTCTCTCGATCGATCGAGATTTCACACATCAATCGATCGGAATATTTTCCCGATCGATCGGTGAGCTCGATACAAGCCTTGGCCAGGCTCTGTCCCGCTCGATCGATCGGACCCAGATTTCGATCGATCGAGAAGCCCTGTTTTTGCGAGAAATTTCCATGTATGAGCTTCCAACAACACCTAAACTCCTATACAACCAAGAACAACTCCAATGCTCAACATATAACCACAAAACAACCTTAAAATACAACCCCCAAACATAACAAGATGTTGGGACAAGATCTACCCCTTTTTAACCCCAAAAACAAGTTATAACCCAACCAAAACTCAATAAAACTCTACCATAGTGGAAGCTTACCACTTGAGCTCCACGTTTCAAGCAAGAAAACACCAAAGACTCCTTTTTTTCAAGCTTTCTCCTCCTCTCTAGTTTCAAAAACGAAAATGGCAGCTTCTGGATGAGTGGATGGGGTTTAGGGACCAAAAAGCTGATGGAGAGGGTGATGGGATATAAAGCATGCAAGTGGCTCCCAAGCCATGATATGGGGTTTTAATTGTATTCCAAGACACAAGCATGGTATGTAGAATACCCCAACATGATATTTTAAAAGTATTTTACCACAATGCAATAAGATCCCTATTAAAATCATGCATTACCAAATAGACACAACCCATATCATTTAACCCATTATAACACCCAAATCCCAACATGTATAACATGTACCCGAAAATGCTCTACCAGGTCACGCCTACCATGTGACAAGCATTTTACCAAGATAATTAGTCCCAACACATAATCTAATTATCGCCATAATATCACATAAACAAAATTAATGCCCTAATTGCAATTAATTATTTCGGGGATATCACAATACTCCCCTACTTATAAGATTTCGTCCTCGAAATCGCATGCACTTACCCAAAAAGAAACTAAACATAAATCACATACCAGAGAATAGTTCAGGGTAGAGCTGCACCATATGCTGCTCCGTCTCCCACGTGGCCTCTTCGACACCCCTGCGAACCCACTGTACCTTTACCATAGGTATCACTTTGTTTCGAAGCCTGCGATCAGCCCTATCCAGAATCCTGACTGGACTTTCTTCATAAGATACATCAGAATCTAACTGAACCTCAGAAGGCTACAATACATGCGACGGATCCGGCTCATACTTCCGTAGCATAGATACATGAAACACGTCGTGAATACCAGACAACGACGGTGGTAGTGCTAAACGGTAAGCCAAGGTACCGATGCGCTATAAAATCTCATACGGTCCCACATACCTCGGAGACAATTTACCACGCATACCGAACCGAACCACACCCCTGAAAGGTGAAATCTTCAAAAAGACCCTGTCTCCCAACTGAAATTCCAACGGTCTCCGCCGTTTATTCGCATAGGCGGCTTACCTGTCCTGGGCTGCCTTCATTTTATGACGGATAATCTTTACTTTATCCTCCATCTCCCGAATCAGTTCGGGTCCTCCCACTGCTTTACTGGTTAAGTCATCCCAGTACAACGGCGACCTACAACGCCTACCATACAAATCCTCAAACGGAGCCATCTGAATACTCGCCTGATAGCTGTTGTTGTATGAAAACTCTACCAAGGCCAAAGAATCTTGCCATGAGGCATCAAACTCCAACACACAAGCTCGCAGCATATCCTCGAGTGTCTGTATAGTACGCTCAGTCTGACCGTCTGTTTGGGGATGATATGCCGTACTCAACCTCAACTCAGTACCCAAAGCTGATTGAAGACCTTCCCAGAAATGAGATGTGAACCGCGGATCTCTGTCAGACACAATAGACACTGGAATCCCATGCAGTCTCACTATATCCCGGACATACAATTGAGCCATCCTCAAGTATGTGTACGTCATACTGTAGGGAATGAAGTGAGCCACTTTTGTCAGCCTGTCAATGATCACCCAAATGGCATCACAACCCGAAGTAGTCCTCGGCAAGTGAGTCACAAAGTCCATAGATATGTGTTCCAACTTCCACTCCGGTATCTCTAAGCTCCTTAGCTCGCCACCGGGTCTCTGCCTCTCCGCCTTAACCTGTTGTCAGATCAAACACCTCTTGACAAAAGCAATCACATCACGCTTCATCCGCTTCCACCAGAACTGATCACACAAGTCCTTATACATCTTCCTCCCTCCTGGGTGGATGCTAAATCGGCTACTATGTGCTCGTTCCAAGATTCCTCTACGCAACCCCGGCGTACCTGGAACTACCCATCGGTTACCGAGTCTCGAAGAACCATCCTCAGCCACTCTGAACTTTGATGGCTGTCCCTGAAGTACCAATGATGACCATCTCTGAATCTCATCATCTGTCCTCTGAGCTCTCCTGATATGCTCATAGATATCTGGCTCAGCTAATAAGGTCGATACATGGACAGGCGATGTATCTACGTCGAAGTCATAGCCCAGATGGCAACAGGAAGTCATCATAGCCGACAAATGCATGACCTCCTCAGCAGTACTCTTCACCTTCCGACTCAAGGCGTCCGCCGTCAAGTTTGCTTTCCCCGGATGGTACATGTTATATGAATAATCTTGGTTGGGGAATCTGAATATTATGTGAATTGAATGCAAGAAATTTTCTGGGTAGCATACGGTGTTGCACTTGCACATGGTTTTCCCCATGATGGTATGATTATATGCACTAATGATATGGCTTAATACACTAATAACGGGTTAAGGGCACGGGGGTCCTTACATGGTTAGATCAATGATGAGTCATGCAGATCTTCCGATATACTTTTGGGGACATGCTTTAGAAACAGCAATATTCATACTGAACCGTGTTCCATCTAAATCAGTGGAAAAGACACCATATGAGATATGGACTGGGAAGCGTCCTAGTATGTCTTTTATGAAGATTTGGGGTTGTGAGGCTTTCGTGAGACGTCATGTCTCTAACAAACTTGGACCCAAATCTGATAAATGTTTATTTGTGGGGTATCCTAAGGAAACGAAAGGATATTATTTCTATTATCCCACCGAGAACAAAGTAGTTGTTGCTCGGACTGGTGTCTTTCTTGAAAGAGAATTTATTTCTAGAAAAACCAGTGGGAGACAAATAGAACTTAGTGAAGTTCAACCACAAGAAAACATTGAACATGATATTGAGATGGAAACAGAGCAGACACCACAAGATGTTGTGGATAAAGTGCCTGCTCAAGAGACACAAGCCCAGTGTAGGTCTGTAAGAGAACACCGGGAGCCACAGAGATATGGATTTCTTGTGACTCAACAAGGTGACTTACTACTTATTGATGAGGATGAGCCGTCATCTTATCAACAAGCTATAATGGGCACTGATTCTGAGAAATGGCAAGAGGCCATGAAATCTGAGATGGAATCCATGTATGCAAACCAAGTATGGACTTTGGTTGACCCACCTGAAGGGGTACGACCCATAGGGTGCAAATGGATTTTCAAGAAAAAGACTGACATGGATGGTAATGTACAAACCTATAAAGGTCGACTGGTTGCAAAAGGTTTCAAACAAATTCATGGTATTGACTATGATGAAACTTTTTCACCAGTTGCCATGATTATGAAATCTGGCAGATGGATGTCAAAACAGCTTTCCTTAATGAAAATCTGCTTGAGGATGTGTACATGACACAGCCCGAGGGTTTTGTCGATCTAAAGGATGCTGGAAAGATATGCAAGCTACAACGATCCATTTATGGATTGAAGCAAGCTTCTCGGAGTTGGAATCTTTGTTTTGATGATGCAGTCAAAGAGTTTGGTTTCATCAAAAACATAGATGAACCTTGTGTCTACAAGAAGGTCAGTGGGAGCATAATTATCTTCCTAATATTGTATGTAGATGACATACTTCTCATTGGGAATGATATCCCTGTCTTACAATCTGTAAAGATTTGGCTAGGGAATTGCTTTTCTATGAAAGACTTGGGTGAAGCCACCTATGTATTAGGAATCAAGATCTATAGAGATAGATCAAGAAGATTACTTGGCCTAAGTCAAAGTACATACATAGACAAAGTGCTAAAACGGTTTAGCATGCAAGAATCAAAGAAAGGATTCGTGCCTATGACACATGGAATTTATCTCTCGAAGGAACAGTGTCCTTCAACACCAGATGAGAGACAACGCATGAGTAAGATTCCATATGCGTCAGCTATTGGATCTATCATGTATGCCATGATATGTACTCGTCCCGATGTATCGTATGCTTTGAGCATGACGAGCAGATATCAAGTTGATCCAGGTGAAAGTCACTGGATTGCAGTCAAGAATATCCTGAAGTACTTGAGAAGAACTAAGGATACATTCTTGATTTATGGAGGTGAGGAAGAGCTCAATGTAATGGGTTACACTGATGCAAACTTCCAAACCGACAAAGATGATTTTCGATCGCAATCTGGATATGTGTATTGCTTAAATGGAGGTGCTGTGAGCTGGAAGAGTTCAAAGCAAGAGACAGTAGCCGATTCTACAACGGAAGCTGAGTACATTGCTGCCTCAGATGCAGCAAAAGAAGCTGTTTGGATTAGGAAGTTCATTTCTGAACTTGGAGTGGTGCCTAACATTAAGGATCCGATAGAACTCTATTGTGATAACAATGGAGCGATCGCATTGGCTAAGGAACCTAGATCTCACCAAAGATCCAAGCACATACTTCAGCGCTTTCATTTCATTCAAGAAATCGTTGAAAGGGGAGATGTTAAAATATGCAAAGTACCAACAGATGATAATGTATCTGACCCATTGACGAAGCCACTGTCACAGCAGAAGCATGATCGTCATACTAGATCTCTAGGCATTAGGTATATGTCTGATTGGTCTTAGTGCAAGTGGGAGATTTGTTGGGATATGCCCTAAGACAAGTCATTAGATGATTATTTAAGACATACAATGTTTTATGATTTTATAAATGGCAAATCATTATTATATATTATTCGAATATTTGTGCAATATGAATTGATATATATGGTAATGTCCTTAGAATAATATTGTATTATTCTTAAAGATTGTCCTTAGTCAAGTATTATCATAAATAAGGATAATGATAATACATTGAGACCAGTATGTTTTGATTGATAAATTGTTCATAGATATGAGATATCAAATCAACACATGGGTATATGTTAGAGAACGATGTACTGGACAGACCCACCATGAGAATGCTACATTGATAGTTATATGAGTGTCATAAGCAATTCTCATAGTGATAATAATGTATGTAATCCTTACGACTTGAGATCATCAGAGATCCCAACATAAGGAGTTATGTATCTTGATATTGTCAAACGTTATCTGTAACAGGGTAAACTATAAAGGCAACTATTGGATACACTACGAATTATGTAGAGGGATGTTGATTGATCAAGATAGGATTTGTCCCTCCTATATAACATGAGAAGTATTTGGGCCCTTGATCAAGTAAGACTAAAATGCATGGCCGTGCTCGAATGAGTCGATATGTGATATCGAGCTTATTCGTTTATTCTAGTTCTACTTGGGGATCAAGAAATAAAGATTGAATATACGAGTATGACTATTCCATGACTCGTGTTCAATCTAAACACAAAGGACAAAGGGATTAAATTACATGGTTAATATTATCACGAGTTCTAAAGGTTATGTCGAGTCAAAGACATTCTTGTAATTTGGGTAGCCTTGATGTGTTGCTAGATACCGCTCTTTGCTTGTGACGTAAAATGTGATTTTATGTCACTGCCAATATTACAAGATCCTATCGGGTCGCACAAAAGATTAAATCGATAAAGGGAATTAAATTCATTTGATGAATTAATTAATTAAGAAGAGTCTTAATTAAATGATTATAAGAATTTAATTAAATCATGGGTTTGGGCCCATGAAGCTTTGTGAAAGCCTTTAATTAAATCATATATGATTAGATGGCAAGGTTAATGATTAACTTAACACTTCATATCATCAAAACCTAAAAGGCTCTCAAGCTTTAACCCTCACGGCCGCCGCCGCCTTCCTCCTCCATCTTCACGGCCGACGTGAATAGTGGTGATCGGAATGGCCGCCGTTTAATCGGTTTTGAACCGTGGGTTTGGTTTTGGTTCAAGAATAAGTCTAGCAACTAGTTCTTGAACATCCCTTCCCGATTTGATCGTGTGGATACCGTTGAGGCAAGGCCTTGGAGGTGTTGCTCGTGACTCGGAATCGTTGAACGTGGTGCTTCGTGGAATCTGCTCAAACACGCTACAAGGGTGAGACTCTTATGATCTTTTATCCGATATGACAACTTTGTATAGATCCGCGGTTAAAGTAATCCAAAAATTTTAAATTCCGCTGCGTTGTATGCTTGTTGGATTACTAACAAACGAGAGTTACTTGTGTCAATTTATTACTAGTTTCAATACAGCTCGAGAAATTGTATTGATTATATTCGAAAATCCGTCGCCTTAAGAATTGATTGATAAGTAATTGTTTTAACAAACAAATCATTGACGATACACAATTGAATGAACATCTTGATAGATTTCTTGAGCGGAATTCCTTTGCATCTTCAAAGGAGTTGTTTTATTTTTGAGTTTTTAATTCTTTAGTTTAATTAGTTAATTAATCATATTTTTCGTAGGCTAAATATAACTTTGCTAATTTTATTTGGTACTTATATATTAGTCCCTGTGGGTTCGACATCCTTTCTTATATATCACTATACTAAAACTTGACACCGTGCACTTGCGGTAGAATCGCTACACTGAGAAATAATTGTTTAAAATAAAAGCGATCAGTAAGATCAGCAGTACTTCATGCGAACACGTCAACATTTTTGTTCAAGCATTCAATCACTTTCTTCTTTATTTCTGGATCTAACTAGGAACCCACTTTCATAGTCTTAGTGGGGTGACCCAGCTAGATCATGAAAAACTCCTCAACCGGAGCTATTCTTTCCTCAGATCCTTCAACCTATTATCTTCTCCTCTTACCACTCACTCCTTCTCCTCGTCCTCTCTCTTTCGAAACTTTTCTTATTTCAGCTCCTGAACATATCACTTCCTCGAGGAACTTTGGTTTCCTTGTACTTGTCCGATTTCCCCACCTACAGGGAATTTCATCGCCAAATGATAGGTGGAAGCCACTGCTTGAAATGCACCTAGGGCTGGTCTGCCCAGAATTATGTTGTATGAGGAGGGAGCATCTACCACCAAAAATTAATCATTTTTGTCTTTGTCCTTGGTTCATCGCCTAAAGTCACTGGTAACTTCTCCAACAAATCCATGTAATGAAGTATGCACCTTTTGCATTGGCATACTTCCCAATTTCATTTGAGCCAATGTACTTAAGAAGAGTACGTCAGCTGAACTTCCTATATCAATGAAGATTCTTTATACATTATAATTGGCCACCGTGGCAGAGATAACCAATGCATCATCATGAGGAAAATGCACCTCTTGCAATCTTTGGGTCCAAAGGCAATTGATGGTCCTGTTGGCGTGATCACCGGTATGATTGACATCACCTGTAATTTTAGGCATAACTTTTTCTTGCTCGGTTAGAATCTCCTCTTGAAAGTCCTCCAGAAATCATATGTATAGTTCCTTGGTTTGGAATATTATTGGGGGCAGGGTCGCTTACTGCCTGAACATCAATCTCCTCATGTCTCTCTACTCGGATTGCTTAGAATCTCCCCCTGAAAGTCATACAGAATTCATATGTAAAGTTCTTTGCTTTGGAGAATTATTGGGGGCAGGCTCGCTTACAGCCTGAACATCAATCTCCTCATGTCCCTCTACTCGTATTGCCCATGACACTGGTTGAGGCGCTCCTCTTCCTGGATTTGTATTATTTTGAGGAGTTGGATTATTAAGAACTGGTTTGACATTAGGCTCTTGCCTACCCCAAGATCTGTTAGCTCATCGTCCTCGAAAATATCCTCATCGGTTATATCCTCCTCGGCCCCTCTTGGGACCCTTTGATTCATTAGCCACCTCTCTTAGTGTCCTTATCGGGAGATACTGCTCGAGGCTTCTCTTCGGCTGTTCAGGATGTATATCTTTCGGCTTGTCTCCCCTCCAAGTTTCATGTCCTTCTTTTGTTACATTTTCTAGGCTTATTCTAAGTTAATGTACTTGGAAACCCTTCCCAGCTACTCATCATAGTCGGATGGGGTATATTTAGCCATTGACCTGAAAAGGTCTTCCTCTTGAAGCCCTTGAGTAAAGGCACTAACAAGTATCTTTGATGTAACATGTGGGACATCAAAACAAGCCTGATTAAATCTTTTCAGAAAGATTCGAAGTGATTCTTTCTTCAATTGCTTAGACCGACCAAGCCGAGAGATGTTCTCTTGCAATTCTTGCTGCTCGCAAATTGATATAAGAACAATAGGCTGAACTTTGAGAATGTGTCTATAATCCTTGGAGGTAACTGATTGAACCAGGATTGAGCAACACCTACCAAAGTGGTTAAGAACACCCTGAATTTCACCCCATCTGTGAGTTGATGGAGGAATGAAGCATTCTCAAATCGTGACAAATACTCACTTGGATCATCATTCCCATTGTAATTTTCAACATTTAAGGTTCAGAAATTCGATGGCAAAGGATCATCGAGAACCTCGCGTGAAAATGGTGTGCTCCTCCTGACAGAATAGATATGACCTTCCATTTTGTTATGCATCTACTGCAGCTCATCCTTCAGATCCTCCATTTGGATGGTACAGGGTTTTGTTACTTTTCTCTCCTATTTGACTGGAGAGATCATTAGCCTCTTTATTCTTTTCTTCTTGTTCTTCCGAAGAAGCCAGATCTTCTTCTTTACTTGTCCCTTCCTGATGAGGTGTGATCATAAATTGCTTTATGACCTTCCCCGTAGTTTTTGCAATAACTTCAGTAAGTTGTTCTAGTGGAATTCCCATGGTGGGGAATACCTGATGATCAGTTTGAGGAGGATGGTTATGTGACAATTACACATCATCATCTCCTTCTTCACGTGATGGAGATGAATGTGAAGGGAGATTGGGATATACCCCTTCGAACTCTATCCCCGATCTTTGCTTCTTATCATTCTTTTTCTTTTGTAAAACACTATCCTAAATCAATGTCTTAACTCGATATTTTCCACAATAGCTCCAATGATGTTATCCCAAATTCTTTATGTTCGGTAGAAATAAGTGTAATAAAAAATGTACGAGAGACACCATAATTTTTTACTTGGAAAACCTTCCAAAATGAAGGGAAAAATCACGGGACATTGTCCAGTATAAATTTTTCACCATAATCGTTGATTTGTTACAGGACTATGATACAATTTTTCTACAATGAACTTAAACAAAACACAAGAACAAAAAGATCGAACAAACAATATATTATGCTCTCTTCGGAGTCTTTTCTTACCCAAAAAGTTCAATCCTTTGCAATGGCACCATATGCTTGTATTTATAGTGCTGACTCTGGTTGTTAATGCACGTCAAATCCGAGACAAGGTCTCATCTTATCGTGGCATTATTAGCTCAAGACGTGTCCGATAAATCCGTGCATCATCAACTCACGTTTTCACCCGGTAACAATAGAGCATATACCAAAAATTTCTATCCAAAAAATTGTAATAAATTCAATTTGTTAGCAAAGTCAATGATACATTTTTAGGGTGAATTTAAAACAAAATTTGGACTTTTTCAATACTAGTCCCAAACTTTTATGGCCAAATTGAATATACTCCTATATAAATTATTTTTAATTAAAAATAGTCCTACATAGATGTTTTTAACAAATTTCGTCACATAAAAATTAATTTTAACAAAAGTGGAATCGCAATTGAATATGGGATTAAGATCACTTTTTAATTAAAAACAACAGTGTGGGACTAGTATTGATCCACTATTTTTTATTAAAAATAAGTTTTTTGATACTATATTTAATTAGTTCTAAAAGTTTGAGACTAGTATTGCAAAGATCTTATTATATGGCCATTTTTTGAAATTTACCCTTTTTATATTAACAAAATCAGTTTGATTCGATTTGGCTTCAATTTTTGTCATCTAAACTTTGAACAAAATAAAAATTGTCAATTTTGTTGATTTAAAAATCGATCCAAACCATACAAGTTAGTGTAGTTTGTGTAGTACAAAATTTATGGGTGTGTATCTTAGGAAAGTAGCAAGCAAAAAACAACAAATGACTTTTAGTAAGAACGTCGAGGCGAGATTTATAATCTCTGTCCTTAAGACAATATTGTAGCTAACGGTTTACTTTGACAATTTATCTCCCAAGATACAACGACTATGATTTGTGATAGGAGCACTCCAAATCACAAATCCATTAAACCACAAAGGTTTAAAAGCGCTCAATAAGAACAAATATGAAGACTCAAAAACTTACTCAAATTTTGATCTTCAATAGGATGTGAATTTCAAAAATTCCATGTTTAACAAGTGAGGAATGTCCTATATATAGTAAATGAAAAATAGGAGTCCAAAAGACACCATTTGAATGCACCATATTAAGGAAAAACCGCACTCCAACATGAATGGACACACCATTTCACGCAAGAAGAAAAATTCTGACGAGCTCGATTGATCGAGCACTCTCAGAAATTATTATTTTTCTTTTCCTGTTGATTTCAATTCACATTTCCAACAATCCCCCCACATGGATTAAATTAATGCATGTATGCAATTGAGCGCTTTTAACAAACTATTATGTCATCTGGAGAGATAGCTTGCGGCTTTGAATCTTCCGTAGTAGTATTCAATCGGATTTACTTGACTTAATAGTGAACTTATAGTCTTGAACTATTTAGGCATTGGTGTAAACCTAGACAATTGAACCCACACCATAACAATTCTAACATTCGTATTGGTTTTTCGGTCATCCATGCTTGGTTTCATAAGTGCTTTTCATCTTTGAAGCGGCCACACTTCGCACTCACGTAGGTGATCTCCTAAAAGAGTATCCCACCATACTCCAACATATTCTTATATGTCTTAGGAATCATTAAAGGTCTTTTGCCAATCCTCGTACCCACTTTGCAGGCTACACCCCTTATCATAGGAATATGTCAGAGATTAATTCTCCAAGGTGTTTATACAATCTCGTAGTTTGGTTATCCCTTTTGAACCTAGATCTTGGGATCTCCAGTCACATAGGTTGGGTATCAACTACAAGATTTTAATTATGAGGTTTTTAATCCCATTCCCCTCGTTAAACTTCCACATGATCTATCGGTTAACCATTTCATATGCGGATCCGCGGTTTCACATAATCACCCACGATTATGCCACTAAAGATCATTTGTCATATAGCATTATCGCAACACATTTTAGTTGCATGCGCAAGATTTTTCTCTAACAACTTATAAAGCCACTCGGCCGAAGAAGCTTTATATGTTTTGCATGGAGAATTTTCCACAACAGTATATCTTCAGTTTTGGTAATCACATTACCTCTTTTGCATAATTTTATCCTTTTAGGAA
The DNA here is from genome assembly GCA_907163345.1 of Haberlea rhodopensis. NCBI lineage: Eukaryota > Viridiplantae > Streptophyta > Magnoliopsida > Lamiales > Gesneriaceae > Haberlea > Haberlea rhodopensis. The sequence continues at coordinate 3,804,119 of CAJQUN010000019.1, forward strand.
ATTTCCATCATCGAATTTTAAGTGTTGTTAACACGTTATCTCTTACAAAATTCGAGACCAATGAAATACTCCACTTTAATTCAAAATTCATATTTAAGCGCATCGATTCTTAAAAAATTACAAGTTCAAGATTCTATTTCTTGCAAACTTGAAATTTTAAGTGCAAAGCTTACAATTTGAACTCGAATTAATCCTTGAGATTCCATTCTTCAAGAGTCTTGGAAACTTAATTCCAAGCATAGTTCTTGATGCACATATGTCAAAAATGTCTCAACATTTTTCCTTTGGTACTTGATGATTTCTAAATTGCTTTTCAAATGAGCATATCATCAATACATTAGCATACAAATGATTATGTGTATATACATTTGTTACACTCGTTAATTTATTTGACAACATGATTTGTCAAACTTTTTCACTTCTTTTATTTGACATTTGTTATGATTTTACTTTGGCCTTCATATTTCTAGCTTAGCCAAGCACCCCCACACATTATCTCGAACAGGAACACCAAAGGCCAACTATCCGTGGCGGACTTCAAGTCGAAACAATATGTTTTCTGCTCGCCAACTAATCGATCTAGAGGTTTCAGTTGATCAAACGTACCTCAAAGGGTCTCTCTCTTCTATAAAGCGAAGCAAAGCGCATGGACCAGACCAATGAACCGAAAGACCGCCTTTCCTGCGTGCGCGTGCCGTTGACTATAGGAAATTCTATTTTCCTTCAATCACAAGGTTTTTCATCATTGCCTAAATGTGGTACTTAGTATGTGATTGACTCATAGAATTGCAACCCCCACAACTTCGGGATAGTCACAAATTACACCCCCGTTCAAACTATCACGTTTCAAGTTCTAAGTGTTATCGTCTTACAAATCCTAAATTCAAGATTTTATTTCTTGAAGATTTTGGATTTAAGTGTACTTGCTTACAAAATTGAAACTTAGATAATATTCTCAAACTCGGTTCACAATTTGCAATTTAAGCGCACTAACTTAGAAAACTTGAATTCAAGATTTTAAATCTTGCAAATTCATGTTAAAACAACATATTTTGTTGCCATCGCTTGAAGTCGCTCCCATTGAACTTTTCAGGTCTTCACCATGATGAACTGGAGTCGTTGTTGCACTCGACGAAGCCATTTGTTGCTAATATTGTCTTAAGATTGTAGTACAAAATTTATTGGTGTGTATCTTAAGAAAATAGCAAGCAAAAAACAACAAATGACTTTTTAGTAAGAACTTCGAGGCGAGATTTATAATCTCTGTCCTTAAGACAATATTGCCCCGTTACGGTGCTAAGGGTTTACTTTGGCAATTTGTCTCCCAAGATATAAATAGAAGCACTCCAAATCACAAATCCTTTAAACCACAAAGGTTTAAAAGCTGTCAATAAGAACAAAGATGAAGACCCAAAAATTACTCAAATTTTGATCTTCAATATGATGTGAATTTCAAAATTCCATGTTTAACAAGTGAGGAATGTCCTATATATAGTAAATGAAAAATAGGAGTTCAAAAGACACCATTTGAATGCACCATATCAAGGAAAAACGCACTCCAATATGAATGGACATACAATTTCACGGAAGAAGAAAAATTCTGACGAGCTCGATCGATCGAGCACTCTCATAAATTTTTGTTTTTCTTTTCCTATTGATTTCAATTCACATTTCCAACAGTTTGGTTGCTACTCACCCCTAATCGACCCAAACCAGACAAGTTAGTGTGACAGAAATTCACACGCTAGTTCAACCACCGGTTTACCAAATAAAAAACTCAACTAACCGCTAAAAATCAGGGATATTGATCTCTAAAATTCATAAATTATAAGGTTCACGTTTTCAGGCTCATCCATTTTTATTTTTTTTATTATTTTGACTTTCGGTTATGATAGTTATTTTAATAAGTTTTTAATAGATTAAGACACTGATAGTTATGATATTATTCATAGGATTTTTATACTCTATACTATAATATTTCTCCTAGTATGATATGAAATTTTAGCAACGGCTTTTATAGGAAAAAAGGAACATTTTAAATTAGAGAGTCAATGGATTTTTTTGCAAAATTTATATTTCGAATATCACAGCAAAATCTATATTTCGAATATCACAGCAAAATCTAAGCATTTTATTTTCTGAAGAAAAATATTAGTCTTTTATATAAAAACCGGTCATATAAATTTATCAAAATATAAATATGTGTTATCTGTTTAAATGTTTTTTTATTATTGTTAATGAATATTTATGATTGTCAACTCTAATAATTTTTTTAAAAGTATATAATCTGACTTAAGTTGAGTTTTTAAATGGTAAATATCAATTATTATAACTATTTTTATACAACCCACATGTTGGTTCAACTACTGGTTAAATGATTGAATCTATAACCCGATAAGACTATGTCTAAAATATTGTCATCTCGCAAAAAAAGGAACTATATCGAAATGGGAAAATATGCTAACGAGATTATACAACAAATAAAAAACTCAACTTTAACAGCTAAAAATCTGGGATATTGATCTCTAGAAATTATAAATTAAGGTTTCTCGTTTGTCACGCTCACACAATTTGTAAATTTTTTTATTTTGACTTTCGATAATGATAATTATTATAATAAGTTTTTAATAGATTAAGACAACGATAGTTGAAATATTATTCATAGGATTTTTATACTCTATATTAATGCTTCGTTCAGTATGATGAGGCGAAATTTTAGTCGTTAAATTCGCAGCGCATGAAGTGAATTGCCACTAAAATACGAAGGATTCACATCATGTAATGATATTAGATGAGACATGGAGAGAAGACTTACCATTTTTCATATGATGTGTTTTACATAAAAATCTAAGTATTTTATTTTCTGAAGAAGAATATAAGTCTTTTACATAAAAACAAGTTGATGTTTACTAAAAATATGTTTATTAGTCTACATTATAATGTTTCTCCCAATATACGATGTTGTGAAATTTTAGCCTTTAAATCCTCAATGCATGATGTAAATTTTTATTAAATACGAGGGATCCACGCCATCTAATGATATAGATTAGACATGAAGAGAATACTTACCATTTTCATATGAGGTGTTGGGGCTTTTTTAAAATAATAACATTTTAAAGTAGAGAGTCAATTAATTCTTTGTTTTTTTTTTAAAAAAAGTTAAGTGTATAATTCGAATATCAGTGCAAAATCTAAGCATTTTATTTTCCAAAGAAAAATTTAAGTATTTTATATTAAAACTAGTTGATCTTTACTAAAAATACATTTTGTTAGTCTATTATCTTATAATGTTTCTCCCAATACGATGTGGTGAAATTTTAGCCTTTAAATTCTCAATACATGAAGCGAATTTTCGTTAAACTATGAGGGATTCACATCATGTAATGTAATGATATTAGATGAGACGTGGAGACTTACCATTTTTCATATGAGGTGTTGCCGATTTTTAGGAATAGGAACATTTTAAATTAGAGAGTCAATGAACATTTTTTAGGGATAGGAACAGTTTAAATTTGAGAATTTACTAAATAATCATAGAACTATAATAGAGCATATACCTTATATAAAATATATTTATATCCAAAAAATTATAATAAATTCATTTTAGCAAAGTCTAAGATATATTTTTTTAGGATAAATTTAAAAAACGATCCCATATAATATGAACTTTTTCAATACTAGTCCACATTTCTGGGACTAACTACAGTCCTACAGAAATTGTTTTCAATCACTAAAATAGTCCCACAAATGTTTTTTTAACAAATTTAATCTCATTGAATTACTTTTCTAACAAAAGTAGTCTCATAACTGAATATGAGAGATTTAAGACTGTGATATCCCCGAAATGATTAATTACAATTTGGGCACTAATTATGTTTACATGATTAATTAAGGTTATAATTGAATTATGTGTTGGAATTAATTACCTTGTTGAAATGCTTAGTCACATGGTAGGCGTGACCCGGTAGTGCATTTCGGAATGCATATTGTGCATGTTGGGAAAACTGGGTATTAACATGGTTTATTCATGTTGGTTGTTAATTATTTGGAAAGCATGAATTTAATTGAGGTTTTGGGTGCATTTTGGTAAAATACTTTAAAAATACCATGTTGGGGTATTTTATACATCATGTTAACTAATGGGGTACAAATTTAATTATAACCTCTTATAACCCCACTACACCCCCCACTTTACCCATCACTTTACAAAATCCCCAATTCACCCTCCCAACCCTAACCCATTCACTATTTTCGTTTTTGGCTTGAAAGTGGAGGGGAAATCCTTGCAAAAGTCTTGTTTGTGAGATTATTGGTAGGATTTGGAGTCCTCAAGAGGTATGGATACCTTCTTGAAGTTTGTATGGTGTTTGGTTTGGTTTTGAAATGGTTTTTGATTGTTTGAAATGAGTTTATTTTGGGTTGGTGTTATTTTTGGTTGGGGGTTGGATTTATGGTTGTATGAAGGTGTTTACTGAAGGTTTTTAGTGTTTATGTATTGTTGATATGTTGGTGTTTGAGTTGGGAAGGTTTGGAAAAGATTTGAGGTGAAAAAAAATGGAGAAATCGCGCACACAGCATGTGGCGATCGATCGCTACAAACGGAGCGATCGATCGCCGAAGGGCCGTATCGAAAATCGTTGCGGGCGATCGATCGCTGGAAATATCACGATCGATCGCCGCGAGGCAGAAAGGTCTGGCGATCGATCGCTATATCGAAGCGATCGATCGGTAAGGCTCGCGATCGATCGCCTCGATGTAGCGATCGATCGCCAGCAGCTGAATAGTGGGAAATTATGTTTTTTGTTGGATTTTTGGTATTTGGCTATTATTTGGCTTCTAATATTGGGTTGTGATTGTGTAGAACCATCACAGGTGGCGACGCAACCAAGGAAGTAAAGTCATACCAAATCCCACTTTTGGAAAGGTACGTAGAAGACGTACGGGCACCCAACGGTACATGTATCTATTATACTCAATGATTATGCATTGTGGATGCGAGTATATATGGAATTGTGCATTGTGGATGCAAATACATGTTGAATTATGTATGATGATTGTATATGCATATGATGATTGTTGGTGCACATCCCATGAGTCATGGTTAGATAGAGTGATGATTTTAATGCTTTGCCGCTGTCACTTGAAACGATGATAGAATACTTGCCGCTGTCATATTGTAGCGAGGAAAGAATATTTTCCGCCAAATGTTGAAGCGAGGGTATTGCCGCATGATGCATTTGCGCGATGTTATTCAATGCCGCTAATATGTCGAAGCGAGGGGTATTAGTGCCGTTGTCATGACAAGCGAGGTGCATTAAAATACACTATTATAACAGACTAGGGATTGGTGATTGATGATAATGAAATGGTGTTATGTCATGACATGTGTGAACCATTAAATAATCTATTGATTATACTCATGAGTTATGGTACAGGGACAACAAAAAACGGAGCGTTTAAAATGCATGGGAAAAACAGGAAGTGTTTTATTACGTTTTATGCATTTACGTCTTATATTCATATTGTGTTGGATATGAATTATTATATGCTCATGTTTTGGGGGTTGTCCTTGTAGGTACATTTTGGCATGATAAAAGGGGCTAAGGCGGGTTGAGGCGATGAGTCCTTAACTTGGCATGTAATTCTTAAGGCTCATAGTCTCAACACGAACTTTTATACTCTGATAACGTATGTTAGCTCTAATTATGCCTTTAATCGGCACTTAAGGAATTAGGGTCCTTACGAAGACTATTTTTTGATTAAAATTAAAAGTTTGGGACAATTTTTTATTACAACAATTTCTACGAGACTATATTTGATTAGTATTAAAAGTTTGAGATTAATATTTCAAAGACATGTATTCTGTCGACCATCTTTTATATTTTACCCTTTTTATATTAACAAAATCAGTTTGATTTGTAAGGTCCTCGCTATCTTAACCCCTATTAGTGCATTATCACATATGTTAGTGCATACATTCATGCCATTAGAAAATACTTATACATGCTCCTAGAGCATTAACATGTCATCTATAAAATTTTGACATTAATCCACTGATGTCCAATTCTCAATACAACTCAACTCGCAAGTATGCATCACATAACACACTAACGTAGTCTCAATTCATTAAGCAATTCCCTTAATTAATTGCATGCAACGCATAAATAAAAGAGAAAAACTCACAACCTTTATACAACCCATATACACATCAGAATACTCACATGCGAGCATTGAATAAGTGAATGCACATCTAATGTATAAAACATAATACTCCTTACCAACATTGGTACCTCAGCCCTGGAAGCATTTCCAATCAAAAGATCAAACTCAACTCCAGAGCCAATGTTGTACATGTTCTACCTGTTCCAACAGAAACAACTTCCACACGGGGTGAGCATACCAATAACACCATCTCAATAATCGCGATATCAAAATTCATAATTTACAGAATATAAAGCTGTAAATTTAAAAGATACTCCATGTATAGTATCGTTATCATATGGGATTCCCCGTGCTGTTCATGTTCTCACAATAACCAAAACCATCAAATTCCCAAAATCAGTTAATCATTACATTGATTAACTATGCACATTCTTACCATGCCAATTTTATAATCAAATATGATTAAATCATTACATTAATGATTAAAGAAATCATATACAACTCAATTAATATTTCGCATTATCTCCACATCCTGTTCCATCGCTCGCTCAACTTCGGCGGTATCACAATCCAATGCTCGCTCAACAGCGACAACATTACTCATTGCTCGCTCAACATGGCACCACATAATCCTCAATGCACATCAAAATGATTGCAACGACAATATATTATTCATGCACATGACGATAATATATTAACTATGCTCGTACGTACACGTTATAATCAAATAGCAAGAGCCAACCCTTGCCTTTGCCCCGAGATCCGGTGAATTATTCGCTAAACACAGATAATAACTCACAATCAATTACGTGAACACAATCCCATACTCAAGCACGTATTCAACCTCCAAATCCATCATCAAGTCATGATGATTAAACATTTAAAAGACTCGGGTGAAGCATGCATTGGTTCCACAACAAACCAATATTTTTCCTTAAACCCGACCTCTCGATCGATTGGCCAAGGGCTCTCGATTGATCGAGAGCCACATAACTTTTGCAACAAAAATCGCCCTCCCTCGATCGATCGAGAAGATTGCTCGATCGATCGCCCGACCTTCTCGATCGATCGGTCGTTTTGCTCGATCGATCGAGGACACTGCTCATCGGCTTTCATTTTTAGCCAACGACGCGCAATCGATTGAGCCCAATTGCCGATCGATCGGTGAGCTCTGCAACAGCCAAAAATGGTGTTTTGAGAGCCAAAACTTCCAAATAAGCACTCCCAACCCTAATACTCCAAAAAATCCTCAACAAAACACCATAAATACTCCTTAAACACCACAACCCAAAAATCTCTAAAATTTAAAAACTCATACCCAACTCTAATCATGCCCAAAATGTAAGGACCCCAGTGCCCTTAACCCGTTATTAGTGTATTAATCCATACCATTAATGCATATAATCATACTATCATGGGAAAAGCCATATGCAAGTACAACACCATATGCAATCCAGAAAATTTCTTGCATTTGATCCACATAATATTCAAATTCCCCAACCAAGATTTACATATATAACATGCACCTTCATAATACACTAACATGCTCTAAGTTCTAGCAATTCCATATTTAATTGCATGCAAACCATGAATGAACAGAGAAAAGCCGTAGCCCATTTATACATCCCATATACATTTAAAATGTACTCACATAAGAGCACCCCAATGAACAAGCGTGTATCCAATGTATAAATACACTCTGCCGAATACCGTTACTGGCACTTCAATCCTGGAAGCACCTCCCAAGCACAACTCGATCTCAACTCTGGATCTATGCACTTATTCACCAGCTCTAGTACCTCGATCCGAGAAGTACCTCCAATCGACAGACCGAGCTCAACTCCACAGTTGCAGCTACACCTGTATCACCTGCCCCAACAGAGACAGCCCCCACACGGGGTGAGCATACCAATACCACCAATCCAAAATCATAATATTACAATTCATAATTTATAGAATGTAAATGCCATGAATTTAAATGATACTCACTGGATGGTATCATCCTCATCCTTGTCCCTGTTCTCAAAATAACCAAACTCATCAAATTCCGAAAGCCAGTTAATCGCCGCATAGATTAACTAATATCATTTCTATTATGCCAGTTCCATAATCAATATGGTAAAATCATTATATATAAAAGATCGTAGATATCACATATATCTAACAAATGATTCCATGTTCCTATTTCATTGCTCGCTCCACAATAACGGCATTTCAACCCCCACGCACGCTAACAATAGCGGCGTCATAACCGATGGTCGCTCAACGGCGATAACATCTCAATCGTTGCTCGCTCAAAGCGGCACCATCTAATTCCCAACGTATTTCCATTTATCACAATTACCAAATACTATACATTTCACTGTCCATTTATTACAAGTACCATATACCATGCATTTCAACATTCATTCATTGCAATTTCCACATACCATTCAATTCACAGTTGTAATATTATAACAGGCTATGCTCGTACGTTATACGTACCTTATAATTCCGTAGTCTGAATCAAACCTTGCCTTAGTCCCGTGACCCGATTAATTATGTGTTAACACACGAAAATAACTCACAATTATTTATGAGCACACAACACATACCCACGCATGAATCAAACTCCCAAATACATCATCAATGTACCAACACAATCTCCTAAAAATTTAAGGAGAAATTTTTTTTTTTTTTTGAAAAGTTACTGTTCATCCATACCGATCGATCGGTAGAACCCAGATTTCTCATTTTTGGCTACGGCATTCGACCGATCGATCGGTAACTCCTACCGTTCGATCGGTAGAACCCTGAAACTCGAAAATCACCATTGTAACACCTCAAAACCTTCCCCAAACTCATACCAACAATTACCAACAACCACAACACTTCATAAACTCCATTAAAACCCATAAAAACACTAAAAACATAACTTTGGATTTTTACCAAAAATCCCCAATTTCCAAACCCAACATAATTCTTAACCAAAATCCACCATACTACTATCAAATCGAAGATAAGGTCGAGGGGAAGATTAATACCTGATTATCTTCGAGAAATCCGGCTCCGAGATCGAGTCTTGCTCGATTCTTCCATGGGAGAAAAGAAGGGTTTGGGGGGGGGGGGGGGGGGGGGGGAAGAGAAGGCGTGTGGGAGAGAGAGAGGAGAGATGGGAGGGTTTTCGTATATGACGAAACACCGAGTCCACTTGGTATATATAGCTCCAAAGCTCCAAAATACCGACTCCTCCACAAATACATCATGATTCATTAAATATCATCTGTTTTCAAAAATCATCTCCCTAACCTCAATTCCCATTACCAGCCACAGTACAAAGTACTCCGGACCCCAGATTCCACCAAAAACCAAATTCCAAGGTTATCACCACGATGAGAATACAATCTCATCCTTTGGATCCAATGACTCCAAATACGGGATTTAAAACCCCCGTGAGTCCAAAACCGCAATTAACTCATAATTGCCACAATTAAAAATCCATTAAGGATTATTACTACACCGGGATTAACACTAGTAATTCCCGGACATCACAATTATCCCCCACTAATAAAATTTCATCCTTGAAATTTGCACGGCGCACTCCACGTGTTGCCGAGATTACAAAATCCAAACGGACTCACATCGTCGAATCATGAACACATCATGAACGACACGCCAACCGCGAGGACACCAACCTCGCACCGAAACCTGGGATGGGGTAGCCACCCAGACCACCACAAACTCAAAGGAAGAAGTTAGCATTCCTCGATGCTATCCATCACAAAAGCAGTCAGCCAACCATAACTGCTAATCAAACGAATCATACATGATTTCAAAATAGATATCGCATCAAGGATATCTCTACGATTTAGCCTACGATGTTAACCATACATCGTTACCAAGGAAACCACCAGTACACTACAATGTACTTATACTACATCCGGCTTCCGCTTCCCAAATCCTTCTCCATCAAAGGAGTAGTTGCACCACATTGCAACACGGATTGGGCAATAACACGACCACTGATCAACACAAAACACATCCCCAAAGATGTTTTCATCCGGGTGTTCCAAGAATCATATCTTGGTCCAAACACACCATCGAGACTCCACGAGGTCTCGAGTTCTCGAAAGGACATGCAAGGACAAACAATTGCATTCACGCCACACGTGTCAACCATGACACTAAACAAATCCGAATCATGGCAATCCCTCGTTTATCCTGGGATTTAACAATCCTAAAACAGGGAGGCTATCGAATTACCCAACAAAAACTACCATGGTTCTAAAACATGACAATCCCTCCTCAGGGGAAGTCAACCCGGACCTCATGATTATTCCTCAGAACACATCGTGCCATCGAGATTACCAATCTCAAGGTGCCACAATCTCTCACCGGAGATTCATCAAACCAAGCAGACTCAATGCAATAGACTTGGGTATCTCCAAACATACCCAACGTCCCAAAACCCACTGTCAATCCCCGACCATTCTCACCTCGCGGAGAACAATGATTGACAGACCAACGACCAATGGTGTGATCCCAACATCAACACCACACAAACCGACTCATCGAATCTCCCAAAGATTCCCAATCGGTAGGTATAACAATACCGCATTCCTCACGAGAAAAAATGTCACGAACTCATGTCCCTCCAACCTCGAACCACCGTTCGGAAACTGGATATATTTATACAAAAATATATCTCGGAACCAAAAACATGCAACTGGTTCAGAATAGTGCATCGAAGCCACTATTAGCAAATCGAAACATGTATACACCATGTATACCCAACCTAGTAATGCTCTGCACTAATACCATAGTACTACACAATCTCGTGCATTTCTCCGGAGATGTCTCTTCGAACGTCTCACCGAAAGTACGAAGCCATCGCCTAGTCCAACACTAGTAGGGCTTACCCCGGTTGATTCACAATCAATCCTCAACCAATGCCAGCAGTCTCCATGACAGTGCAATCCAAATCTCCCCAAGAGATAAAATCAATATAGTAGTGTTATCCCACTAGCTACATTCCACAATTCCAATTGTTATTCCCATTGCATTCCATATGTAAAGATGCTCAATTAGAGCTAGCAACGACTTGTCGTCACTCACGTTGGTATTCCAACCAAATTGAGCTGTCCCAAAACAAGTCCCTCGAAACATTTGACGTATAAATGTCTCCGTGATGTACTCCCTGCCTCAATCATTATTCCACAAGGAGACTACAAAAGCCTACCATACCCCTCATTGTATCACCATACGTTTCACCCAGCTCGAATCCAACGAGCAACATAATGGCTATCACAAGCACACCAAAGCACTGCAACAATACCTGGTTAACGATTTGTTGGTCCCATAGGCTCATACCAACCTATCAACGTGACACACGTCTCATCCCGGTATACCATACCGTACAAACCATTAGAGTTGTGGGTCATCACCCCAACATATCTCTAAAACACTAAGCATAATGGACATCCAGGTGTCCTGGCTCAATTACCATGCAATCCTAATTCATTGGGACTTATTTCACACCCTCGGGGTGGGTGTGCCCATGCCTAATACACATCACATCGACAAGTGAGTAGTTTCCTCAATGACTACTCTTACCACCAATCACTTGGCATTAGCCAATCCAGCGAGTATACCCGGAGGGTATCATTACTTTTAAATATTTACCTATATTACATGATGCGGTACCCTCACATGTACAATGCATCCAATAATCCATCGAGCAATCTGCTCGGCATAATGGTCTCGTCAACTAGTGACCCAGACACCACCATGTGCTCACCACCGGCACTCAAACCATATGACTAAATACGTACACTCAGACGTATTATTCATCAGAACGACGCTACACGTCTACATAGAACATCCACTATGTCATTGTCATCCCGTGACGGTATATGTCAATATATGACATCCAAATAACATCGTCAAACATATGACGGTACATGTCGATACACGACATCCATAATCTCATCGTCAAACACATGACGGTATATAACAACACATAGTGTTCTCAATAATGCTAACAAAAAGTAATATGCCATACCTCATCGCTATCAAGATAGCGGAATACCTGTATCCATCGTCCACCAGCGGTACACAAGCAGCACCCATCGCTCGTAGGCGGCATAATCCAGTGCTACGCACATAGCGGTATAACCCATCGCTATAAAATCAGCGGCATGATCCCTCGACATAGAGTCAGCGGCATAAAACATCACTGTAGATATCCGGCGGTATGAACCATCGCCATAGATGTAGCAGAATGTACCGTCGCTATATAATACCTGGCGGCATAAACCATCGCCATAGATGTAGCGGAATGACCCGTCGCTATGTAATACCCGGCGGTATGAACCATCGCCAATAGAATACCCGGCGGCATGAACCATCGCCAATAGAATAGCGGAATAAGCCATCGCTATGAATACCCGGCGGTATGAATCATCGCCAATAGAATATCGAAATGAACCATCGCTATATAGATACCCGGCGGCATGAACCATCGCCAATAGAATACCCGGCGGCATGAACCATCGCCAATAGAATACCCGGCGGCATGAACCATCGCCAATAGAATAGCAGAATAAGCCATCGCTATGAATACCCGGCGGTATGAATCATCGCCAATAGAATATCGGAATGAACCATCGCTATATAGATACCCGGCGGCATGAACCATCGCCAATAGAATAGCGGAATGAACCATCGCTATATAGATACCCGACGGCATGAACCATCGCCAATAGAATAGCGGAATGAACCACCGCTATATAGATACCCGACGGCATGAACCATTGCCAATAGAATAGCGGAATGAACCATCGCTATATAGATACCCGGCGCATGAACCATCGCCAATAGAATAGCGGAATGAACCATCGCTATACAGATACCCGGCGGCCTGAACCATCGCCAATAGAATAGCGGATACCTAGTCTCGTTACGGTAGTGTATTTTAATGCACCTCGCTTCACATATAGGCGGCATAGAATAACCTCGCTTTAATGGACATGCGGTGCTCCCACCCCTCGCTTCACATTTTAGTGGCAAATATTCTTTCCTCGCCTCATATGATAACCACGCTTCAATGTGACATGCGGCGCTCCCACCCCTCGCTTCACATTGAGCGGCACCAAATCAAATAGCGGCAAGCATTTAAAATCATCACTCATCCATAACAACGACTCATGGGATATTCACCAAGCATTCCATCTATACATGCAATACAATGCATATACCATATCCAATATACATCACCATGAGTGTATTTTTAATGCACCTCGCTTCACATATAAGCGGCATAGAATAACCTCGCTTCAATGGACATGCGGTACTCCCACCCCTCGCCTCACATTGTAGCGGCAAATATTCTTTCGTCGCTTCATATGATAACCTAGCTTCAATGTGACATGCGGCGCTCCCACCCCTCGCTTCACATTGAGCGGCACAAAATAAATAGCGGCAGGCATTTAAAATCATCACTCATTGTGTACATTAACGCATAATCCATGATATATATAAAATGCAGGTTACCTTTTCATGTCCTTCAACCCTGATATCAGCCCTTCGTGTCATAGTGTCCCTACATGAACAATCTCAACCATGAGCATATACAAATCCATATTCACCACAATATGATTATAACGAGTAAATGTGTAAACTATGAGTACAAAGTACTTCCGTATCCCAATGCATTTCAAAATGCTCCCTTTGGTTGTTCGTCTGCCACAACTCACAATCATAATCAACAGGTTATATTATGATTCCATAGATGTCATGACATTTATTGTTCCACTATGATCACATATCATAAATGCACATAGGCAAAATAGTTGTGTCACACAACACTAACTACTGTCATGCATAGATATGTGCTACTCATTTCTATCAGCATATTCCAGGCCCTCAACAGCCCCAAAGAGCTAACCACTGCTCTGATACCACTAATGTAAGGACCCCCGTGCCCTTAACCCGTTATTAGTGTATTAATCCATACCATTAGTGCATATAATCATACTATCATTGGGAAAAGCCATATGCAAGTACAACACCATATGCAATCCAGAAAATTTCTTGCATTTGATCCACATAATATTCAAATTCCCCAACCAAGATTTACATATATAACATGCACCTTCATAATACACTAACATGCTCTCAGTTCATTTAGCAATTCCATATTTAATTGCATGCAAACCATGAATGAACAGAGAAAAGCCGTAGCCCATTTATACATCCCATATACACGTAAAATATACTCACATAAGAGCACCCCAATGAACAAGCGTGTATCCAATGTATAAATACACTCTACCGAATACCGTTACTGGCACTTCAATACTGGAAGCACCTCCCAAGCACAACTCGATCTCAACTCTGGATCTATACACTTATTCACCAGCTCTGGTACCTCGATCCGAGAAGTACCTCCAATCGACAGACCGAGCTCAACTCCACAGCTGCTGCTACACATGTATCACCCGCCCCAACAGAGACAGTCCCCACACGGAGTGAGCATACCAATACCACCAATCCAAAATCATAATATTACAATTCATAATTTATAGAATGTAAATGCCATGAATCTAAATGATACTCCCTGGATGGTATCATCCTCATCCGGGATCCACTGTATTGTCCATGTTCTCAAAATAACCAAACTCATCAAATTCTCAAAGCCAGTTAATCGCCACATAAATTAACTAATATCATTTCTATTATGCCAGTTCCATAATCAATATGGTAAAATCATTATATATAAAAGACCGTAGATATCACATATATCTAACAAATGATTCCATGTTCCTATTTCATTGCTCGCTCCACAATAGCGGCATTTCAACCCCCACGCACGCTAACAATAGCGGCGTCATAACCGATGGTCGCTCAACGACGATAACATCTCAATCGTTGCTCGCTCAAAGCGGCACCATCTAATTCCCAACGTATTTCCATTTATCACAATTACCAAATACTATACATTTCACTGTCCATTTATTACAAGTACCATATACCATGCATTTCAACATTCATTCATTGCAATTTCCACATACCATGCAATTCACAGTTGTAATATTATAACAGGCTATGCTCGTACGTTATACGTACCTTATACTTCCGTAGTCTGAATCAAACCTTGCCTTAGTCCCGTGACCCGATTAATAATGTGCTAACACACGAAAATAACTCACAATTATTTATCAGCACACAACACATACCCAAGCATGAATCAAACTCCCAAATACATCATCAATGTACCCATACAATCTCCGAAAAATTTAAGGAGAAATTTTTTTTTTTTGAAAAGTTACTGTTCATCCCTACTGATCGATCGGTAGAACCCAGATTTCTCATTTTTGGCTACGGCATTTGACCAATCGATAGGTAACTCCTACCGATCGATCGGTAGAACCCTGAAACTCGAAAATCACCATTTTAACACCTCAAAACCTTCCCCAAACTCATACCAACAATTACCAACAACCACAACACTTCATAAACTCCATTAAAACCCATAAAAACACTAAAAACATAACTTTGGATTTTTACCAAAAATCCCCAATTTCCAAACCCAACATAATTCTTAACCAAAATCCACCATACTACTATCAAATCGAAGATAAGGTCGATGGGAAGATTAATACCTGATTATCTTCGAGAAATCCGGCTCCGAGATCGAGTCTTGCTCGATTCTTCCATGGGAGAAAATAAGGGTTTGGGGGGGAAGAGAAGGCGTGTGGGAGAGAGAGAGAGGAGAGAGGGGAGGGTTTTCGTATATGACGAAATACCGAGTCCACTTGGTATATATAGCTCCAAAGCTCCAAAATACCGACTCCTCCACAAATACATCATGATTCATTAAATATCATCTGTTTTCAAAAATCATCTCCCTAACCTCAATTCCCATTACCAGCCACAGTACAAAGTACTCCGGACCCCAGATTCCACCAAAAACCAAATTCCAAGGTTATCACCACGATGAGAATACAATCTCATCCTTTGGATCCAATGACTCCAAATACGGGATTTAAACCCCCCGGGAGTCCCAAAACCGTAATTAACTCATAATTGCCACAATTAAAAATCCATTAAGGATTATTACTACACCGGGATTAACACTAGTAATTCCTGGACATCACACAAACACTACCACACTACAATAAAACGAATGTAAATGCCAGGGGAAGAAGATAAACAAATTATCTTCGAGAAACCTCGCTAGAAGATCGAGCCTTGCTCGATTTGAGGAAAAAGGGAAGGGAAAGGGAAGTGGGGTGAGAGAGAGATAGAATGAAATGCCAACTTAATGGACACCGAGTCTACTTGGTATATATAGTACCAAGGCCCCAAAAACCCGAGTCTCAAATACTCGCACCCTGACTCATTAAAAAACATATGTGTTCAATAATTATCTCTCACTCACTATTTTCATTACCAACCTCAATCCAAAGCTCCCCAGATTTCAGATCCCACTACCAACACAAATCCAAGGTTTAACACCCGAGGCAACGAATAAAGAAGTTGGAAATTTACATCCTCGATCGATCAAGAGGACAAGGTCAATCGATCGAGAGTGGTAGAAAAAATGAGAGACGAGATTAACGAGTTCTCAGTCGATCGAGCCGACTTGCTCGATTGATCGCCCCGTAGAATTTTCAAGAAAAATTACATTTTTGAGTTTGGTCAATTTAAGACACTTCTGTCCAACTCATATACCTAGGGCACGAAAATAAGGGTTGTTGCACACCTTATTCCACACCACATAGTAGCCTTTTCATCCATCCTCCATCATCCACACACCTTAACAAAAGTCCTTGAAGTGCAAGGAAGGAAGCAAGAGAAGAAGATACATTTCAACGCACAGAGTAGGCGCCAATCGTTTATCGTACTTCTAAACCTTTGTTTTTGAATATTCTAGAATTCATGATGTGGATTTGATTGAAAAACACTTTTGCATCTTTTTATTTTGATTTAAACATGAACTAAAGTTTATTTTATCAAGATTAGGGGAGCTTGTGTTTGGTTTGATGATTTGAATGTTTTTATTAGATTGATTCTTTTGTGCATGAATTACCATCTTAATGCTTTCAAAGCTTTGCAAATTGATTGATTTTCGAGAATTATAATATAGATTGAGAGATTAAATTATAATACGCTATAGTAATTCATGTTGTATGTTCAAGCTTGAGATCGATAGATGAAATCACATACGAGTGATAACTTTAGATTGAATGATCTAACGTTAGAGGTTTTCATAGAGATTTATGAAATATCAATTTGGTGATTAAGTGAACGAAAGTTACTTGTTTCAATTTGATATTAATTTCAATATAGCTTGAGAAAGTGTATTGAATGTTTTAAAGGAACTCATTACCTTAGAATTAATTGAAGAGTAAATTATATTTTACAAACGAATCATCGACGATGATACAAGTGAACCGATGTCTTGATAAATTTCTCGAGTGAAATTTCTTCGCAAATTAGTTGATTTTGATTTTAGATTTTAAGTATTTTGTTTAATTAATTATTCCTATATTGCGTAGGTTAAATATAATTTATCTAGTTCTTATTATACGCTAGTCCCTATGGGTACGACATCCCTATTTCCATATCATTATACTAAAATTTGACACAATACACTCGCGGTTAAATTGCGCTACACTAAAAAATTACTGTTTAAAATAAAAGCGATCAAGTTTTTGGCGCCGTTGCCAGGGACTAAAAACTTTGGCTATAAATAACTCCTTTACTACTTCAAGACTTCAAGATATTCACACTACAACATGCCTAAATACAGATTACTTTGAAATTCTTGCAACGTTATGCAATCATGCTTCGTGGGTTTATTACTTATCTATTTCAACCAGACATGGGTTGATTACTTATCTAACATCCTCTGCCTAGTTCTTTCACGAATTTCAGGGTTTGGTGTATCTGTGTCTCACAAACCTGGAATCTCACAAGTAGATGAACGAGGTGTTGATGACAAAAAAGGGGGAAGACAGTTTATATGGAGCAGATGATACTTTGAAGATAACTTACTTCTTTTTTCTAGGTTTTCTTTGTACGAATTCTCTGTATTGTATTTTTCTCCCCCTTGTAAAAACCTCAAAACTAGCCAGTTCGGATCATTCTCTACTGGTTATATTTCTCAAGTGAACTTTGCCTTCTTTAAAAGATTGTAAGCATATGATTGTTGTAAGGATTGTAAATTGTAAGTACAATTCATTTTATATAAAAAATGATATTCTTTCTTAAATGCTCAGCTTGATTACTACTTGTAATCTTCTTATTTATCTAACTTAATCTGTTGCTCTCCATTGTTATCTTTTTAAGTCTTAACAGATATTTGTTGATCGAATGTGTCCGACACGGGTGTCTGAATTAATTTTTATCACGTGGCATGTCCGAGGAGTGTCGGTGCCCGAAGGATGTCCGACGCAGCATCAAATGATTTCCAGGAATATCTGTGCATCGTAGTTATACACCAAATAAAAAACTCAACTAACAGCTAAAAATCACGGATATTGAACTCTAGAAACTATAAATTAAGGTTTCACGTTTGTCATGCTCACACAAATTGTATATTTTTTATTTTGACTTTATTGATAATTATCTTAATAAGTTTTTTAATAGATTAAGACAACCATAGTTGTTATATTTATTATTCATAGGGTTTTTATACTCTATAGTAATGTTTCTTTCAGTATGATGAGGCGAAATTTTAGCCTTTAAATCTCAACGTATGAACTGAATTTCTACGAGGGATTCACATAATCTAATGATATTAAATGAGACATGGAGAGAATACTTGCCATTTTTTATATGAGGCGTTGCGGATTTTTAGACGACGATACTTTTATTGTGTTTGTACAAGAAAGGCGTAAAAATTCATCCTCCAAACAAAATGGCTTCCTCGCCCTGTTCTGAAGGCCCAGCCATCCAAAAGTCTCTCTTTTGTATCAAGGAAGAAGCTAATAAATAAAGAAAACTTCCCCTACTTTAGCCAATAGTGCTGTAAGGACCCTAATCCTTCAGTGCGGAATCAAGGCATAATAGAGCTAAAATAAACAAATCAGAGTCTAAAAGAACATGTTGAGTCTATGAGCTTAAGCATTACATGCCAAAAATAAGGACTACCAAATGGATTAATTACATTCCAATCAAAAGAATGTATGCAACTATAGTTTTATACTACTCCTAGAGTAGATACTATCCAAAATAATCCTGTCCTTTCATCCTCAATAGAATGCTCGTCAAGCTCACCACCTCAACCCGTTCAAGCCCTTCTATCATGCCAAAAAGGTACCTACAAGGACAACCCCCAAACATGAGCAATAATAATCATTCATATTCAACACAATATGAAGATAAAGCGTAAATGCATAATCATAATAAAACACTTCCTGTTTTCCCCATGCATTTCAAACGCTTCCCGTTTGGTTGTCCCTGTACCATAACTCATGAGTATAATCAATAGATTATTTTTAATGGTCTAAACATGTCATGACATATACCAGCTCATCAATACCAAATACTGATCACCAATCCCTAGTCTGTCCATCACAATGTATTTTAATGCCCCTCGCTTATTTACATATAGACGGCATAGGATAACCTCGCTTCAATGGACTGCGGGACTCCCACCCCTCGCCTCTCATTGAGCGGCAAATACCCTTTCCTCGTCCTATATGATAACCACGCTCAAATGTGACATGAGGCGCTCCCACCCCTCGCTTCACATTTAGCGGAACCAAACCAAATAGCGGCAAGCATTAAAATCATCAAGGGATGACCACGACTCATGGGATATGCACCAATAATCATATGCATCTATAAACATCATGCATAACATGTATTTACATCCACTATGCAATACCACATATATACTTGCATCCACAATGCATAACAATAAGTATATAAGATACATGTACCGTTGGGGTGCCCGTACGTCCTCTACGTACCTTTCCAAAAGTGGATTTGATATGGCTTCAATTCCTCGGTTGCGTTGCTACCTGGGATGGTTCTACACAATCACACAACCCCATATTAGAAGCCAAATAATAGCCAAATACCAAAAATTTGACAAAATAAACCATTTCTCAAAAATCCACTGGCGGCGATCGATCGCTTCACCCAGGCGATCGGTCGCCTCAAAATTTACACTGCGGCGATCGGTCGCCTCAAACATGGCGATCGATCGCCATCCCTTTGATTTGGCCACTGCCTCTCGGCGATCGGTCGCCCCATTTTAGGCGATCGATCGCCTAACCCGTAAAAAATGCCACTGTCTCTTGGCGATCGGTCGCCTCTTTTCAGGCGATCGATCGCCTCGCGCAGACATGCGTTTTTCACCATTTTTGTTCCCAAAAGTTCTTCCAACCCATTCCAACACTTAACCAAACAACCAACAACAAAAATAACAACTTAAACCACCAAAATATACCTCAAAACAAGTATAAATCTAACCCTTAACCAAAACCACAACAACCCAACACAAACCCATTTCAAAATCATTAAAAAAAAACCCTTCCAAAACTAACCCAAACACAATAAAAATGACAATGAGGCATCCATACCTCTTGGGGACCTCAAATCACCCAATAATCTTCACAAATCAAGTCTTTTGGAAGGTTTTCTCCCCACCTCTTTGCTCCAACTCGAAAATGGAAAGGGGGAAAGGGTTTGGGTGGTGATTTTGGTAAAGTAAGAGTGAGAGTGTATTGAGTGGGGTTGGGGTAAAAAGGGTGTTGGTTTTAATTAATTAAAAGCATACCAAAATATTCCATGGTGTATAAAACACCCCAACATGATATTCTTTCAAAGCATTTACTCATAATGCACCAAATATCAATTAAACACATGATTTCAATTAAATTGCCACCAAAGGTAAATAAATCATGCTTCCAATAATAATTCCCCACATACCCAAATTACACCCTGAAATGCTATCCCGGGTCACTCTAACATGTGACTAAGCATTTCCACATAATAATTCCAACACATAATTAATTACTACCATAATTAATCATATAATCACAATTAATGCACCAGATTGCAATTAATCATTTCAGGGATATCACAAGTGCCCCCATCTTAGCCACTAGTTACTCCGATCACAACTCCATGATCTTCTTCATTCTCAGGCCATTAAAGACTCTTACATCACTTGTGGCATTAACCCCACTAATCTTTCCCACTAATTGCTCTTTTGTTTATGGCATGTTCAATTCAAAGCATGTCCGGAAAATCCAGGTTTACCAGCCGTTATGTTAGCATCAGGCATTATCCTGTTCGGGCATTTTCCTGTTCGGGAATTATTTTACTCGATGTGGTCTAATTTCCCTACCACATCACCTCACCCCTGAAGTAAAGCAAGATGAGCGAATTCGAGATCTTGAATTATATGCATCGGGTAAAATCATAGTTGTCGTTCCAGTATATTTTTTGGAACTTGAATTTTGAGGGTTAGATCTATCCAATAAAAGCAATAAAGAATCGCTCCAGAGAATTGAATACCAAAAATAACCCGAGCACATAAAGCTCGTCTGAAAAATAAGTATAAGTCCGAGCAACTAAAGCTCATCCGAATAATAAGTGATAAAGATCCGTGCCCATCGAATATCACATTGAATAACCATAAAAAATCTTCCGAAACACCGATAAAGAATCCCTCCCGAGCATCGAACATCAAACATGTCCTGAGCAAAAAACATTCATCTGAAATAAGGAATATCATGAGCAATAGAGCTCGTACGAAGCATCAATTTCACGTAATAATGAAGTGTCAATATAAAGTTCAGAATATCCCGAGATAATGTGTGTCACGAGCAACTTATCCAAGTAGAATAAGTGATAAACCTCCGAGTTACCAGGAAAATAATGTATAATCGAGCTCTAGGGAAAATATCCCGAGCAGATAAATATGATCAAGCTTCAGAAAAATATCCCAAGCAGATACATTTAGATAGTTTTAGGTTTAAACATTGACCAAACATCCAATCCCATAAACTAATAAAATTTTGAACAAACTCGCACATCCCGAATAACAACACTTCAGCAATTTTAGATTTAAACATGGACCAAACATCCCGATCCCATGAATAAAATAATAAAATTCCGAACAAGCTCGCACATCCCGAGAAAAAATACTTTGGCAATTTTAAGTTTAAACAAGGACCAAACATCCCAATTCCATGAATAAACTAATAAAATTCTGAACAAGCTCGCATATCCCGAGTAAAAACACTTCGGTAATTTTAGGTTTAAACATGGACCAAACATCTCGATCCCATGAATAAACTATTAAAATTCCGAACAAGCTCGCACATCCCGAGCAAAAACACTTAGGTTTAAACACGAACCAAACATCCTGATCCCATGAATAAACTAATAAAATTCCGAATAGACTTACATATCTCGAATACAAACACTTAGGTAATTTTAGGTTTAAACATGGACCAAACATCCCGAGCCCATAAATAAACCAATAAAATTCTGAACAAGCTCGCACATCCCGAGAAAAACACTTCGACAATCTAAGGTTTAAACATGGACCAAACATCCTGATCCATGAATAAGATACTAAATTGCGAACGAACTCACACATCCCGAGTAAAAACACTTAGGCAAGTTTAGGTTTAAACATGGAACAAACATCCCTAACTAATAAGATTCCGAACAAGCTCAACATCTGAGCACCAAAACCTCAGCCACTTTTTAGGTTCAAATACGACCAAACTTCCCGATCATGCATTTTAACCCGCCAACAACAGACACATATCAAATATCCCGAGCAACAATAGATTAAGCTCGAACATCCCGAGCATCAATAAAACATACTCGAACATCCCGAATACCAATAGAACGTACTCGAACATCCCGAGCTCTAATAAACATGCTCGAACATCCTGAGCTTATAAAATAGGGCATTATTGCTAGATTGCACGCCCGATCTTGATGTAGTAGGGCTTACTGTTAGATCTCATGCCCAAGCTCGATGGAATTGAGACTTACTGCTAGATTGCATGCTCGAGCTCGATGTAATAGGGCTTACTGCTAGATTGTATATCCGAGCTCGATGTAATATGACCATACTGCTAGATTGCATGCCCGAGCTGTTGATTTTGTCCTAAAATAATAATAAGATAGCACGACACAAAATATTTGTCTACGAGATTCAAATGTTAATTGGACATGAATAACTGTAATCAAGGCTTGACTGCTGAGCTGAGTATTCGGCCAGATGTTGAGCACCGCATATTTGGCTAAAATAGATGTCGATCGAGAACACGAATTAGGAACGAGAATTCTAAGGTACCTCAGTGAGGCTGGATTCCAAGTTCTTTGGCATAGTTCACGCCTCCTCTCTTTAACCACTCGGTGAATCAAAGGCTTAAAGAATGGCTCCATAAGATTCTGCAATGACATCCAGCACAAAACTGTAGAATATTGTTGGAAATTCATCCCTGTGAAGGCTACTGATGCTCCGGAAAAAATATATCATGCAGCAATAAATATTGAAATGTCCAACCGAACATGCATAACCAATGTCCTTTGCATCCAAGAATTGAATTTTATTTAAAAAGTTCCAGGTGGTGGTGGATTTCCACTGTAAGGAACATGCTTGCAAGGTATTTGACCAAAGTTCAGAGGCCAGCATATATGATTTGGAAAGAAATATCAATTTCCTTAACTAAATATTTAAACAATTCCTGCCAAACAAAAACCCTGAAACTTATCTTTTATTCCCGAGTTACCGGTGATATGGGCCGTGGTGGTGAGTGGTTATTTGCGATGTGTAAGTGCGAACTCACATCTCGGTCACGTCGATTTGAGTCAGCATAATTCTGAAACTGGCAATCATCTTCTTCCATAAACCATTACCTGACATCATTGACTTGTTTTTATATTTATTAGGATTGATTTTTCTTTTATTTGATTAGGATTTGGATTGGTTTAAATTTAGGATTAAGATTGATTTTTTATTAGGATTGGTGTTTTGACAATTTTAAATAGGATTCTTATTTGTATAAATAGGAGGAATTTGATTAATGAAATTAAGAATGGAGTTTTTGAATTAAATAATTCCTTAACAATGTTTTCTGTATTCGTTGCTCTCTCTTGAAGCTTTTTAATCGACTTTGCTAAACCAGCGTGAACAGTAACCATCGTGAATAGTAACACATCCCATAACGTGATTCTGCAATCATAACAACCAGGCACAGTTAGTGGATCATACACACAACAAGTGGATATCGGTGCATTGGGTTTGAGATCATTCCTTGTCTCCTCTTTGCACGATTACAACCCTTGCACAGATTCTTACCCGAAACCATATTTGGATAAAAATAGGCGAAGTTTAATTCCTAAACAGCCAATAGATTTGAGCATGAATACATGTATTATAGTCCTTCCACATTGAAGCTTTTTAATCGACTTTGCTAAACCATTTGACATCCTCATCTTGTAGAAATCCCTTCACCATTTCAGTATCTAATTCAAAATCCATTTCAGCATAAAAATTTCAAAGTACAGAAGAATTAAGAACAAGAACGCAAAGATATGATAATCCATGAGGAAAGATCATAATCTATTCTTCGTTCTTTGAATGCTCTTTTTTTTTATAAATAAAATTCGGTTGCCTACATTTGATAAATTCCAGCAAAAATAAAGTAAGAATCACACTTAAAGATTAGAATTATATCACCACGTTTTTTTGGGGCGACGGCAGTGATATGTGTCTCCGTTCTATGGCTGCACAATGTGATAACCAAGAAGATGACAAATGGAGCAAAGGTGGTGCCTGATACCTTTCAAACTCAAACACTTCTTTCTATCATTGAAGCGTCAAGCAGAACTTCATTTTCATATTAAACAACATTTTCTGAAGCATGATCTCCCAAGGTCCAGTATACTGCAAAGTTTACTTCAAGGTAGAACCCTAGTGACAAGAATGACGAAATTTTGCAACACGTAGCATAACATTCTCCTGCTTTCGACATCTACGCCTTAAGCGCAATTTCTCAGAGACGACGCCAATATGATAACATACTTTTGTTATTCTTGCAATAGAAAAAAATAATAGGGCATCATGAATTTTTATGTGGAAACCCCTCCAAAATGAAGTGAAAAACCACGGACCCTAGTCCAGTATAAAATTCCACTATAAACAATGATACTTTTATAGTGTTTGTACAAGAAAGAAGTAAACTATCCATGTTTAAATCTAAAACTTCCTAAGTAATTAGGCTCGGGATGTTCGAGCTTGTTCGTTATTTTGTTAATTTATCCAGATAAGAAGTGATAGAAAGATACTTTTATTCATTAGGGAAAAGAGTTACAGGAGCAAGTATAAAATCGGAAACTACAGTCCTACCCTATCATTTGAACAGCTCGTCGGGAAGATTGGCCATGGCTGCTTCTTGGTCCAAAACGTCCGAAGAGGTGCCCTAAGGTGGATAACTCATCACCTCAAATTGACGAGCACAAGCCTCAAACACATGCTCAAAGAATTTGGAGGCACGGTCAGACACCGTGTTGCCATACTCCTCGGACTTCGTAAAGTCGGCTTCTCTCCAGCCATATTTCCTCTACCCGAGCTTCGAAAGAAGCTTTTTCTTGAGCATATTGGTCGGATAGAGTCTTGTTGATCTCTTTGAGATCAACCGATTTCTTCTCTAGTTCTTTGCACTTTCTTCGCTCTTCCTCGAGAGCCGTTTGGACCACTTCCTGAGCTTTTTTGTCGGATTTTTGTTGTTCCAAGAGAAGGGCCATGTTCTTCTGTAAGCCCTCCCACATATTTTGGAACTGCTCCCGCTCCTTGTGCCTAGCAGTGTTCTCCACCCGAGTGGAGTGGAATCGGTTCAGGAGCTCGCCCGCCATCATGTGGGCCTGCAAAAAAATACAGAGGGGTAGGAGCATAAATAAAAATACTTAGAAAATTCTGGGAAAAGAATCAAACTTGCCTTCACCAGAGAAGTAGAGATTTTATTCACCAAATTACTGAAAGCTAACTCCCAGAGAAACTTTCTGTCTAGACTGTCAGGGGTGAAGGAATTGATGGATTGGGAGGTTCTGGGGTCAGGTTTTTTCACAAAAGGAACATGATGGGAATAGTCCCCAGCGGGAAACATGTTTTTGGGGTCATGACGAACTTTTCTTGTACCCAAGGAAGGTGTCGGTTGTGATGAAGCTCATGGTCGAGGGGAGGAGTTGCGGGCGTGGTCTTTTTGCCATGAGGGGTTCTCGAGGAAGAAACCTGGCCCTCGGGCGGCGCCCTCTTATGAGGACGAGTAACCAAGGGTTTCCCCTCGGGATGATCAGTGATGTCTATGATCGGGGAACTGGGGGGACCAACGGAATAGGCTCCACAACAGAGGGTATTGGATCCTTTGATCCATATGCATGCCCTAAAGCATGGTTCTTTGAGGTCTTATCCTTCAAGTTGGTAAGCATCCTGGATCTGTTCATTTTCTCCTATGCATAAAAGTGACAAAGAGGTTAGTCCATGCTGTAACCACTATTTACGAGAAGGGGAAGATGCTCTATTCACTCACCGAGGTTCATGTATAACGATGTGCCCTTTGGGCTCAGCAAGAACATGTACATCAATCCATTGACAATAAGATCCGCCAGATCGTAACACTGATTTCCTAGTTTCCGACGAATGGACAGATACGGTTCTTTTTTGGAGGAGACCCTTGATGAATTTAGCCCTCGGAAGACATTCCCTCCAGACCATTGGGCAGTCCCAATGCTGAGATGAACGAGCAAAAATGTAAAATTTCTTCCACTCATTTATTGAAGAGGCTAGTTCTTGAGGAAACCGACTCCTATTCTGGAAGAGAAATAAAAAGGACTCACTTCCTTCTTATTAGTTGGAAGAAACAGTGAAATAGTTTAGGAGTGGGGGTAAATCCTAGAAAAGAAAGAACGATAAAAAACCACCCAACAACCTATACCTGTTGGGGAACAATTGGCTGAGCGAAACATCAAAATAGTTCGCAACAGCAAGAAAGAAAGCAGGAATAGGAAAGCACAAGCCCCCTCGAATTTGGTCTAGACAAAAAGGGAAATAGCCCTCGCGCATAAATGGGGGCGTGACCCTGAAGATGGAGCAATAATGGAGGTATTCTCAGGAGTCTCCTATTTTGCTCGGACACGGGTGAGGTGTTGACTAGTACGAATCCTTGATTCAAAGATTTTGTACCAAGGGACCTTGGCCGCAACCATGCCCTGTTCGATACCGTTTTGTTTGTTCTCCCTTCGAATAATCGAAGAATCGGAAGAACTCAACGTTTCCTCGCTATCCTAGGAAGAAGGTAGAGGAGGAAGGTTGTAAGACATTTCCCCCATGAAAAATCCATACTCATTGCCTGCTCTCAAGGAAGAATCATCCGATGAGGAAGACATACTTTTGATTGCGGGAGTTCTGAAGAGAAGATGTTCGCACGTCTAATGTTAACTTGGAAACAGAATGAAGCAAGTGAAATAAATGAAGGGGGATGATTGCATATTTATAGGGGGGCCAGCTGAATAGTTTCTCGATCACCGTAGTCCAAAATAAATCGAAGGAACAGTCATAGATGAGCCTCGGGAAACAAAAAGTCACGCGGCATTTTGAAAACGTTGGGCGGGAGAAAAGAGTGGGAAAAAACCCCCGAGCAGGTCAGAATGTGGATTTTACATCGAGACGATAAACCGAGACTTCAATACTCTCGTTTCGCTTTACTTCAGGGGTGAGGTGAGATCGTAGGATGGATCAGTTCAATAAGTAAAATCCCAAGTGAACGCCAAACCAGAAGAAACCGAGGAGGGTCAATACTTGCTCGGCATACTGGTCAAAGTAGCAAGAAACTGGACATAACTGACAAATCACCAGGTGCAGACGAATATGCGATAATGGGGACGGATTTCTCGGACACGTCTTGAACCAATAATGCAGGGATCAGAAGAGATCGTGGTCCGTATTTTACACACATTAACTGTCGGGATCACCATTATAGATACATCCTGATTGGTCTCAGTTTAGAGATTGAACTTTCTAGGCAAGAAAAGACGCCAAGGAGAAAAAATATTATATTTGTTCGGCTTTTACCCTTATGCTTTGTTGATAGTTCTTATTTTGAGTCTAAGTCGTGTAAATCCATTCAAGTTCTTAGTAAAAAGTTATACTGGACTTGGTCCCGTGGTTTTTCCTTCCATTTGGAGGTTTTTCACGTAAAAATTGTGGTATCTTTCATTTATTTCTGCAACACACATATTCTGCCGACACAGAAAATAAAGGAAAGATACTACAATTTTTACGTAGAAAACCTCCAAATCGAAGGAAAAACCACGGGACATACTCCAGTATAAAATTTCACTAAGAACTTGAATGGATTTACACGACTTAGACTCAAAATAAGAACTTTCAACAAAGCATAAGAGTAAAAGACCGAACATATATAATATTTTTCTTCTCGGTGTCTTTTCTTACCTAGAAAGTTCAATCTCTAAACTGAGACCAATCAGGATGTCTTTATAGTGGTGATCCCGACAGTTAATGTGTGTAAAATGCGGACCACTGTCTCCTCTGATTGCGGTATTATTGGTTCAAGATGTGTCCGAGATATCCTCCCCCATTATTGCATGTCCGTCCGCACCGGGTGATTTGTCAGTTATGCCCGGGTTTCTCGCTACACTTTGACCAGCATGCCGAGCAAGTATTAACGCTCATCAGGTTCTTCTTGTTCCGCGCTCGCTTGGGATTTCACCGAAGAAACTGATTCATCATATTATGACATCATGTTTGTTAGTCCATATTATAATGCTTCTCCCAGTACGATATAGTTAAATTTTAGCCTTCAAATTCTCAGAGCATGAAGTGAATTTTCATTAAAATATGAGGGATTCACATCTTTTAATGATATTAGATGAGACATAGATAGAAGACTACCATTTTTCATATGATGTATTGCTTTTTTTAGGTATAGGAACATTTAAATTAGAGTTAGTGAACTCTGTTTTTAAAGAATGTTAAGTATATTTTTTGAATATCACTGCAAAATCAGTGATGATTAATTCAAGTCTTTTATATAAAAATCAGTTGACCTATACTAAAAATATGTTTTTTAGTCTACATTATAATGTTTCTCCCAATACGATGGGTGAAATTTTATCCTTTTAATTATCAAGGCATGATGCGAACTTACATTAAAATATGAGGACTGACAAACCAACACCTTTACTAAAAAATAAGTTTTTAGACATAAACATGGCTTATGGTATTAGTTTAAAAGCTTTAATTTCTAACATATGATAATCATTTAACTTTTAATGAGTGGTCGAGAAAAGGACATATATCGATTCTTCCTCCTATATATAGACACATAACTCAGTTCTCCAATCTCACAAAAGAAATCTTAAAGAAAAAGAAATCAGAGAGAAATGGAGAGTAATTTTGGATTAAAATCACGCAAAAATATGATAATGGCACTAACAGTGGCCGTATCATTTGCTGTTGTCTGCACGCAGATGCCGACGGCTGTTGCGCAGATAGGAAATCCAGCATGCACGGCGACGACAGCTCAAGATATTCTTGATATTGTTGATGGTTGCATCCTCCCGGTGGTGCCACCTTTGGGCCCGACAGCAGCTTGCTGTGATGCGGCTGAAAACTTTGACGTTAGCTGCTCATGCAACCCTGTTGTCGTAAGCTTGGTAGGTCTGAATAAGCTCATCACATTTCAGGACCTATTGGCTAAAGCAAACTACTGCAACAAGGTTTCTTTACAACAGGGATTGGACTGCATAGGTAAATCAATCATATTTTTGTCGTATCTAATTAAGAGATGAGTTCTCAACATGCATCGTCCTCATAGTTCGCGACACGGTCGTGGAGGGCATCGCGGAAATTTTCATTCGAGTTTCATTGACATTTCACGGAATGATCACGCTTATTGTTCCGGAGTTTTTTTAATTTAAAAATAAAAATAATTAGATAATATGGAAAACTTATTAATGAAAAATCAATTTAGTTAAACGTTTGTTTTAGGATGAAACTTTAACACGGTAGCTGTCGTTTCCATTCCGCGACAGTTTTTACGAACCATGATCGTCCTAAGTCTTACAATTCAAACACCATTTCTTTTTCCGCCCTAATATACGTATGAGTTTGTTGCTATCTCAGTCATAAATCTCTTCTCTATCAAAATATAATGCGTGGTATAATTTAATTAATTCTATTATAATTTTCAGGAGCTATACTTCCATGAAGAAGATGCATTATTCAAGAAGGAATATAAATTTATGTGTATAAATAAATATATATATATATATATATATATATATATATATATATAGATATATATATATATTAAAATAAAGTTAGATCTGCGACACGTTCTCTTTACAGATCTATGTTAAATGAATAAGCAAGAAATGTTGTAATTTCTTGGATGCAGTTGTTTTTGTGAATGGTTTCTTCTCATAGTTTGCTTACCATATGTTGTTTTTGTGAATTGTTTCTTCTCATTATTGCTGCCCTTAAGGGCATTGCCCTCAGAGGCATCATCCACCATCCATGTGAAATCTTTTTTTTTTTAAAAGATTCTAAATGAATGGTGATGATGCCCCTAAGAGCACTACCCTTAAGAGCATCATCAAACAAACCAATGAATAAAGTGTTTGTTCTCTAAAACATAATGTTGTTGGGATATGTGCCTATAATAAACAAATAAACTTTTCCCCTTATTATTTTTAAATTTCTGAATTTCTTTAACATCATTTTTGTGTGCATGTCATAGATTCTTTATAAATATAAAAAAATTCCAGATAATATGATTTATGACTTTAAATATTGTATATATATGTTATATATAGGAAGATAATATAATAATCAAGATTTGTCCGTCATTAAAATTGAAGTCGGGATCTTTAATTATAATAGTACTATGAGAACGAAGTAAGGCTAAAAATTAATAAAATAATATAAAAATTAAAAAAAAATCAGAAATAAGGTTGACAACAAAATTTTACGCATCTAAAGTGATTCGCGGATTGAGATCGCGTTTCCTCAAGATCAATTCGCAAATCTTAAACTTATTTTTTTTTTAATTTTTTAATCAAGAAACGTGAAGTGTATTACGTTTCTTTATCATCAATTTTAAAAAAGCAACGTCAACATCAAGTTTCTTTTGTGGTCAACTTTTTGACTATAATGGGAGCAATGTTTGTTAATAGGGAAAATTTCGGGCCGATATCATTATGTAAAAGATTTTTCAGTACAGTTATCCAAAAAGTTCTTTCAACTAAGTCCATTTTTTACTACAATGACCAAACTAACCCCATTTATGAAACACTCTGCGCCAAATGAGTACTTTTTTTTATGCACCGCATGACTCAATTTTGCATGCATCGCATGAATAATTTTACATGCACCGCATGAGTAATTTTTACATGCACCGCACCAGGAAATTTTACATGCACCACATGACTCAATTTTACATGCACCGCGTGAGTAAATTTTTACATGCCCACATGCCGTAATATATTCTGTAATTTGATATTACTTCGTGATGACCTAATAAGTTTGGCTTATTAATGAAAATTATTTGCCTTTTAAATGTTTATAAGAAGTATTTAACAAAACTGAAAGTGAAGGAATTGTAGAGAAGATAAAATCTCGGGTTATTGGCAATATATCCCATGTGGTTTTTCAAATAGGCTGCTTACGTCCATGTGGTTTGAAAATATACAGTTTATCCCCATGTGATTTGAAAATGAGCAGTCTATCCCCCCTAAGTTTTGTGAAAATAGACATTCCATGTACTCTGTGAATATATGTAAAATACTATATCCATGTATGCTATATTTTGCAAATTACATATGGTAAACTGTCTATTTACAAACCACATGTAGGTAAATTGTTTATTATAGATACCACATGGGTAAAATATATATTTTCCAACCACAAAGGGATAAACTGTCTATCCTCAAATGCCACAAATTTGAAATATACACATATTGATTATTGTATAGAAATGACAATAAAATATAAAATACCATTATGTTGATAAGAGATGTGCTTTATTTTAAAAATAAAATATGCACATTCGACCCTGGAGGTAGGCCGAAAATGTAAGAGCAAGTGAGTCCTTGCAAATTAGTGATTTAGGAAAAAAAAGTGCAACCAAAAGTTTGAATTGGATTATAAATGTAAGGGATTTTGTTGTGATGAGAATTTGAATGATGCAAAGTTGTTTATGGAGGAAAAAAGTGAAATGGATATTGTTATCTGTAAAATTGGTAGGGTAGACGCGTGATCTTCCCAGGCACAATATTGATCTCATAAATTTGAAATTCTCTCCTACACAGAAAAAATGTTAGAACTTAGAAGGGGGCATAAATGTTTTTCATACGTAGGCCCTATATCGCTCAAGTCCGCACTTAAGAAAATTATAATGCAAGAGTGAGAATACAAAATTTCCGAATAAATAAACTCTAAGGCCAACCTGGTATATATAGACATATATTTGAGAGGCTAAACCGGTATGGTGAAAGACTCGTTTATATTTCGGACACTCTTTTTTAAGTTACATATTTAGGATTATTGTTTCTTATCAAATAAAATCTAATCAAATCAATCATATTCCCGATTTACGGTAATCCAAGATTTTATAGGATATGAGAGATATCATCTTAATAGGGACTCTGGTACCTGAGCTTACTGAGCTCGAGCTTCGGGGATCAATTTTAGTGCTCTGATCTTAACTTTGTAAGGCTTTTCCAGAACCTTAGGAGAGAGAAGCTTTGCCCATCCAGGTCCGGATAAATCCTTGCTTCCTCAACCACCTGGAGCTATATGTCACGTGCCAAAGATCGTGACACGCAGACATGCGTGTGATACTTGCTGGTTGGCTATAACGTGGGATTGCAGGACGACTCGTAGAGTCGGGTAAGTGTTTTAGATGTTCGTCTGCC
The DNA here is from genome assembly GCA_907163345.1 of Haberlea rhodopensis. Classification (NCBI taxonomy): domain Eukaryota; kingdom Viridiplantae; phylum Streptophyta; class Magnoliopsida; order Lamiales; family Gesneriaceae; genus Haberlea; species Haberlea rhodopensis. The sequence goes on from CAJQUN010000019.1 coordinate 3,837,242, forward strand.
CTGGCTTAGCATGCCAGCCCAATTGAGTTTGGGGAGCTTGTCGCTGGTCTTTGACCTGACTATGATGGAAGGGTGAACATTCTAGACACTAGACTGGTTAAGAGCTATTCTTGCTTCCATGATGAGCCTATTGTTTTATATATAGTTTACCATCCATTTCCATTAGGAATGGCAACAGGGCGGGTATGGGACGGGTTTGGCCAATCCCAGGACCCACCCCGCTACACATAAAACCCGGACTCGCCCCGCACTGCTTAGACCCGCGAACCCGGAGGGTTTACCCGCCCCGCCCCGGTTCCAGATTTTTTTTATTTTTTATAAAAAAAAATAGTTAGAAATCAATTTTGAAACACAAAAGTTGAGTTTTGTGATTAAATTTCATGTTTTCTCTAGTAAATATTTATAATAAGCATTGTAAAACTATCTTTAAGCTACTAAATATTTATTAATTTGCTCTTATTTCTTTTAAAATGTCCAACTTCTTTAACATGAACACATGAATTTTGATATAAAATTAAATAATGACACTTTATTGTTCAATCAAAGAAGAAAAATTTATAATCAATATCAAAAAATTTTTTTTAAAAAATAAAAATGTATAGCGGGGCGGGTCCGGGGCGGGTCCGACCAATCCCAAGACCCGCCCCGCCCCGCTTCCAAAACCCGGTTGAAGCGGGTCCAGACCCGCCCCGACGAGGCGGGTTCAATACGGGTCCGAGTTTGGACCCGTCCCATTGCCATCCCTAATTTCCATCAAAGGAACACCATTTGGAGGCAACCATTCATGAAGAACATCATTGCATAGGAAAAGTCACGGATTTCCAAGAAACCTGCAGGACGCAATCGATCAGGCCATGGGCGCGATCGATCGCGCACCCCCCTTTTCAACTTACTAGATGTCGCGATCGACTGCTGCCTCAGGCCCGATTTATCGCAACGTCCAGTGAATGAATTTTTTTTGCAACTGTTGTGATTGTGGAGCTTCTGATTTGGAGTGCTACTATAACAAGTAAAGTCGTTGTACCTTGGGAGAAGATTACCATATTCCGTAAGCAACAATTGCGGGGTAAATTCTTCTTAAGGAAAAAGTGTATCTACACTTGCCTCGACTAAAATTTGTTGATCTTCTTGCCATCTATCACCGTCCGTAAAAGCAAAGACATTTCGTGCCAGTTTTGAAGCATCCACACAAACAATCTTAAGAAGAATTTTTTGTTATTGTGAAAGATGACGTCCAAATCCACTAATGTTCCTGCAACACAAGGAGAAAGGTCACAAAAGTTCACCAGCGTAGACTTCAAGATATGGCAACATCAAATGTTGTTCTATCTCACTACTTTGCATTTGGCAAATTTTTTGCAAGATGATCTGCTTACCGTCGGCAAGGACGAGACGGACACTACTACGAGGGTGGCGTAGATGCATGGAATCAAAGTGATTTCCTATGCAAGAACTAGATTTTTAATGGCCTTGACGAAGCACTATACAATGTGTATTGTCAAGTCCTAACTGCAAAAGAATTGTGGAATATGCTTGAAACAAAATACAAGGAGGAAGATGCCGCCTTAAAAAGTTCATTGCTGGATGCTTCTTGGAATTCAAAATGTTAGACTCAAAATCTGTAGTGAGTCAAGTGCAAGAGATACAAGTATTCTTACGTGAGATTCATGAGGAAAGGATAAGTCTAATTGAGTCCTTCCAAGTGGCGGCATTGATTGAGAAACTTTCTCCTATGTGGAAAGATTTCAAAAACTATCTAAACACAATAGAAAGGAAATGGGGCTCAAAGAATTGATAGTGCGTCTAAAGATTGAAGACGAAAGTCAATATGAACAAAATGAGTGCATAAGCCAATGTTGTGGAATCAAGTACCATTGGAAAGAAAAGGAAAATTCATGATGGTCAACAATTGAGGAACTCGAAGAGGTTCAAGGAAAATTGCTTTAAGTGCGGGAAACCGAATCATAAAGCAAAGAATGGTATACGACGAAAGAAAAATCAAGTGAATTTGACACAAGACAAATCTATGTCAATTGATTTGTCCGAACTTGACCTGACCAAAGTGATCTTTGAATCAAACTTGGTGGACAACCCAAATGAATGGTGGGTTGATACAGGCGCTACAAATGCATATTTGCTCCGAGAAAGAGATGTTCTCAACCTACAAACCAATTTCTGGAAGAAAGTTATACATGGGCAACTCTTCAACTTGAGAAATTGTGGGACTTGGAAAGGTGGTGTTGAAGATGACATCCGGCAAAGAAGTGGCTCTAATTGATGTGCTTCGTGTTTGTCGAATATAAAGAAGAATTTGGTGTTGGGGTCTTTGTTGGTTAGGAATGGTTTGAGAGTTATATTTGTTTCCAATAAGTTTGTACTCATTAAGAGTGGTAAATTTGTAGGGAAGAGGTATCTTGAGAAGAGCCTCTTCAAAATGAATATAATGCCGGTTAACCTCAACTTTGAAAGCAATAAAGTTAATAATTCTATTTACTTGGTTGAGTATTATAATATGTCATGTTCGTTTAGGACATGTAAATTATAATACTCCTCGACGTTTACTGTGATGCCTAGAAGTAATATGTGTGTGAACTAATGGATTTATCATTATACGTTAATGATCGTATGTTATAGACTCGGGTTCGGGTTGAACCGATAATGAAAGAATAAATGGAATTGCTTGGACATGATTTTGTTGGAAGTAAAAAAATGAAAAACTAGATTTAAAATCTCATAGTTCACCAAAACACACATCGTGAAATCCTAAAATTCCCCCTCCAAAGTCATTGTCTTCTTTTACCTCTTTTGCTTAGGTTTGGCTTTGGAGTCAAGTTAGAAATTTGTGTATGAAGTGAAAACAAAGCAATTTGGTAAAGCTTACTTAGCATATGATGTTTATGCTTAGTAGTCCACCATTTGATCATGATATTGGTAGTTTGATATGTATTGATTTGGTATGATTTGAAATAAAGAACATAAACTTGATTCATGAAGAAAAGAAGTACATAAGATGGTGTAGAATTGTAGTTATGAAGCTTTGGTGTTGTGATATGAAGTGTAGAGTTAAAACCATGAAGATAGACATGAAAATTGAGATGTTCTGAAGATTTTAGAGCATCGCGATCGATCGCGAGTTATGTGACGATCGATCGCATGAGGCTAAGAACAAGTGAGGCAGTGTGTTGAGCGATCGATCGCTTGCTTGTGATCAATCGATCGCTAGGTAGCGATCGATCGCGTAAGAGAAGAGATCGATCGTAATGAGGCAGAAAGTTTGGTAAATATTTCATGATATAGGCGATCGATCGCATGATAACGACTGATCGATCACGGGTGTGGAGATCGATCGCGTAAGAATAAGAGATCGATCGCTGAAGGATAGAAAGTTTGTTCACATTTTATGGTGTGTGGCGATCGATCGAGTGTGGCGAGCATCGATCGCGAGATGTATTATTTTGAAAAATGTTATAATTTCTTAGAATTTACTCATGTTGTGTGGTTGTTTTGTAGTTACTCATAGACGGGGAAGATCGGGATTGTGAGTCACCGTCCGCTGCTAGGAAATAAATTTATCAAGATGTAAACTTTCTAGAAGAGTTTGACATGTAAATGATGTACATTATGTTATGTATGAGAATAATGCAATAGACAGACGTAATGAAAATTTTGATCAGTGGTAGTATCTTAATCATGTTAAGTAAAGAACAACATTTACTTAATCATATACCTATTTAAGGATTAAGGTAACGATGCACTACATTTAATGGTATCAGAGCACTGGTTAGATGACTATGTTGAATAAAGGGTAGAGTAAGTGAACTAGTGATGGGAGTGTTCACTTAGAATCATGTTTATGCATGAGATGCAATATAATTGTGTTATCTTAACATGCTTTATTTGTTTGATTATTGTTGTTAACCCTTGAAATTCAGCATGGCAGCTAGAATACTGATGAATCCACAAGAAGAAGTAGGGGATGCGATGAGTGTGAATGTTGATGTTGGCCTGGCTTCTGTACCACCACCACCGGTTGGACAATGGGCAGTGGAACAATTATTGTTGCCATGGGAGATAACATTGACACGGTTCTTGGGCTTTCAGCCTCCTTGATTTGAAGGAACTCAATCTGGTGAGCAGGCTGAGGAGTGGCTGGAGCGTATGGAAAAAATCTTTGTGTCAGCTCCGTGTGTAAAGTTAGCTTGGTTGAGATTACCCGAATTTCAGTTGACTAACAAAGCGATGATGTAGTGGAGGCACAGTAATTGAATTGAGAGCTCAGGGGCAGATTGTGAACTGAGATGTATTCAGAAATCGATTTCTTAGTCATTATTTATCAGCTGCAGCGAAACAGTTAAAGGAGGATGTTTACAAATTTGAAACAAGGTACTATGTGAGTAGCTGATTATGCTTTATAGTTTCGTCCTTGCTGAGGTATTTACCACATATTACTGCCAACACCTAGGCCAAAATTAGACATTTCTTGAGGGGATTGATGCTTGAGTTGTTTGATATGATTATTTCTAATAACCACGTGTCAATTTCAAGATGCTTTGACAAGAGCAGAGCTGGCGGAGATTGGAGTTGGAGCTTATAGAGATATAGGTCAATCTCAAAAACCTACTCCATAAAGCATGAGACCCATAGGAGAGCAGTTTAAACCACGAGGAGGTGCATCATCCTCGGGTTTAGTGGTAAGAGGTTTGATAACCGTAAGAGTAGTGACAGATTTGATAAGGGACAATCGCAAGTTGGCAGTACTGTGGGAGTAAAATGTTTTAATGGTGGAGGGCCACATTTTAGACGTGATTGTCCGAACAGAGATGGTTCGATTTGCTATGGATGTGGAATGAGGGGTCACAATGTTAGGAATTGTCCTCAGGTTGGAGGACAACATCACAGAGGCAATGTATCTGGGAGTACAGTGCAACAGAGGCCGACAAATGACAAGGCAGCCCCAAGTTCAAGTATATGCGTTGAACAAGGACCAAGCATAGGCATCTCCAGAGGATGTAATGGTAGGTAAGTGTCATTTATTTACTTCCCTACTTTACTTTTGATAGATACTGGTGCTTCTCGTTCCTTTATTGCGAAGAGTTTTGTTGAGAAGTATCATATGTGCTCGTCTCCATTATTGATCACTCTGTATGTCTCACACCCATCGGAAGAATGTAGTTGCAACTCATTTCATGTTTGATTGTTCGATCTATGCTGAGGATAATATATTACAAAATATTTAATGATTTTATATATTAGTGATTTTGATGTGATTATTGGTATAGATGTTTTGAATAAATATTAGGCAGTGGTTGATTGTAGCCAAAAGACAGTCCATTTTCGTTACGATGTTGAGGATCAATGGACTTTCTATGGGCAGGGATCTTGTGCAAAGATCCATTGATATCTGCCATTAAAATTTCGTGTTTGCTAGAACGTGGACATACATGATATCTTATCTATAACAGAAAAGAAGAAGGAGATAAAACTAAATAAATACCCGTGGTAGCAGAGTATATAGATGTATTTTCGGATGAAATTGCAGGTTTTTCTCATAGTCGTGAAGTGGAATTTGAAATTGAACTGCTACCTGGTATCTCTGTTATATCTACAGCGCCATACATAATGGCACCAACTGAGCTGAAGGAGTTAAAGACTCAGTTCTTGTACTTACTTGACAAGGGATACATATTTCTTAGTGTATCACCTTGGAACGCTACAGTGTTGTTTGCTAAAAAGAATGATGATTTATTTGACCAGTTATAGGGATCTATGATCTACTCTAAAATTTGTTTTGAGATCAAGCTATCATCAAACACGAGTTAGGGAAGGAGATATACAGAAGACAACATTGAGGACTCGATATGAACACTATGAGTTCTTAGTGATGCCATTTGGAGTGACCAATGTTCCAGCTGTCTTCATGAGTTTGATGAATAGGGTGTTCCATGCTTTGTAATTGTATTTATTGATGATATACTGATATATTCTAGGAGTAAGGTAGAACATGTCCAACATCTGCGTAGTTGCAAATTTTGAGAAATAACCAAATGTACGCCAAATTCAGCAAGTGTGAATTTTGGTTAAACAGTGTGGTGTTTTTGGGACATGTGATCTTCAAAGATGGTATATCAGTGGATCCAAGAAAGATAGAGGTAGTATTGAACTGGACATCACCTACATCTATGCCAAAGATATGTAAATTTTTTTGGTAGCAGGGTACTATAGACGATTTGTTGAAGGATTTTCAAAGATTGCTAAACGACTGACGCAACTGACATAGAAGGGGGTACCGTTTATATGGTCAGAGGCTTGTGAGCATAGTTTCCAGGAATTGAAACACCGGTTGACAACTGCTCCGGTGTTAACAATTCCATCAGAACATGAGAGGTTTGCACTATATACCGATGCATCTTTACTTGGTTTATGTTGTGTATTGATGCATGATAAACATGTTGTGGCTTATGCATTGAGACAACTGAAGCCACATGAGACGAGGTATCCAGTGCATGACTTGGAGTTGGCAGCCATAGTCTTTGCATTGAAGATATGTCGACATTATTATATGGTACGTCTTTTACCATATATACTGATTATAAGAGATTGAAAGTTTTGTTTACCCAGGCAGCATTGAACATGAGACAAAGGAGATATATGAATCTCCTGAAAGATTATGATTGTAAGATCGAATACGATCCAGGTAGAGCAAATTTGACAGCTGATGCTCTAAGCAGAAATGTTGAATACACTGGTGATGATGTGATTAGATTATCAGCTTTGATAACTTCTTGTTGCACTATGGGATACGTCACCAGTAAGAGTGTCAACACTATTGGTTGAACCTGATACTTTTGGAAATATCTTAACAACATGAAACACTTATGATGAAGTGCAAAGGTGGAAAGATGTGAAATCCCAAGAAAAGTTATCTAATTTTTTGGTGGCCAATGATGGTAGCTTGAGGTATATAAGGCTTTGGGTAGTCCCTGCTACCTCTGGACTACGCCAAGAACTACTTGATAATTGCCATTTTTGCATTTATATTACTATGCTTTCTCATTATATTTTACATGGATTCTTGAATGAATTTATACTTGTGGCTATTATTTTGCATGTTTCAGGAATTTTCGTCGAAATGCAAGAAAAGGTAGAAAATGAGCAAAATATTGATGAAAATTCATGTAGACAAAAGGAGGAAAATTCATGTGAGTTTAGAAAAGGAAACATTAGATATACGTTAACTTAAAAGCACCGAGAAATTAGGATGGGGATCAGATTTTATTTGATAAAATAGACCACATTCACATTTTAAAAGGCAACAATATATTATTAAAGAAATAAACTAGGCACGACAGATTTTTGGGGTAACAAAAAGATTGGGATGTAATATTGACCAATGAAAGTGATGAGTTGGACATGAGAAAAATGAGGAAATTGGCTGAATATTTGATTAGAATAAGAAAGAAAGACTTTCTTTTGACCAAGAAAATGAGATTTGGACCAATTATAAGAGATTTTACGGGACGACATAGGAGATATCATTCTTCACGTACAGGAATAGTGAGGGGGAATTGACTCACGGCAAATTCACATTCACCATACACCATCCACCTCACGCCACTACCATCAGACGCCCCTTACCACACCTCCATAATCATCCACGCCTCAGCCCCTTTCTTTCACAATCATCTTCACGTCCATCCTCCATATTTCTACCATCTATCATCCTTCATCAAACCTTCACACTATGATCTGGAACAAGCCAACAAGGAATCGGGAACATGATCGAGAAGGAAGCGAGAGAGGAAGTAAGGATCTACTAATGGAGTCGACGCTGAGAGTTTTTATTTGTCTTTATTTTTTAGTTTTGCTTGGTTTTGATTTATTATGAGGAACTAAGTTTATTTATCGAGGCTGGGCAATACTTTGTCATGCACCTATGATTTGATGATTTATTTGATTGAAATCCCTTTATTTTATGCGTATAATTTATTGTTCTTCATGCTTTTGAGGGTTTGGCATCCTTGAATGATTGTTTTATCTTGACCATACGATATTGCAATACAATATAGTAAATTATACCATGGGTTTTAGGTTGACGAACCAAGTAAACTCTAGAACACGTGTGATAGCAATAGATTTACCAAACTCGGAGGCTAGTAGTTTTCACAAACCTTGATGCGATATTGGTTGTGCAATAAGAATGCGGGAGTAAAATATAGAAAATGAGCAACATATTGATGAAAATTCACGTAGACGGAAGGAGGAAAATTCACGTGAACATTATCATTCACGTGAGTTTAAAAAAGGAAACAACAGATATACGTTAACTTGGAAGCACCGGGAGATTAGGATGGGGATCAGATTTTTATTTTATAATAATAGACCACATTCACATTTTAAAAGGCAACAAGATATTATTAAAGAAATAAACTAGGCACGACAGATTTTTGGGGGAACAAAAAGATTGGGATGTAATATTGATCAATGAAAGTGATGAGTTGGACATGAGAAAAAGGAAGGAAATTGGCTGAATATTTGATTAGAATAAGAAAGAAGGACTTTCTTGAACAAGAGAAGGAGATTCGGACCAATTATAAGAGATTTTACGGGATAACATAAGAGATATCATTCTTCACGTACAGGAATATTGTGGGGGAATTGATTCACGACCAATCCACATTCACCATCCACCTCACGCCACTACCATCAGATGCCCCTTACAACACGTCCACAATCATCCACGCCTCAGCCCCTTTCTTTCACAATCATCTTCACGTCCAGCCTCCATCTTTCTACCATCTATCATCCTTCATCAACCCTTCACCCTATGATTTGGAACAATCCAACAAGGAATCGAGTACATGATCGAGAAGAAAGCAAGAGATGAAGCAATGATCTACTAACGAAGTCGACGCTGAGAGTTTTTCTATGTCTTTAATACTTAGTTTTGCTTTGTTTTGAGTTATTTTGAGGAACTAAGTTTATTTATCAAGGCTAGGAAATCATTTGTCATGAACCTATGATTTAATGATTTATTTGATTGAATTCATTTATTCTATACGTATAATTTATTGTTCTTCATGCTTTTGTGTGTTTGGCCATCCTTGAATGATTGTTTTATAGTAATTGATTTGACCATACAATATTGCAATACGATATAGTAAATTATACTGTGGGTTTTAGTTTGAGACGGACCACGTAAAATCTAGCAGACATGTGATAGCAATAGATTTACCAAAATCAAAGGCTAGTAGTTTTCACAAATCTTGATGCGATATTGGTTGTTCAATAAGGATACGAGAGTAGCTTATTGCAACGTTAATATTAGACTTGTTATAGCTTTACCATAGTATAACGAATGCATTAGGAAAACTCGTTACCATAGAAATATTTGGATATTCAATCGAGATTGTAGGGATTATATTGGTGAGCCAAAGTCTCGACAATCTTCTCTAGTAGATTTTTCTCTTTAGCTTTGATTACCTTGGTTGGATTATTATTAGTATTTTATATTTGTTAATTAGTTTAATTATTCATTCATTATCGTAGGTTAAATATTGTTTAAAGACATCTTATTTGTACTTACAGTTAGTCCCCGTGGGTTCGACAACTGATCTTAATAATCTATACTAAAACTTGACAACCGTGCACTTGCGGTATAATCACGCTACACTGAAATTTATTGTCTTAATAAATCATGATCACTTCTACAACGTGATCATTGTAGTTAGTACAGTATACATCCTGGAGGAAAGAAAATGTACAAAGATTTACGTACACAATTCTGGTGGAGATGATGAAAAGGATGTACTTGACTTTGTTAAACGATGTTTGTTAGGATCGGTGTAGTGTTTAGAAGGGGGGGGGGGGGTTGAATAAACACTAGATTCAATTTCGATTTCTCTCCTAAGTTAACTGTAAATTGTTAAGTATTACAGTTGCTTCTCAATATCAAGCAAGTTAGCAGACACTGATTATAGTGCGGAAGAAGTCTGCTGGACTTGTGAGAAATAAAACTGAGTAGTAAGCAAGCAATAAACGAATGACACAAGTATTGTTTCTGGAAGTTCGAAGCACAACGCTTCTACGTCTCCCCTTCTTCCTTTGCAGGAAGGATTCACTAGAAGACTTGGTTTAAACTTTACAGTATACAACCTTCTTAGGCACTCACACACTTGGCCTAAACTCCTAGCAATCACAATCTTCTTAACTTTGATTACAAAAGATTCTATAACACTCTTTACAAAATAAACTTTTTAGCCTCGAGTGTTCTTGAGCAGCAGACTTCAATTGGAAATAATCTATCACAGATTCAGTTGCACTGCTTGTCTGCTCTTTGCTGAACGTTTGGAATATTAGTAAGTTGATTTTCTTGTTTGCTTTGAAGTGTTTCTTTTTGTTGAAAATTGCTCAGCTCATCTTCATTCTTTACTTGGACGTATTTATAGGTTTGGTTGTCCAACGGTAGCTTTTCTGTATTAGGAAGAGATTAGCTTTCCAAATTCATATTGTCTTCTTTCCTATTTTTTTAAGCAACGGCTCTTTAACTCTGACGAGAATGGTGGCGGAGATATAGCAGGGTGCGCCGCTCTGTTGTACCTTTGTCAGAGAATGTTGTACTTATTTTGTCTCGTTGCTTAGTGCTCTTACTGAAAGTTTAGACTTCTGCTGGTTTTCTTTGTTGAACTGGTCGTTCATCCTCTTATGACCAGTTGATGTCTTTGTTCAGTGTGAGACTATCCGGTTGATGGTTGTCCAGTAGATGTTCATTCAGTTTATGTTTATCCGGTTGATGTCTGTCCGGTTGGTGGCCATCCAGTTGATGTCTATCCAGTTGGTAGTCATCCAGTTGATGTCTGTCCGGTTGATGTCTGTATCCAGTTGATGTATGTCCAGTTGGTGGCCATCAAGTTGATGTCTATCCAGTTGGTAGCCATCCAGTTGATGTCTGTCCGGTTGATATCTATCCTGTTGGTAGCCATCCAGTTGATGTCTGTCCGGTTGATATCTATCCTGTTGGTAGTCATCCAGTTGATGTCTATCCGGTTGATGTCTATCCAGTTGGTCTTTATCACCCGGTTGGAGTCTTCATCCGGTAGGAGTCTTTATCATCCGTTAAGACTTTAACATCCGGTAGGTGTTTATCCAGTTGGTCTTTATCACCCGGTTGGAGTCTTCATCCGGTAGGAGTCTTTATCATCCGGTAAGTGTTTGTAATCACCAAAACTTAGAAATCGTTTCCCAACAATTTCCCCCTTTTTGGTGATGACAAAACTAAGCAATAACGGTTTCATACTAGAATAATTTAAGTGGTGAATCCTGAAAAAAAAAAAAAAAAACTTGAAGACATAATCGAAAAGAAATTTTCATTTGTTATAAATATAAGCAGATTACAAGTTGTAATCAAACTGGACAATTGATAGAGATTCATCTTTATTTAAGATGAATTCTGATAATTGGATAAAACCTAAGACAAATCTATTTTTACAAAATATAGCTGATACATGACAAACTTTTAAACAAACAATGTAGACCGGAGAGCTTCGATCCACCTAGTTGCGTAGAGGAAGAGCTTCGATCCACCTTGTTTCAGAGAGGAAGAACTTCGATCGTCGATCCACCTTGTTTCAGAGAGGAAGAACTTCGATCGGAGGGATAGTCCAATGTATATTCATCAGGCCTCCATGGTTTATCGATTCACCTATGAAAATACTCTATCTCTGTCTTCCCCCTTTTTGTCATCAGCACCCAGATAACTCCTGATTGCAGTTCCTGACTGATGATGAGTATCAATGCAGGATTCAAACGCTGAAGCTTAACGGAGCTGGGTTAGATAAGTAATCAACCATGAGGGGTTGATTTAGATAAGTAATAAACCCATGAAACTGAACAATTGCGAAAAGGAAACCAAGGAATTTTCAAGGAATTGAAAACAATCATATTGAGTGAGTGTGTGTTATGAAAACAAACATGAGTCTCTATTTATAGAAGAAATTCATTTAGTATGAACACATTAATGTCGTTACGATAAATACGAAGAAAAAGTCAACTAAAAACAGTAAATAGATAAGAGTAATTAATAAGGGATCAGAAAATGATACTATTTTCTCCCTAACCAATGTTGGGAATAGTCGCGCTTTGTGGTAGACGGTTGGCGCGGACTTCGAGATCTTTGCTAAGTAGATGGTCTGGACTGAGTGGGTGCTCCAGCTGCAGTGGATGAACGACTTGCTGGACTTGGATCTCGCTGGGACTGAGGAGCAGGGCGGCTGGGCTCAGGCAGTCTTCGGATTATTTGTGGAGCAGCAGGTAGGCTGTTGCATATATCTTGAATTTGGGAAGCGAATGCTTCCTGCATGGTTGCCAATTGATCGGTCAAGACTTTCTTGGCGTCTTCGATCTTATCTCCAAGAGCCAGGAATGTGGCAACATTGAGTGATTCATTATGTTGAGTGATCTGAAGACGAGCCTGGCCGATTCGAGAAAATGCGTCCGCAACTGCATTCTCAGCAAAAGTCTGAAGTCTGGTGACAGTATTCGTTAGACTATTTAAGTCCCTGTAGACTTGCTGGAACTGAGAGTCCGCGTGCTGCTGATGGGTGCCAAGAATAAGAGCCGCAGTGCGCTCTTCCTGCTTGAGTTTATTTACATCGCTGGCTAGTGCTGAAATTGCATTGGATAGATTTGCTAGCTGTGCAGCAATGTTTGGTGGCTCGTCCAGAGGGATTGAAGTTTGAAAGTCAAAGAAATCTTCTGAAAGTTCTTGAGCCATTGATGGATCCACGGCAATTATGTGAGGGTCAGCAGTAGTAGCAATAACGACGGGATTATCTTCAACAACTGCAGTAGATAGTAAAGCAGTGCTTCAACAAGTGGGGCAGCTGTTGAGTCTGAGACAGGTACAACCATATCAGCAGTGGCTTGGGCAACCGCAGCGGCAGATGACTGTGTGTGATCATTAGAATGAGAGGACTCACTGGGTTCATGGTTACCAGAGGAGATGGTAACTTGATGAACCACAGTCTGAATTACTGTGTCCACATTTTCGTGATCAACAACCATCGGTTGGGTCGGTTGATCATTATAAGAGCTGGGAGCAGAGGAGACAAGGTGCGCAGTTGGAGAGGAGAGTTCTTTAGCAGGAGAAGTTGCCTCCAAGGCAGTTGATGCTGTCTCCACTCCAGTGGGAGTTGTCTCCAGGTCAATCGAAGTTATCTCCACATTAGTAGGAACAATCTCCAAATCGGTAATAGCTATTTGTAAATCAGGCTGGTCGGGGCTTGCAACATTTGCAGCAGTGGAGCATGAGTGAATACCAGTTGATATGCGAAGATCATGAAGAGCTAGCTCGGCCATTTCCAGTTTTGGTCCAAGAGCATTTAGAACTGATCTATCATGATTTGCTGTGCCTGAATCACCGTTGAAATGCTGAAGACGGGTTTCAACAAGGGCTTGAAGTTCGCCCACATAGTCCATCAAACGGAATACATCCCTCAGCTTCAGGCTCTTCTCAGGGTCTGTGATTTGAAGATAAGCCAAAATTTGGTTTTCATCTTCCCTTGCCTGATCCAGAATAGGATCGAAATCATTAAATCGGACTTTCACTCGAGCCTTCACCCATCGATCAAAAATGTATTCGTGGGTGCAGATTGGCTTCAAGTATCCATGACCATTTGTATTTCAAAGGCAACAGGAGTGGATACTGGAGCCATAAGAGTTTTGCCTTTGCCAGCGGGGGTGGTCTTTGGATGACAGTAAGGACACAAGGATTTGGGTGTCCTAAAACTGATAGAGCCTGGTGCTTGCTGAGAGCTCACCAGTGCAGAAGAATTGTCAGTGGGAGCCACTGAGGTAGCAAGTACCATGGCCAACCAATGAAGCAGTTGGCTCCTCAGGTGGAGGATTTCCAGGGCTGGGTTCTCTATCAGGGATATCTTCTTTAGGACCTGCGGAGGAGATGGTATCAGAAGCGGCAATGAGTTTCTGTCGGAAAGCCGGAGGAGCAGCTTTTCTTGTTCTGGGCTTCTTAGGGGGGGGGGGGGGGGGGAGGAGGAGAAGACTCAGCGGATTCCGATATGGTTTGTTCAGAGTCACTAATAACTTGAGTCAATCGGCGCTTCGTCACCCCAACTTCTCTGCCACTTCGCTGTCTGTGAAGCTGAAGATACTTTGCAATGATTAGTCTCCCTGGATGAAGTTTGGTGAGAGTCTCTGTCTTAATGTTTTTGCTGTCAAAAAGGCTGCTTAGTGGTAGGGCAAAGCCTTATTGACCTTTGCCAGAAACTACGAGACCAGTCAGAATTTGAAATAGTACAACTGACCAGCTTATCTCCAAGCCTTTGCATATGGCACTCATAACATCAAATTTTTCTGGGGTGATGATATCAAATGACCCAGCTTTACATAGTAGCCCCTTTGAAATGATATCCGCCAGTTGTCGGAAATGACTCTTCATTAATACTTTCCTGAATGGAGGACGTTGAAGGCGATTTGCAGAGTCAGAAACTATGAGGTGCATCTCTTCTCGTAGTTCCACTGGAATAGTGGAAAAATCAATAAGTCCTGTGGAGGGAAGACATAGGTGGGTGGCAAATTCGAGTTGGGTGATTGTAACCAACTGTTCGGAGATGGATGCCACCACAGAGCCATCAACAATTTTTGCAGTAGCAAAGAACTCGTGTAATTCTTCCTTGTAGAATGAGGGGGCCTGGCTTAGGATCACCAGAGACCGGAGGTATCCAACTTGTGAATCAGTTCATTTGTCTCTTCATCAGATGATGTGTAGATTGAATGAAAATCCACGTGAACAGCATTTGTGATGAAGCTTGGTTGTGTATTCTTTGACATTTTGAATGATTATGCGGAAGTAACAGCAGCAATCCTGTTGAGTAAAATTTTCTGGAAGGAAAGTTAATCGCAGTGAATTGTTGGAGAAGATGAAAAATAATGAAACTAATGGCGATGAGAAATGAAAGTATATGTAACGTCGTACTGTAGATGAGCGGACACATGTATACGTGGCGATCATCTAACGATTTAAAAAAAAATTTAACCAATAAATAAAAGGACAGGATTTAGGCGGGAGTGAAATAATTTATTTTATACAAAAGTAATTTTGAATTCCGACGTTTCATTAGGTTAATGAGTATCGAGGGTTAATTTTGTCAAAACATATTTGGTAAAGTCTGCTGGTATGTAGGGTCCGACTGGTAAGAGATCATCTACTGGATGTAGAGTCCTACTGGTACGTATACACCTACTGCAGCTGACCATTGTATTACCAGCTGAGCTTAAATAACCCAGATAAGATTATAACTGAAATTCCCCCTTAATTTATGCGAATAAACTAACTAATTCCCCCTGAATTTATTACCAAAACAAAATAATCAAGGAGTAATTTCAATTAAACCAAGAATATTTTGAAAGTAGGAAAACTTAGCGTCAGGTAGGGGTTTTGTGAAAATGTCTGCTGCCTGTTGTTCGGTAGAAATATACTCCAGCTGAATTTCTTTCTTCATAACATGATCTCTGATAAATGATGAAGGATGTCAATATGTTTAGTACGAGTATGAAGAACTGGATTGTATGTTATAGCAATGGCAGACGTATTGTCACAAAATATAGGTGCCTCTGTGGATTCAATTCCATAATCTCTTAGTTGTTGCTGAATCCAGAGCAGTTGAGCACAGCAGCTTCCAGCAGCAAGGTATTCTGCCTCTGCAGTATAAGTTGCTATGGATGAATGTTTCTTGCAACCCCATGATATCAATCGATCACCAAGAAATTGACAATATCCACTGGTGTTTTTTCTGTCAATTTTGCATCCAGCATAGTCAGCATCTGAATATCCAATAAGGTTAAAAGTTGAGTCTCTTGGATACCATAGATCGACATTCTCAGTGCCTTTCAGATATTTGAGGATTCTTTTGACAGCAGTGAAGTGCGACTGCTTGGGATTTGCTTGAAACCGGGCGCACATACAAACTGCGAACATGATATCTGGTCGACTGGCTGTTAAGTACAGCAGTGATCCGATAATGCCTCGATACATTGTAACTTCGACTGGTATTCCTGAATTATCCAAGTCGAGTTTGGCAGATGAGCTCATTGGTGTTGCAGCAGCCGAGCTGGTACTCATTCCATATTTCTTCAGCAGCTCTTTAGTGTATTTAGACTGATTTATCAGGATTCCTTCACTAGATTGCTTGACTTGCAATCCTAAGAAAAATGATAATTCTCCCATCATGCTCATCTCAAATTGATCCTGCATAATTTTAGAAAATCTTTCGCACAATTTTGAGTTAGTACTTCCGAAAATAATATCATCAACGTAAATTTGAACTAGCAGAGTATGATCTCCCTTTGTGAATTTGAAAAGGGTCTTGTCCACCGTGCCAATGATAAAGTTATGCTCAGTCAAATATTTTGATAGTGTTTCATACCATGCACGAGGAGCTTGCTTCAGACCATACAAGGCTTTATTGAGACGAAAAACATAAGATGGCTGCTGATGGCTTTCAAATCCAGGAGGTTGTTCAACGTAAACTTCTTCCTGGACTTTGCCGTTAAGAAACACACTCTTAACATCCATCTGATAGACTTTAAAGTCTTTAAACGCAGCAAATGCAAGAAATATGCGAATTGCTTCTAGTCGAGCTACATGGGCAAAGGTTTCATCAAAATCAATGGCTTCTTCCTGTCTGTAGCCCTGTGCGACTAATCTTGCCTTATTTCTGATTACTGTTCCATTTTCGTCTAATTTATTCCTAAATGCCCATTTGGTGCCAATTATAGTGTGATGATGTGGTCGTGGTACTAAATACCATACTTTGTTTCGTTCAAACTGATTTAGCTCTTCTTGCATAGCTTCTACCCAGCTTGGGTCTAACATAGCATCATCAATCTTCTTAGGTTCTAAGTGAGATATGAATGCAGCATGAAGGAATTCATTAATCATTTGTCCTCTGGTGCGTAGAGGAGCAACAGGGTTACCTATGACCTGCTCGGGAGGATGATTCTTCATCCACCAAAGCGGAGGTCCAAGAGGGTTGAGCTCTTCATTTGACTGGATGTGAGTGGATAATTCAGAAGTTCTGATTGTCACATCTTTTTCACTTGCTCCCTCAACTGCAGCAGGAGTATGTGCAATAGTGTCATTGTCAGCTGGATGCGGTTCTTGTTGACCAGCAGACTCCTCTGTTTGAGCTTCAGGAACTTCTGGTTCTAAGGAGCAGTCAGTCCTGCTTCTGTAATTCATCTCATCATCACATTTTCATCAATGTAAGTGCTTTCCAGTCGATTGCTCAAGTTGTTGATTTGTATATCAGATATTGTACAGTCAGTAGGTTCATCAAATTTTGCATGCACTGATTCTTCTACATTAAGAGTTCTATTATTAAATACTCTGAAGGCTTTACTAACTTTAGAATAACCAAGAAATATTACAGCATCAGATTTGACATCAAAAGCGGTGAGATGAGTCTTTCCATTGTTGTGAATAAAACATTTGCAACCAAACACATGGAAGTAGGAAATATTTGGCTTACTGCCATTCCAGATCTCATAAGGGTTTTATTTGCTCGCTTATTAACCATTGATCTGTTCTGCGTATAACAAGCTGTGTTGACAGCTTCTGCCCAAAATTTCTGAGATATTTCTGATTCCGCAAGCATAGTTCGCGCAGCTTCTTTCAAAGTGCGGTTCCTACACTCAGCAACTCCGTTTTGTTGAGGAGTTCTAGCAGCAGAGTATTCGTGTTTAATACCAAGGTCATCTAGATATGATTCGAGTGACTGATTGGTGAACTCAGTACCTTTATCACTGCGAATTCTATCTATCCCACACGATTTCTCATTTTGGAGTCTTTTCAGTAGTTTGATCAGCTTTGGAGTAGCCTGATCTTTGCCACTTAGGAACAAGACCCACGTAAAACGAGTGTAATTTTCTATTAACACTAGGGTATACTTCATTCCCCCTAGACTTGTTACTGGTATAGGACCAAACAGATCCATATGCAGCAACTCTAGGCACCGAGAAGAAGATTTACTCCCTTTGTTCTTAAAGGAGGATCTGATTTGCTTACCAAGTTGGCATGCTGCATAGATCTTGTCTTTTGAGAACTCAATTTGGGGCAGTCCAATGACTAGATCAAGTTTACGCAGACTGGCAATAGTTTTAAAATTTAAGTGACTCAAACGTTTGTGCCAAAGCCAATTCTTGGAAGAATTCAGGGCAGCAAAGCAAGTAGAGGAGGTAGGCTGATTAAGATTCCAATCAATTTTATGTGTGTTATCATGCCTTCTTCCTATAAGTAATATACTACCATCAGAAGATTTGATTGTACATGAGTGCTGGTTGAATTCTACGGAATGACCATTGTCACAGAGTTGACTTATGCTAATCAAGTTATAGCATAGATTTTCAACTAACAGAATATCTTTAATAATAATATTACCGTAGATAATCTTACCCTTACCCACGGTTCTACCTTTAGCGTTGTCTCCAAAAGTTATTCTGGGTCCGGTGGAGTCCACCAGTTCAGACAATAAGCTCGTATTTCCTGTCATATGTCTAGAGCATCCGCTGTCCAGGAACCATTCTGAGCTCCGAACTTGATGTATTCTAGTTTCCTGCAATTAAAGCGATAAAATGATTGGTACCCAATCCTACTTGGGTCCGGGTAGGATTAGTCCTTTCGGAACCCACACTTGTATGACCCTGAATGACTTAGGTCGGTGTGTGTTCTGAAATGTGTGTGCATTCATAAATGATGGTGATGGTCTTGACTGTGAAGTGTGATAATATGTGTATGCATGTGCTTTTGGTTTGTAGTTCTTGTTATAGAGCATATACCTCTTCTGGACAGGCTTACAGTTGTAGTACCAGTTGGGTTTAACCTCTCTAGCTGCTCGACCAGTGGGTTTAAGTTCATTTCTGAACTTTTGCCTCGATTTAGCCTCTTTGAGTGGTTCTACATAACTGATACCCCTGTGCTGTGCCTGTTCCTTGATGAGTGTTGCTTTAACATGTTCTTTAACCAGTTCATAAGGGTCATATACTGTGCTAGATCTTACAAAGTTCATTGGTTGAGCCTTGCTTTTTGTTATACATAGTTGAGGTTCGTTACCAGATGAACTGCCGTCATTACTATTATAGCCTATGCCGGTTAAATCGCCAGCAAGCCTTATAGACTCAAGCATTTCATCCTTTCTGGTAGTAGACGCATTCCAAGTGCTAACCAGTTTGCTAAGTTTCTGGTAGGCACACTTGGCTTCATCTCTTTCTTTCACTAGGAAACTGGTTGTTTCCCTTAAGCAGTTCAACTCCCTCGATTGTTCACAATCAAGTTTGTTTTTATGCGTTTCAGTTGGGATTGAGTGCTCAGTCTTATAGCTTTCAAAGGATTCATATAACGTCCGATACTCATTGATCATGTCCTGCAATGCATTGGTAAGTTCACCATGTGTAAATTCGGATAGACTAGATTCGTGTACCTCAATTTCATCATTTGCCATTAAGCAGTGGACGTCCTCGTCTTCACTCTCGCTGGACGAGCTGGTTGACTCCTCTGATTCTGATTCAGAATCAGCCCATTTGCTTTTACTTTCTTCTGCCATCAGCACCTTTTGGTCTCTGTCCCTTCTGGAAGATTTTCTAGTTTCCTTGGATTTTCTGTGATCCTTGGATCCTCTTTTGTGATCATCCTTTTTGGGTTTGGGACAGTCGGCGATGAAATGCCCTGGCTTGAGACAGTTGAAGCATACACCCTCTTCTTCTTCTGATCTTCCTTTGAAGCTATGCCTTCGTGGATATGATTTCTGATTCATGAATTTTCCGAATTTCTTTACGAACATCGCCATAGCATCATTACATATTTTTTTTCTGGAGTCATCTATGTAGTAGTAGGTATGGCTTCTGATGCAGTGAGAGCTTTGGTAGGCTGACTGGTACTGGGTTCATCTTCAACCCGAATACCTAACTCGAATTCATAGGCTTTTAAATCAGCAAACAAATCATGCAGATCTATCTTGTTGATGTCCTTTGATTCTCTCATAGCAATGGTCTTGACATCCCATTCTCTTGGGAGACCTCTCATCATTTTGAGGGTGACTTCTCTGTTGGGTAACTCCTTGCCCAGACTGCTGAGTTCATTAATTATTCCGGTCACTCTTTCATCATACTCGTTGAGAGTTTCTCCATTTATCATCTTGATATGCTCAAACTTCTGTAATGCCACAGTAAGCTTGTTTTCTTTGGTTTGATCATTTCCTTCACAGAGTTGGGCAATCTTCTCCCAGATTTCTTTAGCTGTGGAACAAATTTTTATTTTGTTGAACATATTTTTGTCGAAATTTTTGAACAAAATGTCCTTAGCAACGTTGTCCAGATTTGCTTTCTTCTTTTCTTCATTTGACCATTGAGATATGTCCTTTTCTACCATTTGTGGATCACCACTTGTGATAGAGGCAGCTGTATTGAATTTCATGATCTTCATAGGTCCTTCAGTGATTACATACCACATATCATCATCTTGTGCACTTAGATGTGCTTGCATACGGATTCTCCAATCATCATATTCGTCTTTCTTGAACATTGGAATCTTGCTGAATGAGGCCATCAGTTTTTGGTAATTGGCAATTTCTCAAGATTGAGAAGACCTCAGCTCTGATACCACTTGTTAGGATCGGGGTAGTGTTTAGAAGGGGGGGTTGAATAAACACTAGATTCAATTTCGATTTCTTTCCTAAGTTAACTGTAAATTGTTAAGTATTACAGTTGCTTCTCAATATCAAGCAAGTTAGCAGACACTGATTATAGTGCGGAAGAAGTCTGCTGGACTTGTGAGAAATAAAACTGAGTAGTAAGCAAGCAATAAACGAATGACACAAATATTGTTTCTGGAAGTTTGAAGCACAACGTTTCTACGTCTCCCCTTCTTCCTTTGCAGGAAGGATTCACTAGAAGACTTGGTTTACACTTTACAGTATACAACCTTCTTAGGCACTCACACATTTGGCATAAACTCCTAGCAATCACAATCTTCTAAACTTTGATTACAAAAGATTCTATAACACTCTTTACAAAATAAACTTTTTAGCCTCGAGTGTTCTTGAGCAGCAGACTTCAATTGGAAATAATCTATCACAGATTCAGTTGCACTGCTTGTCTGCTCTTTGCTGAACGTTTGGAATATCAGTAAGTTGATTTTCTTGTTTGCTTTGAAGTGTTTCTTTTTGTTGAAAATCGCTCAGCTCATCTTCATTCTTTACTTGGACGTATTTATAGGTTTGGTTGTCCAACGGTAGCTTTTCTGTATTAGGAAGAGATTAGCTTTCCAAATTCATATTGTCTTCTTTCCTATTTTTTGTTAAGCAACGGCTCTTTAACTCTGACGAGAATGGTGGCGGAGATATAGCAGGGTGCGCCGCTCTGTTGTACCTTTGTCAGAGAATGTTGCACTTATTTTGTCTCGTTGCTTAGTGCTCTTACTGGAAGTTTAGACTTCTGCTGGTTTTCTTTGTTCAACTGGTCGTGCATCCTTTTATGACCAGTTGATGTCTTCGTTCAGTGTGAGACTATCCGGTTGATGGTTGTCCAGTAGATGTTCATTCAGTTTATGTTTATCCGGTTGATGTCTGTCCGGTTGGTGGCCATCCAGTTGATCTATCCAGTTGATGTCTGTCCGGTTGATGTCTGTATACAGTTGATGTCTGTCCAGTTGGTGGCCATCCAGTTGATGTCTATCCAGTTGGTAGCCATCCAGTTGATGTCTGTCCGATTGATATCTATCCTGTTGGTAGCCATCCAGTTGATGTCTGTCTGGTTGATATCTATCCTGTTGGTAGTCAACCCGTTGATGTCTGTCCGGTTGATATCTATCCAGTTGGTCTTTATCACCCGGTTGGAGTCTTCATCCGGTAGGAGTCTTTATCATCCGGTAAGACTTTAACATCCGGTAGGTGTTCATCCAGTTGGTCTTTATCACCCGGTTGGAGTCTTCATCCGGTAGGAGTCTTTATCATCCGGTAAGTGTTTGTAATCACCAAAACTTAGAAATCGTTTCCCAACAATGTTTAATCTGTCAGCAGGTGAAAGTGGGAAGACAAAGATCGGGAGGGAAATTGAGGAGTTTATAAATTCCGACTTGGAAATGGGAACATATTTCAATGGATTTCGTTACCGATTTGCCAAGACCTTCTTCTGGCATTGATGTAATTTGGGTGATAATTGACAGACTGGCGAAAGTATCATATTTTATACCTTACAGTATGACATTGACCTATTTGAAGATGGCTCAGCTGTATATTCAAAATGTAGTAAGACTACATGGAGTGCCTGTTCCATTGTATCTGACAGAGACCTATGGTTCATTTCTCATTTTTGGGAAGGTTTGCAGTCAGCAATGGAGATTGAGGTGTAAGGTCTATCTACCTTAATCAACATATATATGCTACTTAAGTCCAATTTACTTACAAGTAATAAGGTCTATGTTGATTACATTGAGCAAAAGAGGAGTTTTTAAGAATTATATCAAAACATGTTACATTCCCAATAAATTAAATGTAATAACTAGAAGTTCCATCAACTGGTTCATAATACACTATTAAAAAGTTCTTGTTGTCCTTCTACATTTGTAGTTTTACTCCTCATTTAGCTCACCATATCAACTTTGCCTTAGTTCTCCTTGCCCAAATGCCCCTACAGGAACAAACTCCAACGATGTGAGCATTGACTCATCAAAGAAAATAGAGCTCATAATGAAATATATAACATAAAACGGAAATATTGTTCTCCTTGTAATCTTTGCTCGATTGTTCCTGCTAATACAATTCAAACCAGCACAAAATTTCATTATTGGTACATATATGATGAATTTCCAATCTACTATACCTTTGAATATTTTTCAATTACTCAATAGAATACTACGACTATAATTATCCATGATTCATAATCTCATCCATATTTCAACTACACATATAAGTATCATGTTCTTCACTTAGACATATCAGCGACATTACACAGCTCGCTTCGACATAACAGCGGCATTATACACCTCGCTTTGACATATTAGCAGCACATATTATACTTTCATCGCTAATATGACAACGTCAAGTATCTACTTTGCTTTGATATGACAACGGCAAAGATCTTCATTGCTTCGATGTGACAGTGGCATTAAAGCAATTCAATACATTATTTCCTATGAAGATAGATATACAATCCTAGTCAAGCTCGTACGTATTTATGTACCTTTTTCCCACCAAAAGTAACTGGTAGTTCAAGATTATCCTCCCCGTTGTCCAACTGCTTGGAAAGGCTCTACACATTCCCAACAAATTAATATTAATAGGCATAAGTGATTCCATCTCAAAAGTCCAACAAAATATCAAAAAAGTTAAATTTCCCAGCCCGCGATCGACCGACCAAAGCTCGCAATCGATCGCGAGCTTCACAAAATTTTGTTTTCAAGGTTCGTCATACCGTGATCGGTCACACACTAGCTCACGATCGATCACAAGAACTCTGCATCGTCTAGTTTAGGTTCTTGCGCGACCAATCATGGCAAGGTCACGATCCATCCCGCAACCTTGAAATGGCCAAAAATGACGATTTCCTGCACAAATTCGAAACTCATTCCTTTAACAACATATTTCCTTCCACCAATTCAACCAACATGCACTTAATATCACAACAATACCATAAACATGAAATTTTACTCCTTTTAAACACAAAACACTACTAAATTCAAAAATATCAAAATTTATCCCCAATTCAAAATAAGTAAACAATATATCAAAATTCCATAAAAACTCAACTCCTTACACTTTAAATCTCCAACTCCAGCTCCAAAGCAAAATTAATTCCAAGTCCAAGCTTCACCAAGAAATTTAGAAGCAAGAATGGTAGAGAAGGGTTTGGGAAAGGGTGAAGAGATTGGTGTGTATTTTTTGTTTGTAGTGTGTGAGTTTTTATCCAAAATCTTGCCCTTTCTAGCATTATGTAGGAATGGAACAATGGACATACAAATACACTATCATGTACAAGTGTTCATCCCATTTTAAATCACTCAATCAAGTCTCAATTAGACTATTCAATCTCATTTCAAATAAGTTCACGATTAAATCACATAATCCTTCTATACTCGGTTCATTTCAACTGAGTACAAACATAATCCCGTAATTAACTCATAATTGTCATCATTAAATCATAATGCACATAATCATAATTTGAGTATCACATGAGGTTAGATTAATTACAACCTATCATCCTCAGACAGATGGGAAGACAGAATGGACCATACATATGTCATCATTTGATGCGTTATATGGGCGACGATGCAGGTAACCTTTATATTGGGATGATTTTGATCAGTATTCTATAAGTGAGCAGATATGGTACGAGAAATGGAAGAGAAAATAGAACTGATCAGAATGAAATTAAAGGTTACTCATGATAGACAGTTCGCTTGTGCAAATAAACGGTGTATACCTCTTGAAATTCAGGCTGGTGATAAAGTATTTTTGAAAATATCACCTTTCAAAGGTGTGGTACGATTTGGAATGTGAGGAAAGTTGTCACCAAGGTACATGAGGTGCTACAATGTGTTGGTGCGTTGGCATACAGATTGTCATTGCCACCATCTTTAACAAATAATCATCATGTGTTTCATGTTACGATGTTGAGAAAATACGCGCTTGCTCATGTATTACACCCTTCAGAAGTACAGTTGGATATATATGTGTCGTATGTGGAACGACCAGTCAGGATCTTGGATAGAGTAGATCGTAAGTTTCGAAGGAAAGTAATACCGATGGATAAAGTTCAATGGAACGGGCAGGGTGCGAGGAGGCGCCGTGGGAGACGGAGCAGCATATGATACAACAATACCCTGAGTTGTTTTCTAGTATGTTTACTTTATATTATTGTTGCAATGTTTGTAAGTATGTACTTATTGTTGCGATATCGATGAGTATGTGATTCAATTTCGAGGACAAAATTCATTGAGTGTGAGAATTGTGATGCCTAGAAGTAATCTATGTGGGAATTAGTGAAATTTATAATTATATGTTAGTGATCATATGTTATTGACTCGGGTTTGGGTTGAACCAATAATGAAAGAATACATGGAGTTGCTTGGACATGATTTGTTGGAAGTATAAAAATAAAAATCAGATTTAAAAATTCATAGTTCACCAAAACACACATAATGAAATCCTATAATTCCCTCTCCAAAGTCCTTGTCTTCTTTTACCTCTTTTTCTTGGATTTGGTTTGGAAGTCAAGTTAGAAATTTATGTATGAAGTGAAAACAAAGCTATTTGGTAAGGCTTCCTTAGCATACGATGTTTATGCTTAGTAGTCAACCATTTGAACATGATTGGTAGTTTGATATGTATTTATTTGATATGATTTGAAATAAAGAACATAAACTTGATTTATGAAGAAAAGAAGTGAATATGACGATGTAGAATTGTAGTTATGAAGTTTGGTGTTGTGATATGAAGTGTAGAGTTAAAACCATGAAGATAGACATGAAAATCACCATGTTTTCAAAATTTCAGAGGATCGCTATCGATCGTGAGCTATGCAGCGGTCGATCACATGAGGCTAAGAACAAGTGAGGTTGTGCGTTGAGCGATCGATTGCTTGCTTGTGACTGATCGATCGCAAGGTAGCGATTGATCGCGTAAGAGAAGAGATCAATTCCATTGAGGTAGAAGGTTTGGCAAATATTTCATGATATAGAGCGATCGATCGTGGATGTGGCGATCGATGGCTTAAGAATAAGAGATCAATCGCAGAAGGACATAAAGTTTGTTCATATTTTATGGTGTGTGTGGCTATTGATCGCATGTATTATTTTGAAAAATGTTATAATTTCTTGGAATTTTATGATGAGACTTATTATAACATTGAATTGTTGATATCCATGTAGCACCATGTCAAGGAACACGTTAGAGAGGAGGTTAATCAAGAACTCACGATTTTCTATATTTTGAGAAAAATACGAAAGGTATGTGTTGATGTACTTGATGATAATTATGATGTATATATGTGGTGATGGATATATGTATATGTATATATATATATATATATGTATATATATATATATATGTATATATATATATGTATATATATATATATATATGTATATATATATATATATAGTTGAGATATGAGTGTTGTGAATGATATGTTGAGGCATGATATTGATGTTGTGAGGCATGATGTTGTTGAGGCATGAGATAAGACTGTTATAACTCATGAGCTGGTAATATGATATATGCTGCTAATATGAAGATGTGATGAGGTTCCACTGACATATATAGCGGAAATACAATATCATATATGCTCTGTTATAACAGGGTGATGAATGAGATTCATCGGTCATGTCATGATATATTGGTATATATTATGCTTTGATGTATGTTCAGGAACAACCAAGGAGAAGTATTTCAATGCATGAAATACATGAAGTAGTTTATACAGTATTTATGCATTTTATTGATGATGGATAGTGGATATCATCTATATACTCATGTTGTGTGGTTGTTCTCTAGGGACTTATAGATAGTGAAAGTCGGGATTGTGAGTCTACCGTCTGCTGCTAGGAAATAAACTGAGCAAGATGTAAACTTTCTAGAAGAGTTTGACATGTAAATGATGTATGTTATGGTATGAGAATAATGTAATAGATAGACGTAGTGAAAACTTTGATTAGTAGTAGTATTATCTTAATCATGTTAAGTAAAAACCAACATTTACTTGATCATATACTGATGTGACTAGAAATAGACACATCTATTGTGCTTAATTGTCTACGATTTGGTATAGTTTGATGGATAAATTGATACATATGCTACCTAATCGTATATTTGTGTAAATGTAGGGAAAGGTGAAGAAATCAAGCTAAAATGATGAAAGAAGCAATAAAGTTGAAGAAAAGAGGAAAAAAACCAGAATCCAAGACACATGTTGCTCCTTTTTCCTCATATTTCTATATGTTCGAGCCATGTTTTGGAAATGTGATCCATATAAAAGTTGTAGAACTTTGAGTTATCTTCGCGTGGAAAGCTGACTCGTCAAATTCGGAGTTCGTATGTGAAAGTTATGACAAAAATACGAAACTCGCCAGAAACATTGATAACAGGCGTAATTACGCCATTATCAGGCGTAATTACGCCAATGCTACGGCATGGACATGCGTAATTACGCCATTCGGAGGCGTAAATACGCCAGAAACACGGGAAGCCATATTTTTGACACGTCACCAGGCGTCTTTACGCCATTTTCTCGTTTATAAAAGTGAGAACAAGTTAGTTTGTTATGAACCTATGAGCCAAAGTAAAAAGATTATAGTTTTGTCTGATTTACTCGAGGTCGAGTAAAGAGTAAGTATGGGGGTGTTTGATGTGACTAGAAATAGACACATCTATTGCGCTTAATTGTCTACGATTTGGTATATTTTGATGGATAAATTGATACATATGCTACCTAATCGTATATTTGTGTAAATGTAGGGAAAGGTGAAGAAATCAAGCTAAAATGATGAAAGAAGCAATAAAGTTGAAGAAAAGAGGAAAAAAACCAGAATCCAAGACACATGTTGCTCCTTTCTCCTCACATTTCTATATGTTCGAGCCATGTTTTGGAAATGTGGTCCATATAAAAGTTGTAGAACTTTGAGTTATCTTGGCGTGGACGGCTGACTCGTTGAATTCGGAGTTTGTATGTGAAAGTTATGGCCAAAATATGAAACTCACCAGAACAATTGATAACAGGCGTAATTACGCCATTATCAGGCGTAATTACGCCAATGCTACGGCATGGATAGGTGGAATTACGCCATTCGGAGGCGTAAATATGCCAGACACACGGGAAGCCATATTTTTGACACGTCACCAGTCGTCTTTACGCCATTTTCTCGCGTAGCTACGTCTGCAGAGTTTTGGAAAGTGTAAAGACTTGATTTCTTTCCTTCCCACATGGATTCTAACCTACTCCATCAGCCTCCCTATACATATATGGACGAAAATCAGACTAAAAAACATCTAGATAGTTAGGGTAGAGTAGTTTTAGACTAGTTTTATATTTTCTTTCAATTTTGTTGAAGACGGCTACGAAGATCGAAGCGAAGGCGGGATTGACACCTCGACGAGCGGAGATCGGATTAGTTTACTTTCCCTTGTTTTTATTTATAATTTTGTTTTAATTATGTGTAGCTAGTTTTAATTCTTGGTTGAGGAAGACAAATCCTTGGATTTTATTTATCTTGGGGAGATTCTTACGCTTTAATTATCAATTTTATTGAGTATCAAGAGTTTTTCTGATTTTATTGATATGATTGTTGTGTTTGTTTATTGGATTGACAACCTAGTAACTTGCATGAAATCTAACGTTAAATTAGATATCAAATACGGAATCGTTTGATCCCTCTAATTTACGAAGCAACTAAGATTGATAGTTTCCTGCTGTTGGGTTATTAAATTCTTAGGAAAAACGATTTGATTAATTCTAATGGCTATAGTTTTTATTGATTAGATTCATCAAACTTACTAGTTTTGAAACTATCATTTATTTAATCTTAACGGCTGTAGTTTTGGTTAAAGATTTGATAAGAGTTGAATTGAATGCTGTTTTCTATTTGACTACGATTAAGGTAAGGGAGGAATTAGATTTTCAATTGATGAATATTCAAGAAAAATTGAATCTTTTGTGAATCGATGAAATATATGATAATTCCAAGGTAGAGTCGACCGATACCAATAATCGCTTTCATTAGTTAATCTTTTTTTTTAATTTTAATTAGTATAATTCAACTTCACAACCCCTTTTATTCTTTTGTTTTGATTTTCATTAACACAAGAATTCACACCTTCTCGTGGGATCGATCCCTACTCACGCTACTATATTATTGTTATCAATCTTGAGGATTGAGTGGGGTTAATTTGGGCGTACACGATAAGCGCCTACCATATACCTATTTAAGGATTAAGGTAACGAGGCACTACATTTACAGAATTTAAATTTGTTACCTACATTCAATGTTGATCCAACACAAAGATGAAGATTGTGTTGAAGCAAAAATGGCCAAGGCACCATTTCATTCGGTGGAAAGGAGTACGAATCCTCTGGAATTAATTCATACGGACTAAGCGGGAAAGGAATTGACATGCAAAAACCACTTACACCTTTTCGCCCTTACTAAAAAAAAAAACTAAAGCAACAACTGCGGATAAGGCGATAAGACATCAAAAGTGACAAGAATCAAATCCGGTAATGAAGGTAAGTAAGACTGGCAATGCCGCATCCACGCATCAAGAGGAAAGAAAGAACATAGCATAGGTCAACCAAAGCCAAGGGAAAGTGATCCAAAGCTAACTCTAACTAGGAATCTATGTAATCTAAAGTATGTGCAAACGAGAGGGGGAAGAAATACTTTGTTACTTTTATCAATGATTGCTCATGATATTGCTACGTATATATATTTTGAGAAGCAAAGATGAAGCTCTTGAGGCTTTTACAAATTATAAGAATGAGGTTGAAAATCAACTTGGCAAGCGAATACAAATTATTCGAAGTGATAGAGGAGGAGAATATGGTGCACCATTTGACGAATTTTGTTTACAATTCGGCATTATACATCAAATTACTGCCCCATATTCGCCTCAATCTAATGGAGTCGCCAGAAAGGAAAGAAGAAAGTTTGAATAAAAGAACTTACGAGATTGCTAATGAAGGTTCGGAAGAATCCGAGGAACCAAGACGCAATGAAACTGAAAATGAAGGTTCAAAACAACTCGAGGAACCAAGACAAAGTAAAAGGGCTAGAAAGGAGAAATCATTTGGTCCAGATTTTCAACCATATATGTTAGAAATGAACCAAAGACATTGAAAGATGCTTTATCTAGTCCCGAATCTCCTTACTGGAAGGAAGCCATCAATTCGAAAATGGATTCCATTATGCAAAATAATACTTGGGAACTAGTTGATGCTCCTCCGGATACCAAACTGTTGGGGTGTAAATGGATTCTGAAAAAGTATAACGCAGATGGAATAATTGAAAAGTACAAGGTTCGATTGGTGGCAAAGGGATTCAAACAAATTGAAGGTATTGATTTCTTTGATACTTACTCACGAGTGACAAGGATAACATCCATATGTGTACTCACCTTGAGATACATCAAATGGATGTTAAAATATCATTTTTGTATGGTGAATTGGAAGAAGAAATTTTTATGGAACAACCTGAGGGTTTTATAGTTCCTGGACAAGAAAAAAAAGTATACAAGTTCGTTAAGTCATTATATGGGCTTAAACAAGCGTCAAAACAATGGCATGAAAAGTTTGACAAAGTTGTGTTGTCAAATAGTTTTAGAATTAATGAGTGTGACAAATGTGTGTACATCAAAGGCACACGATAAGCGTTTGTTATAGTATGTCTATAAGTTGATTACATGCTAATAATGGGAAGTAGTCATGAAGTGGTTGTTAAAACAAAGAAAATGTTGACAAGAAATTTTGATTTGAAATATATGGGCGTTTTATGTCATATTAGGGATTAAATCTCTAGGTCACAAGAAGCAATTGTTCTATCTCAATTACATTACATTGAGACTGTTTTGAGAAAGTTCAAAGCATATGACACTTATCCTATAAAGACACCAATAGACTTAAGTGTGCACCTAAGTAAAAATCATGGTGAACTGGTATCTCAGTTGGAATACTCAAGAATTATTGGAAGCCTCGTGTATATTACGAATTGTACTCGTCCGAACATTGCTTGTGTTGTGAACAAGTTAAGTCGCTTTACGAGTAATCCAAGTAATGCTCATTGGACAGCATTAATAAAGGTACTTAGATATCTAAGATAGACCTTAGAATATGGATTACACTACACAAAGTATTCGGAAATATTGGAGGGATGTAGCGATACAAATTGGATATCCGATACAAAATGACTTCAAATCCACTAGTGGCTATGTATTTAGCATTTGTGGTGTGGCCTTGTCGTGGAATCAACTAAACAAACTTGCATTTGCAAGGTCCACAATGGCGTCGGAGTTTATAGCTCTAGACAAAACTGTGGAAAAGGAATGGCTTGTAATTTCTTGGAAGATATTTCTTCTTGGTCAAAACTAGTGCCAGCAATAATGAATCATTATGATAGTCAATCGGCAATTGCTAGGGCACAAAACAGTATGTGTAATGGGAAGTCTCGAGACATTCGTCGTAGACATAATACTGTAAGACAATTGATCTCTAATTGAGTTATCACAATAAAAAAAAATGATTATGTGAACAAAGGACAACTTGGGGGATCGGCTTACAAAATCATTAAATAAAGATCAAATGTATGAATTATAGAGAGGAATGGGATTGAATCTACAACATAAATTTTCATAGTGGTAACCCAACCTTGTTGACTGGAGATTCTAAGATCTTGGTTCAATGGGACAACTAGATTATGAAAATTTGAGTTAGCACTTGAGAATTTCCCAACACATTCCTAGGATGAAGAGTGCTTAAGAACCTACCAAAGTAGTGAGGTTACGTTTCATACTTTTAACGATTCATATACTTGAAAAGTTGAGTATGGTATGATACTCTTAATAGGAGATCACTGGTAGCGCTTATCGTATACGCCCAAATTAACCATCTCACGTTAATAGCAATAAATATGTAGTAGCGTGATTAGGGATCAATCCCACTAGGAAGGATTGATCGCGATTTATTTAAACAATAATTCTCAATGTAGAGCGATTATACTGCAAGTGCACGGTGTCAAGTTTTAATATAGCATATAAAAGTCGGATGTCGTACCCACATGGACTAGTAGCACTTGCCAAATTTAATTATCTTAACTATATTTAGCCTACGGTTATTGAGTGAAACTAAATTAAAATAAACCTAGAATATTAGCCAAACCAATCAAGCTAGAATAAAACGACGAAAAGCAATAGAGACGAATACTAAGACTTTAATTCACCCATGTAATTCCCATAATTTCCTATTAATTAAGACTTCAAATTCTACTTTCTAAGGTGACGAGTATTCCTATTTATTCACTATATTCTGGTCAAGCTATATTGAACCTAATATTGAACTGTAACAAGTCAATGGTCATGCACTTATTTAACATTCAGTATTGTATATGCTTTATGAAAACTGCTAGCCTTCGATTTTGGTAAATCTATAGCTGATCACACGTGTGCTAGATTTTTACGTGGTCATTCTCAATCTAAAACTTACGGTATGAATTATCTTGTCAAATTATAATATCGTATGGTCAACATCAATTATAATTACTAACATCAATTCAAAGAGTATCTAATCCTTGAAAAGCATTAAAAACATAATCATACTCAAAGAATTATAGAAAAATAAATCAAAAACTCAAACTTAATTGGGTTCATACATGAGATCCCCTACTCTTGATAATTAAATTAGCCAACTACCATCATCAAATAAGAATGCAAAAACTTGCTAAGCAACAAATTAAACATTCAAAATCTGAAAATAAATAACAACAAAGTTTTAGAAATACTAAAGATGTTAGGCGTTGACTCCTTGCTTCGTTACATCGTCATGTCTCTTCCGATCTGGCTTGCTCTTCAATGGCTAGTGGTTTGAATGAAGGTGGAGGCTTTTCTCTAAGTTAGAAATCTGAACGAGAGTCTCAAAATTCTCAAACTTGCTCCTTTAAATAATAGGGGAAGAGTTATTATGTTTTTTGACACAAAATCTTCAAATAGGAAATAAAATCTCAAATTTTCTGCGCCTGGTGATCGATCGCGAAGTCTTGGCGATCGATCACCGGGATACTCATTTACTTTTCAAGGCACGCACTTCCGCGATCGATCGTGAAGTCCTGCTGATCGATCGCGGAAGTGATAATTTTGTTGGTCAGCTTTGCACATGCGCGATTGATCGCAGACTTATTGAAGATTGATCACAGTCTTCTTCAATATCAAAATCTCGGTCCTTTTTCACCCCTTCTTAGCTCCTTCTATATACTTTTATGTATTTCATCCTTTATTCCTGGAACACAGAAACAACACGAAAACGCATAATATCGTCCAAGAATCATAATAAAATGCATCAAAATTCATATCAATATAAGTGTAAAAATCACAATTATCAAGGATGTATCTTGTGTTAATTTATGCGAAACAATTAAGGGGGTTGTGAAGGTTGGATTATACTAGTGAATAAAAAAAGTCATTAACAAATAAGCAAAACTAAAAGTAATTAAATTATGAGAAAGACGATTCTTGACTCTACGTTGGAACTATGAATTCAATCATCACTTTTCACAAAAGATTCAATTTTTATTTTAATATTTATCGTTAGAGATTCAACTCTTATCTTACCTTATGCATAATTAAAATAGCTCACGCGTTCTAAGTTAACCCGTACAGATTAATCAATCAAAACAACAAGAGCTAAGATTAATATTGACGATAGCTTTCAAAACTTAGACAACATAATCCAAACATCTTTGTTAATTTTAGTCAAGCATTTTCCCTAAGAATTTAACAACAGCAACAACAGGAAATCATTAATCTTAGTTGCTTCAAAGACCAAACATTAGATTGTATGTAAAACTACTAGATGGTCAATCTCATAATCAAACATATCAATCATGGCAATAATAGAAAAACTCTTGATATTCAATAAAAATCAATAAAAGAACATGAATCTCATTAAAAAAATAAATTCCAAGGTTGTCTCCCTTAACCAAGAATCAAAAGTGTTTAGCTGCAAATGACTAAATCAAAACAATAAAAATCTATTCTAAAAAGCATAAATAAAAATAAAGCAAAAGAGTTACTAAAGAGTAGCAAGATTCAGGAGCCTCACTTCCATCTTCGCGCCTTTGGATCTTCAAGTCTTCTTCTAAAGCTGAAAGAAAAATTATTCTAAAGTCTAAACTATAATTCTAAAGTCTCCATCCTGAGTTATGAGGCTTAGGTTCGAGTTATAAGGGGTAGGGAGGCTGAGGATTTGGTAAAAGTCTATCCAAGATGGTAAAAAATCAAGTTTCCAAAATTTCTCGGACTACGACGGGATTGATCGCGCCGTTATTTTTTTCATTTTTTCCCTACGCACGATTGATAGGGCCATTTTACCGAGCTATCGGTGGGATGATTTTTTTCGTTGCTTAAAATACTTGCCAGCCACGATCGACCTGTCTTTTCCTTGCGATGGATCGTGCCTCTTAGTCCACTTTTATGCATTTTTCTTGGTCTACTTTGATCATTTATCATCTCCTATGTATTTATTGATCCTTATTCTTCATTATTAGCTCGATTTCTTTGATTTCACCTACATTCACACAAATATAAGATTAGGTATCATATGCATCAAATTAATCATTAAAACACACCTAATCATTGACAATTAAATCCACTAAATGTCTATACTTCTAGTCACATCAAACTCACACACACTTAGTCTTTAATCGACCTCGAGTAAATCATACCCAAAACTAAAATTTTGTTGTGGCTCATAGTTTCACAATGATAAACGTGTCCTCACTTTAGTCCCTCAACAATCATAAACATGCACAATAATTAAAGGCTGGAACAAGTTCAATCCCTAAGCATTTCATACCCAACAAAGCAGCAAACATGTGCGTGTGGTCATAAACAAGTGTCAAGTACAAATTATAGATCCAATCAATGTAAACCCACAATAGCTCAAGCTGAACACCAACACAAGTATAATCTCATTTGCACACTCTTCTTCACTATCTTAGCCACTTGCAAACACAAATCAAATAGGTCTTAATTAGCTTGTAGATTAACCTAGGTATTGACTTATGAAATCAAGGGTACATAGAATCAAACAAGAAAGTATAATGATATGTACAACTAAAAAGTTCTTCTCTTGCAAGATTTTTTCAAACCTTGTTCATTTTTTTGCAAGGTTCAATTCAATTTTTTCTCTTTTGTACCTGGGCTCTCTTGGATTCATATTTTTATATATTTTCTCAAGGCATATCATTTTTCTTTCATGCATCTCATTCTTTTGACAATAAAGTTCTCAAACATAAGAATCAAAATAACATGTGCATGTGAATGAAATACATCATACTCCCTTCCAATGTATGTATAAAAATCATATTTAGGCTCATTATGGAAGATGATAACCAAGTCAACCAATGTTGAAGGGGGGGGGGGGGGGGGGGGGGGGGGGATTGTTTGTATTGTTATCACATAAACCATTATTTTACATTAAATCTCAAAAAGGGTACTACTGATATTTTGTTTATATGGTAGGCTCGAAAGGCTCAAACGCATCAAATATTGTCTATATCACTTTTATGTTCTCAAGTAGTCTAGACATACACCACAAAGAGTATATATTAAGTTCTAGCATGTATCAGAGACTTCTTAGGAACACACAAAGTTCACGAAACTTTCACTACTCTATGCACAATTCACAAGCCATGACGATTCGTGCTCAAAATATTCAACTGCTATGTCAAAGCATAATTTGCATTAGAGTTCAAAGTGTTCCAATGTTAAGAATTCACCTATTTCAAAAGTATGCATGCTATCAATTAGGTTTATCATGGACTAGTAATTTGAAAGTCTAAGTTCATCATTCACTATGAGCTCAAAGTTTTTTAAGTTTTTTTATTTTTTTTGAATTTTTGTAATGTGAAAGCAATAAACAAACCATTAATCCCTCCCCCATATTTAAATCTTACATTGTTTCCAATGTAAATCAAAATTGCATGAAAAGAGAAATTACAACTATTAAAGCAATAAAAAATAAAAGAAAAGGGAAACTAACTCCCCTTGGGTTGCCTCCCAAGCAGCACCTATATTTAACGTCAGTGGCTCGACACCAGTTCATGATCATGGTGGATCATGCGATGTCGCTTTGTCCTTCCTCCTCCACCTTAGTATCTTCTTAGCTCCTCGAAACTTAGTCTTGTTCGCCTTGCACTTCGTTGAGAGATCACTTTCATTCCTTGTTCTCCTCCATCTTTTGTTGACTGCTTTGGTCAATCAGGAGGGTGTTTCATGGCAATAGTGGGTTCCTGCAAATGAGAAGAGAGAGTACGCAGTATCATAGGTATATATAGCAATATGTATATGAGAAGCATCACTAGAACTCAATTTCATACTTCCCTTGTCAACAAGGCCTTCAGTAGCCTTTTTTTAAAATCACACAAATCATCAAACTCATAGTCATCTTGTTGTAAGTTCTCAGTGATATCAACAGTGCAACTAGTGTGTTCATGAGTTTTAATAGTTTCATAGATATTGAACTTCACAACCTTGCCATTAAACTCAATAGTCAAAATACCACTATTAACATCTATTATAGACTTTTTTCAAGAATGGTCTCCTCTACCACTCCATAGGAAGAACCATGGACCTATAAGCTATTTGGATCATAGTACCTTTTCGTTTTAAAGGTCCAAGTTCAATTGAGTATGAATTGAATAGGGCATGACATGGATGGATGCTCCTAAGTTTAGCATGTCCCTATCAATCATAGTAATACTCGCATAGGGGATACAAAAAATACAGGGTCTTTGTATTTAGTGGGAATGTGTCTTTACCGTAGAAACATTCTTGCCTAGCTCAATCTTGTGGCACCCTTTACGTTTTCTATTTATTTCCGCTTTCCACGGTTCCTTAAAAATTTAGCATATCGAGATACTTTTTTAATAGCATCAAATAGTGGAGTTTACCTTGCAGCGTCGAAATTCTCGTAGATGTCATTTTTATACTTATATTGTGGGGTCCTCTTTACTTAATCCCTTATGTATCAATTAAGCATACATACGTGAGTCTGAATTAAGTAAAAACATGCACTGATTAAGAGTATCTTACTAGTTAAGTTGTTACAAAACCTAACCAACTATACATCACATGTATAAACAAAAACCTACTACAAGATAACTCCTAAGCAGTGGTTCAGCTCGCAGCGGAAAATGACTCACATCCCGTCTCCCCACGTCTATGAGTAACTACAGAAACATTCACACAATGAGTATAGAGAACAACTATCTCAGTGCAATATCAAAACACAATGTCAATATCAATGATAAAGCACAATAAATCATCTAATGTGAATGTTCTGTATCATGCATCAACAAATGCACCATGTCATGACATGTCTCAACAAGTACCCTATTATCACGAGACCAATATGATATGCCTATTCAGCTCAATATGTCAGTGGAACCACCTCACATCTTCATATTAGCAGCACATATCATAGTACCGTCCTCAAATGATAATAGCCAGAGCATATACCCAAAAACCGGCGTATATCTCTATATAGCATAACCGAGCATATATCCAAACCAGGCGTATATCTCTCTGTCACATAACCGAGCATATATCCAAACCAGGCATATATCTCTATGTAACATAACCAAGCATATACCCAATACCAGGCGTATATCTCAAATACATAACCGAGCATATACCCAAACCAGGCGTATATCTCAATATAACATAACCGAGCATATACCCAATACCAGGCGTATATCTCAAATACATATGATATCCATGAATGTACAGGCATATGATATGACCAATCATATGATACTAACATAACACAATTCATATGATATCAATCTTATAACATCATCACACAATATCTATACTCCGTACGTCAACACGTACCTGTAAAGCGACACAAACCAGATAACTCGGTCGTCAATGGTTAATTGCCTCTTTGCCCTGTTCTCTGTGATGATGCTACACGCACATGAACAATATACCATGTTATAAGAAGCTTCAAGATCAAAAGCTACAAAATATAACATTTTTCATAATTCCTATAGCACCGATCGATCGCTACACTTGCCGATCGATCGCCAAAACTTTCTGTCTCCTCGCGATCGATCGCAACAACTTGGCGATCGATCGCCAAAGTGTTCTGTAGCTCGCGATCGATCGCCACATTTTCACCGATCGATCGTTACATGTATAAACCGCCTTATAATTTGCCCTGTCTCGGCGATCGATCGCCACAAAGCTTGCGATCGATCGCCGATGTCCAGAAAGTTCAGAACATGGCGATTTTGAGCTTATCTTCCTAGCTCTTCTCCTACAACTCGAAATTTAACATATAAACAAGTTTCATGCATTCTCTAATACCATAACAACATGTTTCCACCATCTTAGAATCCAATTCTTGGCATTTAAACATGTTATAATTCTTCACATGAACATTTATATTCCACTTCTCATACATCAACTTCAAGTACATAATTCAAGTGTAAAACCATGAATTCCTTACCAATATATTAAGAAAGCACTTCACACACCTTCCTAGCTCAATTTACAAGTGAATCCCAAGCTCAAACCACAAGGAACTTGAAAGAGATGGAGAGGAGCTTGGTAGAGATTTGTAGGTGTAAAATGGTGTATTGTGAGTTTAAGTGCCTTAATCCCCTTAATATAGCCACTTGTTATAATACCATGCCAATTACCATAAACATGTAAATCCAAACTCACATTCACATGTTAATGCAACTTTAAATGAAAGGCAAAGGCATATGAAATTCAATTCAAATGCATACTAGTCCATGTTGCTTGATATGCCACTACATTTGATTTCATTCAAGTCATTTCTATGCACTACATCTTGTGCATCATATTTTTTTCCTTGTCATATATCTACTATTCATTTCATGTATGTGAGTATTACCCTCGGTTCAACCCGAACCCGAGTCCACATCGTACCGTCATTATTCAAAATTACGCCATAACAAATCGAGGCATTACAATTCTCCCCCACTCATTGAATTCCGTCCTCGAAATTGTATATACAACATATGAATCTCATATATCATATGAATCACATACAGAAAGCCATAAGCTTCAACCCTAGTAGCAATACTTACAAGGAATAATAACATAGTGGCAAATAAGCTTTGCACAAACATGCATTATAAATGCAACATTATTTGCCTGCCTGAACAAATAATCAAAAGTAAATCTGCTACATACTCAACATGCTCAACTAGCAGATACTTACCAAATTAGCAGTATAAGAAATCAAATGCAAACATACCAGACATTGCACTTTGGATTCTACTGCATACTCATGTTCTCGCATACCACGTATATCAGCTTGTTACTAGTTGCTTTTTGTCTATGTAGCCATATGCTCACAATACTCTACACCAGCCAGCATAGATAGTATGTATGTCTTGTTGTAAAACCATCAATAGACAAACATTTCACTAGTATCAATGAATACTCTAGAAATCATGTCCGAATATTGGCACATATACAGATCCTGTTATACACAACAGTAGCCATCAAATTGACTTGAGCTCATACAACTCATTGTATGGTGAATACCCATACCCAAGTCACTGCCCACTCACATTCCTGCTGGATGCCTCCAAATGATCCCCAATGGAGCATCTGTTCGTCTAATGTCTAATACACCCGTCCCTCCTTGGACAACTAATCACCATATAGTAATACAGTCAATGGTTCAAATCCTGGTATTACACCTTTTCCATACACCTTATGCCACACTTTTTAAACACAGCAACACACATACCCGCATTGTGTATTGTATAACGGTTTAGAATGTTTCCATTCGTCTGTACTCTTGTGTAAACCTACGCAGAATATCGAGATCACAAGATACTCTAAACCAAGTACCTCGATCTTTGTCACATGCAGATTCTACACATCCAAATGTGCACAGAGCCATTTCTGCTCGCACATTTCACCAAGTGATATTATCGTATGTCATTACACAATGTGATAGATACAACATATCCATCTATCGTATGTATACTAATCTCCCACGCCAGATTTCTCAGTCTAGATTAAACACTGAACACGATACCAGTCCAGAACAAACACTGGACACCAACTTGTCCAAACCACAAAAAGTAATCCACATCACACTCATATGTCATCAATGCTTAATGTATACCAAAGCCATGGACAATACATATGTCCAGATGAGTATATGGTCATCTCACTCAATGACTATGGTCTCATCTGACCCCTGTACCGGAAATGTCATTCGTTGTACCAACTATATCCCCACAAGACTACCATCTTGAATATGACAAGCATTTACAACGAATCATTACTTTTTATTCACTGCTCCCTGTAATGATCAACATAACTATCATGTAGCAGTGAAAACCAACACGTTTTCCACGCATGTGCAATGCACTTGCTACATGTATTATTCCAACAAGTCTCACACAGCACAGGTACCTGATAACTCATTCCGTTCTGCTTCAAGAACTTATCCATACGGATTATCATATCACCCGGATAGATCATAAAATCGAAGATATCATCGACTATATCACATGATCGAATATAGTACATACTCGAAATCAACAGTTGTTTACCTCGCCATATTCATTACTAAACACGATTGCTCCCAGCAAATCGTTATCACCTCTGGTTCATGCAGGAATAACCAATCCAATATATAGAAGGTAACAAATTCCAACTCAACTGCACTCACACAATCCACACACTATTGTTGACATGAATGATAATCAAATTACCATATTACTCATGGTCATTCTAACATTATGACTCTGCAATTGGATTCAAAGGAATTGCCATATCATATAGCATTGCCAATGATACCTTCACAATACTGTAACCGTATTATGTTCCTAGTACACTTTCCGTGTACAATCAAAGGATATCATATCAGAATACTCAAGTACAACTATATAGCAAAATACCATCCACCATCTGATATATGTCAACTCAGTGTCATATTGGTCGTACCACTATATCATGACACAAACTTCAATGCCATACACATATGTGTACGAACAAGCTCAAAAGATAATTCATTTCATGGACAAATCAAGTCCCATCACACTACTTCATACGTGTGAGTTTCTTCAACCTTCTCATAACCATCTGTGATTCATCAACCACCACATGGTTTAGCATATCCACTATTCATTAACCATTACATGGTGTAGTATACCAACCATACTGTTTCCTCATGAAACATATTCGCAGACTGTCCATCAATAGATATCAACCCAACATCTATCGAGCACAAAATGTAAACCAATTAACTATGCAAACCAATCGCATGACGAGGTCGGCATATCAAAATTACGATCCCATCAGTCATACATCTCCCATCCTGACTCAAGAATATGTGAATATCATGTCAAACACATAGTACCATCACAACACAACGGAAACTCTGATTGCATCAGTACTACAGTCGTAGTGTACACGCAATCTACAGAAACTCAAACTTCCTTCTCCATCTGGATAATGTGGACATTAAACATCAAACTTGTGAACCATACATCATAGCCACCAAGCTATGCTATCAGCCAATAGTTCACATTCAATGCTTCCCGGATACTCACATTGCCAACCAATCTCTGTTGGTCTTACGTGTACAGATCACTATTGTCATACAACAATCTAGAATATGACAAACTGTCAACACAGTTCCACAATTTACGGATGTCTATTCTGACATCCTTTTCTATATCCAGAAGCCATACAAACATCCAATGCTCTCAGCAACAACATCGATACTCACACTCTGTTCAAAGCAGATCAACCAATTTCAACCTCATGTTCATATCCAACATCCCATACACAACTGTATGCACTTGAGGTATCTCGTGTCAATCAAAGACACTCATGGCTGCCACACATACCACATACATAGAGTCTCATACGGACAACCTTATAGCTCGGACGGAGTTCACATCAAAACAATGATATCCATTCCCATCTGTACTATACACTAACCAGATATTATACATGGCCACATAGCACCATGTATGTCCCAGTACAGCCATCACAAAGATCACATGTGCAGGCATCATAACAATCTTTGCCGGTAATCATTGCATCACTGCACATAATAGTCTAACAGTTAACTCACAGTTACTGTGATTGTACTGCTCCATCAATACGCCTCAGCGCCACTATCATTGAACTCTCCCAATTTCATGTTCCTTGTCAACTCCATGACAAAAAACATAGAGGTCAA
Organism: Haberlea rhodopensis; assembly: GCA_907163345.1. Classification (NCBI taxonomy): domain Eukaryota; kingdom Viridiplantae; phylum Streptophyta; class Magnoliopsida; order Lamiales; family Gesneriaceae; genus Haberlea; species Haberlea rhodopensis. Next base: position 3,879,251 of record CAJQUN010000019.1, read on the forward strand.
CATACACATACACACCGGAGAACCATACACAGATGATACCCTGACAAGATCATTATCACCACGGTGATCTCACAATTACCGCTGTGAAATACCACAATAAAGAATACTATTATTGTACACTAATTTCACAGTCGCTACATGTACCATTTGAGTACTACAAGTAACCCATATCTGCATCATCTCCCAATGTAAACACACTGCGTTAGCCTTTACCATCCACAGATCAAGAGCAAAGTATTACATTCCCATTCAGGCCATACATGTCGAACTGACAATGCAACCACAAATTGCAATATCAAGCATGCCCTTGAACTAGATACAGTGATCAATAACCTGTATCTTCACTTCCATTCACACATCATGTGTTAGTGGCCAGTCCATCATTCGGTCTGATACATAATCTCATGCAGGCTGACTTTGCACATGGAGCTGATACCAAGCTTTGCTTTTCACGCTCCAACCACTGTACAACTTACTCTTCCGATTCGGTATCGAACTACATACAATTACCACGGAATCAGTGGAATAGCTCCCGCGAAACATATCATGTTTCCCCTGCCAAATGATAGTACAGAAACCCGGTATACCAATCACGAGTACACCCACAATACCACTTATGCCACGCATAAGGATTCATACCAAGTCATACTATCATCCTGCAAAACAAGGGTTAACAATAACAGATACAAATACAAAGCATGTTCCCAGACACTATATCATCAGTATCACATGCCTGTAAGTGATTAGGTAACTCCCTAACTCACTTCCTCTACCCTTGTTCATCCCGGTATCGAACCACTGCTCTGATACCACTAATGTGGGGTCCTCTTTACTTAATCCCTTATGTATCAATTAAGCATACATACGTGAGTCTGAATTAAGTAAAAACATGCACTGATTAAGAGTATCTTACTAGTTAAGTTGTTACAAAACCTAACCAACTATACATCACATGTATAAACAAAAACCTACTACAAGATAACTCCTAAGCAGTGGTTCAGCTCGCAGCGGAAAATGACTCACATCACGTCTCCCCACGTCTATGAGTACCTACAGAAACATTCACACAATGAGTAAAGAGAACAACTATCTCAGTGCAATATCAAAACACAATGTCAATATCAATGATAAAGCACAATAAATCATCTAATGTGAATGTTCTGTATCATGCATCAACAAATGCACCATGTCATGACATGTCTCAACAAGTACCCTATTATCACGAGACCAATATGATATGCCTATTCAGCTCAATATGTCAGTGGAACCACCTCACATCTTCATATTAGCATCACATATCATAGTACCGTCCTCAAATGATAATATCCAGAGCATATACCCAAAAACCGGCGTATATCTCTATATAGCATAACCGAGCATATACCCAAACCAGGCGTATATCTCTCTGTCACATAACCGAGCATATATCCAAACCAGGCATATATCTCTATGTAACATAACCAAGCATATACCCAATACCAGGCTTATATCTCAAATACATAACCGAGCATATACCCAAACCAGGCGTATATCTCAATATAACATAACCGAGCATATACCCAATACCAGGCGTATATCTCAAATACATATGATATCCATGAATGTACAGGCATATGATACGACCAATCATATGATACTAACATAACACAATTCATATGATATCGATCTTATAACATCATCACACAATATCTATACTCCGTACGTAAACACGTACCTGTAAAGCGACACAAACCAGATAACTCGGTCGTCAATGGTTAATTGCCTCTTTGCCCTGTCCTCTGTGATGATGCTACACGCACATGAACAATATACCATGTTATAAGAAGCTTCAAGATCAAAAGCTACAAAATATAACATTTTTCATAATTCCTATAGCACCGATCGATCGCTACACTTGCCGATCGATCGCCAAAACTTTCTGTCTCCTCGCGATCGATCGCAACAACTTGGCGATCGATCGCCAAAGTGTTCTGTAGCTCGCGATCGATCGCCACATTTTCACCGATCGATCGCTACATGTATAAACCGCCTTATAATTTGCCCTGTCTCGGCGATCGATCGCCACAAAGCTTGCGATCGATCGCCGATGTCCAGAAAGTTCAGAACATGGCGATTTTGAGCTTATCTTCCTAGATCTTCTCCTACAACTCGAAATTTAACATATAAACAAGTTTCATGCATTCTCTAATACCATAACAACATGTTTCCACCATCTTAGAATCCAATTCTTGGCATTTAAACATGTTATAATTCTTCACATGAACATTTATATTCCACTTCTCATACATCAACTTCAAGTACATAATTCAAGTGTAAAACCATGAATTCCTTACCAAGATATTAAGAAAGCACTTCACACACCTTCCTAGCTCAATTTACAAGTGAATCCCAAGCTCAAACCACAAGGAACTTGAAAGAGATGGAGAGGAGCTTGGTAGAGATTTGTAGGTGTAAAATGGTGTATTGTGAGTTTAAGTGCCTTAATCCCCTTAATATAGCCACTTGTTATAATACCATGCCAATTACCATAAACATGTAAATCCAAACTCACATTCACATGTTAATGCAACTTTAAATGAAAGGCAAAGGCATATGAAATTCAATTCAAATGCATACTAGTCCATGTTGCTTGATATGCCACTACATTTGATTTCATTCAAGTCATTTCTATGCACTACATCTTGTGCATCATATTTCTTTCCTTGTCATATATCTACTATTCATTTCATGTATGTGAGTATTACCCTCGGTTCAACCCGAACCCGAGTCCACATCGTACCGTCATTATTCAAAATTACGCCATAACAAATCGAGGCATTACATATATTGCTCTAAATTTATATGTATTTTACTATGATTCTTGGACAATATTATGCATTTTCGTGTTGTTTTATGTATGTTCCAGGAATAAAGGTCCAAATGCATAAAAATGGAGAAAATAAGCTTAATTAATGAAAAAGGACCAACCGAGCACAACCGAATATTATCGAACGTGGATGAAATATTATATTATAATATGTCATATTATAATATATGAGATATAGCAGATTGAAGGAGCATATATTATTATAAGATATCAAGAAGAAGAGATGGATATCAGAAAGACATTAAAAGGAGATTAAACGTGAGCAGATTTACGTGAAGTAAGAGACGTGAGCATAAAAAGAGATGGAGCGAAGCAAAATACGTGAACAGATTACAACGTGGCAACGGGAGCAAGGAGAGTGATTGAGAAAAGCGAGAGACGGACGAAGCACAAAAGGAGGAGAAAATAGAGAAAGAGTGACGTGAAACTCATGCTATAAAAGAAGGGAGGAGAGTCGAGGGGAACAAACAGAAAACAGAAAAGCAAGTTACTGGAGAGCAGCAGGAGTTAAGGAAGAGAAGAGAGCAGCAAAGTATTATACACGTGAGAACATTCAACGTAGCACTTGAGGAGAATATTTACGGGAGGATCAGATTAACGAAGAGAGAAAATATTGAGAAGAACTCACGTAATACAGAAGAGTGAGGAAGGAACGTGGTGAACAGACGGACGACAGAAAATTCTAAAGGGAAGTGAGTAGAAATCAGGAGAGAACAGATTGGAACGTGAGACGAGGATAGGAGAGGAAGAACTCACGTGCAGAGGTGAAGAACAGAACGACAGTAAACGAGTTGGAGTTCACGTACAGTATAGAACACTACAAAGGGGAGACGTAGCTACGAGTCGACGACGCGATTCAACATCGCTAGTTTATACGTATTTCTAAACTTTGTTTGTTTCTATTTAATTTCCTTATGCTTTTGATGTTGAAAAACATGATATTGCATTTTATATTGAATATGTTGCTAGGCTAAGTTTGTTATCAAGACTTAGGGGATCCTTTGTATGAACCCATGATTTAAATTGATTTTTTTGATTGATTCTTATTTATCTAAGTGCATAGATTATTGTTCTTCATGCTTTTAAGGGTTTGGCCATCCTTGAATGATAATAAATTACAATTGAGATCGAGAGATAAAATTGGAATTCGATATAGTGATTTATGTCGTGGATTTCAGACTGAGATCGAGAGATAAAGTCAAATACACGTGTGATAGCAATAGATTTAGCAAAATCGAAGGCTAGAAGTTTTTATAGATCGATTTACAATATTAATTGTTCAATAAGGGTACGAGAGTGGCTTATTGTTACGTTAGTATTAGATTTGTTATAGTCGTACCAAGGTATAGCAAGTGAATTAGGAAAACTCGCCACCTTAGATTGTTTGAATTAATTCTTAACTAATAGGCGAATTGTGGGGGATTACATAGGTGAACCGAAAGTCTTGATAATTGTCTCTATTGATTTTATTCTCATTCTCTATTGATTGTTTGGGTTTATTATTGAGTTAATTTAGTTAAATAGTTATAACCAATTTTCGGCGTCGTTGCAGGGGACTAGTTTAGATAATATCAAACGAGATTAGTTGACTGTAGTCTAGTCATTTATTTGTTTTTTTTTTGTTTTTTTTCTCTCTACTCTTCTACTGTTTGTGTTCTTTTTGGTTGATTGTACATGGTACTATCTCTTGGTGCATGCTAAGGAGTAGCAACCCTACACTTGAGCCCTTTGATCCCGAGATTGAACGCACTTGTCAAAGGAGGCTAAGGCAAGCAAGAGCACATATGGCTAATACCGAGGAGATTTTGGTACCACCAGTTGCAAGATCACTCATGGACTACGCCCACCCTGCATTCCATGGATCACTGTCGAGTATCACGAGACCGACTATCCAGGCTAACAACTTCGAGATCAAGCCTGCTATCATACAGATGATCCAACATTCGGTCCAGTTTGGGGGAGCTGCTACAGATGATCCAAATGACCACATCTCCAACTTCTTGGAGATTTGTGATACATTCAAGCATAATGTCTTTACTGACGATGCCATCAGGTTACGTTTGTTTCCCTTTTCTTTAAAATATAAAGCTAAATCCTGGTTACAATCGTTGCCTGCAGGATCTATTACCACGTGGGATGGAATGGCCCGATTGTTCTTGTCAAAATTCTTTCCACCATCCAAGACGGCCAAGATGCGCAATGACATCACCCCAATATGATCCAGAGACACTGTATGAGGCTTGGGAGCGCTTCAAGGATCTACTGCGGAAATGCCCACATCATGGCCTCCCTATCTGGCTGCAGGTACAAACATTTTATAACGGTTTGTTTTATGATAACCGTTCTATGATTGATGCAGCATCAGGGGGAACTGTGATGAGCAAGACGCCAGAGGAGGCTTATACGCTGTTGGAGGAGATGGCTGCTAATAGCTGTCAATGGCAGTCCGACAGGAACGTGGCAAAGAAGCAAGCCGGAGTGCATCAAGTAAGTGAAGTCACTGCCTAGCTGCCTAATTGGAAGCACTTAACAAGAAGATCGATAGTTTGAGCATGCATGCAATGCAAGTTCAAACTGTTACATGCGAGCTTTGCCAAGGAGGACATCCGAGCACTGAATGCCAGGTTGGTAACCCTTTCATTACTAATTATGAAGATGTTAATTTTGTAGGGAACCGACCATCACTGACCTGCCCCTACCCAAATACGTACAATACTGGGCCGAGGAACTATCCCCAACCACCACCGGGTATGCACCAAAGCCAAGCATGGAGGAGTTGTTGACCAAGTTCATCACAGCGACGGAAACTAGATTCCAAAATCACGAGGCGTCGATAAAGAACTTGGAAGTCCAAGTGGGACAGCTAGCAAATATCGTAACCGAATGAGCACAAGGATCACTATCTAGTGACACTGAGACGAAACCTAGGGAGCAAGTCCATGCTATCACGTTGAGGAGCGGAAAGGAGGTCGCTGAGAATAAGGATGTGCACATTGAGTTGAAAGGTGAGGCGGACATCAAACAAGAAGAGGTACAAACACGTGACAAAGGTAAGTCTACTAAGACCTCTACACCCATCACACCTGCTAAGGTAGATATCCCACCCCCATTCCCCGCTGCGTATAAGAGAGCAAAGATTGATGCTAAATTTTTAGAATTGATTAAGAATCTTCATATTGAGATGCCTTTCATTGATGCTATTCGGCACATGCCGAATTATGCTAAGTTTTTAAAGGAGATTCTGTCAAAAAGGCGGAAACTGGGAGAGCATGAGATGATAAATTTAACGGATGGGTGTTCTGCTGTCATTCAAAATGATTCACCTCCAAAGTTAAAGGATCCAGGGAGTTTCACTATACCTTGCAAAATAAATTCTAAATCTTTTAATAAATCTTTATGTGATTTGGGGTCAAGTGTCAATTTAATGCCTTTGTCTGTGTACAGAAAGCTAGGCTTAGGAGAGTTAAAGGCAATCAATGTCTCATTGCAGATGGCAGACAAGTCCATCAAGTACCCTCATGGGATAGTGGCGGATGTACCGGTCAAGGTTGACAAATTCACCATTCCGGTGGATTTCATGGTGCTACACATAAAGGAGGAGGCGGACATGCCATTGATACTAGGGAGACCATTCATAGCTACTGGAAGGGCATTGATAGATGTCCAAGAAGGGAAGTTGATCCTCCGAGTAGGGGGAGATCAAGTTACTTATGATATGTTCAAAGTTGTGAGCACTACATGCACTGAGCACCGATGTTTTATTGTCAATATCATTGATACACTATCTGTTGACGCGATACAGGTTAAGAGTGAGAAGAAGGTGAATGTCACATTGAATGGCCAACAAAGAAGAGGTAAATTTGGTGTAGGGGACTCGGTATTAATGAATAGGAAAAATATGAGATTTTTTCCATGGGAGTCTGATGCACCATGGGCTGGACCGTTCAAAGTTGTCAATGTTCTACCATTCGACACCTTCAAACTGAGAGATGACCATGGGGGACTATGCTGTGAAAGAGAAGTGGTTACGACAATACCACATGGAGGATGGAAAATCATCCCCTACTGACCCTTGCGGCACTTGAGCGTAAACGGTAAAAGTCCATCTTGGGACTATAAATCAAGAACTCTTTCTTAACCCTTTGCTTTGTTTTAGTTTATTTTGTTTTTTTTTATTTTGGCGAGACTCCATGCGTGTTGTGACGTGTTTCAACAATATACCCCACGAGCTGATGAGGAATCGGACAACGATCACTGACGGTCGTTGTCAACGGTAACTGCTTTGTCTTACTTTCCATGCTTATTACATTGAGGACAATGCATGAATTAAGTTTGGGGGGGTGCATTACTGTGTCATGCTTCTTATTTGGAAATTGATCGTTATTGAGCACCAACAAAATTTTTCTTGAAAATAAGTTCACTTAGTAAGATAAGAATAAATCATAGTAATGGTCTATATTCCATGATGATATTAATCTCACTTTGCATGTCAACTTGAGTTTTGATGATAATAAGATTTTTTTGTGAATATCTTGTTTTGAGTAGCATGTCAAAGATGATGAATATTTTGAGTACATTTGAGTCATAATCTTGTGAATTGCATTTGTAATAGTGATGAACTTTGTGAACATGATGAATTGTGTTTGAGCATCTTAGAGTACCTTAGAAACTATTTGATGATGACACTTTGAAGCGAAATTTTATAGTTATGAACTTGACTTGGAAATGATTTAGGTGATTTTTGGATCGTTTGAGCCTTTCAAGCTTAACATGTATTTATCAATCTATAGTATCCCATTTTGAGCCTAATTGAAAAAGAATGGTGTATGTTAACATACTATAGCTCCCATTCAACATTTTTTTTGGCAACTCATTATACCCACCTTTATGAGCCTAAATTGAAAGAATTCATCCTTACCTAAAGGGAGTATAATGATTCTCATTAGATGCACATGAATTGCTATATTTTGATGAGCTTATTGTAAAAAAATTGATGAATGAGAAAAGAAAAAGATAGATAAAGCCTTGAAAAAAAAATATCTAATTAAGACCCAAAGTGGCCAAGGCTAAAAGAGAAAAAGAAGAGAAGCTCAAGTTGTGCTAAAAATATGAACATTACATGCTTATACTCTCTTCTTTGTGTTACCCTATCTTTTCTTTGAAGCCAACACCTAGGCCTAACACTACAAGCTTAAAAAGACCCATTGATCCAAGTTGAGGGAGTGACTACATTAGTGGAGAAGTGTTTGAAAATAGGACTATAGGGTGCTCAAACGATAATCTTACTTTTCATTACCTAGCATGATTTGATCTATGAAAATTGCATGGAACTTGAAAGTGACAATATCACACACGCACGTTCTGATTTGGAGACGTGTTGCTTGATCTAGGAGAAAACACAGCTTGTTAAACTTTTTGGTTTATTCTTGTTCGTCTGTAAGTGAGATGTCTGAGATACATGATTGACTGCGAATTGGTTTATTTGAGTCTTCAATATTGAACTCTACTTTGTGATTTAGTTCTTGCTCGAGACGATCAAGTTTAAGTTTGAGGGAGTTGATAAGTGTGATTTTTACACTTACATTGCTATAAATTTTATATGTATTTTACTATGATTCTTGGACAATATTATGCATTTTCGTGTTGTTTTATGTATGTTCCAGGAATAAAGTTCCAAATGCATAAAAATGGAGAAAATAAGCTTTAATTAATGAAAAAGGACCAAACCGAGCACAACCGGATATTATCGAACATGGATGAAATATTATATTATAATATATCATATTATAATATATGAGATATAGCAGATTGAAGGAGCATATATTATTATAAGATATCAAGAAGAAGAGACGGATATCAGAAAGACATTAAAAGGAGATTAAACGTGAGCAGATTTACGTGAAGTAAGAGACGTGAGCACAAAAAGAGATGGAGCGAAGCAAAATACGTGAACAGAATACAACGTGGCAACGGGAGCAAGGAGAGTGATTGAGAAAAGCGAGAGACGGACGAAGCACAAAAGGAGGAGAAAATAGAGAGGGAGTGACGTGAAACTCATTCTGTAAAAGAAGAGAGGAGAGTCGAGGGGAACAAACAGAAAACAAAAAAGCAAGTTACTGGAGAGCAGCAGGAGTTAAGGAAGAGACGAGAGCAGCAATTTATACACGTGAGAACATTCAACGTAGCACTTGAGGAGAATATTTACGGGAGGATCAGATTAACGAAGAGAGAAAATATTGAGAAAAACTCACGTAATACAGAAGAGTGAGGAAGGAACGTGGTGAACAAACGGAAGACAAAATATTCTGAAGGGAATTGAGTAGAAATCAGGAGAGAACAGATTGGAACGTGAGACGAGGCTAGGAGAGGAAGAACTCACGTGTAGAGGTGAAGAACAGCACGGCAGTAAACGAGTTGGAGTTCATGTACAGTACAGAACAGTACAAAGGGAGAGACGGAGCTATGAGTCGACGACGCGATTCAACATCGCTAGTTTATACATATTTCTAAACTTTGTTTGTTTCTATTTAATTTCCTTATGCTTTTGATGTTGAAAAACATGATATTGCATTTTATATTGAATATGTTGCTAGGCTAAGTTTGTTATCAAGACTTTGGGGATCCTTTGTATGAACCCATGATTTAAATTGATTGTTTTGATTGATTCTTATTTATCTAAGTGCATAGATTATTGTTCTTCATGCTTTTAAGGGTTTTGCCATCCTTGAATGATAATAAATTATAATTGAGATCGAGAGATAAAATTGGAATTCGATATAGTGATTTATGTCGTGGATTTCAGACTGAGATCGAGAGATAAAGTCAAATACGCGTGTGATAGCAATAGATTTACCAAAATCGAAGGCTAGAAGTCTTCATAGATCGATTTACAATATTAATTGTTCAATAAGGGTACGAGAATGGCTTATTGTTACGTTATTATTAGATTTGTTATAGCCAGACCAAGGTATAGCAAGTGAATTAGGAAAACTCGTCACCTTAGATTGTTTGAATTAATTCTTAACTAATAGGCGAATTGTGGGGGATTACATAGGTGAACCGAAAGTCTTGATAATTGTCTCTATTGATTTTATTCTCATTCTCTATTGATTGTTTGGGTTATTATTGAGTTAATTTAGTTAATTAGTTATAACCAAGTTTTGTAGGCTAAATATAGTTAAACTAGTGGAGTTTGGTACTTATTTCCTAGTCCTCGTGGGTTCGACAATCCGTACTTATATTATCATTATACTAAAACTTGACACCGTGCACTTGCAGTATAAAATCACTACACTGGAAATACTCATCTGTAGTCTCTTCTTTGCTACTCTTCAATGTGATGGCACTCACATTCTCACTTGGGTTCACTATCGGTTGTGAGGGTAGGTCATTTGATATTCTTGCCTCTATCTTGTTGATTGATGTCGTCAACTGCCCCATTTGAGTATTCAAGTTTTGAATGCTCGCCCTCGTCTCCTGTTTAAATTGCAAAGTCATTTCAGCATTAACTTTAACAATACTTTCTAACTTGTTGTCAGTGGCATGAATTGGAGGTTGTTGAGGCCTCTGAAATGGCGGTTTGTAGGGCGGTGGAGGGTGGTGCATCGGTGGATGTCCATAGCCGGTGCTAAAACCTTTTCTCAAAATATCTTCCAGACTGTTGGGGTCGGACTATCATCCCAATCACTCTAATTGGGGATGCCCTGGATCTGACATGTCACTTAGCAAGAGTAACATGAAGCTTAGAATTTGGGGTGTAGTCAATACTACCAAATCAAAAGGGCGAGACAACTTTATCTAGGAGCCGCTTTTCCTTCTGCCCAGCTCCTCAAAAACAATGTTCAACTTGCACTAGTGTTCCTTCTGAGCCAGGATCAATGTAAAGACCCTAGTTGCTTAAGTGCAGATTAAAGGCATAATTAGAGCTAACATACATTATCAGAGTATAAAAGTTCGTGTTGAGACTTTGAGCCTTAAGAATTAATGCCAAGTTAAGGACTTTCAAATTGATTAATTACAATCTCTAACAAATGAATGTTATTCACTATAGCACACTACTCCTAGAGTAGACACTATACAAAATAATCTTGTACTTCCTTATCAAAAGCGTTCTTCACAAGCTCACCACCTCAACCCGTCTTAGCCCCTTTATCATGCCAAAAAGTACCTACAAGGACAACCCCCAAAACATGAGCATATAATAATCCATATCCAACACAATATGAATATAAGGCGTAAATGCATAAACCGTAATAAAACACTTCCTGTTTTTCCAATGCATTTTAAACGCTCCCTTTTGGTTGTCCATGTACCATAACTCATGAGTATAATCAATAGATTATTTAATGGTTCTACACATGTCATGACATAACACCATTTCATTATCACCAATCACCAATCCCTAGTCTGTTATAATAGTGTATTTTAATGCACCTCGCTTGTCATGACAGCGGCACTAATACCCCTCGCTTCGACATATTAGCGGCATTGAATAACCTCGCGCAAATGCGACATGCGACAATACCCTCGCTTCAAGATTTGGCGGCAAATATTCTTTCCTCGCTACAATATGACAACGGCAAGTATTCTATCATCGCTTCAAGTGACAACGACATAGCATTAATATCATCACTCTATCTAACCATGACTCATGGGATGTGCACCAATCAATCATCATATACATATGCAATCATAATGCATAATTCAACATGTATTTGCATCCACAATGCACAATTCCATATATACTCATATCCACAATGCATAATCAATGAGTATAATAGATACATGTACCGTTGGGTGCCCGTACGTCTTCTAAGTACCTTTCCAAAAGTAGGATTTGGTGTGACTTCACTTCTTTGGCTGTGTCGCCACCTGTGATGGTTCTACAGATTCACACAAACAAATATTAGAACCCAATAATAGTCCGATACCAGAAATCCTACAAAAATAACCAAAATATACAATTTTGGCATCTCGCGATCAATCGGTATAATGCCTCGATCGATCGCGAGGTCCAGCAGCCATAATGCTCAAAAAAATCTCATCCGCGATCGATCGCTGAGTTTGTGCCGATCGATCGCGGCTTCGCCGATCAATCGCGCCAAACTCGCAATCGATCGCGCAAGCTTACTGGAGCCTCCCTATGGCTCGCGATCGATCGGGAAAAAGTCCCGATCGATCGCCAAAGTCTGCACATCGAAATTTCACCATTTTTGCACCATATTTCTTCCCTAACACATAAATCATCAAACCAAAAACATAAAAACACCATAAACCTCCATTATACACCTTTAAACAACCAAAAATCTAACACCCAATCAATACCAACACCAACCCAAAACAAACCCATTTCAAAACAACAAATACCAACTCAAATCAAAACCAAGCACCATTAAAACATCAAGGAGGGTTCCATACCTCTAATTGACTCCAAATCTCACTAAAAATCTCACAAACCAAGCTTCTGTGAAGATTTCTCCTCCTTCTTTATGCCAATTTCGAAAATGGGTTGAGGGTAGGGTTTGGGAAAGTGATTTGGGGATTGTGAAAAAAGTGAAAGGTAAAGTGGACTAGTGGGATATAAAGGTTGGGGTTAATTAAAACATGTACCCCAATTATTAGCATGATGAATAAAATATCCCAACATACTATTTAAAGCATTTCCCCAAAAGCACCTAAAATCTCAATTAAAATACATGCTTTCCAAGTAATTATCAACCACCATAATTAAATCATGCTAGCACCCAAATTCCCAACATGCATTACATGCACCCCGAAATGTATTACCTAGTCACGCCTACCATGTGACTAAGCATTTCGCCATTATAATTAATTCCAACACATAATTTAATTATCACCATAATTAATCAATCCAGATTTCAACTCAAAATTAACATTTGTAGCAAGAGCAGGGAAAATGATGAAAAGGGGCTACTGATCCAAGTTAGGCTTCGCTAGCTATCTCAGACTTTGATTTGCTGCCATCGTGTTCCTCTCTTAGTCCTCTTCAAATATCTCCGCTTCTCTTCTTCTCCTATGTAGTGTCCTCTCGATTTCATGGTCGTATTGAAAATCGTCTTCGTAATCTAAGGATTCACATGTACTCATGGACAAACCAGAGTAGCAATGTAGAATAGTAAAAAACATAACACAAAAATAAACAATGCCTTCCCCGGCAACAGTGCCAAAATTTGGTAACGCTTATCGTGTACACCCAAATTAACCCTCTCAAGTTAATAGTAATAAATATGTAGTAGCGTGAGTAGGAATCGATCTCACAATGAATGATGTATTCTTGTGTTATTTTATGCGAAACAAAGTAAAAGTGGGGTTGTGAAATTTGAATTATACTGGTGAATTTAAAAACAAAGTTATTAGCTAATAAGCAAAACTACAAGTAAAGTGAATTAAATTATGAGAAAGACGATTCTTGGCTTTCGGCCGACTCTACCTTGGAACTATGAATTCAATCATCAATTAGCACAAAAGAGTCAATTTGTATTTGAATATTTATCATTGGAGATTCAACTCCTATCTATGTTTAATCTAGTCAATCGTTTTCCCTAAGAATTTAACAACACCAACAACAGGAATCGTTAATCTTAGTTGCTTCAAAGGCCAAGCATGAGATTATATGTAAAACTACTAGATGGTCAATCTCATAATCAAAAATATCAATCATGGCAATAAGTAATAGAAATACTCTTGATACTCAATAAAAAGAACATGAATCTCATGAAAACCATAAATTCCAAGGTTTTGTCTTCCTTAACCAAGAATCAAAATTGTTCAGTCACATATGACTAAATCAAAACAATCAAAATCTATTCTAAAAAGTATAAATAAAAACTAAGCAAAAGAGTTACTAAAGAGTATCATCGTTCCGGAGCGTCACTTCCGTCTTTGCGCCTTGGGAAGTTGAAAGAAAAATTATTCTGAAGTCTAAACTATAATTCTAAAGTCTCCATCCTGAGTTATGAGGCTTAGGTTCGAATTATAGGGGTAGGGAGGCTGGTGGTTTGGTGAAAATATATCCAAGATGGTAGAAAAATCAAGTTTCCAAAATTTATCGGACTCTGGCGCAATCGGTCGGTGCTTTCCCGCGATCGATCGCTCGTTTTGTTTTTTTCATTTTTTCCCGACGCGCGATCCATCGGGCCATTTTACCGATCCATCGGTGGGATGATTTTTTCGTTGCATAAAATATCTACCGGCCGCGATCGATCTTTTTTTTCTTCGCGATGGATCGCGCCTCTTAGTCCATATTTATGCATTTTTCTTGGTCTACTTTGATCATTTATCATCTACCATGCATTTTTTGATCCTTATTCGCCATTATTAGCTCGATTTCTTCGATTCCACCTAAATTCACACAAATATATGATTAGGTAACATATGCATCAAATTAATCACTAAAGCATACCTAGTCATTGACATTAAATCTATTAAATGTGTTTATTTATAACCACATCATTCATCTATGTAAGTCTGAGGATGAGCCGCCTCAATGAAACACTTATAAATCCAAGAGGTGCGCCATGGCCAAAACGGACACAACCGGATAACCAAAGCGAAAGTAGAGAAGTTATTTTGTAGATGTTATTAACTGGGTTTACACGAACCGCCAAGAAGTTCAAGACACCGTGTTCACTTCGTGACCTAGTAAATCAGAGAGTATACTACTAAGGAAGGTTCAAAGAAAAAAACTAACTCTCCCGATGTAATAATTTTTTGTGCAAACTCTCTTTTAACATCATGTGCATTCATGCATTAATTTAATTCATGTGGGGATTGTTGGATATTTATGCTTAATGAATTGAAATTAAGCATGAAGAAGAAGGAAAAAAATGAGAAAAAAAATTCGTTAACTAGACGACGCGATCGATCGAGCCTGAGGCCGCGATCGATCGCGACATCTGGTAAGTTGAAAAGGGGGTGCACGATCAATCGCCCCTGTAGGTTTCTTGGAAAAGCTCTCTTTTCATGTGCATTAGCGGTTCATGAATGGTTGCCTCCCAATCGGGTTCATTTGATGGAAATGGATGGTATACTATATATACAACATCCCATAAGAAGCAAAAACATCAGATTTCGAAAATTCAGTACTTCATATTGAGAACCAAAGCAAGATCAAAGTATAGTTGCAACTTTTCTGCATCTTGTTCATTTTCCTTTATGTAAGATAGTTTGCAACTTTGTGGTTATAGAGCTTGTGATTTGAAGCGCTACTATCACAAATAAAGTTGATTTATATTGGGAGAATATTGCCACGTCTGTAAGCACCAAGTGCGGGGTAAATTCTTTTTAAGGACAAAGTGTATCTAGACTTACCTCGACTAAAATGTGTTCATGGTTCTTGCCATCTACCGCTACTCGTAAAAGCAATGACAATTCCTGCAGATTTTGAAGCATCCACACAAACACCTATTGGTGAGCGAAACCAATATACATCGGTGATGGAATAAGGCTTAATCTCGGAGTTATGGGAATCTGGTCGCTTCACGGGATGTCTTCTGCACGAAAACTCTAACCCCGTGACCTATAGCTCGCTCGGCCAGTCCTTTGAGCTTTGCCTCATTTATGGGTATTTATGGGTGATAAGAGATGCACTTATTTTGTAATATAAAATTCACGATTGTCTTTAATCTTAGTTTTAATCTATTCTATCACGTTTTTCCTCACTTATTAAGATTTTGTCTTAACAACGTCGATATGACATATCGATTAAGCAACTATGATACATCTCCCATATCTGAAAATTATGCAGATGCATTCTCGGTCCGAGGGATCTTTGTACTCTGTGTATCTCAACTCATGTCACAAGAATATTTTCCAGAAGTATTCCCTAGTACGTTGTCAACCACATAATTCGGAGTGGTCTCCGAATTGAGGTTAGGTCTTTTGCCTAACTGCCTCCTTGATATATTTCTTGAAAATTGTAGAAATTGTGTCCTTGGGGGGCGGGGTCAGCATAAACCGAAATAACAGATCGAAATGAACTAAATTAAAAATTTGATTCAGTTTTGGTTTTTATTTTTAATATAATATACTAACTGAATTTTTAAATTTTTTTCAAAAATTAAAAGTTTAAAGAAAATAATTTTAAAAAAAAAAATAAATCAATTTATCATTCTTTTATTAGATTTTATTTTTTAAATCAAGTTTTTTTATTTTTTATATCTTTTTTTCGTTTTGATTTCAGTCTTGAAAAAAAAAATTGGTCTGTTCAATTATTATAAAAAAAAATCGATTAATTCAATTTTTTGGAAATTCAAGATCTGAATTTTTTGGAAATTCAAGATCTGAAGTGTAATAATGGCGTGTGGTTTTTTAAAAAAAATACAAAATATTGTATTTTTACAATGTTACAAAACTATATCAAAACGCCATTCAAAAGGCGGCTGATGCTGCACGAGTTGCCGCCTGCTCATTGCTTTATTGAAGGGCCGCGTTTTCGGCTTTTTTAACTTTTTAATCGAAAAAAATAATTTATTTAACAAAATAATCGTTTTTTTTTCTATTATTAAAGTAACCTAAGTCGCCATGTCAGATGGCGACTTCACTTGAAGTCGCCATCTGACATGGCGACTTCCAAAAAATTATAAAAAAACTATTATTTTTTTTGAAGTCGCCATCTGACATGGCGACTTCTACAATAATTAATAAAAAAAACTATTATTTTTCTAATGTCGCCATGTCAGATGGCGACTTCAAATGAAGTCGCCATCTGACATGGCGACTTCCATAAAAATCTTAAAAAATATATTATTTTCTTATGTCGCCATGTGAGATGGCGACATCTTTTAATTTTTTAAAAGATGTCGCCATTTCAGATGGCGACATTATATTAAAAATTTATTTTTTTCGCCGGTGTCGGTATATAACGACAGAAATTATTTTTGTTTTTAAATATTGTCGCCATTTGAGATGGCGACCAAAAAAAAATATTTTTTTTTATTTAATGTCTCCATTTTAGATGGCGACATTAATCAATTACTTTTCTATAAAGCTGAACAAAATGTTACTCATTTTGAAATATAGCAAAATCTCTTCGGCTTTCGAACAAATTCTCTTCAGAATTCGTGAAATTCAAATTCTCTTCAGAATTCGTGAATATTTTCTCTGCAGGTATGTTGTTATACAAATAATTAAATTTAACAATATTATATATTGTACTAATTTATAAAATTTGTGTTTATTTTAAGGTATGTCAATTAAAGTTTTGTTGTATTGGGGAGGCAATATATTACAAGATTCAGAATCTGTTAGATATGATCGTGGTCCGTCGAAAGGCATGACAATATCTCGCACTATTAATTATTTGCAGTTAGTGAACGACGTATATGATATTACTGGCATCGACTTTAACCAGTTCATTCTGAAAATATATTGTAAATATATATTTAGTGATTTTTCTGGGATAAAACAAACAATTTTTCCCGTTGACAGTGATTACAATTTAGCATGGGTATTGGATTATGAACAAAATTATAGTTGTTTGGAGATGTATATACAAACAGAACGGAGAGATTATGATTTTATTACAGAAATGCCAACAAGTGGTAGTGGTCCATTTGTATTAGATACAGAAAGACCAACTACATCTAGGATTCAAGATGATGCTCCTATAGTTGCTGACAATATTGTTCCCGAGACACTAGCAGACAGTTTTGTGGATTTTGGAGATGATTTTCAGACTGAACCGGAGGGAATTCCATCTGAGGATGAGTCTGATGACGATGAGGTTGATATTGAAGAAGTGCCAGATAATGTACCAGACACAACCACAACAAATACTCATGTCCTTTATCCAACAATTTCATTCTTCTCAATGACACATCCCGAAGTATTTGGAGACTCATTAGACATTCCAACAGGTAGATAGGGGAGTTACTACGACTACTCGAAAGGGGATATCCATCTAGATATGGTTTTCAAAAATAAAGCTCATTTGCAGGCAGCTGTAAAGGATTACTCTGTACGTGTTGCGAAACGGGAGTACCGCGTTGTCAAGAGTACAAAAACATTGTGGAAAGTGGTGTGCAAACACAGTACAGAAGATATGCCTTGTAGATGGTACCTGCGGGCCTCGTTGAAGAAAAAAGTTGGTTTATTCAAAATAAACAAGTATGGAGGTTCTCACACTTGCCTTTTGAGTGAGCTGTCGGTCGATCATGCAAATTTGGACAAAAACATGATTGCTAGCTTGTTAGTGGGAATTGTTCGGCGTGATCCAGCTTACGAAATAAAGTATGTAATTCAAACAGTGAAAGATAAATATGGATTTGAGATCTCCTATGCAAAAGGATGGTTTAGTTTACGACGTGCTGTTGAGAATGTGTACGGAACATGTGAGAGCTCCGTGAGGAAATTGCCTTACTATATGGGAGCTTTGCAAAAATGGAATCCCGGCACAGTCGTTGAGTGGGTTCACCTTGAAAATGCCAGACCAATAGAAAAGACTTTGAATTACGTGTTCTGGGCCTTCCATCCATGTGTACAAGGATTTCAGCATTGCCGCAGGGTAATAAGTGTGGATGGAACACATCTGTATACGAAATATCAACATAAGATGTTGATTGCCGTGGCAATGGATGCGAATAATCAAATCTTACCTTTGGCATTTGCAATTGTTGACGAAGAAAACTGTGTCGTGGAGATGGTTTTTGGAGATGATTAGCAAGCATATTGTAAGAAGATCTGAGGGTGGTGTATGTTTGATTTCTGACCGTCATCCAGGCCTCATTGCTGCAGCCGATTGTATTCCTGACTTCAAATCACCCCTTGGAGTACATCGATTTTGTTTGAGACATGTTTGTTCAAACTTTAATAGTCGCTTCAAATCCGTTCATTTGAAAGACTTGTGTTGGAGAGCGGGATCAGAAAATCAGGTCAGAAAATTTGATCGCACAATGGAAGAGATTAAACTTATAGAACCAAGGGCTTTTGATTACTTGAGTCGTATTGATAAGTGTCAATGGTCGCTTGCTCATGACGGAGGCTGGCGTTGTGGTATCATGACCACAATATGTCAGAATGCATAAATGGAGTTATGAAAGGTGCTCGTCGACTTCCAATCACCGCCATTGTGCAATTAACTTTTGATCGTTGTGTACTATATTTTTTCGAACGTCTTAAGAAGACAGAGCGAATGATTCAAAATAATCAAGAATGGCCAGATTATGTGTTCGAAAGATATGGTCGTGCTGACTATCATTCCATCCATCATAATGTCCAGATGTTCGATCGTAGACGTCTAACCGCTTCTGTTATCACAAGAGTACAAGCAGGACGTGGGGGTAATACGCATCTTGTGTATTTAAAATCCGGGGAATGCTCTTGTGGAAAATGGAAAGAGTTCGGAATACCTTGCTCGCATGTGATCCAAGTGTGTCGAAAGTATGGCTTAAACGCTAAAACTTTTGTGAAGCCATATTACAATATGAATGAATATTGGAGCACATATCAAGGAGAATTCGAACCAATGTGGGGGGGAGGAGCATTGGGACACCCCATGTTTTGAGTTGTACCACAACTCCACTCTGCGAAAAAACAGAAGAGTAGGTCGAGATCGAACAACGCGCATTCAGAATGAGATGGACTGGCCAGAAGCCCGTGCAAGACGACAAAGTGCTTCAACTTCTCGAAATCAATAAATTTGTGAACGTGTAATTGATTGTATGTTTATTGTGTAAATGATTTTACGTTATTGTGACATTATTGTATGTTTACGTTACATTATTGTGACATTATTGTACGTTTACTTACGAAATTATTGTATGTCGATTGTAGTATGCTCAAAGAACAAACATTTTCTCAAATTTAATCTATAAGAATCGGTTACTATTTACAACATAATGATGACTTCACCGACGACGAGGAGGAGCTAGATTTCCTCCAGTACCACAAGGAGGAGGATTTGTCTGTCTTCTAACTCTTCGTTGTTGAACGACTTCTTCGCCCCTTTCCCTTGCCACAGGTGTGTTGGCAGGCTGCTGAATTGGCGTCAACTGAGAGAATAGAACCGGTGAGACATCGAAAGGTGAAGTCCTAGCTGGATATGTCGCAAACCCAAGACTGACATCTGTACCCATGCTGCTGAACTGGGGTTGAGTGGACATGGGGGGATATGGCGTGAAGGAAGATAAATCATATGATTGTACAGGAACATGAATATAATAGTCTGTACACATATCTGGCTCTGTCCACGTGGATGGACCTGCAATATCTGTCTGCATATGTGCAGATGGACCTGCAATATCTGTCCACGTAGATGGACCTGCAATATCTGTCCACGTAGATGGACCTGCAATATCTGTCTGCATATGTGTAGATGGAGTGCCTGCATGGAACTGTCGTGTATCAACAGGCTGGACTTCATTGTATGGCGGGAAGTGTCTGTCTCGTCGGTCATGAGCCACTCGCACCACATTGTCGAACATAGTCCTGTGTTGCCTCATCGACTCTGTCGTAATAGGCACTCCATCAGCCAGATGTCGGTCATAGCTTGTAGATAATTGTTCCATCTGCTCAATCTGCAAAGTACAAATGTCCATATAAAATTTATACATCGAAACACAAATATAAAATTAAAATTTCACGTAATTAACGTACCACATGCTGCCATGCCGGGCCATCACCATGTTGATATCCTGTCTGTACAAAGTATTCTTGACGCCCAATGTATCTACGTGTGACTTGTTCATACCACTCACTGTATCCGCCAACAACGTAGTAACCACCGTCAGTAAATCGTGGTCTGTCTACACGTAGATCATTTGCCCTCTCCCAGCAAAGTATGTGAGCTATATGCCTAGTGCTCCAGTTTTTGTTGACATTTCCCCTTCGACCAACATTATGCAATGCCTCATCCCCCGATGGTGGATCTTCTGGGATATCTTGTAGCATCCCAAATTGTCGCAGTACTCGATCAGACCGTTGCATTTCAACTATGTCGAAGAAAATCAACGGTCCCTTATATGTCCCCAACTCAGTGATTCCTTCAGTATACTCATCAGGGTACGGCTGGCAATTAAACTGCAAAACAACATTGCTTTTTCATACTATGAAAAGAATATATTTTTGTACAAATTAATTTAACAGCATGCTTACTTGAGTTACTGGCTGGTCATCGAGGATGTCCCTTATGATGCGTATGGAATGACTCCCAGTTTCTGTAAAGATTAAATGACACGACCACCTGTATATATTCAAATAAATTATTAAATGCATTCACACATAAGATCAATTATAAAACAATGCATATTCGTACTACCTTACACCATATGGAGCAGAAGGTAACACATTGTTTGGGCCGATATTTATTGGTCCAATATCAGATCTATCGCTACCCAATTGCGGAGTCAAACTTGGGATTCGTGACCATGCCCAAATCTCATTTATTGTAGTGACATCAATAACACAAGTTAGATTGACCAGAAACATATTTTAAATATTAAAAAAAATAAACATATTATTTACCTGTAAGAGTTGCACTGCACCACCTATAACTTTTTTCCCTTTCTCTGATGACGTGCACAACTCACGATATAAGTATGCCAATACAGCACTGCCCCAACTATATGTACTGGCAGAGTCGATATCCTCCAACTTTTGTAAATATAATAATCTAACAAAATTGCCTGAGGAATCAGGCACATAATCCCCCTAACATCAATAACGCACAACCCCTTGTGAACTTAACAACATCATTTGCTGTACTATTTTCATCCAATGGATTGAGCAGCAAATGATTATGCAAAGCAACTAATTTCAAACGTGCACCCTTAAGGTCTGTGATGGCTGGTAAGAAACCTAAATATGTATGGCAATATTCTTGCCAATCGGGTAGAGTCCTATCAATATCAATCCCCGACACTACGATGCCATCTACTGACAACGCCCATATTACTGCAATGTCTTGCAGTGTGATGGACGCTTCTCCTGTTCTAAAATGAAACGTGTGTGTTTCACGGCGCCATCTCTCAACTAAAGCCGTGATCAGGTGCATGTCAAGTTCAATCTTACCACACCTATAGATACCATAAAATCCAATAACGTGCAATAAATTAACAACACTTATATCTAATGGACACATATCCCAAAAATAGCTATCTGGGTTTCTCACACGAAGTATACTATCCATATCACCTGCCCATACATCCTCATATCGATGTGAAGGCTGCAACGATAAAAGATGTGTGTCAACCGGGTCTGGTTGTCTCATTTGATCCATCCTGAAATATAATACAAAAATTAACAACATTAATCTCAACATTACAAAAACAACCCGTCCGTCGCCCACCACCTGCCGCCGCCGCCGCCCGACGCCGCCACTGCCGGCCGCCGCCTCCCTCCGAAGTCAACTTAAATTTTAATCTTTCACATCACAAAAATATACTCCAACAAATAATATACTCCCACTAAATATATCAAAATCATAATTTATCTACGATACACAAATAACAAAATTAAAAAGCTTACCTTAAATATTTTGGAAATAGCTTGATTTTTGCAGAAATGTTAGGAAGAAAATTTGAGAACGAGCGGACGAAAGAATTGAGAATTTGCGGAAGAAGAAATGAGTGAAGTGCGGCGGCGTGTTGTGGAAAAGGGTTTAGGTTAAAAATTCATTGGTGTCGCCATCTGAGATGGGGACACCAATAAATTAAATTGATGTCGCCAACTGAGATGGCGACATCAATAAATTATATTGATGTCGCCAACTCGAATGGCGACATCATAAAAAATAATTTTTTTTATTAAAGTCGCCATGTCAGATGACGACTTCAATTGAAGTCGCCATCTGACATGGCGACTTAGGTTAGTTTAATAAAAAAAAAAAATCGGTTAAATTGTTAAATTATTTTCGAAAATCGAATATTTCATTAAAAAACCCCGCGTTTTCCTCACTTTTTCCTCTTTTTTTATTTTTCAAATTTTTAAAATTCTTGATTAAGAAAAGGCAGCCCATCTACTTTATTTTTTAAATTTAAATTTTTATTAAATTAACTTTTAGTTTTCTTTTAAAGTTTTCTCAATAAATTTGAACAAATTTGCTGGCATTGACTTATCTTCTTGCATGCCTTCTAATAACAGTAATAATATCATAAATTATTTCGATAATTATATCCTTCATAATGTTATTTTAGATATCTTTTATGTTCAAATTAAGCCACAACAGTCTGAAAGATGTGCGATTTGTTTTGTATACCCTATCAACCGTTGTTATTAAGCATGCTACACTTTACCAATACGAAATATACATCATGAACCTAAACAAAATTAAAAGTATCAAAATCTTCCGCTGTCAACTTGAAAATGTGCGGGTATTTTGTACACCTCTACCAAGTGTTGTTATTATGAATGCTACACTTTATCAATACAACATATGCATCATGATCGTTTGTGATACATACCAAATTAGTTTTAAAAAATAACGAATTATTAAAACAATAGTATTTGTCATCTATTTTCCAATGTGGATCAATATAATATAATCGATATAGCAGCAACACCTAGTGTTTGTCATCTATTTCCCAATATAAAATCTTAATTTTATTATTCAAATAGTCGAAACATTAATTACCGAAAGTATTATCAAAAAAATTATAACTCCCCAAATATATTAAATTGATACTCATTTTCATACAAATATATAATTATAAATGTTATATATAAAATGAAATAAAACGCAATTTCATAAAAATCTCTTCCGCTGGTCAGATCTACTCCCCAATTGCAGGTATCTCAGTATTAATATTATTATAGTGGATAATACATATAAAATTTAACTTAAATATAATTATATTACAATATTGTATATTTTGGATGGATCCCAAAATTGTATATTATGCATAATAAAGAACTTAATAAATAAGGGCCGATAGCAACCTACATGGGATCCCTGGAAAAAATTAGCATTTATATATGATATAAACAATTATCAATATTATGGGCACAAACAACACCGAAGATATGCGTAGATTGTAAATGTAATATACTTGAATTTTTGGGACCTCGATTTAATATCATCCTAAAATGAATGAATTAAAAAAAATTAATAAACATATCAACCATTTATAATATTAATTAAAATACACTAAACATACATATTTAAAAGAAAAACTGAATTTATTTATTTATTTTAAAAATATACATATATATAAAGGCAGGGGCCGCCCTCATAAGGAGTGGGCGACCACCTAAGGAGGGGGCGGCCGTTAATTTTAGTAGTGACCGCCCAAAGATTGGGCGGCCACTTAATGGCGAGGGACTGCTTCATGTACAAGAGGCCCCCCACGAAGTCTTAACCGCCACCCCAAATGATGTTTTGAGGTATTTTTGCAACATTCATAGATTCGAAATTTTTTTGAAATTAAATTTTTTTTTTGAATTATTTTTTTTAAAAAAAGCCATGGCGTGTATATCAAGGTGTTAGGGTAGCACATGTCGACTTTTAGTTTTATTGGAGGAAATTACATTTTTTTCTAAAATTATTTAAACACTCAAATGTAATTTAAGGGAAAACAAATAGATTTTTACATGAAAAGTTTATTAATTTTGAAAATTTGAGTGATAATGAAGTTAGTTTTCCGGATTCCTCATTATAGCAGATCATGTCAAATTTTATACGGAAAATATTATTAAATTATATATGTTCGTGTCTGTGTGGATGAAAATAAATATATAATAATAGATTATTTTTGGGAAATAATTATTTTAGGAAGTAGTAATTATTGGATCCATAACCCATAGGCAGTGCTCGCTACTAATTCCTCATAATATTTTCGTTCTCGCAAACGACGAAACATATACATCACAATATCTAATAAATAGTGTTTGTTGGATTTTTGAAAACCCGAATAATCTTTGTTTTGGTGTTAATAAACTTGTTATTGTGATGCTCCTCATAGCTGAAACCTCGCTGGACCTCGTTGGATATATTAACATAAAACATGAGGGCTAGAGCAGCTTTGGTATATTGGCAGCAACTTTAAGCTAGCTTATCAAAGCAAAGTGATTCTTGATTATCTAAAAAGCTAAGAGAAAGTGTTATGACTTTCATATTCAAGAGGCTAAAGTTGTTGAAACTAAGTTGCAAGGATCAGCTAAGTGGACTACTAGAGTTGACCATTGAAGGCTAACTAGCAAAGTCAAACTAATGAAGTAGAAGTTAATTCAGCCTGGTTCAACTAAGTTGGCCAATGAAGTGACAAGAAACAGTCCAGAACACGAATATGACACTTGCAAGCTCGAAAATCGTGCATAAACTTTTCTTAATGTGCCTAACATTCAAAGTATTGTTGAGGGCTATACATACAACTCACTGGACTTCAAAGAAAGTGATTCAACCAAGAATCCAATACTTACAAAGGGGATTCAACAAGGGGAGATATGGAGAGAAATTCAGCTTAAATTAGAGCAACCCCAAACCTTAGCCACCTTTCACCTTGTTGTATCAGATCTATCAGATATCATTTGTTACTTTACAATGCAATATATTCTTTGTACAAGTGAATTTAATTGAGTACTATTGTCCCTCTCTACTAGAACAAGGGTGACATTCAAAGTTGCTCCAATTATCATGGTATCAAACTTATATGTCACCAATGAAGCTCTGGATAGGGTAATTGGTTGTTATTTAAGGAGGGGGATTAAAATATCAGAGAACCAATTCGGGTTCATGACAGGACGGTCAACAACGAAATTATTCATTTGCTTCGCCAACTTATAGAGTGCTATAATGAGAGGATTAAATATTTGCATCTGGTCTTTATAAAGTGACAAGGGAGATATGTGGTAGGCTTCGATGAAAAAAATAGTTCCCACCAAGTATGCCAATATAATCAATGATATTACGACGAAGTAGCATCCAATGTTAGAACGTGCAGCGAGTGGCAAGTTCTTGATCAATATTGGATTGCACCAATGGTCTGCGTTGTGTCCTTTCTTGTTTGCATTAGTGATTAATGAGATCACGAAAGCCACACAGACTAAATTACCTTGGACCATGCTTTCCGCTAACGATGTCGTGTTAATCGACGAGACTAGGGCATGAGTTAATGCTAAATTAGAGTAGAGAGACCTTGGAATAAAAGTGTTTTAGATTAAGTATTCTAAAACAGAATATATGGAGTACAAATTTAGTGATCGTACATCTCTTGATCCTAGTTTTGTAACACTCGGCCAAGAGGTATCGATGTGTAAGCAAGTTTTGATATCTAGGTTATGTTATCCAAAAGGATGAGGAGATTGATAGCTATGTTAACCACAGAATACAGGCGGGCTGGTTAAAATAAAAAAACGCCACCGAAGTTTTATGCGATCGTAATATCCCACTGAGATTGAAGGAGAAGTTTTATAGAACTATCATCGGAACTACAATGTTGTATGACAATGAATGTTGGGAACCCAATCCGAATCACGTCCAAAAGATCAGTGTGACAGAGATGTGTATAATCTGTTGGATGAGTGGTAAGACTAGTAGATATAAAATAAGGAATGAAGACGTTCGAGCTGAAGTATGTGTTACTTATATAGAAGATTAGATGCAAGAAAGTCATTTACGTTGATTTGGTCATGTACGACGTAGGCCTTTTTATGCATTTGTTCGTTGAATAGACTCCATGGATTCATACCATTTCAGGAGAGCAAGGGGATGATGGAAACAGATACGTCTCTAAATTATGTACTTTGTCTTAGGAATCATCTATGAATGTGATTTAGTTGATTTGGTAATAGTGAATGAATCAACGTATTTAATGGACTCGAATTCGGGTTGAACCGAGTATGATCGAATGCATGGATTTATTTGTTTACCTGATTTTTGTCTAAGGATATAAGAGGTGCGTCTGAATCAAAAACATCACAATCCACCTAAAACACATAGTAAATCTCTACAACTTGCTCTCTAAAACCCTTGTCTCTTCTCTTGCATTTTTTGCTTTGATTTGGCTTGAAAATCAAGTAGAAACTTCATCTTAGATTGAAGTCAAGTGATTTGGCAAGGGTAACATGAATTATATACTTCTTTGTTACTAGTTTGGTTTAATAACTTGGTTATGATAGTTTTATGTTCATGAAGAATTGATAGGAGGTGGAATTCAATGGAATAAGTTGTATTAGTATGAAAAGATTGTTTATCTCATGAATTAGTGTTGTTTTCATACAATTTTAGAGGTATAATATGTTATATGGAGTGGAAAATGAAGGATAAGCACGAAAATCCTATGTTCTTCCCTGTTCTGAAATGTTCGTCGCCTTGTAATCGATCGCGAGGCAGGGGCGATCGATTGCCAGAGGCCAAGAAAAAATAAGGCGGTTTAAACTTTTAGCGAACGATAGATCGCTTGATCACGACCGATCGATCGATTGCTTGGCGATCGACCGCATGAGGAGTAGCGACCGATCGTGTATGAGGCAGAAACTTTCGTGTTGAAATTTGAAGTATGAAGAAGTCGATCTCTGGTTGAGACCGATCGATCGCTAGGTTATTGAATTGAAGCGATCAATCGCTGGATAGGACCGATCGATCGTTGGGCCTATTTTAGTGAAAATGTTATAATTTCTTGGTATTTATATAATGAAGTTGATTATAACATTGAATTTCATGTAGCGCCATCTCAGGGAACATGTCAGGAGGAGGTTAAGGTATAATACCTAAGCTTCTATATTTGGAGATGAATACCAGGTACGTATGGACGTATGAGTATCGATGATATGTGTGTATATATATATATATGTGTGTGTGTGTGTTTGTGTGTGAAGATTGGATATATATCATTGTGAAGATGCTGTTGAGGAATGTGATTGATGATTGGAGGCATGATGCTGTTGAGGCATGAGATAAGGTTGTTATAATACGTGAGCTGGAAATATGATATATGCTGCTAATATGAAGATGTGAGGTGGTTCCACTGACATATTGAGTGGAAAGGCAATATCATATATGCTCGTAACAGGTCATCAGAATATGATATATGCTGCTAATATGAAGATGTGAGGCAGTTCCACTGACATATTGAGCGAACCGACAATATCATATATACTCCGTTATAGAAGGGTGATGAACGAGAATGAGATTCATCAGACATGTCATGACATATTGGTTTATATTGTGATTTGATATATGAACATGAACAAGCAAGGAGGAGTATTTTAATGCATGAAATACAAGAAGTCTTTTATACAGTATTTATGCATTTTTATTAACGTTGGATTAGGGATATCATCTATATACTCATTGTGTGGTTGTTCTGTAGGGACTCATAGACGAGGGAGGTCGTGATTGTGAGTCTACCTTCCGCTGCTAGGAGATATATTGGTCGAGATTAAAGAATATTGTGACGATTTTGACTTGTAAATGATTTAATTAGATCCTATGTACATTATAAGTTGGGATAATGTAATAGGTAGATGATGATATCTTGATCAGTGGTAGTATTATCTTAATCCTATTAAGTAAAGAATGACATTTACTTAATTATATGTTCAATTGAGGATTAAGGTAACGAGGCCCCACAGATTTGGAGTCCAAATGGATCATCGAGGATATTCTGATCGAAAGAAGCACTTGGAGAAGGCTGATGTATGTATGAGACCCGACTTGATTTCTTCTATGGTTCATGTAACCTACAACAATCTATTGGAATTAAAGGCTTGGTTATTGTTGTTGTAACGTATTTTTTGTTTGGACAATAGCTATGTGACGAGATCAGATAGTAGTATTTTTATTTTGACCTGGTCGAATTAAAATATTATTTTTTCATCCCAAATGTATTCCTTCCTTTGTTAATCATAGCTCCTTGAAAATTCCAGATCCCTAATGCTTGCGAGACCAAACTTTTCCCTTGATTTTGGTTTCTTAATGGGTGTTCCCGGTAGTATACTTGGGAATTCATTAGTTTAATTAATATTCGATGTTTCTTTTTCTTTTCTTTTTTTGAATAGAAAACACAGATTATATGAAGAGCAGAACCAGTTACAATGAATGTTCAGCAAATACACGGCTAGGCAACACAAATACAACAGTAAAAACAAATACCAAGCATAGACACTGAGTAAATCAGATATAGAAGCAAAGCACCAAGCACACGACTATGACCAATAAGGGGCAGAACCCCCTGAGACAATCCAGGTCCCCTCAAACCATGCAGACTAGAGTATGGTTGGGTAAGAGAACTGTCTTCTAAAATTTTTGAAGGAACAAAGAAGAAAACCCGAGAAGCATAAACTGATAAAGGACAGCAACCGTGCAAGCTCTCGTTTCCAGAGTCCTCATGGAAACCCAATAACTCAGGATCAACACTGTGACACATAAAATCGAGAAGCCCAGTAGCCATAGCCAAACATTGTTGCAGCAGTGAAACAAAACCAGATAACTAAACAAAAAGAACCAAAAGCACACACCACAAGGCAGTGTCGAAACACAACACATTTATCAGACAAAGCAGCAACTATAAAAGTAGAAAGTAAACAGGGAGAGAAAAACACCAAAAGGGGATACTTTCCCCGACTAGCCTGTCGCAACCAAAAAAGTGCACGAAATGCTCCCAAATCACGTGCATACCTGCAAAAAAGACACATATTGCGCGGCAGGGATGCCTTGCAACCACCGCTAAAGGGTAAGAGAACAAAACAGGCGATCCAAAACCACCGCCAACACCAAGCCACATCCACCATCTCCGCTGAACCACTCCTACTGTGATGCCCGGTGATTAGTGGTGTTAATCTTAGTGTGATAATAATCCTTAATGGATTTTAATTGTGGCAATTATGAATTAATTATGGTTTTGGGACTCCCGGGGATTTTAAATCCGGTATTTAGAGTCGTTGGATCCAAGGGATGAGATTGTTTTCTCATCGTGGTGATAACCTTGGAATTTGATTTTTGGTGGGAACTGGGGTTCGGAGTACTTTGTACTGGGGCTGGTAATGGAATTTGAGTTGGAGAGATAATTATTGAAAACAGATGATTTTTAATGAGTCATGATGTATTTGTGGATGACTCAGGATTTTGGAATTTTGGTACCATATATACCAAATGGACTCGGTGTTCGATCATTTGGATCTCATTTCTCTCACTCTCACCAGCGCTCCCCTTTCCCCAACCCATTTTCCCCTCTATTCTCATCCCATGGAAGAATTGAGCAAGGCTCGATCTCGGAGCGAGATTTCTCGAAGATAATCAGGTATTGTTTTTCCCCTAGTCTTTACCTTCATTTTGATTGTAGAATTGTGGTGTTTGGGAAGGATTTGAGTTGGGTTTATGAAATTGGTTTTTTTAAAGATTTTGGGTTGTTGTGTTTTGGGGTTGATTTATAGCCCCTTGTTAAGGATTTATGTGGTATGAGGTGTGAGGATTGTTGTTGGGGAAAATTTTGCAAGAAAAAAACGCCATTTTTGGCTGATACAGGTCGAGGCGATCGATCCCTAGGGCGGGGCAATCGATCGCCGCGACGTTGGTGGAATTTTGAGGAAGATGAACAGTGAGGCGATCGACCGCCTCAAAGGAAGCGATCGATCGCCATGAGGCAGTAGCCAAATTACACTGAGTGGCGACCGATTGCCTGGAATGGAGCGATCGATCGCCTGAGATGAAGCGGTCGATCGTCAATGCCTGTTTTTGGGGAATTATTTCGTGTTGAGTTTTCGATGCATGCTTCGCCCGGGGTCTTTTAAAATGGTTAATCATCATAGATCGATGATATATTTGGGGTTTGTGAACGTGCTTGGGCACATGGATTGCATGCTTGAAATTTATTGTGAATTATTAATTGTGTTTACCACATAATTCATCGGTAACGGGACCAAGGCAAGGTTGGATTCGAACTATGAAATTTTAAGGTAGGTATGCGTTCGAGCATAGCCTTATATATTATTGCAACTGTGAAATGTATAGTTTTGCAATAAATGTATATATATATTGAGAATTATATGGTGCCGCTTTTGAGCGAGCAATGACTGGGTGATGTCGTTGTCAAGCGAACATCGGTTATGATGCTGCCACTGTTGAGCGTGCGTGAGACTAAATGCCGCTATTGTAAAGCGAGCGATGAGAAAGAACCATGGAACCAATTGTGAGATATATGGAATATTTGTAATCATTGTTTAATGATTTGATCTTATTGATGATGGTAACGGTATGGTATCGATATATGGGAAAAGGAATTGTTAATCAATGTAATGATTAACTGGCATTTGGGAATTTAATGGTTTCAGTTATTTTGAGAACAAGAACAACACAGGGATCCTGGATGAGGATGATGCCATCCAGGGAGTGTGTTTTAATATTCATAGCTTTTACATAGTGTAATTTATGAATTGTAATAATGTACTTATTGGATTTGGGATATTGGTATGCTCACCCTGTGTGGGAGCTGTCTCTGTTGGGGCAGGTGAATAGGTACAACAATGGCTTTGGAGTTGAACTCGAGCTGTTGAGTGGAGGTGCTTCCAAGGCCGAAGTACCAGGGCTGGTATTGAGCATGATACTTTATACATTAGATACACGTATACTTATTCGATGCTCGCATGTGAGCACTATTATGTGTATATGTATTGTATAAAAAGGGCATGGCTTTTCTCTCTTCATTTATTGTTTACATGCAATTAAATAAGGAATTGCTAAATGAACTGAGAGCATGTTAGTGTATTATGAGGGTGCATGCTATGTAAATGGTCTTGATTGGGGAATTGAATATTATGGGGTTCAAATGCAAGAAATTTTAGAGACGGTATATGATGATATACTTGCATATGGCGTCTTCCTCATGATAATGTGATATGCACTAATGGCATGGGTTAATACACTAATAACGGGTCAAGGGCACGGGGGTCCTTGCATTAATGGTATCAGAGCAGTGGTTTGCTCTTTGGGGTTGTTGAGGGACTAGTATCATATTGATGGAAATGAGTAGCACATAATTATGCATGATGGTAGATAGTGTTGTGTGACACAACAATTTTGCTTATGTGCGTTTATGATATATGATCATAGTGGAACAATTATATGTCATGACATCTATGGAATCATAACGTGATCTGTTGATTATGATTGTGAGTTGTGGTACGGGGACAACCAAAGGGAGCATTTTGAAATGCATTGGGATACAGGAAATACTTTGTACTCATGGTTTATGCATTTACTAATTATAATCATATTGTGGTGAATATGGATTATTATATGCTCATGGTTTGGGATTGTTCCTGTAGGGACGCTATGGCATGAAGGGCTAAGGCTAGGGTTGAAAGACACGAAACGGTAACCTGCATTTTATATACATCATGGATTATGCATTGTAGTTGCATATATATTGGAGTGATGATTTTAATGCTTTGCCGCTAAATGTTGAAGCGATGGTAAAATTCCGCATGTCACATTTGAAGCGAGGTGCATTAAAATACACTCATGACGATGTATATTGGATTATGGATTATGCATTGTGGTTGCACGTATATTGGAGTGATGATTTTAATGCTTTGCCGCTAAATGTTGAAGCGAGGGTATTGCCGCATGTCACATTTGAAGCGAGGTGGAATAAAATACACTCATGGTGATGTATATTGGGATATGGAATATGCATTGTGTTACAGGTATAGATGGAATGCTTGGTGAATATCCCATGAGTCGTTGTTATGGATGAATGATGATTTTAAATGCTTTGCCGTTGTCACTTGACGCGATGATAGAATAGTTGCCGCTGTCATATCGTAGCGAGGAAAGGATATTTTGCGTCAAATGTTGAAGCGAGGGTATTGCCGCATGTGGCATTTGAGTGAGGTTATTCAATGCCGTTGATATGTCGAAGCGAGGGGTATTAGTGTCGTGGTCATGACAAGCGAGGTGCATTAAAATACACTACTATAACAAGACTAGGGATCGGCTATTTTATTGGCGATGGTTTATGCCGCCGGGTATTCATAGCGATGGTTTATTCCGCTATTCTATTGGCGATGGTTTATGCCGCCGGGTATTCATAGCGATGGTTCATTCCGCTATTCTATTAGCGTTGGTTTATGCCGCTGGGTATCCATAGCGATGGTTCATTCCGCTATTCTATTGGCGATGGTTTATGCCGCCGGGTATTCATAGCGATGGTTCATTCCGCTATTCTATTGTCGATCGTTTATGCCGCCGGGTAGTCATAGCGATGGTTCATTCCGCTATTCTATTGGTGATGGTTTATGCCGCCGGGTATATATAGCGATGGTACATTCCGCTAATTCATACCGCCGGATATCTATAGCGATGATTTATGCCGCTGACCCTATGGCGAGGGATCATGGATCATGCCGCTGATTCTATAGCGATGGGTTATACCGCTATGTACGTATCACTGGATTACGCCACCTACGAGCAATGGGTGCTGATTGCGTACCACTGTTGGACAACGGAGACAGGTATGCCGCTATCTTGTTAGCGATGATGTATGGTATATTACTGTTTTAATAGCATTATTGTGGATGACATGCGTTGATATACATATACCGTCACGTGCTTGACGATGAGATTATGCATGTCGTGTGTCGACATGTATCGTCACGAGTTGACGATTTTATTTTGGGTGTCATATGCTGACAGGTACCTGATAAGTGCATATTTACACTTATATTTTATTATATTTTCTTATACTTTTGTTTTGGTATTCGAGCAGAATTACGTCTTTTGTTACCGTTTTTGATGTTGCAGGAATCCAAGGAATTAAGCATTTTATTACTAAAAGATGATGAGAAATACATAAATGTGACAATAATTCAAATTGAGACTCAACGGTGAAATAATCATGCACCGGGACATGCCAAATGGCAAGATTATATTATATTATAATATAATATAATATATATACAATAGAAGGCTAACGAGAAGAGATTCAGCAGATATTTTACTAAAGGAAAGTCAGTAACAAAAGGAATTCATACGTAGCAAAAGGGAGGTGAGGATTTTCACGTAAGAAAAGATACGTAGCCGATTTTATCTTAGGAGAGCAGATTTATGTAAAGGATATTCACGTACAAAAAATAGAAGAAAAGAGAGGTGGGGCCGATACATAAAAGGAGAGGAGATTCACGTCTCAGGAAAAAAAAAAGGAAGGGAAACAATTCATGTGGTAGAATTGACGTAATAAAGAGGAGCCGAAGCAGAATTCCGAGGGAGAGAAGGAGAGATACGTGAAACACAATTCACGTAGGAGTAGCAGAATTGACGTGAGAGCAGTAGCCGAGTGCAGTACGTGAAAGAGGAGGAGATCAATCGAGGCGGTGTGCGTACAATGAAGGGTAGAGATTTTGACAACGGAGAAGACGACCGCGACTATCGGAGACGGAGGGTTATCTTCATATTCGTTTGATAATCTCTTCCTTTATGTTTATGATGATTAAGAACATGTCTATGTGTTTATTTAATGTATTCATGAACTAATTTATTATTCTATGGTTAGACGAATCTTGACTTGAAACTGTGTCGTTGATTAGTGATTGAATATTATTTGGTTTTTCGTTTGTTTATTTGTGATTCCTGATTTGACTGCGTTTCAATTAATTGATCACTAGTTGATTCGTCATATTATTTAGAATCTATCACTCGGGGGAGTGGGTTTTGAATAGGACCGTAGGAATTTACATCGTTGGAAGTTTATATAGTCGGGAGACATATAACTCCAACGAAGCCATAGAATGAATCGTGCGCTATTGAAATTGTTTAATAATTTATCTTAGGTGGGCACATCAAGATGATTGTTGAATGATTAGTTCTATTTAACACTCGGGAGAGGTAATAGAATAACATAGGATTCGTGGTTAATAAATTAGAAGAACACGACATAGTGGATAGTTGAGTGAAGTCGAACCTCTAGAATCCGTTCTCATTGATTTTCTCCACTTAAATTTTCATCTTGTTAATTATTATTTTGTTTTAGTAGATTAGTTTAATAATTATGCTATCGATTGTCTAAATAAAGTCGAGAATATTCTAATTATAGTACTTGGTTTAACTTAATTTTCAATCCATGTGGGTTCGACATCCGTACTTTCAAATTCCTATACTAAAACTTGACACCGTACACTTGCGGTACGTTTTACACGCATCAAGTTTTTGGCGCCGTTGCCGGGGATTGATTTAATTTTGTTTACTGATAATGTTACCAAGTAGTCTTGATTTTAATTTAGAATTTTATTTTTTGTTTTAATTTTTATTTTTTTTATGTTTTTCTTGTGAGGTACTTGGAGATGTTTCATTAGCAAGTTTCCACAAGCTTTGCCCAACAACCGTATGAACCGTTCTATGCAGCTTGGGATAGATTCAACCACGACTTTTCAAACTACGCTCATCTTCAATCTTTCTACAGTGGATTGGATGCAGACACACAAGAATGGGTATTTAATGGAGCTTTGGCAACTGGTAGTCCCATATATTGTAGAGATGATGACAGGGTGCACCTGTTTAACCATATGACGAATTTCGACTATCAGTGGCATTGTGATCCTTCACTGCAGGGTTGGAGTCACCAATATCCACCAGAGCATCATTACCCTCATTTTACACACCAATCATTCAATCATCAAGCAGAGGATGAGTATAGTTCTGATAAAGTCTCTAAGTTGGAGGATATTTTACGCAAATTCGGGGCATCATCTGAACAAAAGATTGAAAATCACACCAGAAGTAGCATTGAGCAGCAGATAGAGACATTTTTAGCGAGATGCAAAGAGGTTGAGATGAGATATACTAATCAAGGGGTGACAAATCAGGTGTGGTCACATGATGATGATCATTCAACCAGTCAAGTTTGGGAGAGTGATCCTACTCATGCGGAAGATTCAAGGAAATATGAGCATTTTCAAGTGGTTGAGCCTACTGTGGAAGAGTTATCTGATTAATTCCCATGTCAAGATGAGCCTAGCGTGACGTTGGACGATAAGCATATTTTTGAAAATAGTGAGGAGCACTCATCGATGGTGATGTCCTATATGCCATATGTGGATCCGTTCTTCGCATCGATGCCAACTTCACCATATTATGTTATCCACGAGATGAAGCCAAGTTTAGAATCTTTCTCCCATGCTTATTAATTTTCGAAAGACGTTGTTGGAGCGACGAGCGTTAACTGCCACTATCTTGCCAAGCTTGAGGGCATACACAACCAATACCCATATGTAGTGTCATATGATACTTACTATGGGTGGAAGCCGCTATTTGATGGTTGCTTCGCATGGTCTGGCTGAAGACTTGAAACAAAGCGCTTCTTGGGAGGCAACCCAAGCCTTATATCCTTTTAGTTTACTTAAGTTTTTTTATTTCAGTATTTTAATTTTTATTAGCATGTCTTAGTCAGAGCCGCTGATCATTATTTTCCCATTGCAGGTCTATACTGATGCGGAGGTCCCTATCATCATCTTCTCACCATACCCATGAGCATGAGATGGACGACGATTACTGACGATCGTCGTCGCAGGTAGGTGTGTTGTCCCTTATTTTATACATTGTATGGTACATTGAGGACAATGCACGATTTTAAGTTTGGGGGGGTGTTTAAACATTGAAGATGTTTTGTTTCCTGGATTCCTATGTATGTTTTGTGTTGTGTTTTTTTTTAGTTGTTGATTTTTTTTCTTTTTGTGTCATAAGTCGTGATTTGAAGTAATTGTGAAGGCCGATGATGAAGAATTGAGCTTATTTGTGAAAATTTTAAAAATTTTGTTCACTTTGCTCTTGAGTTTCTCACATTCATGCACTAGAGACCATGACCATTTGACTAATTAAAGTTGATTTGAACGAACACAAATATGATATAGGCGTTCTTGATAATTCTTTGGGCCTTTATTCATTGATATAAATTTGCCATAGTAGCCCCTTTGAGCTTAAATGTAAAAGAATGAGGATTGAATTGTTGCAATATATTTTATAATCTCATTCAAATTAGTTTCTTATATCACCTTGCTTTTGAGATACTATTGGAGCACATTGGTCATACCATATAAGTTATTTGTGAATTGAGAGTAGTCTAGAACTTGCTTGAGTACCCTTTGAGGCGAAATACAGACATATGTGGCTTATGAATGATTTAGGCAATTTTTGATTCGTTTGAGCCTTTGAAGCCACCAAATGACATCATTTTTTATCCCTAGCTACCCTTTTGAGCTTATTGAAAATCGAATGGCATGTGCTTAGGCACATAATAACCTCCATTCGGCATCATTTCAAAATCCCACATCGACCACCTTGTTGAAAGCTTATACACTATTTCCTACCCTCAAGTGAGTAAGACCCATTTTGCACTTTAAAATTTCAAATATCTATCATGTTCCTATTGAAAAAACTTGAAGGAGAGAAATAAAGAAAAAATGGCATGGATGCATAAAAAAATTTGTTGAAGAGGGGAAGAAATAAGTGATTGAAAGAATGAGAAATATATTGAGGTGAATGGTGAGGTGGATGAGAAAGAAGGGTGAATCCAAAATGTGAAAAAAAAAATATGATGAATTGTCAATAGAAGGAATTATAAGATGATAGTGCACAACAATGTCATATTTAATTTACTCTCTTGTTTTGAAATTCCTATCCTTTTATTGAAGCCACGAGCCAAAGCCCAATGTTACAAGCCTATTAAGACCTATTGATCAAGCCACATTCGTCTAATATACTAGTGGAGAAGGATGCAAATGGTAAGCCTATGGACACTTGAGAAACACTTGTAATGCATATGGTTTTGACATTCACACACGCACATCTCATTACTTTGATTTTATGCATTGTTCATTGTTTGTCAAAGTTATATTCCTTTTTATGAACAATGCAAGTGAACCAATACCTTGCAAAGTCCTATTGATTTTTGTGAGTAAAGAATTGCTTTAGTGGTTAAATGGAAGTGGTAACACACACACACTTGAGAACTCTTGAGTAGAAGCGATATGCATACTTGACGTGAAATTTTTAGACAATTGATCTTCGAGGCCAATTTGCAATTATAACATTTCATGACTTGCGTTAGTCGTGTGTTTTCCTTATCTCTTTTATTTCTTAGTCTTTTTCCATTTCTATTTTGCTCGGGACTAGCAAAGTTTAAGTTTGGGGGGATTTGATAAGTGCATATTACACTTATAGTTTTTTATACTTTTGTTTTGGTATTCGAGCAGAATTACGTCTTTTGTTACCGTTTTTGATGTTTTGCAGGAATCCAAGGAATTAAGCATTTTATTACAAAAAGATGATGAGAAATACATAAATGTGACAATAATTCAAATTGGGACTCAACGGTGAAATAATCATGCACCGGGATATGCCAAATGGCAAGATTATATTATATTATATTATATTATAATATAATATAATATATATACAATAGAAGGCTAACGAGAAGAGATTCAGCAGATATTTTACTAAAGGAAAGTCAGTAACAAAAAGGAATTCATACGTAGCAAAAGGGAGGTGAGGATTTTCACGTAAGAAAAGATACATAGCCGATTTTATCTTAGGAGAGCAGATTTATGTAAAGGAATATTCACGTACAAAAAATAGAAGAAAAGAGAGGTGGGGCCGATACATAAAAGGAGAGGAGATTCACGTCTCAGAAAAAAAAAAGGAAGGGAAACAAATCACGTGGTAGAATTGACGTAATAAAGAGGAGCCGAAGCAGAATTCTGAGGGAGAGAAGGAGAGATACGTGAAACACAATTCACGTAGGAGTAGCAGAATTGACGTGAGAGCAGTAGCCGAGTGCAGTACGTGAAAGAGGAGGAGATCAATCGAGGCGGTGTGCGTACAACGAAGGGTAGAGATTTTGACAACGGAGAAGACGACCACGACTATCGGAGACGGAGGGCTATCTTTATATTCGTTTGATAATCTCTTCCTTTATGTTTATGATGATTAAGAACATGTCTATGTGTTTATTTAATGTATTCATGAATTTATTATTCTAGGGTTAGACGAATCTTGACTTGAAACTGTGTCGTTGATTAGTGATTGAATATTATTTGGTTTTTCGTTTGGTTTATTTGTGATTCCTGATTTGAATGCGTTTCAATTAATTGATCACTAGTTGATTCGTCATATTATTTAGAATCTATCACTCGGGAGAGGGGATTTTGAATAGGACCGTAGGAATTTACATCGTTGGAAGTTTATATAGTCGGGAGACATATAACTCCAACGAAGCCATAGAACGAATCGTGCGCTATTGAAATTGTTTAATAATTTATCTTAGGTGGGCACATCAAGATGATTGTTGAATGATTAGTTCTATTTAACACTCGGGAGAGGTAATAGAATAACATAGGCTTCGTGGTTAATAAATTAGAAGAACACGACATAGTGGATAGTTGAGTGAAGTCGAACCTCGAGAATCCGTTCTCATTGATTTCTCCACTTAAATTTTCATCTTGTTAATTATTATTTTGTTTTAGTAGATTAGTTTAATAATTATGCTATCGATTGTCTAAATAAAGTCGAGACTATTCTAATTACAGTACTTGGTTTAACTTAATTTTCAATCCCTGTGGGTTCGACATCCGTATTTTCAAATTCCTATACTAAAACTTGACACCGTACACTTACGGTACGTTTTACACGCATCAGTACCGTCAATGGATGACGATGACATAGTGGATGTCTATGTAGACGCGTAGCGTCGTTTTGATGAATAATACATTTATATATATGTATTTAGTCGTATGGTTTGAGTGCCAATGGTGAGCACATGGTAGTGTCTGGGTCACTAGTTGGCGAGGCCATTATGCCGAGCAGGTTGCTCTAAGAATTATTGGGTAAGCCGTACAGGAAGTGTGCCGCAGCACATATTTGAGGTATATATTTTACGAGTAGTGGTACCTTTGGGTATACTCGTTGGAATGACTATGGCCAAGTGATTGTGAGTAGGAGTAGTTATTGAGGAAACTACTCGCTCTTGTTGATGTGACGTGTGGTAGAAATGGTCACACCCACCCTTGAGGGTGTGGATTAAATCCCAATGGATAGGATTGCCTTGTGATTGAGCAAGGACATCAGAATGTCCTTTGTGCATTGGTATTAGAGAAATATTGGGTGATGACCCAATGGAGGTTATGGTATGGTGTACCGGGATGGAAGTATGATACGTTGGTAGGCTTGGTATAAACCTGAGGAGGCAGCGACTTGCTAGCCAGGTATCATTGCAGTGCTATAGTGTGCTTGTGATAGCCATTATACTGCTCATTGGATTCGGGTTTGGTGAATCGTATGGTGATACGATGAGGGTTATGGTAGAGTCTTGTAGTCTCTTTGTGGCATGATGATTGAGGCAGAAAATACCTCACGGGGACGTTTATACGTCAATTGTTTTGAGGGACTTGTACTGGGACAATTCGGTTTTGTTGGGAGTACTAACGTGAGTGTCGACAAGTCATTGTTGGTTCTTTTTTAGAATCCTTGCATAT
Source organism: Haberlea rhodopensis (assembly GCA_907163345.1). Taxonomy (NCBI): domain Eukaryota; kingdom Viridiplantae; phylum Streptophyta; class Magnoliopsida; order Lamiales; family Gesneriaceae; genus Haberlea; species Haberlea rhodopensis. Next base: position 3,919,527 of record CAJQUN010000019.1, read on the forward strand.
GGAATGCAGTGGGGGACACAATTGGAATTGTGGGATATAGTTAGTGGTGGTAACACTACTATATTGATTTTATCTCTTGGAGAGATTTGGATTGTACTGTCATGGAGACAGCTGTTATCGGTCGTGGGTTGATTGTAAATCAGCCATGGTAAGCATTACTGGTGTTGGACCGAGTAATGGATTTCTTACCTTTCGGTGAGACGTTCGAGGAGACGTCTCCGGGAAAATACTTGAGATTGTGGAGTACTATGACATTAGTACAGAGCATCACTAGGCTGAGTATACATGGCGTATACGGGATTCAATTTGGTAATAGTGGCTTTGATGCACTATTCTGAACCAGTTGCGTATTTATTGGTTCCAAGATATATTTTGGTATAAATATATCCAATTTTCCGAACGGCGGTTCGAGGTTGGAGGGTCATGGTTCATGACACTTTCCTTGTGAGGAAGGCGGTATTCGTATACCGGTTGGGAATCTTTGGAAGATTTGTTGAATTGGTTTGTGTGGTGTTGATGTTGGAATCACACCCTTTGGCTTCTGGTTCGTCAATCATTATTCTCCACTGGGTGAGAATAACCAAGGATTGACAGTTGTATTTGGAGCTCATGGGTATGATTAGAGATACCCAAGCCAAGTGCGCATGTGTACCGGTGTGTGTATACGAATGCCAGCATTTTCTTAATGCGCATCGAGCATCGGGTTAGCATGATTGGATGAATAAATCTCTGTGGGAGATTGTGGCAATTTGAGATTGGTGATCTCGATGACACGATGTATTCTAAGGAATGATCGTGAGGTCCGGTTAACTCCCTCTGAGGGGGGGATTGTCATGTTTAGGGGTCATGGTAATTCTTGCTGGATAATTCGATAGCCTCCCTGTGTTAGGATTGTTGGATCCTAGGGTAAACGAGGGAGAGCCAGAATTCGGATTGGTTAAGTATCGTGATTGACACGTGTGGCGGGAATGCAATTAATTGTTCTTGCATGTCCTTTCGAGAACTTGAGACCTTGTGGAGTCTCAATGGGATATTTGTCCAAGATATGATTCTTGGAACACCGGGATGTAGATATCTTTGGAGATGTGTTTTGTGTTGGTCGGTGGCCGTGTTGTTGCCCAATCCGTGTTGCAATGTGGTGCAACTACTCCTCTGTTGGAGATGGATTTTGGTAACGATGTATGTTTAATATCGTTAGCTATGTCATGGAGATATCATTGGCTGACTGCTTTTGAGATGGTTAGCATCGGGGAATGCTGACGTCTTTCTTGAGTTGTTTTGGTTTGGGAGGTTACTCCATTCCAGATTTTGGTGCAAGGTCGGTATCCTCGCGGTGGGTGTGTCGTTCATGATATGTTCATGATTCGACGATGTAAATCCGTTTGGATTTTGTAGTGGGGCCAATACGTGGAGTACGCCGTGCAAATTTCGAGGACAAAATTTTATTAGTGGGGGATAATTGTGATGCCCGGTGATTAGTGGTGTTAATCCCATTGGTAATAATCCTTCATGGATTTTAATTGTGGTAATTATGATTTAATTGCGGTTTTGGGACTCCCGATGATTTTAAATCCGATATTTGGAGTCGTTGGATCCAAGGGATGAGATTGTATTCTCATCGTGGTGATAACCTTGGAATTTGGTTTTTAGTGGGATCTGGGGTCCGGAGTACTTTGTACTGGGGCTGGTAATGGAATTTGAGTTGGAGAGATAATTATTGAAAACAGATGATTTTTAATGAGTCATGATGTATTTGTGGATGACTCGGAATTTTGGAGTTTTGGTACTATATTTATCAAGTGGACTCGATGTTCGATCATTTGGATCTCATTTCTCTCACTCTCACCAGTGCTCCCCTTTCCCCAACCCATTTTCCCCACTCTTCTCCTCCCATGGAAGAATCGAGCAAGGCTCGATCTCGGAGCGATATTTCTCGAAGATAATGAGTTATTGTTTTTCCCCTAGTCTTTACCTTCATTTTGATTGTAGAATTATGGTGTTTGGGAAGGATTTGAGTTGGGTTTATGAAATTGGTTTTTTTTTAAGATTTTGGGTTGTTTGTTTTGAGGTTGTTTATAGCCCCTTGTTAAGGATTTATGTGGTATGGGGTGTGAGGATTGTTGTTAGGGAAAATTTTGCAAGAAAAGCGCCATTTTTGGTTGATACAGGTCGAGGCGATCGATCCCTAGGGCGGGGCGATCGATCGCCGCGACGTTGGTGGAATTTTGAGGAAGATGAACACTGTGGCGATCGACCGCCTCAAAGGAAGCGATCGATCGCCATGAGGCAGTAGCCAAATTACACTGAGTGGCGACCGATCGCCTGGAATGGAGCGATCGATCGCCCGTGCCTATTTTTGAGAGGCGATCGATCGCCTGAGATGAAGCGATCGATTGCCAATGCCTGTTTTTGGGGAATTATTTCGTGTGGAGTTTTCGATGCATGCTTTGTCCGTGGTCTTTTAAAATGGTTAATCGTCATAGATCGACGATATATTTGGGGTTTGTGAACGTGTTTGGGCACGTGGATGGCATGCTTGAAATTAATTGTGAATTATTAATTGTGTTTAGCACATATTCATCGGTCACGGGACCAAGGCAATGTTGGATTCGAACTACGGAATTTTAAGGTACGTATGACGTTCGAGCATAGCCTTTTATATTATTGCAACTGTAAAATGCATGGTTAGATGTATTTGCAATAAATGTATGTATATATTGAGAATTATATGGTGCAGCTTTTGAGCGACCAATGACTGGGTGATGTCGTTGTCAAGCAAACATTGGTTATGATACCGCCGCTGTTGAGCGTGCGTGAGACTAAATGCCGCTATTGTAGAGCGAGCGATGAGAAAGAACCATGGAACCAATTGTGAGATATATGGAATATCTGTAATCATTGTTTAATGATTTGATCTTATTGATTATGGAATCGATATGGTATCGGTATATGGGAAAAGGAATTGTTAATCAATGTAATGATTAACTGGCATTTGGGAATTTAATGATTTCGGTTATTTTGAGAACAAGAACAGCACATGGGATCCCGGATGAGGATGATGCCATCCAGGGAGTGTCTTTTAATATTGATAGCTTTTACATAGTGTAAATTATGAATTGTAATAATGTACTTATTGGATTTGGGATATTGGTATGCTCACCCTGTGTGGGGGCTGTCTCTGTTGGGGCAGGTGAATAGGTACAACAATGGCTTTGGAGTTGAACTCGAGCTGTTGAGTGGAGGTGCTTCCAAGGCCGAAGTACCAGGGCTGGTATTGAGCATGATACTTTATACATACACGTATACTTATTCGATGCTCGCATTGAGCACTATTATGTGTATATGGATTGTATAAAAAGGGCATGGCTTTTCTCTCTTCATTTATTGTTTGCATGCAATTAAATACGGAATTGCTAAATGAACTGAGAGCATGTTAGTGTATTATGAGGGTGCATGCTATGTAAATGGTCTTGATTGGGGAATTGAATATTATGGGGTTCAAATGCAAGAAATTTTAGAGACGGTATATGATGCTATACTTGCATATGGCTTCTTCCCCATGATAATGTGATTGTATGCACTAATGGCATGGGTTAATACACTAATAACTGGTTAAGAGCACGGGGATCCTTACACCTACATCATGGCCACCACCAACCCCACCCCCAATAGCAGCGCAAAGGCCGTCACTACCGCCCAAACCACCACCAAGTCCTAGACCACTACCGAGCCCACCACTATCATCATCGCCTATACCGCCGCCACGACCAAAACCTCCATCCAGGCCACCAACGTGACCAAGCCCGCCACCCAACCCACCTTTACCGCCGAGGCCACCAAACCGCTGCCACTGAGAACACCCCCGAAACCTCCACCGCGAATAAATACACATATATGGTGTTTGTGGATTCCTTCAAAACCCTTACACGGACCACAAACACCATATATTCCCACCACCTAGACCGCCTCCAGGTCCTAGGCCACCCCCAAAACCCAATCCAGACCACCTACCCCACCCGATTTAGCAAAAAAAAAAAACCCATAAAAACCATCATCCACAATACAAATAGAAGCCAAAGTCAACAAACAAAAAACAAAGATTGACAACTTTGGGAGGAAAGAAACCGCACCACACGAGAACAACATCGCTGAGGAGGAAGGGCCCAAAGAGCCGCTGGGACGGCGCTGCCAGGCCGAGCACCACTACTAGAAAAACTGGATTTAACGACGCTAAAAAGTGTCACGAAATGTGGCTATTGTGACGCTTTTGGCTATGGTGACGCTTGATAAAGTGTCGCATAGGTGAGTGTTTCAATATGTGTTATAGGTTATAATGACGTTTTAAAGAGACGTAAATACCACATTTTGCGGCGCTAATAAGCATCACAGAAATGTGGTAATTGCATCGCTTTAAAACGTCACTATAAATTTGTAACCTATTGAAACGCACACTTATACGACACTTTATCATGCATCATTATAGTCACATTTCGTGACGCTTTTAGCGTCGTTAAATCCATATTTTCTAGTAACGAAAATTACCCCAATATTGCATCACAATAACTTAAAAGCTGCTTTAGTTTTTTTCATTTTTCGTGCTTATACATATGAAAACAAATAAAATAAAAGCAAGCATCTGTATTAATTCAAAATCATTAAACTTGTCATAAAATATATGTCACATATTAAAACGCAAATTACAAAAATCTAGGAAAAATAAAGTTAAGTTCGATTAAAAAGCTTCAAACTACCAAAGTCATACAAAAAACTAAGCTTCAAACTACCAAAGTCATACAAAAAACTAAGCTTCAAACTTCGCTTCATCAAGAACTCTGCCTCCAGCTCTAGTCTTCTCCGCTTTCTCAGATTCCGATACGTCTACAATGATCAATTTTCCACAGTTTCTAGGTGCATAAAAGCTAATTCCAACAGTTTCTAGGTGCATAAAAAGCTAATTCCAACAGTTTGACCAATTTTGAAGTCGAGAATAATACATTTTCTCCTGTTTCAGTTGTATTTGGGCATCTCCAACAGCTCCAACAATACGTTTCTCGAGAATTATACCTTTTCTCATGCTTCAGTTGAGAATAGAGCATTATATGCTGGAATAACATCTTGAATTTTGCTTTAAAAACAACAATATACATATAGCATCAAACTTGTTAGGATTGAAATCTTCATCATCATCTTCATCAGAATCATAATTTGCATGATCTTGAGCAAGCTTCCTGGAGTACCCCATTCCTGTACAACCTTTCTCAGTTCTCTCGAAGCTCGTTATATAATTCCATGTATCTTTTGCACCAAGGTTCATGCTCCTTCACATTGGAAAAGTAAGAATATTTAGCATTCAATCAAATGGATACCACAATCGAACTATTAAAAATACAAAGATCAGCAACATCAAAAGAAAGAAAAATTATGCTAGCAGACCACCCTAAAAGGAAAATAGCAAAGAACAATGTAGAAAAGGAGTCTTTCTAAAGTAATAAAGTGTACCTGAGAGTGACCATAATTCATTCTTTATGAGAATGAACCGTAGTTAACAAGCTATACAATTAATAGAACTGGCAATTAAACATTGCCCATCAATAAACATTAATGACTGGTGAAAAAACAAAGAACAAATGACGGAATGAATATTCTATCGTGTTGAGTTGTTGGCCCATTACCTATACTTGTCCAAATGGGCTTTGGCCCATCTCCCATGACCTCATAACCGAGCCCCACTCTGCAGCCTCCTTTCCCCCCTTGCAGCCCTCACCCCTTGGGTGCCCTAGCCTCCAGAATCTTCCTCCGCCTCTTCAGCTGGTTTTGTCTCTTCGGAAATCTCACCATCTCTTCGTCTCCCTCTTGCCTTTATGTATGGTATGGTTAATGATGAAGGGTATGCTGCTGAAACCAGAAAATACTCAGTGTATTTTCGCCTACCCCTTCCCCTTCGTTTTCTGTTCCGCCGGTGGCTGACCGTGGCTTTGTGCTCCGGCCGTTAGGTGGTTTCCGATTGCTTGCCGTGTGAAAAGCTTTGTGCTTTGGTGCTGTGTGTGCTCGGCTGTGCGTTGGCAGATCTCGGGCAGTGCTTGGCCGTGTGTTTCGGGCAGCGGTCTCGGGCACTGCGTGTCTCCATCTGTTGGATACGATACCTTGGTTCCCCGGGTGACGACGTGGATTGGATACCCAGCTCGACCTGAGCCCTAATTCCTTAATCTTGTTTTCATTCCAGTTTATGTTATATATATTGGAATTGTATACTGTGATTTGGTTTGCTTCTTGATTGCAGGTTGTTGATCGAGTTTGAAAGCGGGACGTACTCCTTACAGTGGTATCAGAGCGTTCCGTGCCTGGTGGAGTGTTCGGCAGACCTCGGGCAGTGCTCTTTTGTACTCGGGCAGTGCTCAGACAGACGTCGGGCAGCGGCAGAGGACTTCGGGCAGTGTTCGGGCAGCAGCAGCAGACCTCGGGCAGCAGCTGTTGACTTCGGGCAGCGGGCAGGAGAGCTCGGGCAGCTACTGGAATTTCGGGCAGATTCTGGGCAGGCGCTTCGGTGCTTCGGGCAGCGTGGTTTTCGTCACCCCAGAGCTTTGTCTCTGGGTTGTAAGTGATTTTTCAACCCTTAATCATTTTACTATCGTGTTTCTAGGTGTAATTGTGTCCCTTACCCGTAAGAAAAAATCCTATCTGAAGCCCCATGCTCGTACACCGTTGAGTGTATTGTGATCTTGTGGGTGATAGCGTTTTTTTTTCTTTCCCATAGCTTGTTTAATTCTTTCATTGTGTTTTGTGTGCCTTTGTGGTCCTTGCTTCTGCTGTGTGGTTATAGAAATTGTGTGTGCCTCTCTGCGTATTTGTGATGGCTTCAATTTCTGGATATAACCTTGAACCGTTTAATGGAAAATCTGATTTTTCTATATGGCAACAAAAGATGAAAGGAATTTTAATACAACAAAAGGTATTTAAAGCTATCGATGGTAATTGGGCTGAGAACATTACTACTGCTAAGAAACTGGAAGATGACGAATATGCTTATTCTTCTATTATCTTGAACTTGTCTGACTCTGTACTCAGGAAGTGTGGTAAACTATCATCTGCTAAAGAACTTTGGGAAAAATTAGAGGAAATGTTTACTGAGAAATCTTTGCCTAGTAAACTTTTCTTGTTGGAAAAATTTTTCAGATTCAAGCTAGACTTGAACAAAGATGTAGATGAGAATTTAGATGTGTTTACTAAGTTAATTCAAGATATTAAATTGACAGGAGATAAGAACATAGACGACTATTCACCTATTGTCCTTCTAAATGTTATTCCTGAAAATTATAGTGATGTAAAATCCGCCATTAAGTACGGTAGAGATTCTATTACATTGGATACTGTAATGAACGGCTTGAAAAGCAAGGAATTAGATTTAAAAGTTAACAAAGGTAATAGACATTCCTCTGGTGAAGTTATGCACGTTCGTGGTAGATCACAACATAGGCATAATAACAATAATCAATATCAAAAGGGTGATAAAAGAGGAAAGAGTAAGGCTAGATCGAAATCTAGGTCTAGTAAGAGAAAATGTTACAATTGTGGGGATCCTAATCATTTCATAAAAGATTGCCCTAAAAAGAAGAACCAGAATAAAATTGGAAATCAGATTAGTGAACAAGCGAACATTGCTTCTACCTCTGGGGAAAACATGGGGGATATTTTTATGGCGACTGAATTATGTGATTCTGTGAACTCTGTACTTTCATTACCTGTGTGTAATGAATGGCTTGTAGATTCAGGTTGCACTTATCACATGACACCACTTAAAAATTTGTTTTCTAGCTACAGAGAAATTGAGCATGCTTCTGTTTCTATGGCCAATGAGAAATTGTGTAAAGTTTCTGGTATTGGTGACGTTTGTCTGAAATTTGAATCTGGTTATTCTGTGACTTTGAAAGATGTTAGGCATGTTCCTGCTTTGTGCAATAACTTGATGTCCTGTGCAGCTTTAGAGTCTGATGGTTATGAGGGTAAATGGGGAAATGGTTGCATGAAAATTATGCGGGGGTCTTTGGTAGCATTTAAGGCTGAGAATAGGAGAAATTTGTATGTTTGCAAAACAGTCTGTGATAAAATCTGTGCTAATTCTGTGTCAGATGATTTAACTGATTTATGGCATAAAAGGTTAGGTCATATGAGTGCTAAAGGATTAGAGATTTTACACAAGGATGGTTGTTTTGGTAAGGATAAATTGTCTTGCATGACTTTTTGTGATTCCTGTGTGTTAGGCAAACAGCAAAGAGTTAAATTCCCTGTCTCCCCTTCCCCTAATGTGACTAAGTGTTCTGACATACTTGAATACCTGCATGCTGATGTTTGGGGACCTTCACCTGTCCCAACTCAAGGTGGTAATAGGTATTTCTTGTCTATCATTGATGACTACTCTAGAAAAGTGTGGATTTTTCTAATGAAAAATAAATCTGATGTTTTTGATAAGTTTAAAAACTGGAAGATTTTGATTGAAAACCAAACTGGAAAAAAGATTAAACGACTTAGGACAGATAATGGAATGGAATTTTGCAATATCTTGCTTGATGACTTGTGCTGTGAATCTGGGATTCTGAGACACAAGACTGTGCCCTATACTCCCCAGCAAAATGGTGTTGCTGAGAGAATGAATAGAACTTTACTCGAGAGAGTTAGAAGTATGCTTGCATCTTCTGGGCTCTCAAAGAAGTTCTGGGGCGAAGCTGTCGTTACAGCTTCTTATTTGATAAATAGATCCCCTTCCGTGCCTTTAAATGGTAAGTGTCCTGAAAGTGTTTTTTCTGGTAAGCAATTAGATTTTTCAAATCTGAAAGTGTTTGGTTGTTCTGCATTTGTGCATAGGAAAGGAGACAAACTTGAACCTAGGTCAGTTAAGTGCGTCTTTCTTGGTTATCCTGAGGGTGTAAAAGGATATAGGCTGTGGTTAAGATGTGAACCTGGTTTTAAAACTATTATAAGTAGGGATGTCATTTTTAATGAATCTGAAATGCCTTGCTTGCTTCCATCTTTGCCTGAACCTGACTGTGTGTCTGAGTCTACACCGAGCAAGGTGGAGTCTTTGCCTATTGTTACCCCTGTTATTGAAAACGATGTGCTCCCTAATATGAATCATGAGAACTTGCCTGTTAATGAACCTGATTTGCATGAAAATGTTGACGAACATGTGCATAATGAATTGGTTGCTGATGAACATGAAGATCTGCATGATTATATGTTGACTAGGGATAGAGTTAGGAGAAATGTGAAACAACCTGCTAGGTTTAATGATTTTCACCTCACATCGCATGTTTTCAATATGTTTGAGTCTATAGATAATTGTGAGCCTAAGACCTATAATGAAGCTTTGAAATCTAAAAATGCTGTGCATTGGCTTAGTGCTATGAAAGATGAGATGCATTCTTTAGTTGTGAATCATACGTGGACTCTTGTACCTAAACCTGTTAATTGCTCTTTGGTAGATTGCAAATGGTTATTTAAGGTAAAGAATGAAGTTGATTCTGTTAGATATAAAGCTAGGCTAGTTGCAAAAGGTTTTACTCAAAGAGAGGGTATTGACTATACCGAAATCTTTGCTCCTGTTGTTAAGTTTACTACTGTGAGAATTTTGTTATCACTTGTTGCTCACTTTGATTGGGAACTTAAACAGATGGATGTTAAAACCGCTTTTTTGCATGGTGACTTAGATGAAAAGATTTTCATGAAACAACCTGATGGTTTTGTTGACTCAAAGAACCCTAATCATGTTTGTTTGCTTAATAAATCTTTGTATGGCCTAAAGCAGTCACCTAGGCAATGGAATAAGAAGTTCGATGAATGCATGCTTACCTTAAAATTTAAAAGAAGCTCGTTTGATCATTGCTTGTATTTTAAGGATAAAATGCCAGTGCCTGTTTTCTTGTTGATTTATGTGGATGACATGTTGATTGCTAGTCCTTGTCTGAAATCCATAGAGCATATTAAGAACTGTCTTAGTGATAAATTTGATATGAAGTTCTTAGGAGATGCTAGTAGAATCCTAGGCATGGACATTGTTAGAGATAGGAAGGTATCTACTCTCTGGTTGAAGCAAACTTCTTATGTAGAGAAAATTTTAAAGAAATTTTCCATGTTTGATGCAAAACCTGTTAACGTGCCCTTAGCTGCTCATTTTGTGCTAAGTAAAGATCAAAGTCCCAAAACTGATGCAGACTTTGATGTCATGAAAAATGTACCATATTCAAATGCTATTGGGTCTATAATGTATTTGATGGTTAGCACTAGACCTGACATTGCTTATGCTGTTAGTTGCTTAAGTAGATATATGTCTAATCCTGGTGTGGTACATTGGAATGCTGTTAAGTGGTTGTTGCGTTATTTGAAAAACTCTATGCATTATGGCTTATGTTTTTCTAAATATGCTGATGGTGTTAAGTTAAATGGTTATGTGGATTCTAATTATGCGAATGATAAAGACAATAGAAAATCTACTACTTCTTATGTGTTTACTTTGTGTGGAACATGTATAAGTTGGAAATCGCAGCTGCAGCATATCGTTGCCTTATCGACAACGGAGTCAGAGTATGTTGCTGTGACAGAAGTTTTGAAGGAAGCTGTCTGGCTGAAAGGTTTGATTTCCGAACTTAGCTTGCTTGAAGGTAAGGTAGAGGTATTTTCTGACTCTCAGTCTGGTATTCAATTATGTAAGAATCCTGTTTTTCATGACCGCACTAAGCATATTGATGTTAGATTTCATTACATTAGGGATGTAGTGGCTAAAGGATTAGTTAATCTTGAAAAGATTCCTTCTGAATATAATCCTGCTGATATGGGAACTAAGTGTTTACCTATTTCTAAATTACAACCATGTCTTAAAATTTTGAATTTTGATACAGGTGATTGATTACTAGGTGTTAATTACTTTGATTAGTATAACTGCTGTGTGCGTGTTATATGATTGTTACCCTGGTTATTGACTTTAACCTCTTTGTGTTGGTTATTGTCTGTGTTCTCTGTCTGTGCTGTGTGCTATGACAAGAACTTGGTCCACACAATGCTTTGTGTGTTGTGGGGACCCTTTGGGCGATGATGAGTCATCTATTGGGTTATCCTTACGTCGAGGTGGAGCCGGTATTGTGCCAAGGTGGAGATTTGTTGAGTTGTTGGCCCATTACCTATACTTGTCCAAATGGGCTTTGGCCCATCTCCCATGACCTCATAACCGAGCCCCACTCTGCAGCCTCCTTTCCCCCCATGCAGCCCTCACCCCTTGGGTGCCCTAGCCTCCAGAATCTTCCTCCGCCTCTTCAGCTGGTTTTGTCTCTTCGAAAATCTCACCATCTCTTCGTCTCCCTCTTGCCTTTATGTATGGTATGGTTAATGATGAAGGGTATGCTGCTGAAACCAGAAAATACTCAGTGTATTTTCGCCTACCCCTTCCCCTTCGTTTTCTGTTCCGGCGGTGGCTGACCGTGGCTTTGTGCTCCGGCCGTTAGGTGGTTTCCGATTGCTTGCCGTGTGAAAAGCTTTGTGCTTTGGTGCTGTGTGTGCTCGGCTGTGCGTTGGCAGATCTCGAGCAGTGCTTGGCCGTGTGTTTCGGGCAGCGGTCTCGGGCACTGTGTGTCTCCATCTGTTGAATACGATACCTTGGTTCCCCGGTGACGACGTGGATTGGATACCCAGCTCGACCTGAGCCCTAATTCCTTAATCTTGTTTTCATTCCAGTTTATGTTATATATATTGGAATTGTATACTGTGATTTGGTTTGCTTCTTGATTGCAGGTTGTTGATCGAGTTTGAAAGCGGGACGTACTCCTTACATATCGCATATAATATGTGACCTGGGAAGTGGAAGTAGGTTGTAATCCATCCTTCCTTGCAGATCCTTTGGTGTTACCCTGTTGAGGAGCAACAAAAAAGTTTGAAAATTGTCGGAGGAAAAAAATGCAAAAATGAAAATAAACTACAGTGGAATTATATTATTTCACTCACCTCCATCTTCCACATCACCAAGATCACCAAAACAAGGGAAAATGGTAAACTAATTAGTCGTAGCATCTTAAGAAAAACTAACACATTTACTTCGAACAAAAGAGAGTAAAAAAGAAATCAAGAAAACCCATAGAAAACGACAATTCTTACTAGTGACTGTAAGCGAAATGTATTTAGTGAACGCCTGGTCCTCTCGAACCAGACTCTCTGTACCTAGCCATGTACATCTTGAGTGGATCAATGTACTCTTCAAGAAAACCATAGAACATGTCAAATTAGGGGATTTTTCTAGTAGTGCACAGACTGAAGCATTAGTGAGTGGAGTTAACAGAAGCACCATAATTAAAATTTTAGAATTTTCTAGACCATATGAGTCAATGACATCCAGTAAAAGTGTGGAAAAGGAGGCAATGGCATTTCCAAAAGATGACAAGTGAGGACAAAAAACAATACCTTTGCTGTACGGAACACTGTCCCTGAACTAGGCCGAAGCTCTCCAGAAATAAGTTTTGAGTGTAGTTGACTTTCCAATCCCATTAGGACCAACATCTGCAAAATTAGTGGTTGTGTTTACGGTCCATAAATCTTAGAGTAACTAAAAATATTATTATCCTATGATGACAACACCAAGGAGTTCAGAATGCATTATTGATGATAGAATAAGTGAGTAATTATGCTTCCACAGAGTCAAGATCCATCATCACCTAGAGTATAACTTCACCACTTGAAAAGAATATCAAAACAGAATATGAAATGTTAACATAACAATTAACTAATCAATAGCAACACTAGTGTAACAATAATTTTTCAGGTAGATAAACGTCAACTCAGATTTTGTGAATGTCATATTGAAGCTCATTATTCTTGTAAAAAGATAGAGCAAAATAAAGCACTCAAATATTTCTCCAGGGATGCGGTGTGCGTTTATCGTGTACGCCCAAATTAACCTCACATTTTATAAAACTAATGTAGTTGTGAAAATAGGGATCGATCCCATGAAAAAGGGTATTCTCTTGTGTTAACGAAAAAACCAAGTAACAAAGTAACAATTATGGGGTTTTTTCGAAATTCTTAGCTATGACTTAATTAGACTAAACAAAGCAAATCACTAAATTATCAAGATTAAAAAGCAATTCTTGGTTTTTGGTCAACTTTACCTTTGGAAATCATTCACTTGATCATCAAATCACTAAACATTTGAATTCATTCAATTATTCATTAATTGGAAACTTAATTCCCCCCTTACCTTAATCGCAGTCAAATAAAAAACAATATTCAATTTGACTCTTATCAAATCTTTATCCAAAACTACAGCCGTTAAGAATAAATCAATGATAGCTTCAAAAACTAGTAAGTTTGATGAAATGTGAATTAAGGTTAGATCTTTCTCCCGACTGCCTCCTTGAGAGACTATTGAAAATTCTTGGGGATAGGGGTGAGAAAAATTTCAATCAAACCAATTACTTGATTGAATCGAATTAATTTGGAAATTCGGTTTGATTTTAGTTTATTTTTAAATATCGGTTTACCGAATTTTTTAATATTTTTTAAAAAATTACTCTTTTATAAAAAAATTAAATTTGTTTTAAATCAATTATATCATTCTTTTATTAGATTTAATTTTTTAAATCAAGTTATTTTGCTTTTAAATTTTATATATATATATATATTTTTAAAAAATATCTATTAATTCAATTGATCGAATTAACAAATTTTTGTTCGGTTCAGTTAATTCGGTTGTCAAAAAAATTTGGTCGATTTATTTATTATAAAAAAATCGATTAATTCGATTTTCGAAAATTTAATTCGTTCGATAACCGATCCTACCGAATGTTTGGGGATGAGTATCAATCTGAAATGAAATAATAGCGTGTATATCCAAGGTGTTTGGATAGCACGTGTCAACTTTTTGTTCAATTAGCGGAAATTTCCAATAAATTTCTTTAAACACTCGAAGGTGTTTTTAAGGGAAATATTAGATTTTAACATGAAAGTTTATTAATTTTGAAAATTGATAAAGAATGTGTATGAATCAAAACTTTTCTTAGAATGAAATTTCGTTGATAATATTTTTTCATAATTTTGTGAAATTATTATATAAAATGTGAATTCTGCTCATAAATTATTATTATTATTATTATTATTATATATATATATATATATTAATTTATGAGCATGCCTATATTGATATTTTATTTGAAAAGTGAACCGATAAATAGAATGATAAAGATGTGTTTTAATCATCCATTGATTTTATTATATATATTTTTTTAGTGTGGGGAGGGGCTAAAACAATGTTTGGCGACAAGCGCGACTCCAACTCCAGTCTGCTCAAAGTGGCATGAGCTAAATCAATTGTTTTAATGTCCATTGATATTAGTATATGGTATCAACCCAAATAAAGCTGGACTGGCCTCAACTACAAGATTTGAGGTTAAAATAGTCTTCTAGCTACTTCTCGCTCAATAAATGGGACAACTTTGGGCTGGTACCATATAATTAAAATATTTTTCAAATCAGTCCACCAAAAAACTTCAAATCATATAAGTTCATTTTCTATTGAAATGACTAAAATATGCACCGCCTACCAATGCACGTAAGGATAATCATCCCTGATCACTTCCCACTATTCTTCGTGTGCAACAACTCTACAAGATAAAACATGGTTCCACGCACCTCAAATCCTTCCCTCCTACACCTTGGATACCCAATTGTTCTTGCTCCTGGAACTTATTGGAACCACATGCTATGCTCATTAATAATTCTCCAAAATATTTTTTGTTGGGGTACAATAATTGCCAAAACAAGGAACAAATCAAGAGTTTCATCTGAAGAGTTGTGAGAGATACAGAGAGACATTGGTGATGTTGCCGGTCTAGGCTTTAGTATCAATCGAAGCACTCAAAGTGGAACCTATCTGTTAATGGAAAAAGGCAAATTTGTTAAATCCAGTACAACATATGAACCGAAAGTGCCATTGATTAAAACAACAATCTCATTTGAGAATAAGGTTTTGAGAAGTGGAATTGTGTATGTTAATCAATCTGCAGAAGAGACATAAGCGAGCTTTAAGTCTACCAGACTGAGCTCAAAAAGTGTCAAATCTAAGGCAAGGAAAACCACCAGGTGTGGGTCCCCAAAGGAGTAGACCCAAATAAGATTGGGTACCAATATTAATTATTTTTTATGACAGGTCCTCAAGAAGCAACAATCATAATGGTATTGAGACTGTGTGTGCTCACGACACATGACAGGAAACAACGAACTGTTGTCTGATATTACCAAATGCACTGGTCTTATGATCACCTTTAGTGATAACTCAAAGGGTAAGACCGTGGGCAAGGGTAAGATTTTCCATGTAAATATTATTATAAATGATGTACTACTAGTCGAGAACTTATGCTATAACTTGATTAGTATAAGCCAATTACGTGATAATGGTTACACCATAGAATTTCATAAACGCGCTTGCACTGTGAAGTCATCTGCTAGTAAAACCATGCTGGTCGGAATCAGAATTAGAAATACTTGAAAGATAAACTGAATTATGAAACCTTTATTCCTACATGCTTTCTCGCTTCTAATGAAAATAAGCAATGGCAGTGGCATACACACTTGAATCATCTTAACTTTAAGACCATTACCAACCTGTGTAAGCATGATTTAGTTTCTGGTCTGCCCAAGATCGACTTTGTTAAGGATAAAATATGTCAAGCTTGCCAAATGGGCAAACAAGTCAGATCATCCCTCAAGAACAAGAATGTCAAATCCTCCTCATGTTGCTTAGAACTATTGCACATGGACTTGTTTGGTCATATATCTATAATAAGTTTAGGGGGAATGAGGTATACTCTTGTTGTAATTGACGATTACTCACGGTTTACATGGACTATATTTTTAAGCAGTGAAGACCAATCCGGCTCGAGATTAATCAAGCTGCTGAAGCGCATACATAATGAAAAATCCACTGGGATAGATAGGATTCGAAGTGACAAAGGCACTGAATTCTCTAACAAGAACCTTGAATCCTTTCTAGATGATAAGGGATCAAGCATGAATATTCAGCAGCTCGCACACCTCAACAAAATGGTATTGCAGAACGACGCAACAGAACGCTTAAAGAAACAGCAAGAACCATGCTAGCTGATTCAGGGATATCTCAAAAGTTTTGAGCTGAAACTGTCAATACTGCATGCTATACACAAAATCGGTCCATGTTAAACAAGAAATTGAATCAAACGCCGTATGAAGTATGGACATGTAATAAACCGAATGTTTCATACTTTCACATTTTTGGATGCAAATGTTATGTCCATAACAATGGTAAGAATCGCTTATCTGCATTTGAAGCTAAATCCGATAATGGTATATTCCTAGGATACTCATCTGTTAGCAAGCATTTCGTGTTTTCAACAATCGCACATTAACTGTTGAAGAATCAATACATGTATTTGATGAATCATTTTTTATTGAAAATCACAACGATTTAATTCAAAATCAAATGGAAAATATCCATCTCGAAACTAACAGTGATGATGAGATTGAAGTAAGCAGGTCAAGAGATAATCTACCAGATCCTGAAGTTCTAGACAGACCAGTAGTAGTCATTGAAGATTTACCAGATTAAGCCGGTCTTACTGATCCAGAGGTAATGATCATTAATGTCGAAACTAATACTGATGGGATCAATCTTCCTTCTCAATCAGGTCAAGGTACTCTTGGACCAAGCTATCGCTGGACAAAGAAACATCCACATGAAACTAGTAATTGGAGATACATCTGCCCCTATCAAAACAAGAAGCCAGATGATGGATGAGTTTACTCACGCTGCATTTATTTCCAATCTAGAGCCAAAACAGATTGTTGAAGCTCTAACTTATTCAAATTGGATAAAGGCTATGCAAGAAGAGCTAAACCAGTTCAAACAAATCAAGTATGGAGTCTAACTCCAAGACCAAGTGATCAGTCTGTTATAAGAACCATATGTGTGTTCAGGAACAAGCTCGATGCCAATGATGTAGTAGTCAGAAATAAGCTGACTGGTTGTAAGGACCCTAGTTCCTTAAGTGCGGATTAAAGGCGTAAGTAGAGCTAACATACATCTAACATAGTATAAAGTTCGTGTTGATGCCTTGAGCTGTTAAGATTACAATGCCAAAATAAAAATTCCAAAAGGATTAATTACATTCCCAACAAAAAATGAATGTTAATCCTATAGCTTTACACTACTCCTAGAGTAGAGACTATACAAAAGAATCACATCTGCTATACCAAAAGCACTCCTCACAAGCTCACCACATCAACCTGCCTTAGCTCTTCCGCCCAAAATGTACCTATAGGAACAACCCCAAAACCGTGAGCATATAACATACCATATTCACAATAATATGATTGTAATGTAGAAATGCATAAACCGTAAATACGAATCACTTCCTGTATTTAATACATTTAAATGCTCCCTTTGGTTATCCATGTACCACAATCATAATCAATAGATTATAATACCAATAATGTATGTCATGACATGTATCCATTCCATGTAGACCAATGGCCATTTCCAGTCTTATTATATCAGTGGCATAATACCCCTCGCGTTTACATGACAGCGGCATTAATACCCTCGCTTCGACATATTAGCGGCATAATATCCCTCGCAATAGTAATATGACAGCGGAATTGTCCTTCGCTTCGACATATTTGTGGCAAATATTCTTCATCGCTATAATATGACAGCGACAAGTATTCTATCATCGCTTCGACATGAAGGCGGCAAGTATTCTTCATCACTGGAATATAACCTCGACTCGCAATCACATGCACCAATGCATCCAATATGCACATGCAACCATAATGCATATCCAACTCATGTATGCAACTATGATGCATAACCAAGACCATGTATGCAACCATAATGCATAACTAAATCCATGCGTGCAACCATAATGCACAACCAAATTCAATGCGTAAAAATACATTTTACCATCCGATGCCCGTACGTCTCACTACGTACCTTTGTTCCAAAATGGAGATGTCGAAGGACTTTATCTCCTTGGCTGTGTTGCCACCTGGGATAGTTCTACACATTCACACAAACCAATATTAGCAGCCAATAATAGTCCAATACCAAAAACTCCACAAAAATAACCAAAATGCACACTTTTCATGACTAGCGATCGATCGCTACAGTGCCCCGATCGATCGCGAAATCACACTGCCCGAGCCAACATTTTCCTGTCTTCGGCGATCGATCGCCATGTTTGGCGCGATCGATCGCGAGACCCACCGATCGATCGCCAAATGCTCCTGCCATGCATTGTTTGCGCGCGATTGATCGCCATAAACGGGGATCGATCGCCGTTACCTGTAACCCGAAAATCACCATTTTTACATCATTTTTCTTCCCCGATCCACACCAACTCAAATAACCACAAACCCACAACATCAAAACACTATAAACCTTCAATAAACACCTTAGTACCACCAAAAATCCAACACCCAACCAAACACAACACAAACCCAAAATCAAACCATTTAAAATCCCAAAATACCAACCCATTTCAAAACCAATCTTCATAAAATTAACAAGGAGGAGTCTATACCTCTATTGGACTTCAAATCCTACCAAGATTTCACCAAATGAAGATTTTGCAAGGATTTCTCCTCCTCCTTCTTGGCTTGGACGATTTGGGGGGGGGGGGGGGGGGGGGGTAGGGTTGAAAGTGATTGTTAAAGAATGAGGGTTAAAGAGGGGTAGTGGGGTATAAGTGTTGGGGGGTTTTAATAATAACATGTACCCTAATAATTAGCATGATGTATAAAATATCTCAACATGATATTTTAAAAGCATTTTCCAGAAATGCACCAAAACCTCAATTAAATACATGCTTTACCAAAATATTCTTTATCCACAATAAATAATCATGCCAATACCCCGTTTCCCAACATGCATTACATACACCCTGAAATGCATTACCAGGTCACACCCACATCATGACTAAGCATTTCACCACATTAATTAATTTCAACACCAAATTAATTAACACCATAAATATCACATAAACATAATTATTGCCCAAATGCACATAATTATTTCGGGGATATCACAATACTCCCCTACTTATAAGATTTCGTCTTCGAAATCGTACGCATTTACCAATTCGAAACTAAACATAAATCACATACCAGAAAATAGTTCCGGGTAGTGCTGCACCATGTGCCGCTCCGTCTCCCACGTGGCCTCCTCGACACCCCTGCGATCCCACTGAACCTTGACCATTGGTATCACTTTGTTCCGAAGTCTGCGATCAGCTCTGTCCAGAATCCTGACTGGCCGTTCCACGTAGGACACATCAGAATATAACTGCACCTCAGAAGACTGCAACACATGTGACAGATACGGCTCATATTTCCGTAACATAGTTACATGGAATACGTCATAAATACCAGATAATGACGGTGGCAAAGCCAAACGGTAAGCCAAAGTACCGATGCGCTGTAAGATCTCAAACGGTCCCACATACCTCGGAGATAATTTTCCACGCATACCAAACCGCACTACACCTCTGAAAGCTGAGATCTTCAAAAGACATTATCCCACAATTGGAACTCCAACGGTCTCCGCCATTTATTTGCATAGGCTGACTGCCTGTCCTGGGTCGCCTTCATCTTCTGTCGGATAACCTTTATCTTATCCTCCATCTCCCGAATCAATTCGGCTCCTCCTACTGATTTACTGGTCAAATCATCAAAGTATAATGGCGACCTACAACGCCGACCATACAGAGCCTCAAATGGAGCCATCTGAATACTCGCCTGATAGCTATTGTTGTATGAGAACTCTATCAAGGCCAATGAATCTTGCCAAGAAGTATCAAACTCCAACACACATGCCCGTAGCATGTCCTCGAGCGTCTGTATAGTACGCTCGGTCTGACCGTCCGTTTGGGGATGATAAGTCGTGCTTAATCTCACCTCACTACCCAAAACTGACTGAAGACCTCCACAAAAGTGAGATGTAAATCGTGAATCTTGGTCAGACACGACAGACACTGGAATCCCATGCAGTCTCACTATATCCCGGACATACAACTATGAATGTCATACTGTACGGAATAAAATGAGCTACCTTTGTCAGCCTGTCCACGATCACCCAGATCGCATCACAACCAGTAGTAGTCCTCGGAAAGTGGGTCACAAAGTCCATGGATATGTGTTCCCACTTCCATTCTGATATCTCTAAGCTCCTTAGCTTGCCACCAGGTCTCTGCCTCTCTGCCTTAACCTGCTAACAAATTAAACACCTCTCGACAAAAGCGATAACATCACGCTTCATGCGTTTCCACCAAAATTGATCATATAGATCCTTATACATTTTTCTCTCTCCTGGGTGGATACTAAATCGGCTGTTGTGAGCTCGCTGTAAGATCCCTCTACGCAACTCCGGCGTACTCGGAACTACCCAACGGTTACCCAATCTCAAGGAACCGTCCTCAGCCACTATGAACTTCGATGGCTTTCCAAGAAGTACCAATGATAACCATCTCTGAATCTCCTCGTCCGTCTTCTGAGCCTCCCGGATATTCTCATAAATGTCTGGCTCTGCCAATAAAGTCGATACCCGTACCGGTGATGTATCCACATCAAAATCATAGCCCAGATGGCAGTAAGAAGTCATCATAGCCGATAGCTGCATGGTCTCCTCAGCAGTACTCTTTACCTTCCGACTCAAGGCATCTGCCGTCAAATTCGCCTTCCCAGGATGATACTCTATTTCACAGTCATAGTCCTTGAGTAAATCCATTCATCTCCTCTGTCTCATATTCAGCTCCGCCTGAGTAAACAAGAATTTCAGGCTCTTGTGATCCGTATAAATGGTAAACGATGTACCATATAAGTAATGCCGCCAAATCTTCAAGGCAAAAATGATAGCCGCCAGTTCCAAATCATGAACTGGATATCTAGTCTCATGCAGCTTCAACTGCCTCGATGCATAAGCTACCACATGCTTATATTGCATCAGTACGCATCCCAAGCCCTGTAGCGATGCATCAGTAGATAGAACAAACCTTTTGTTCTCTGTAGGGATCACTAACACAGGCGCTGTCGTCAACCGGTGCTTCAACTCTTGGAAGCTTTGCTCACAAGCTTCAGACCAATAGAATGGTACTCCCTTTTCAGTCAACTGAGTCAATGGCTTAGCAATCTTAGCAAATCCTTTGACGAAGCGTCGATAATATCCAGTAAAACCGAGAAATCTCCGTATCTCGGGTACAGAAGTGGGTGCAGACCACTCCATCACAGCCTCTACCTTCTTGGGATCCACCGATATCCCATTGCTAGAAATAACGTGCCCCTGAAACACTACATTGCTCAACCAAAATTTGCACTTGCTGAGCTTGACAAATAACTGATTTTCTCTGAGGATCTGGAGTACTGTCCGTATGTGCCTCACGTGCTCCTCCTCACTCCGAGAGTAGATGAGTATGTCGTCAATAAACACTATGACGAACTGGTCAAGATATGGTTGGAACACCCTGTTCATCAAACTCATAAAGACAGCTGGGGCGTTCGTCACACCGAACGGCATAACCAAGAACTCGTAGTGCACATACCGAGTCCGGAATGCTGTCTTCTGAACATCCTCCTCCCTGACCCGTAGCTGATGGTAACCTGACCTCAAATCAATCTTGTTATACAACTTAGTATCCTGCAACTGATCAAATAAATCGTCAATCCTTGGGAGAGGATACTTGTTCTTCACTATTGCCTTATTCAGTTGCCGGTAATCGATGCACAAACGCATCGAACCATCATTCTTCTTAACAAATAGAACTAGCGCGCCCCAAGGCGATACGCTAGGGCGTATATATCCTTTGTCAAGGAGTTTCTATAACTGCTCCTTTAATTCCCTTAACTCCGCAGGTGCCATCCTATAAGGGGCACGAGAAATAGCGGACGTTCCCGGTAATAACTCAATCCCAAACTCGACATCTCTAGTCGGTGGGAATCCTGGGATTTCCTCCGGAAACAAATCAGCAAATTCTGTCCTCCACCATCAACTCTTTATTCTTTCCCGTCGTATCCACGGCATAGATAAGATATTTTGTGTGTCCACGTTCCAATAATTGGGACACTTTGATCGCCGATATCAATGGAATCTTCGCACGAGAACCGTTCCCATAGAAAGTCCACTGAACCCCATATCAGATCTGAATCGAACCGTCCTCTACCGACAATCCACTACTGCCTGATATCTGTTCAGTATGTCGATGCCCATAATGCAATCAAAGTCTGACATACCCAACACAATCAAATCTGCCTTCAACTCATTGCCCTCAAAATAAATGAGGCAGTCCGCAAGAAACTGATCAGCAACAACATTTCTTCCAGTGGGTGTCGAGACCAAAAGATGCATGTGTAATGGAGACGTGCACATATGATATCTCTCCACAAAGTCCGCAGACACAAAGGAGTGCGAAGCACCTGTGTCTATCAAAATAAAGGCGGAATATGTAAATAAAAGGAACGTACCAGCTATCATCTCCTCTGGAGCTGCCTCGGCATGCTCCCTATTCTGTGCATAAACCTGTCCTTGAGGTGGCCCCATCGCCTGACCTCTCATCTGTCGAGGCACCATTGGTTGCCTCTGCTGCACTGTCCCGCTAGAAAACCTTCCTCAGCCTTCCCTAAGGTCCATTTGTCCTTCACGATTAGGACAACGTCGAGTAATGTGGCCCGGCTTGCCACATCTATAGCATGCAGAACAATCATGCATCAAATGAGGCCCTCCGCAGAAGTGACACTTTACTTCTCCAACTCTACTTGCTTGAGTTGGTCCTCCAAAGGTGGATGCACCACCCCTCTGGTCCCCTTGCTTCCGGCTATGCGGCCGCTTCCCACTAAACCGGGAAGAGAAAGAAGTCCCACGTGATTTAAAAGATCCTCCCCGAGGCCTCAGATTATCAGCTGAAGATCTTTGGGATGGAACTTGTGGGGGCACAACATCAGTATAAGCACCCACTCCTATCTCCGGCAGTTTCGCTCTAGTAAGAGCATCATCAAAAGAGGTGGGGTTGTTGAAGATAACCCGGTCGAATAGTTCTGGCCTCAATCCCTTCAAGAAATGCCTCATCTTGGCATGCCTATTAGTAGCGATATGAGGGACATACCTCAACAACGATGAATAATGCATGGCATAGTCCGATACAGTCATGCTTACTTGCTTCAGATTGGTGAATTCATCCTCTTTCATCTGCCTAGCAGCAGCAGAAATGTACCGGTTCAGAAACTGGGTCCTGAATAGAGTCCAGTCTATCAACATGCCCTAGGCCCTCAACTCCATCACTATCGTCTTCCACCACATGGAAGACTTCTTTGCTAGTTGGAACTCTGCCAGCCTCAACCATGCAGTCCTAGCGCAAGGTGCAGACACAAATATCTGTTCAATTCTTTCTAGCCATTCCTCAGCTTCCTCCCCTGTCTCTGTCCCCTAAAATCTGGGAGGATGGAAAGTCAGAAATTGCGTCAGACTTAGTTCTCCAGGCAATAACAACTGTGCTATCCGTTCCACGCCCACAGCTGGTGGCGGTAGAGGATTCGTCTGAGCAATACTTGCATTCACACTTCCTACATAGCCTACCTCCTCATTGAGGTTCCCCAAATTTATGTCCGCCATGCTGTAATACAAGGGTTATTCCAAAACAATACATATGCTACACCGTTAGATAACATGAATGTCAATAAGCATGTCAGTATACCAATTTTATATATCAATATGCACCACATGTATAGACATGCTCAAATATAAGCACCTAGCCATTCTGTTGCTAAGGCTACCCTTCACTCATTCCCGGATTATCTAACCACTGCTCTGATACCACTAATGTAAGGTACCCTAGTTCCTTAAGTGCGGATTAAATGCGTAAGTAGAGCTAACATACATTTAACAGAGTATAAAGTTCGTGTTGATGCCTTGCGCTGTTAAGATTACAGTGCCAAAATAAAAATTCCAAAAGGATTAATTACATTCCCAACAAAAAATGAATGTTAATCCTATAGCTTTACACTACTCCTAGAGTAGAGACTATACAAAAGAATCACATCTGCTATACCAAAAGCACTCCTCACAAGCTCACCGCATCAACCCGTCATAGCCCTTCCGCCCAAAATGTACCTACATGAACAACCCCAAAATCGTGAGCATGTAACAAACGATATTTACAATAATATGATTGTATAAGATTGTAATGTAGAAATGCATAACCGTAAATACGAATCACTTCCTGTATTTAATACATTTAAATGCTCCCCTTGGTTATCCATGTACCACAATCATAATCAATAGATTATAATACCATAATGTATGTCATGTCATGTATCCATTCCATGTATACCAATGGCCATTTCCAGTCTTATTATATCAGTGGCATAATACCCTTCGTGTTTACATGACAACGGCATTAATACCCCTCGCTTCGACATATTAGCGGCATAATATCCCTCGCAATAGTAATATGACAGCGGAATTGTCCTTCGCTTCGACATATTTGCGGTAAATATTCTTCATCGCTATAATATGACAGCGGCAAGTATTCTATCATCGCTTCGACATAAAGGCGGCAAGTATTTGATAAGTGTGATTTTTACACTTAATTTGATATAAGATTAGGGGCGTTTTTGTAGTGATTCTTGGAAAATATTACTCTTTTTGGTTTATATTTGTATATTTCAGGAATCCAGGGCCAAATGCATAAAAGTGGAGGAAATATGCTTAAAATGATGAAAAAGGACCAAACTGAGCAAAGCTGAAAAAGGAGGGGCAAAATCGTAATTTGCAGAAAATAGAGGAGGCGACCCATCGCCTCAAATGAGGCAATCGATCGCCTCCAGGCAGTAGCCAGAGGCGACCCATCGCCTCATTTGAGGCAATCGATCGCCTCGACTCGAAAATTCGGGATTTTGTTTCCATCTTGGTTATTTGGCGTCCAAACTTGGTGAAACTCCTCCTACCATAAATATGGATTATTATGGACGGTTTTGGAGCTTTTTGGCTTATAATTAACCCTACATACTCAGCCACCATCACTCTCAATCATCCCGAACCATCCATACACCATAACCATTGAAGAAGAGACGCATCGGAAGAGACGGGATTTCTAACTTTAGTTCTATATTTTCATTAGATTTTAATGTTTAGAATGTTGCAAAACATGTTTATACATTGTTATTTGATGGGGATTGTTGGCTAGGTTTGTTATCAAGACTTAGGGGATCCTTTGTATGAACCCATGATTTTAATTGAATGTTTTTGATTGATTCTTATTATCTAAGTGCATAAATCATTGTTCTTCATGCTTTTAAGGGTTTGACCATCCTTGAATGATAGTAAATTACAATTGAGATCGAGAGATAAAATTGTGATTCGATATAGTGATTTATGCCGTGGATTTCAGACCGAGATCGAGAGATGAAGTCAAATACACGTGTGATAGCTATAGATATCTAGTAATCGAAAGCTAGAAGTTTTCACGGATCTTAATACAATGTTGTGTTGTTAAATAAGTACACGAGAGTGACTTACTACAATTTGATATTAGGTTTAATATAACTCGAGAGAGTATATCAGATAAATTTGGAAAACTCGTCACCTTAGATTGTTTGAATTCGATTATTAACTAATAGGCAAATTATGGGGGATTACATAGGTGAACCGAAAGTCTTGATAATTGTTTCTTTTGATTATTAATCTTATTCACCATTGATTGTTTGGGTTACATATTGAGTTAATTTGTCACGTTATAATCACAACCGGTTATCGTAGACTAAATATAGTTAAACTAGTGGAGTTTGGTAATTATTTCATAGTCCTCGTGGGTTCGACACTCATACTTATCATATCATTATACTAAAACTTGACACCGTGCACTTGCGGTAGAGAATCGCTACACTGGAATATACTGTTTAAAATAAAAGCGATCAAGTTTTTGGCGCCGTTGCCGGGGACTAGTTTTAATAATATCAAACGAGATTAGTTGACTGTAGTTTAGTCATTTGTTTTATTTATTTATTTATTTTCGATTTTTTTTCTCTTCTACTGTTTCTTTTTGTTTTGGTTGATTGTTACAGGGTACTTTCTCTTGGTGCATGCTAAGGAGTAGCAACCCTACACTTGAGCCCTTTGATCCCGAGATCGAACGCACTTGTCAAAGGAGGCTGAGGCAAGCAAGAGCACACATGGCTAATACCGAGGAGATTCTGGTACCACCAGTTGCAAGATCACTCATGGACTATGCTCACCCTGCATTCCATGGATCACTGTCGAGTATCACGAGACCAACCATACAGGCTAACAATTTTGAGATCAAGCCTGCTATCATACAGATGATCCAACATTCGGTCCAGTTTGGGGGAGCCGCTATAGATGATCCAAATGATCACATCTTCAACTTCTTGGAGATTTGTGATACATTCAAGCATAATGGCGTTACTGACGACGCCATCAGGTTATGTTTGTTTCCCTTTTCTTTAAAAGATAAAGCTAAATCCTGGTTACAATCGTTGCCTGGAGGATCTATTACCACGTGGGATGGAATGTCGCGGTTGTTCTTGTCAAAATTCTTTCCACCATCCAAGACGGCCAAGATGCGCAATGACATCACTACTTTTGCCCAATGTGATCCAGAGACACTATATGAGGCTTGGGAACGCTTCAAAGATCTACTGCGGAGATGCCCACATCATGGCCTCCCTATCTGGCTGCAGGTACAAACATTTTATAACGGTTTATTTTCTGATAACCGTTCTATGATTGATGCAGCGTCAGGAGGAACTGTGATGAGGAAGACACCGGAGGAGGCTTACACGCTGTTGGAGGAGATGGCTGCTAATAGCTGTCAATGGCAGTCTGAAAGGAACGTGCCAAAGAAGCAAGCCGGAGTGCATCAAGTGAGTGAAGTCACTGCCATAGCTGCCCAATTGGAAGCGCTGAACAAGAAGATGGATAGTTTGAGCATGCATGCAATGCAAGTTCAAACTGTTACATGCGAGCTTTGCCAAGGAGGACATCCAAGCACTGAATGCCAGGTTGGTAACCCATTCATTACTACTAATGAAGCTGTTAATTTTGTAGGGAACCGACCACCACAGACCTACCCCTACCCAAATACGTACAATACTGGGCCGAGGAACTATCCCCAACCACCACCGGGGTATGCACCAAAGCCAAGCATGGAGGAGCTATTGACCAAGTTCATATCATCGGCTGAAACAAGGATGAACAATCATGAGGCATCGATAAAGAACTTGGAAGTCCAAGTGGGACAGTTAGCAAAGATCATAGCCGAACGAGCACAAGGATCACTATCTAGTGACACTGAGACGAAACCTAGGGAGCAAGTCCATGCTATCACTTTGAGGAGCGGAAAGGAGGTCGCTGGGAAGAAGGATGTGCACGTAGAGTTAAGAGGCGAGGCGGACATCAAGCACGAAGAGGGACAAACATGCAACAAATGTAAGTCTACTAAGACCCTTACACCCATCACACCTACTAAGGTAGAGATCCCACTCCCATTCCCCGCTGCGTATAAGAGAGCAAAGATTGATGCTAAATTTGCTAAATTTTTAGAATTGATTAAGAATCTTCATATTGAGATGCCTTTCATTGATGCTATTCGGCACATGCCGAATTATGCTAAGTTTTTAAAGGAGATACTGTCAAAAAAGCGAAAACTGGGAGAGCATGAGATGATAAATTTAACTGAGGAGTGTTCTGCTGTCATTCAAAATGATTCACCTCCAAAGTTAAAGGATCCAGGGAGTTTCACTATACCTTGCAAAATCAATTCTAAATCTTTCAATAAATCTTTATGTGATTTGGGGTCAAGTGTTAATTTAATGCCTTTGTCTGTGTACAGGAAGCTGGGTTTAGGAGAGCTCAAAGCGATCAATGTCTCACTGCAGATGGCAGACAAGTCCATCAAGTACCCTCATGGAATAGTGGAGGATGTACCGGTCAAGGTTGACAAATTCACAATTCTGGTGGATTTCATGGTGCTAGACATAAAGGAGGAGGCGGACATGCCATTGATATTAGAAAGACCATTCCTAGCTACTGGAAGGGCATTGATAGATGTCCAAGAAGGGAAGTTGATCCTCCGAGTAGGGGGGATCAAGTTACTTATGATATGTTCAAAGTTGTGAACACTACACGCACTGAGCACCGATGTTTTAGTGTCAATATAATTGATGCATTATCTGTTGATGCGATGCAGGCTAAGAGTGAGAAGAAGGTGGAGGTCACATCGCATGGCCAACAAAGAGGAGGTAAATTTGGTGTAGGAGACTTGGTATTAATGAATAGGAAAAAGATGAGATTTTTTCCATGGGAGTCGGACGCACCATGGGCTGGACCATTCAAAGTTGTCGATGTTCTACCATTCGACACTTTCAAACTGAGAGATGACCACGGTGCATTATTTACTGTGAAAGAGAAGTGGTTACGACACTACC
This sequence comes from Haberlea rhodopensis, assembly GCA_907163345.1. Classification (NCBI taxonomy): domain Eukaryota; kingdom Viridiplantae; phylum Streptophyta; class Magnoliopsida; order Lamiales; family Gesneriaceae; genus Haberlea; species Haberlea rhodopensis. The sequence continues at coordinate 3,948,018 of CAJQUN010000019.1, forward strand.
ACAAGGATGATGTGAAATCACCCCCTATTGGCCCTAGCGCCACTTGAGCGTAAATGGTAAAAAGTCCAGCTTGGGACTATAAATCAAGAACTCTTTCTTAACCCTTTCCTTTGTTTTAGTTTATTTTGGTTTGTTTTTGTTTTGCTTTTGTTTTTGTTTTGATTATGGTGAGAGACTCCATGCGTGCTGTGATCTGTCCAACAATATGCCCCAAAAGCTGACGATGAATTGGACAACGATCACTGACGATCGTTGTCAACGGTAACTGCTTTGTCTTACTTTCCATGCTTATTACATTGAGGACAATGCATGAATTAAGTTTGGGGGAGTGCATTACTATGTCATGCTTCTTTTTTTGGAAATTGATCGTTTCTTGAGCACCAACAAAAAAAATTTCTTGAAAATGAGTTCAATTAGTAAGATAAGAATAAATCATAGTAGTGGTCTCTATTCCATGATGATATTAGTCTCACTATGCATGTCAACTTGAGTTTTGATGATTGCAAGACTTGTTTGTGAATATCTTGTTTTGAGTAGCATGTCAAAGATGAGGAATATTTTGAGCACATTTGAGTCATAATCTTGTGAATTGCATTTGTAGTAGTGAAAATTTTTGTGAACTTGATGAATTGTTTTTGAGCATCTTAGAGTACCTTAGAAACTATTTGATTATGACACTTTGAGGCTAAATTTATAGTTATGAACTTGACTTGGAAATGATTTAGGCGATCTTTGGACCGTTTGAGCCTTTCAAGCTTACCATGTTTACATCAATCTCTAGTATCCTAATTTGAGTCTAATTGAAAAAGAATGGAGTATGTTTAACATACTATTAGCCCCCATTCAACATTCTTTGGCAAACTCATTATACCCACCTAATTGAGCCTAAATTGAATTTTTTATCTTCACCTAAGGGAGTATAATGATTCTCATTAGATGCACATGAATTGCTATATTTTGATGAGCTTATTGTAAAAAAGATGATGAATGAGAAAAGAAAAGAACAGAAAAAGCCTTGAGAAAAATAAAAAATTATCCAACTAAGACCCAAAGTGGCCAAGGCTAAAAGAGAAAAAGAAGATAAGCTCAAGTTGTGCTAACAATGAACATTACATGCTTATACTATCTTCTTTGTGCTATCCTATCCTTTCTTTGAAGCCAAACACCTAGGCCTAACGCTACAAGCTTAAAAAGACCTATTGATCCAAGTCTAGGGAATGACTACATTAGTGGAGAAGTGTTTGAAAATAGGACTATAGGGTGCTCAAGGATAATCTTACTTTTCATTGACTAGCATGATTTGATCTATGAAATTTGCATGGAACTTGAAAGTGACAATAGCACACACGCACATTCTGATTCGGAGACGTGTTGTTTGATCTAGGAGAAAACACAACTTGTTAAACTTTCTGATTTATTTTTGTTTGTCAGTAAGTGAGATATCTGAGCTACATGATTGACTATGAATTGGTTCATTTGAATCTTCAATGTTGAACTTGACTGTTTGATCTTATTTCTTGCTCGAGACGATCAAGTTTAAGTTTGGGGGAGTTGATAAGTGTGATTTTTACACTTAATTTGATATAAGATTAGGGGCGTTTTTGTAGTGATTCTTGGAAAATATTACTCTTTTGGTTTATATTTGTATATTTCAGGAATCCAGGGCCAAATGCATAAAAGTGGATGAAATATGCTTAAAATGATGAAAAAGGACCAAACTGAGCAAAGCTGAAAAAGGAGGGGCAAAATCGTAATTTGCAGAAAATAGAGGAGGCGACACATCGCCTCAAATGAGGCAATCGATCGCCTCCAGGCAGTAGCCAGAGGCGACCCATCGCCTCATTTGAGGCAATCGATCGCCTCGACTCGAAAATTCGGGATTTTGTTTCCATCTTGGTTATTTGGTGTCCAAACTTGGTGAAACTCCTCCTACCATAAATATGGATTATTATGGACGGTTTTGGGACTTTTTGGCTTATAATTAACCCTACATACTCAGCCACCATCACTCTCAATCATCCCGAACCATCCATACACCATAACCATTGAAGAAGAGACGCATCGGAAGAGACGGGACAACGGAGCAACGCAAGGAGTCAACGCCTCTCGTTATTTCCGTATTTCTAACTTTAGTTCTATATTTTCATTAGATTTTAATGTTTAGAATGTTGCAAAACATGTTTATACATTGTTATTTGATGGGGATTGTTGGCTAGGTTTGTTATCAAGACTTAGGGGGTCCTTTGTATGAACCCATGATTTTAATTGAATGTGATTGATTCTTATTATCTAAGTGCATAAATCATTGTTCTTCATGCTTTTAAGGGTTTGACCATCCTTGAATGATAGTAAATTACAATTGAGATCGAGAGATAAAATTGTGATTCGATATAGTGATTTATGCCGTGGATTTCAGACCGAGATCGAGAGATGAAGTCAAATACACGTGTGATAGCTATAGATATCTAGTAATCGAAAGCTAGAAGTTTTCACGGATCTTAATACAATGTTGTGTTGTTAAATAAGTACACGAAGTGACTTACTACAATTTGATATTAGGTTTAATATAACTCGAGAGAGTATATTAGATAAATTTGGAAAACTCGTCACCTTAGATTGTTTGAATTCGATTATTAACTAATAGGCAAATTATGGGGGATTACATAGGTGAACCGAAAGTCTTGATAATTGTTTCTTTTGATTATTAATCTTATTCACCATTGATTGTTTGGGTTACATATTGAGTTAATTTGTCACGTTATAATCACAACCGGTTATCGTAGACTAAATATAGTTAAACTAGTGGAGTTTGGTAATTATTTCCTAGTCCTCGTGGGTTCGACACTCATACTTATCATATCATTATACTAAAACTTGACACCGTGCACTTGCAGTAGAGAATCGCTACACTGGAATATACTGTTTAAAATAAAAGCGATCAGTATTCTTCATCACTGGAATATAACCTCGACTCGCAATCACATACACAAATGCATCCAATATACACATGCAACCATAATGCATATCCAACTCATGTATGCAACTATGATGCATAACCAAGACCATGTATGCAACCATAATGCATAATTAAATCCATGCGTGCAACCATAATGCACAACCACATTCAATGCGTAAAAATACATTTTACCGTCCGACGCCCGTACGTCTCACTACGTACATTTGTTCCAAAATGGAGATGTCGAAGGACTTTATCTCATTGGTTGTGTTGCCACCTGGGATGGTTCTACACATTCACACAAACCAATATTAGCAGCCAATAATAGTCCAATACCAAAAACTCCACAAAATAACCAAAATGCACACTTTTGGTGACTCGCGATCGATCGCTACAGTGCCCCGATCGATCGCGAGATCACACTGCCCGAGCCAACATTTTCCTGTCTTCGGCGATCGATCGCCATGTTTGGCGCGATCGATCATGAGACCCACCGATCGATCACCCAAACTTGGCGATCGATCGCCAAATGCTTCTGCCACGCACTGCTTGCGCGCGATCGATCGCCAAAAACGGGCGATCGATCGTCGCTACCTGTAACCCAAAAATCACCATTTTACACCATTTTTCTTCCCCAATCCACACCAACTCAAATAACCACAAACCCACAACATCAAAACACTATAAACCTTCAATAAACACCTTAGTACCACCAAAAATCCAACACCCAACCAAACACAACACAAACCCAAAATCAAACCATTTAAAATCCCAAAATACCAACCCATTTCAAAACCAATCTTCATAAAATTAACAAGGAGGAGTCTATACCTCTATTGGACTTCAAATCCTACCAAGATTTCACAAATGAAGATTTTGCAAGGATTTCTCCTCCTCCTTCTTGGCTTGGACGATTTTGGGGGGGTGGGGTAGGGTTGAAAGTGATTGTTAAAGAATGAGGGTTAAAGAGGGGTAGTGGGGTATAAGTGTTGGGGGGTTTTAATAATAACATGTACCTCAATAATTAGCATGATGTATAAAATATCCCACCATGATATTTTAAAAGCATTTTCCAGAAATGCACCAAAACCTCAATTAAATACATGCTTTACCAAAATAATCTTTATCCACAATAAATAATCATGCCAATACCCCATTTCCCAACATGCATCACATGCACCCTGAAATGCATTACCAGGTCACGTCCACCGCATGACTAAGCATTTCACCACATTAATTAATTTCAACACCAAATTAATTAACACCATAAATATCACATAAACATAATTATTGCCCAAATGCACAGAATTATTTCGGGGATATCACGCTGGTTGCACATGGTTTCAAACAAGAAGAGTGAATCAACTTTGATGAATCTTTTGCACCAGTTGCCAGACTTGAAGCTATTCGAATTGTTCTTGCCTATGCTTCTTACAAACTTCAAAGTATATCAAATGGATGTAAAGAGTGCAATCTTGAATGTAAACTACAAGAGGAAGTCTACATCGAACAACCTCCTGGGTTTGTAAATCACTCTTTTTTCAAATCTTGTATATCTGTTAAACAAAGCAGTCTATGGACTTGAACAAGCCCCAAGAGCCAGGTATGCCACTCTGTCTCAATTCTTATTAGAACATTATTACCAGATCGACTCGGTAGGTAAAACTTTATTTAAATTTACTAAAGGGGAACATACAATATTAGTTCAAATTTATGTTGACGATATTATCTTTCGGTCAACTAACCTCAAGGTATGTGAGAAAGTTTCTAGGCTTATGCAGAGTAAATTCAAGATGAGTATGATGGGAGAAATATCATTCTTCCTGGGTCTGCAATTCAAACAGCTCGACAATGGAATTTTCATCAATCAAACCAAGTACACGAAGGAATTACTCAAAAGGTTTGGTATGGAAACTTGCTCAACTGTGTCCACTCCAATGATCATCAATCAAATTAGACAAAGATGAATGGGGATCATCAGTTGAGGTAACAATGTATCGAGGGCTAATCGTATCGCTGTTATATCTAACTGCGAGCCGACTTGATATTATGTTTTCAGTCTGTATGGCGCTAGATTTCAATCCGATTCGAAGCAATCTCATTTCATTGCTGCTAAACGGGCATTAAATTATCTAAAAGAATCACAAAACGTTTATCTTTGGTATCCCAAAGATTCAAATTTTAATTTAATTGGATATTCAGCTGCTGATTACGCAGGATGCAAGATCGATTGTAAGAGCACCAGTGGAACCTGTCAGTTTCTAGGTGAAAGATTGATCTCCTAGTTTAGTAAAAAGCAAACATCGATTGCCACATCCATATCTGAAGCGGAATATCTTGCTGTCGGAAGCTGTTGCGCTTAATTGCTCTGGGTTCAACACCATCTCAGAGATTATGGCATTCAAGCTGTTGAGTCACCAATGTTTTGCGATAACATTAGTGCAATTGTAATCACCTATAATCAAGTATTGCACTCTCAAGCAAAGTATATTGATATCAAACATCATTTTATTCGAGATCATGTCATGAAGAAAACAATTCGGATCGAGTACATTTGAGATCAACAAGCTGCAGACATCTTCACCAAACCACTCGCTGAGGCTAAGTTTAATTATTTCCGTCAAATTCTTGGATTAATCGATTTATCTTGAGTAGTTAATAATTAAGTATGTGCTTAGCATAATTATTAAAGATTGTATGTTAAAGCATACTGATAACACAATAGGCAGAAATATAAAGACTCGTTCTGATTCACAAATCGATCTTTATCGATCTGATGTTTATCCTATAGTCTGACTCAAAACACTACTTCAGTCTTTATCAAAGTAATTTTTATAACAGCCTGGATTGACTAAATTTAACTGCCTTACTATAACCTGGTTTCTCATTCAGACCACTCAAATTTGAATTTCAAACGTCAACTTACGGGATTAAGACATGTGTCGAACATATCCATATTTACATGTTGTATATCGTCTTCCCGATTTCAATTTCAACTTTTACTACTCAGTCTGTTTTCTTCTCTCTTTCTGAAATCATTTACTCTCTGTTGATTCAATGGCCACCATTACTCACAACACATTGTCTGCAGATTTCCAAGCTATTTATCAGATGGATGACTATGAGATGATCTCTATATTCAAAAACTTGGAAGCTTCAGGCCTCAAGAAATTCTTGGAATCTGGCACTATGGTCTACGAAGCCGCCATTAGAGAACTATTCTCAAACGCAGCCACACATAAGAACTCAATATCTTCTACTATCAATGGCCAACCTATTGAGCTTTCTCAGGAAATATTTGCGGCTTTCTTCGGTGTGCCATCTACTGGAATGCTTGATTTTGCTCAACTTCCTAAAGCTACCCTCGAAGAAATTCAGAGACGAGTTTTCATCTTTGGTCTCAATCTGAAACCAGCATTCAAGAAGAAGGAGATGTTCTTCCATTTTCAGGTACTATGCGATATCATTGGCAAACCACTTTTGAGCAAAGCTGGAAGCTTTGACGTAGTTACAGTTGAGAAATTTGGAGCCATTGCAGTGATATCTTCAGGATGAATGTCAACTGGTCCTCAATTCTGTACAATGTTTTGTTGGAAACCATCAACTCCTAAAAACAGTCTGTCTGCTTTGCTGTACCTCCGAGTAGACTGATGGAGTCTATGGGTCTTGAGTTGGGAATGACCATGGCACTCAGCGCTGTCAAAATTTTCAATCCCAAAGGACTTGATCTGTTGAAGTCCAAGAGTACTCCCCCAACCTCTACTGAATTGTTGCTCGTAAAAATGGAAATCGGAGCGGAACAGGCCGGATAGAAGAAGACCAAGCCAAGAGGAAACTTGTGGTGGTCCAGTATGATTCTAATAAGACTCAGTCTGCCACAACCACCTCACCAATTACCAATCCTCCACAAAAGAAAACCCGCACCCATCCTACCAAGTCCCTAGCAGCTATGAACCCTAAACCTATCACCACCTTTCTACAATCAACCCAAGCTCCACCCTCCACTTTACCCAAAGTCCCCACCAGACCGAAAGGGGTTGTGGTCAAATAATTGGGTACCTACACCCAATCTGGGATTAAACCAGCATCCACCTCTAGGAAAGGAAAGACTATCTTCACAGAAGATCCACATACAAAGCCTAAGTCTGCCGTCCAGATCGTCATTGATTTAGCCATGGAAGATGTGGAATAGAATGTGCAGGACATAGCAGCCATATTTGATGAATGGGTTGAGTACAAAGCGATCAATCATTTCGATATGTTCTTTGGAAAGCTCAAGAGGCTGAACAAAATGGAGAAGGAAGTTCTCAAATTCATGAAAACAGACGATGTTTGCATCGCCGTGCATCGAAAGGATCTCTTATGTGCCAACCATAAGCTACAGCTTGCCAACAACCTTATCCAACTCAAAAAGGATAACGTTGATATGTCCAGTCCGACGCTCAGAGATGATCGAGCCATGATTTCTCAATTGGAGATGGATGTATTTTTAACTGGTTTTGGCTATCAAATTTATCAGACAGAAGTTAAATTTCAGCAACCCAGACTGAGAAAGAGCAGGCTCCAGAACAGCTTATGTAAACTGATCAACCTAGTTCAAGCCAAGCTTTTGTTGCATCAGAAGTTGAAGCAATGGAGCAGCCACTAATCAATGCTCCTATTGCTGAAGAAGTTGAGACCATGACTCTGCTGTTAGAGTCCCGTACAGTGTCTTCTCCAATCAAGCATACTTATACCGATGGACAGACTGGTGGTCAAGTATCTCCAAAGCTTACTACCACATCAATTGAAGATGTTGTAGATGTTGGAATTGTGGTATCTGGAATCGTTCACGAACTAATGTAAGACCCCAACGTCCAACACGTCAATAATGCAATTATGAAGTCTTTTGTGTATGTAAAAATTTTCATTCTTTAAAAGAATCATTACATGCTTCACATATTCCCATGAACTTTTATAAAAATTTGGGCAGAGTCTCCCCATAAATTGGACTATCCCAGAAAATACACAATTATAAACACCCTCGATATAAAAACACCATAATCTAAAGATAAAAGTTCCGAGACAGGAAGTCACAATACTAGCAAGATATAAATTCCCGTCATCACTAAAGTCGTATAGCACATGCTCCTCAAAATAACATGCACATCAATCAACTATATAGAAAGAGGATTCAACACTATTATACAGTCCATATACACGCTTCCAGTTGCTCACATACGAGCAACAAATCAGTGAATCAATTCTCAATGCATAATTGATATGTACCATCAACCGATACTTGTACCATAATCCTGCGAGCACTATTTTCCATGGGTTCAAGCTTTCTTCCCGAGACGATGTTGTACCTGTTATACCTGTTTCAACAGAAACAGGTATAACACAGGGTGAGCATACCTCCAACTCAATAATCATTCACACATCAATATACGAAATTGTAATGCAACAATCAAGATTATTGTAAATCTATAAATATACTCCCTGTACAATTCCGAACCGGCATAGCTATCACGAACTGTTCGTGTTTCAATCTTATACACTTTCATAAGCATCAAATCCAGTATCATTATTCAGAACATGATACTTATCAATGCAATAAATTCGACATAATCACAATTCATCATTTATGCTCAATCGTAAAGATCTCATCTCGAAGGCAACTCAACCTATCAGTTAATCTCATTCACAACCATTTCTCATATCAATCATGCAAAAGGCATCAATAATCAACTCGTAGATCCGGATCACGTACATCTACGTGTCCACCATAACACATAACTAAACTCAATCACATATACATTTCCTTATATTCAATCAGCACATTCAACAATGCATGAATATGTAATTACTTCATAAGATACCTGCACGTACGTCCTACGTACCTTAAAGTTGGCAGCATGAACAAGCTAACCTCGATGTCCTGAGGATCGTGGAGTATCTATATTAAAATCATCAATAACTTGATGAAGTGACGTATTTAATTAATTCCAACAATTCAAACTGTTTTCTCATGCCATTATAAGTCTATCTTTCACAATTTTTATCCAACATTTTCTTGTATTTAGAAACTAGTTTCCACTCGAATTTAGATTCCTTAGCTTACATACACAACAACAATACATATAGATACAGCAGTATAAAATATACCAATAATAGTAAATACACACATACACTTCACTCAGCCCCATACCATTGAACCAGCCATAAGGAGATGCAATATGGAATAAATGAAGACTAAAGCATGACTAATTCAAAGTGCAACCAAGAAAGGATCACAAAAACTCCTATTAAGCAGAATATTTTCGAAAAGCAGCACATTAGATTGGTCCAGCAGGGAAGGAACAAGTATTCAGTGAGAAGTATAAAAATATCCATCTAACCTTTGCTTAACCTAATTAAACTCATCCAATCTATGTAAGAATAGATGATACAAGGATTAAAATTTCTGAACAATAACACCAAAGTATCGACAATACCATCTCCCTTGCACAAGAGCAGTTCGGTCGAGATACATCACAGGAAAAGAAATGAAAGTGCAACGAAAATTGATACCACTATCTAATAAAAGATTTAACCAACTAAAACATAAATCAAATGGTACCATGATCGATTAACGAGGGTCGAAACTCCCTGGACAACTACCAAGAAAAATCGATCGAAAAGGCCCAAAACAGGGGCAGAAAACTCGAATTAAAGCTGAGAATTTTCATGGAAAAGAACGACTAAGGATCAAGCAAGCTTACACACACTAACCTTGAGCGATTGTTCAAGATTTTTCCTGAAATTTTCGGTTCTTCTCGTCGGGTGAGGCTCAACCGAGAGAGGGAAAAATGGTTTGAGTCGATGGTGAAGGAAGGGGATGAGAGAGAGAATGAATACAATTAAAAGCCATCCACACGCATATCTATTATTATATATTTTAATAACAAATGAAAATAAATCATTATTTACAGAAATCCCCAACCTTATTACATTTGCATAATAAATTACACCCGCATTTATTTACACCCAATCTCGATCCCAATTTAAAAGTCCAAAAATTAGTTCCACAAATGTCATATTATTCCACAATTAATATTTAAGGAGTATAATTTATTTCGGGCATCACAATTCTCTCCAACTAATAAAAATTCGTCCTCGAAATTTAAATTCATGCTTACCATAAAAACCAACAGTAAAATTTACGTAATGTTATACAACTCAAGGTAGTGACTTGACCCTCTGTAGGATGACAGTCATCCGAATCATCACGGCTCATACATGTGCCCCATTACACCGACGATCGCAAGACTGCAAATCACATCACTTTACCATATTTTAACATTAGCACTCAATAAGCTAACATATATAAATACCCTTATTCATATGAATCCTTATGAGATTAACATCATCATTAATCGCTAAATCATGCAATCCATGCATATCACGTGTATATCAGAATGTATGACGATGCACCAACATTTTATCGTATAATTAACCTCATACCGGTGTGGTTGCAAAATTATGCAATTTATACAAACCTCGTCATATCGCATGTCACCCTTATTCATATGAAATAATGGTACTCTTGAGCCCTTAAACATCAACTTCGCATATATCATCTTCTGGTTATTATCTGGCAATGCAATTACTAGAAAGCCCATTAGTAATTCTCATACGTATATCAACATTATACGCACAACCACATATCATCAATATCAAATCATAATGAATGGTCTAACATGAATATTCTTACATCACGATTATACGCACATAGCATCATAATATCGTTCATCCCTCGAATTTATCTCATAACCCATTCTTATCTACTAGGATAAGTTATCTATTGTTCATCGCTCCTTACTAATCACTTGCATATAAACAATTTAAAACAATGTATCAACATCAACATTGAATGATTAATCTCAAACCTTTGTAGAGTAAGTCACATATATGTAAAATAGCATCATGGTATCATGCTCATCACAGTACTCACATGCTTTCAAGCATCAACGTTCCATATTTCATCACCCAGCTATCATCTGGTATGAAGTATTAGACAGAAGCTTGTTAGTATTTCTCAAATAATCATAACATAACCATGTACCTCGTCATTTACGCATTATTGATATTCATAATGTTTCCGTCATCAAACATTCCATGCGTCAAAAGTTTCACGTAATCCTGTACGCATCATGCTACAACAAACTATCACATATATGTGTGATTGAAATTCAACATAAGAATCACTTCCATGCCTCAATGACGTAATTCCTTTATTCAACAAAGTAGTGTTTCATAAATGAATAACATATCATAGTGTAGTATGTATTCATGATTTCTTGTACATCAGTCTCATCGCATATATCATCATTATATGCCTTCCAGTTTCTAACACAATATCAAAATGATCAATCATTTAAAGTGAATGGTCATATATCTCATGTATTCTCATTATGACATTATTATATTTTCTATCACATCATGTCTAACTCATCATTAATCACTCCATGATTATTTATCAGTGTTGTCATTATATACCAGAGAATAACATCAAAATTTCGTACTTACTACGTCGACCCGCAACATTCACAATGATCACACGTCCACACAGGACATTCGTAGCGATCTCACGGCATCCCGTGACGTTCCATGTCATCTCATGACCTATTCATTAATCTCATTCCAACATGGTTACATTTAACTCACATAACATGATTAACAGATCAATCTCACAGTATACAAAACAATCATGTTTTTATAAACCAATATCATTTCAATCTGATCATCATTACCCCATTGTTATCTCGTCTCTGCACAATTAATCAATGAATATATCAAGACTATACGTCATTTAAATTTTCTTTCTCAATTCTTCCTCATTTTTAAATTGGTTCTCATAAACCATACCAATCAATCGCGATAGTTCACAATCCACATAAATCAAACATGTTAAACCAAACGAAATGATTTACCTCAATTCCTCGTTCCCGTGGAACATTCGAATATTCTCTTGAGCCTACAACTCATGTGTCCAAGAAACAATAATATTGTTTGATAACACAGCGTTCACTACTATCTGCAATCAACATATCATTAAGATTCATCGCTAACACAATAGCGGTACAACAATATTGTTGAGCCGTAAACGCATGGTTGTGTTTAATGCGTTAATTTATCTCCGGTTTATTTTTGAGTTTTGATGATCAACAAAACTTGCATTTGTTGTACTAATATGTCTACTTAGTGTACAGGGTTAGATTGATAAATTGGTTGGGAATACCAATGGAAGAGAACCCAAGTTATACAATAACATATGTGAGTTCATAGGACAAGCGGTGTTTTTTATCAAGGAATCTATATTGAGCTTGGACGAGAAGGAATGAGATCTATGAACAACCAAATTAAGTGTTCAACATGTGTGGAATGATGTTGGAACATTTTTTTATGATGGGATGAAGACCCACAAACCAATGGTCCGTTGGTGGGTAAATTCGTATAGAAGCCAATTGGAGCGCAGTGCAATGTTTTGATTATATCTCTTTTCTCGAGTCTCCGAATAATGTGAATCCAAATAGGTTGGAAAGCCAACCCAATATTCTAGATTTCATATTCAAACATCTCAGTCCAATTCGGATTGCATCATGGAGCAAAATGGCATGGAAGTCATAACAAGTGCAGATTGTAGCAAGGTTTGAGCGGCTGTAGCATTTTGGCCGTCACTTCTTCATACCTTAATGAAATGCAATGATAGTTTGTCCACCGCTAGATACGAGGAAGGCGTACAACTTTCATGTTTACCACTTTTCCCAGAAACGAGCTTAAGATGGTCGAAAAGTACAAAGTTTGAGAGTGTTGAAATCTGGGAGATAGTATGATGCGATCCGAGCCATAGTTTGAGGCGATCCGAGCCATGTTGCGCACCATCGACTGAAGCGATGGCACGGTTTGCACGCTGGCGATCAGATCGCCCCAGGCGATGGTCAAGCTCGCCCCAGGCGATCCATAATGCTTCCTAGGCCATTTTTTTGAGGGCGATCGCCCCAGGCGATGCACGGAACGCCCGAGGTGATCCAGAACTTTTCCTACGGCCTTGTTTATCATTGATGATCGCCCCAGGCGATGGGGAGATCGCCCGAGGCGATCTGGGCCAGATTTGACCGTTAAAGGGTGGCGATGGAGATCGCCCGAGGCGATGTCCGAGGCGATCGAGGAGTGATTTCAGCCTTATGTTTAGCAACGGCTAGTAGGAGCCTAGGGGGCCTCCTACACTATAAATATTGATGCTTTGGAGCATTTTGAAGACAAGAAACAAGCCTAAAAACTTCATCAAAGCTTTGCCAATTCAAATTTCAAATAGCTTTACAATCTCCATACATTGTTGTTGTATTGGAGCTTGTAATTCTTTTATTTTGATAGAGTCTTGTTTTCTACGTGTTGGTACACCGTGAAGGTGTGTGTTGAGTTATTGTAAGGTTCTCCAACACCAAAGCAAGTTGGAAATTGTAAAGTCGCCAACAAGTAAAGTTGGTGCATGTGTTGTGGCTATCTTTGGAGCCCTTAAGGCCAAGAAGACTCGTGAAGAGTGTTGGTAGCTCGTGAAGAGATTTGTGTACTCGTGAAGAGTATTGTGCTCGGGAAGAGCTTTGTAAACTCTGGAAGAGTTGGGTTGTGGCTAACTTGGAGCCCTCAAGGCCAGATCATTTATTCTAGTGGAACCTCGGTTGGAGGTTATCTAACCGGGAAGAGGAGACGTAGGCGATTCATCGCCAAACTTCTATAACAAATATCCTTGTAATTTACCGCTTTATTTCTTTACGTATTTATTTATTTGTTTACTTCTTATTTTATTTTATTTATCGATTGACTTAAGCCTTCCACAAGCGCAAACTCTTTTAGTTTTGCAAACTCATTTTAAAACGCTAAAGTAGTCAAGGAATCTCATTCACCCCCCCCCCCAACAAGTGGTATCAGAGCCATTTGATTTTTGTTTTTAAATCAAAATATTTTTATGGCTAATCTAGCAAATGAGTTTGCTCAAGGTCAATCGACAAATCGCCCTCCGCTCTTCACGGGTGATAATTACGGCTATTGGAAAAATAGAATTTCTCTATACATCCAATCCGTGGATTATGACCTTTGGAAGATCATAGTGAAAGGTCCACATATTCCTTTAAAGGAAGTTGGGGGAATTAGTGTTCCCAAAGAAATGGACGACTTCACTAGAGCGGATATGATTTTAATTTCTCAAAATGCTAAAGCTATTAATATTTTACATTGTGCTTTAGATATGAAGGAGTACAACCGGATCTTGATGTGCTCAACGGCAAAGGAGATATGGGACAAATTACAAATTTGTCATGAAGGAACAAATCAAGTGAAGGAGACCAAGATTGATCTTCTACAACTCAAATATGAGATATTTGAGATGGAGTCCGGAGAAGAGGTGGATTCTATGTTTAGGAAGCTTGCCCTATTATCAACGAGCTTGCTCAACTTGGAGAGAAGTACCCTCCAAAGCAAATATGGAGGAGAGCACTAAGAGCCTTGCCTAAAGAATGGGACGCAAAGAGGACGGCCATCATCGAGTCCAACAAAGGAGAAAATGCCTCCTATGACCTTGATGAGCTCCATGGCACATTGGTGACTCGTGAACTTGAAGTTGCAACAAGGAGAGAAGTAAAGGAGGAGGATAGATCCAAAAGAAATGGAATTGCCTTGGTTGGAAGGAAAGACCATTCCGATGATGAAGAAGACGATGATGATGAAGAGATGATCTTGTTCACAAAGAAGTTCAAGAAGTTCTTCAACAAACATAGCAAGTCAAAGACCTCCAATGCTACCAAACAAGATCCAAAAATGAGGTAACTTGTTATAATTGTCAAGATAAAGGCCATTATGCTAACAAATGTCCTAGGAAGAAGAATGAGGACAAAGGGAAGAAGAATGCGTTTATAGCCACATGGAGTGATAGCGACTCCGATGAAGAAGAAGCCACAAATATTTGTTTAATGGCTCTTGGAGATGAAGGAGATGAAAGCGACGATGAGGTACCTTCATTTAATGAATTATTAGATTCCTACCATGAACTTATAGATGCTCTTGGCAAATCCAAGATGAGTAACAAATTACTCAAACTTGAGATTGCTAAGAAAGATGAAGAAAATAATTCATTGAAAAATGAATTAAATTCTTTAAAGGTATCATTTTGCAAATTTAGTGAAAGTAGTTTAAAAATGAATGAATTGCTTGGCTTGCAACGTTGTAGCTTTGATAAAGCCGGTTTAGGCTTCTCAAGCAAATCAAAAACATTTTCAAGCTTGTTTGCCAATGCTAAGCATGATTCTCCTACTTGTAACTATTGTTGTAAAAAGGGTCATACCAAGAACAAATGTAGATTTGCTAGAATCCAATACCAACCTAACAAAAGGTGAAAATGGATTCCAAAGGTGCCAAAGGAAGCTAACCCTCTAGGACCCAAAAATCAAATGGGTACCAAAGATCCTCCTATTGGAAATTTATTTTGTAGGAACAACCATGGGAAGGAGGATGAAGGGCCAAGCAACTCAAAGGAGGAGTTTATCTTGTTCACCACCATAGAAGAAGCAAGAGGCATTGGACCAATGACAAGAACGAACTCTTGTCATCAAGGGTAAAATTTACTTTATACATATTAAAAGAGCAATTCAAAATTAGTTGGCACAAATTAATTGTGACCAATAAATATGAAGCTCAATATTCATTGGTAGTAAAATGCATAACCCCTTAGCATATGCACATATAATTTGTTTAATGCATGATGTATGCCTATCTTTTTATAGTAAGTGTCTTGACATGCCTTGTATTCAAATTTGAATTTGCTATGTGGAAATGAGCAATTATATGTTTTGTCAACTTATCTAATGATGCTTTGATGTTTTTAATGATAATTGGGCTAAGTGCATGAACTCATGGTAGAACATATGCACATCTTGCAACACTTGGAATTTATTGTTGATTACCTTAAACACATGTCTGTGGTTCATCTCTATGATTTTATCTTAGGCTTGTTATGCTTATTATATGCGTGATGATGAACATGTGTATAGTATTAAAATATGACTATGTGGCCACATATAATTATGCTATGTTTATTTAAATTTTGTGCTTTTTGATTATCACAAAAAGGGGGAGAATGTTTTGATAAACTTGAAGCTTAACTTGAAACTTAACTCATGCATAGTTTAAGGGGGAGAGCTTGTGTATGCATGGTTTGAGGGGGAGAGTTGTTTACCTTATGATTTACTTGGTATCTTGAATGTGCTATGCAATTGTTAAGGGGGAGTTATGTTTACTCACATTTCATGCATAATTACATATTCAAGTTTATCAAGTTTTGTGATCATCAAAAAGGGGGAGATTGTTGAGCCTTAAACGCATGGTTGTGTTTAATGCGTTAATTTATCTCCGGTTTATTTTTGAGTTTTGATGATCAACAAAACTTGCAGATGTTGTACTAATATGTCTACTTAGTGTACAGGGTTAGATTGATAAATTGGTTGGGAATACCAATGGAAGAGAACCCAAGTTATACAATAACATATGTGAGTTCATAGGACAAGCGGTGTTTTTTATCAAGGAATCTATTGAGCTTGGACGAGAAGGAATGAGATCTATGAACAACCAAATTAAGTGTTCAACATGTGTGGAATGATGTTGGAACATTTTTTTATGATGGGATGAAGACCCACAAACCAATGGTCCGTTGGTGGGCAAATTCGTATAGAAGCCAATTGGAGCGCAGTGCAATGTTTTGATTATATCTCTTGGCTCGAGTCTCCGAATAATGTGAATCCAAATAGGTTGGAAAGCCAACCCAATATTCTAGATTTCATATTCAAACATCTCAGTCCAATTCGGATTGCATCATGGAGCAAAATGGCATGGAAGTCATAACAAGTGCTGATTGTAGCAAGGTTTGAGCGGCAGTAGCATTTTGGCCGTCACTTCTTCATACCTTAATGAAATGCAATGAAATTTTGTCCACAGCTAGAAAGAGGAAGGGCTACAACTTTCATGTTTACCACTTTTCCCAGAAACGATCTTAAGATGGTCGAAAAGTACAAAGTTTGAGAGTACTGAAATCTGGGAGATAGTATGAGGCGATCCGAGCCATAGTTTGAGGCGATCCAAGCCATGTTGCGCACCATCGACTGAAGCGATGGCACGGTGTGCACGCTGGCGATCAAATCGCCCCAGGCAATGGTCAAGCTCGCCTCAGGCGATCCAGAATGCTTCCTAGGCCATTTTTTTGAGGGCGATCGCCCCAGGCGATGCACGGAACGCCCGAGGCGATCCAGAACTTTACCTACGGCCTTGTTTATCATTGATGATCACCCCAGGCAATGGGGAGATCGCCCGAGGCGATCTGGGCCAGATTTGACCATTAAAGGGTGGCGATGGAGATCGCCCGAGGCGATGTCCGAGGCGATCGAGGAGTGATTTCAGCCTTATGTTTAGCAACGGCTAGTAGGAGCCTAGGGGGCCTCCTACTCTATAAATATTGATGCTTTGGAGCATTTTGAAGACAAGAAACAAGCCTACAAACTTCATCAAAGCTTTGCCAATTCAAATTTCAAATAGCTTTGCAATCTCCATACATTGTTGTTGTATTGGAGCTTGTAATTCTTTTATTTTGATAGAGTCTTGTTTTCTTCGTGTTGGTACACCGTGAAGGTGTGTGTTGAGTTATTGTAAGGTTCTCCAACACCAAAGCAAGTTGGAAATTGTAAAGTCGCCAACAAGTAAAGTTGGTGCATGTGTTGTGGCTATCCTTGAAGCCCTTAAGGCCAAGAAGACTCGTGAAGAGTGTTGGTAGCTCGTGAAGAGCTTTGTGTACTCGTGAAGAGTATTGTGCTCGGGAAGAGCTTTGTAAACTCGGGAAGAGTGGGTTGTGGCTAACTTGGAGCCCTCAAGGCCAAGATCATTTATTCTAGTGGAACCTCGGTTGGAGGTTATCTAACCGGGAAGAGGAGACGTAGGCGATTCATCGCCGAACTTCTATAACAAATATCCTTGTCATTTACCGCTTTATTTCTTTACGTATTTATTTATTTGTTTACTTCTTATTTTATTTTATTTATCGATTGACTTAAGCCTTCCGCAAGCGCAAACTCTTTTAGTTTTGCAAACTCATTTTAAACGCTAAAGTAGTCAAGGAATCTCATTCACCCCCCTCTTCGATTCCAACAAATATTTATTGCTAACACAATAACAATATATCACTACTCATCACCAGCACTGGCATGCATAATCTCATTGTCACTACGGGCATGCACAATATTATCGCCACTACTGGCATACATATAAAATCCATAATCACAATGAATAAAATTACATTCTTAAAACAATAAGATGTAATAACACTTACTGTACACAGTGGATCCACACTTGATCCTTTAAACTGTCCCTGTTCTCAACATAAATATTCCACAAAATATAATTTCATATCAATACACAATTGATATACTCATCATCAATAACATGACCGTCCAAAAATATTCATCCCCTCGACATATCAGCGGCATTCACAATATTTCCATCGCTTCGATATGATAGCGGCAAATATTATAAATCTCAAATATCACAATGTAAACATACCATCATCTCGCCAATAAATGTCATCAAATATCGGTATCAATCACACCCCGCTATTGCATCACCACTGCAATAAAAATGAAAGAAAACAATAATATCTATTCATCCACTCTCTCCATGATCGCTTTCACCTGTACATTTGATCATCACAATATGTTGAATCAACAAGAACAATTTAAATCAACATATATTCATCACCCTCCCTCTATAGTGGAGGCACATAAAATACATTACACACTCTCAATAGTGTCGATCCCGACAATAATCACATCGCATGCTCTCCCTAGCATCAACCCAATATCAATATACACGTCGCATGCTCTCTTTCTAGCATCGACCAATAACATATACATGTCGCATGCTCTCTCTAGCATCGACCCAATAACAATATACACGTCGTAGGCTCTCTAGCATCGACCCAATAACAATCGCTCACTCGTCAGAGGAGACCCTGTAACATCGCTCGCTCGTCAACGACGATCCTATCACATCGCTCGCTCATCAGCGGCGACCCTATCACATTGCTCACTCGTCAGTGGCGACACAATCACATCGCTCACTCATCAGCGGCGACTCTATCACATCGCTCACTCGTCATTGGCGACCCAATCACATCGCTCACACATCAGTGGCGACCCTATCACATCACTCGCTCATCGGCGGTGACCATATCACATCACTCGCTCATCGGCGGTGACCCTATCACATCACATCGCTCACTCGTCAGTGGTGACCCAATCACATCGCACACTCATCAGTGGCGACCCTATCACATCACTCGCTCATCGGCGGTGACCATATCACATCACTCGCTCATCGGCGGTGACCATACCACAAATTCAATACCAAATCACCCTCCATAAGAATCGTCAATCACCAATAGCGCTATTGATAAAATTCTGCACCGAAAACCTCAGTACCATATTCACAGTCAGAAGTACTCGTGAGGGCATAGGTACATCATCAACACATAATATAATATACATGGATACTTTGAGCTAGTATTAGTACATCGTCACGTACCTCTGTCATCACATTTATGACACACACACATACCCAATCATCACAGTCTATTTATTCTGTCCCCGAATATTGTATCTCGTTTCCCATTTTCTGATTCTCCTACAAAACCAGATTCATCAGCAATGTACATTCATATACATAGCATGTACACAAAACTTAACTCAATAAGATTTATTCATCCCATTACTAACAATGCCATCAATTTACCATCGACTTTAAATGCCCTCAGCGTGGCAAATCATTCATCACACATCTCAAAAGGCATCACCACTTTCACACTATTAAAGTCAGTGATGTAAATAAAATGAATTACCATACACATGAGCTTTTCAACAATACCGCCATCAATTGGTGTATCTACTGGAATCAACAGTGATTCCTCGTTGTCATGTTTCTCATAATTTATAATCGATCCTACAATCGCAATAGTTAGTAACAACACAAAGTTCTATTGCTTCATATCATAAAATGCACATAAATATGCAGATGCCATGTCACAATGACAGAGAACCACAATCATGCGTTAAAGTATGTGATATACAATCCTCTCAACATACTCTTAGGCCCTCAAACTGCCCAAAGAGCTAACCACTGCTCTGATACCACTAATGTAAGGCCCCAACGTCCCAACACGTTAATAATGCAATTATCACGTCTTTTGTGTATATACAAATTTTCATTCTTTAAAAGAATCATTACATGCTTCACATATTCCCATGAACTTTTATAAAAATTTGGGCAGAATCTCCCCATAAATTGGACTATCCCAGAAAATACACAACTATAAACACCCTCAATATAAAAACACCATAATCTAAAGATAAAGGTTCCCAGCCAAGGAAGTCACAATACTAGCAAGATATAAATTCCCGTCATCACTAAAGTCGTATAGCACATGCTCCACAAAATAACATGCACATCAATCAACTATATAGAAAGAGGACTTCAACACTATTATACAGTCAATATACACGCTTCCAGTAGCAACAAATCAATGAATCAATTCTCAATGCATAATTGATATGTACCATCAACCGATACTTGTACCATAATCCTGCGAGCACTATTTTCCATAGGTTCAAGCTTTCTTCTCGAGACGATGTTGTACCTGTTATACCTGTTTCAACAGAAACAGGGTGAGCATACCTCCAACTCAATAATCATGCACGCATCAATATACGAAATTGTCATGCAACAATCAAGATTATTGAAAATCTATAAAATATACTCCCTGTACAATTCCGAACCGGCATAGCTATCACGAACTGTTCATGTTTCAATCTTATACACTTTCATAAACATCAAGTTCAGTATCATTATTCAAAACATGATACTTATCAATGCAATAAATGCGACATAATCACAATTCATCATTTATGCTCAATCGTAACGATCTCCTCTCGAAGGCAACTCAGCCTATCAGTTAATCTCATTCACAACCATTTCTCATATCAATCATGCAAAAGACATCAATAATCAACTCGTAGATCCGGATCACGTACATCTACGTGTCCACCATAGCACATAACTAAACTCAATCACATATACATTTCCTTATATTCAATCACCACATTCAACAATGCATGAATATGTAATTACTGCATAAGATACCTGCTCGTACGTCCTACGTACCTTAGTTGGCAACATGAACAAGCTAACCACGATGTCCTGAGGATCGTGGAGTATCTATATTAAAATCATCAATAACTTGATGAAGTGACGTATTTAATTAATTCCAACAATTCAAACTGTTTTCTCATGCCATTATAAGTCTATCTTTCACAATTTTTATCCAACATTTTCTTCTATTTAGAAACTAGTTTCCACTCGAATTTAGATTCCTTAGCGTATACACAACAACAATACATATAGATACAGCAGTATAAAATATACCAATAATAGTAAAGACACACATACACTTCACTCAGCCCCATACCATTGAACCAGCCATAAGGAGATGCAGTATGGAATAAATGAAGACTAAAGCATCACTAATTCAAAGTGCAACCAAGAAAGGATCACAAAAACTCCTATTAAGCAGAATATTTTCGAACAGCAGCACATTAGATTGGTCCAGCAGGGAAGGAACAAGTATTCAGTGAGAAGTATAAAAATTTCCATCTAACCTTTGCTTAGCCTAATTAAAACTCATCCAATCTATGTAAGAATAGATGATACAAGGATTAAGATTTCTGAACAATAACACCAAAGTATCGAGAATACCATCTCCCTTTCACAAGAGCAGTTCGGTGGAGATACATCACTGGAAAAGAAATGAAAGTGCAACGAAAATTGATACTACTATCTAATACAAGATTTAACCAACTAAAACATAAATCAAATGGTACCATGATCGATTAATGAGGGTCAAAACCCCCTGGACAACTACCAAGAAAAATCGATCGAAAAGGCCCAAAACAAGGGCCGAAAACTCGAATTAAAGCTGAGATTTTTCATGGAAAAGAACGACTAAGGATCAAGCAAGCTTACATACACTAACCTTGAGCGATTGTTCAAGATTTTTCCTGAAATTTTCGGTTCTTCTCGTCGGGTGAGGCTCAACCGAGAGAGGGAAAAATGGTTTGAGTCGATGGTGAAGGAAGGGGATGAGAGAGAGAATGAATACAATTAAAAGCCATCCACACACATATCTATTATTATATATTTTAATAACAAATTAAAATAAATCATTATTTACACAAACCTTATTAAAATTGCATAATAAATTACACCCGCATTTATTTACACCCAATCTCGATCCCAATTTAAAAGTCCAAAATTAGTTCCACAAATGTCATATTATTCCCCAATTAATATTTAAGGAATATAATTTATTTCGGGCATCACAAACTACGCTCTGAAGAACATGGGCCACAGATCTCTCCTCACACCACTTCCAAAACTATGGCTCCACCAGAATCAGTCCAAACAGCCCAGTCTGCTGAAGAAGAAGCATTTTTGCAGCAATTCTCCAAGGATCTTTTTGAGCTGATCCGATCTGAACCAAGCCAGCCTTATGCAAGTCTTACTTCGTCATCTGAGTCATCACACCTTCAGGTTTTCGCTCAAGAGATTGACATCGAGCCTCCATTTCCTTTGGAAAAAGGATAGAGCTCGTTGTCCAGTCTGCCGAAGCTGTTAAAGGCTGTGCCCGCTTCTGATGTCAAGACTCTTGGTCTAAGTCAAAGTACATACATAGACAAGGTGCTTAAAAGGTTTAGCATGCAAGAATCAAAGAAAGGATTCGTGCCTATGACGCATGGCATTTATCTCTCGAAGGAACAGTGTCCTTCAACACCAGATGAGAGACAACGCATGAGTAAGATTCCATACGCGTCAGCTATTGGATCTATCATGTATGCCATGATATGTACTCGTCCCGATGTATCGTATGCTTTGAGCATGACGAGCAGATATCAAGTTGATCCAGGTGAAGGTCACTGGATTGCTGTCAAGAATATCCTAAAGTACTTGAGAAGGACTAAGGATACATTCTTGATTTATGGAGGTGAGGAAGAGCTCAATGTAATGGGTTACACTGATGCAAGCTTCCAAACCGACAAAGATGATTTTCGATCGCAATCTGGATATGTGTATTGCCTGAATGGAGGTGCTGTGAGCTGGAAGAGTTCAAAGCAAGAAACAGTAGCCGATTCTACAACGGAAGCTGAGTATATTGCTGCCTCGGATGCAGCAAAGGAAGCTGTTTGGATGAGGAAGTTCATTTCTGAACTTG
Source organism: Haberlea rhodopensis (assembly GCA_907163345.1). Classification (NCBI taxonomy): domain Eukaryota; kingdom Viridiplantae; phylum Streptophyta; class Magnoliopsida; order Lamiales; family Gesneriaceae; genus Haberlea; species Haberlea rhodopensis. Next base: position 3,971,348 of record CAJQUN010000019.1, read on the forward strand.
GAGTGGTGCCTAGCATCAAAGATCCGATAGAACTCTATTGTGACAACAATGGAGCGATCGCATTGGCTAAGGAACCAAGATCTCACCAAAGATCCAAGCACATACTTAGGCGTTTCCATTTCATTCGAGAAATCGTTGAAAGGGGAGATGTTAAAATATGCATGGTACCAACAGATGATAATGTATCTGACCCATTGACGAAGCCGCTGTCACAGCAGAAGCATGATCGTCATACTAGATCTCTAGGCATTATGTATATGTCTGAGTGGTCTTAGTGCAAGTGGGAGATTTGTTGGGATATGCCCTAAGACAAGTCATTAGATGATTGTTTAAGACATACAATGTTTATGGATTTATGAATGGCAATTCATTATTAAATATTATTCTTTTAACTATGCATTGTGAATTAATATATATGTTAATGTCCTTAGAATAATATTGTATTATTCTTAAAGATGTTCCTAGTCAAGTATTATCATGAAAGGGATAATGATAATACGTAGAGACTAGTATGTGTTGATCGATGAATTGTTCATTGATATGAGATATCAAATCAACATATGGGTACATGTTAGAGAACGATGTACTGAACAGACCCACCATGAGAATGCAACATGGATAGTTATATGATCGTCATATGCAATTCTCATAGTGATAATAATGTATGTAATCCTTACGACTTGTGATCATCAGAGATCCCAACATAAGGAGTTATGTATCTTGATATCGTCAAACGTTACCCGTAACAGGGTAATCTATAAAGGCGACTATTGGATACACTACGAATTATGTAGAGGGATGTTGACTGATCGAGATAGGATTTGTCCCTCCTATATAACAGGAGATGTGTTTGGCCCTTGATCAAGTGAGAACTAAAATGCATGGCCATGCTCGAATGAGTCGATATGAGATATCGAGCTTATTCGTTTATTCTAGTTCTACTTGGGGATCAAGAAATAAAGATTGGATATACGAGTATGACTATTCCATGACTCGTGTTCAATCTAAACACAAAGGACAAAGGGATTAAGTTACATGATTAATATTGTCACAAGTTCTAAAGGTTATGTCGAGTCATTGACATTCTTGTAATTTGGGTAGCATTGATGTGTTGCTAGATACCGCTCAATGCTTGAGACGTAAAATGAGATTTTATGTCACTGCCAACATTACAAGATCCTATCGGGTCGCACAAAAGATTAAATCGAGAAGGGAAATTAAATTCATGGGATGAATTAAATAATTAAGAGGAGTCTTAATTAATAATCATGATGATTAATTAAATCATGGGCTTAAGCCCATGAGGCTTTATGAAAGCCTTTAATTAATTATATAAAAGATGATTACAAGGTGTTTAATTGCAAGACAACTTCATAACACATAACCCTACACAAGCTAAGAGGCACACGGCCGCACCTTGAATTGCTCTCGGCCATCAAAAGTCGAAGGAGTTCTTGGTGGATTTTGGTCATTCTTTCGATTGTGAATCGAGCGTGCTTAGTGTATCGGTTTAATAACTTGTCTAGCAACTTGTTATTAAACCATCCCTTCACCCGATTTGATCGTGTGGATACCATTGAGGCAAAACTCATTGAGTTTTGCTATTGACTCGGAGAAGGCGTAGGACGTGGTGCTGCTCCGTGGATTCTGCTTCAAACACGCTACAAGGGTGAGACACTTGTAATTCCTTAATCCGATATGATAACATATGTATAGATCCGGTGTTAGTAATCCTAAAAATTTTATTCCGCTGCGTTGTATGCTCACGGGATTACTTACAGTAATAAAATCTCATTTTATGTCGCAAGCATTGAGCGGTATCTAGCAACACATCGATGCTACCCAAATTACGAGAATGTCAATGACTCGACATAACCTTTAGAACTTGTGATAATATTAATCATGTAACTTAATCCCTTTGTCCTTTGTGTTTAGATTGAACACGAGTCATGGAATAGTCATACTCGTATATCCAATCTTTATTTCTTGATCCCCAAGTAGAACTAGAATAAACGAATAAGCTCGATATCTCATATCGACTCATTCGAGCATGGCCATGCATTTTAGTTCTCACTTGATCAAGGGACAAACACATCTCCTGTTATATAGGAGGGACAAATCCTATCTCGATCAGTCAACATCCCTCTACATAATTCGTAGTGTATCCAATAGTCGCCTTTATAGATTACCCTGTTACGGGTAACGTTTGACGATATCAAGATACATAACTCCTTATGTTGGGATCTCTGATGATCACAAGTCGTAAGGATTTCATACATTATTATCACTATGAGAATTGCATATGACGATCATATAACTATCCATGTTGCATTCTCATGGTGGGTCTGTCCAGTACATCGTTCTCTAACATGTACCCATATGTTGATTTGATATCTTGATTCCTAATACATAGGTGGCTTCTCCCAAGTCTTTCATCGAAAAGCAATTCCCTAGCCAAATCTTTACAGATTGCAAGGCAGGGATATCATTTCCAATAAGAAGTATGTCATCTACATACAACACTAGGAAAATGATTACGCTCCCACTGACCTTCTTGTCGACACAAGGTTCATCTTCATTTTTGATAAAACCAAACTCTTTGATTGCATCATCAAAACGAAGATTCCAACTCCGAGAAGCTTGCTTCAATCCATAAATGGATCGTTGTAGCTTGCATATCTTTCCAGCATCCTTTGGATCGACAAAACCCTCGGGCTGTGTCATGTACACATCCTCGAGCAGATTTCCATTAAGGAAAGCTGTTTTGACATCCATCTGCCAGATTTCATAATCATGAAATGCAGCTATTGCAAGTAAGATCCTTATGGATTTAACCATGGCCACTGGTGAAAAGGTTTCATCATAGTCAATACCATGAAGTTGTTTGAATCCTTTTGCAACCAGCCGACCTTTATAGGTTTGTACGTTACCATCCATATCGGTCTTTTTCTTGAAAATCCATTTGCACCCTATGGGTCGTACCCCTTCAGGTGGATCAACCAAAGTCCATACTTGGTTTGCATACATGGATTCCATCTCAGATTTCATGGCCTCTTGCCATTTCTCAGAATCATTGCCCATTATAGCTTGTTGATAGGATAACGGCTCATCCTCATCAATAAGTAGTAAGTCACCTTGTTGAGTCACAAGAAATCCATAACTCTGTGGCTCCCGGTGTTCTCTTACAGACCTACGATGGGCTTGTGTCTCTTGAGCAGGTACTTCTTCCACAACAGCTTGTGGTGCCTGCTCTGTTTCCATCTCAATCTCAGGTTCAATGTTTTCTTGTGGTTGAACTTCACTAAGTTCTATTTTTCTCCCACTGGTTTTTCTAGAAATAAATTCTCTTTCAAGAAATACACCAGTCCGAGCAACAACTACTTTGTTCTCGGTGGGATAATAGAAATAGTACCCTTTCGTTTCCTTAGGATACCCCACAAATAAACACTTATCAGATTTGGGTCCAAGTTTGTTAGTGGCGTGACGTCTAACGAAAGCCTCACAACCCCAAATCTTCATAAAAGACATACTAGGACGCTTCCCAGTCCATATCTCATATGGTGTCTTTTCCACTGATTTAGATGGAACACGGTTCAGTAAGAAAATCGTTGTTTCTAGAGTGTGTCCCCAAAACGATATCGGAAGATCTGCATGACTCATCATTGATCTAACCATGTCTAACAAGGTTTGATTTCTCCTCTCGGATACACCATTCCATTGTGGAGTAAACGGAGGAGTGAGTTGTGGGACTATCCCACACTCCTTTAGATAGTCATGAAACTCTTGGCTTAAGTATTCACCTCCTCGATCTGATCGAAGGATTTTGATACTTTTGCCAAGTTGGTTTTGTACTTCATTCTTGAAATCTTTGAACTTTTCAAAGGTTTCATGCTTATGTTTTATTAGGTACACATACCCATATCTACTGAGGTCATTAGCAAATGTAACGAAGTATTGAAAACCACCTCTAGCTTGTGTACTTATTGGTCCACATACATCACTATGTATTAGTCCCAATAAAACATTTGCCCTTTCAACATGTCCCTTGAAAGGGGCTTTAGTCATCTTGCCCATTAAACAAGATTCGCATGTTTCATATGATTCAAAATCAAATGAATCTAATACTCCATCCTTATGAAGTTTAGACATGCGGTTCTCGTTTATGTGGCCCAAGCGACAGTGCCAGAGATAAGTCGGATTACAATCATTATTTTTAATCCTTTTAGTATTTATGTTATAGATAGGCATATCAAGATTTAATACATAAAGACCATTCACCATTTGTGCACTAGCATAAAACATATCATTTAAATAAATAGAACAACAATTGTCCTTTATTATAAATGAAAAACTATACTTGTCCAAACAAGAAATAGATATTATGTTTTTGTTGGGATATGCCCTAAGACAAGTCATTAGATGATTGTTTAAGACATACAATGTTTATGGATTTATGAATGGCAATTCATTATTATATATTATTCTTTTAACTGTGCATTGTGAATTAATATATATGTTAATGTCCTTAGAATAATATTGTATTATTCTTAAAGATGTTCCTAGTCAAGTATTATCATGAAAGGGATAATGATAATACGTAGAGACTAGTATGTGTTGATCGATGAATTGTTCATTGATATGAGATATCAAATCAACATATGGGTACATGTTAGAGAACGATGTACTGAACAGACCCACCATGAGAATGCAACATGGATAGTTATATGATCGTCATATGCAATTCTCATAGTGATAATAATGTATGTAATCCTTACGACTTGTGATCATCAGAGATCCCAACATAAGGAGTTATGTATCTTGATATCGTCAAACGTTACCCGTAACAGGGTAATCTATAAAGGCGACTATTGGATACACTACGAATTATGTAGAGGGATGTTGACTGATCGAGATAGGATTTGTCCCTCCTATATAACAGGAGATGTGTTTGGCCCTTGATCAAGTAAGAACTAAAATGCATGGCCATGCTCGAATGAGTCGATATGAGATATCGAGCTTATTTGTTTATTCTAGTTCTACTTGGGGATCAAGAAATATAGATTGGATATACGAGTATGACTATTCCATGACTCGTGTTCAATCTAAACACAAAGGACAAAGGGATTAAGTTACATGATTAATATTATCACAAGTTCTAAAGGTTATGTCGAGTCATTGACATTCTTGTAATTTGGGTAACATTGATGTGTTGCTAGATACCGCTCAATGCTTGAGACGTAAAATGAGATTTTATGTCACTGCCAACATTACAAGATCCTATCGGGTCGCACAAAAGATTAAATCGAGAAGGGGAATTAAATTCATGGGATGAATTAAATAATTAAGAAGAGTCTTAATTAATAATCATAATGATTAATTAAATCATGGGCTTAAGCCCATGAGGCTTTATGAAAGCCTTTAATTAATTATATAAAAGATGATTACAAGGTGTTTAATTGCAAGACAACTTCATAACATTAAACCTACACACAACATAAGCTCTCGGCCACCTCTTGCAATTTGCTCTCGGCTTTTCTTTGATAGCCGAAGAGGGATTGTGATTCCGGCGAGTTTTCGATTGAGATTCGAGTGTGTGTTCCTTGTTCCGGTTTAATAACTTGTCTAGCAACTTGTTATTAAACCATCCCTTCACCCGATTTGATCGTGTGGATACCGTTGAGGCAAAACTCATCGAGTTTTGCTATTGACTCGGAGAAGGCGTAGGACGTGGTGCTGCTCCGTGGATTCTGCTTCAAACACGCTACAAGGGGGAGACCTTCGTATTACCTTAATCCGATATGATAACCTATGTATAGATCCGGTGTTAGTAATCCTAAAAATTTTATTCCGCTGCGCTGTATGCTCATGGGATTACTAACAGTGGTATCAGAGCCAGGTTCAAGGTCATATCGGATCTATGTGATTAAATTGTGTTAATCAATTAGAATTAATATTGCATGCTATTAAAACTGTTTAAATTCATATATGATATGAAATTAATTTTAGTTTATGAAAATCATCGTATAATTGTATTTGATATAATTGGCGAATAATTGTATACGATACACGAAAGCGTAAAATCGAGGTGTTGGCCCATGCATGGCTCACGGCAGCCACCAAAGGATAGCTAGGGTTTCGAACCCTAGTCACCTTGGCTCACGGCCGCCGCATGAGCTAGGGTTTCGAACCCATAAGCTCGTGCATGGCCATGCAGCCGCCGAATAAGGGCTAGGGTTCGGACCCTGGCTCGTGCATGGGTCAAGCCGTCACACTATCTAGGGTTTTGAACTCTATTGGCTCGATAAAGTATTGAGAAGGTGCAAGTTGGTTCGATCATGGTCCACGGAATTATGAGGGTCGACGGCTACACCACATGAGGGCTAGGGTTTTTCGAATCCTTGGCTCGAGATGGTTAAGCCATCACCGTCATGAACCGTCCATGGTTGGATCGTAGCTTGTGGCTCATGAATTTCGTTGTTTCAAGCAAGTTGGCTCAATAAAAAAATAATGATGGTGCGAGGCGGCTAGGGTTTGGAACCCTAGCGCCGCCGCCGCTCGAGCTTGGCTCGACCATGGGCTAGGGTTTCGAACCCTAGGCCCATCAATGGTCCAGCCGAGTGGTTGTGGTTCGAACCATGGTGGTTCGAGCCTTAGTCGCTTTAGTTCGTGGCATGTGATGTCCCGAGCGTACGATAATTTTTCAAAAATTATTTTACAGTTTTAATTAGAATTAAATTTAAAATGTTTAGAATTTAATTAATTAAATGTTAATGCATGCTTTATGTGTTGTTTGAGCATGGTGCGTGGTTATAGCCCTTTGACCTATTAGATAGGATTTGTGGATGTTTGTAATTTATAATACGACCTGCGTGTCGTGCCTTTCTCTATTTCATTCTATATGTAATCCCTCCCCTATGTTCCCCTCGAATGTGAATCGAGGAATTCTATATCTTGTAAATAGTGTAGTTTATTTTATTGATGGTGATCAATGAAGATGGAGCATCGTGCCGGGATGAGGAGGCCATTCACAAATTGGAGCCAAGGAAGGTGCTTGTGAAGTTACCTTAGGTTGACTCATAGGATTTTCTCATTGGCTTGAGAAAATCATTAGTAGGGGCTATAACCATGTCACGTTTAATTATGTATGTTGATGCATGATTTATCTTATGTTTTAGTTTGATAATAGTATTACACATATATGTAGATATGTATACAACTATATGTAGTGGACATATTTTAAATTATCAAATTAATCATGAGATCAATAAATCCCTCTAAAATATTAAGTTTTAGATGCCTTCCAAAATAAAAGTACTCGTCAATAACTTCGATTGTACATGTGTGGGTTTGCCAAAGCAAAGCACCGTGGCAATCTTAGTAAGGCGCGAAAGGATAAAAGTGATATCCGTTATACTTTAATTGGGTACGACTTAACTAGGTTATCTCAATAGGATTGGGAACCTAGAGGCATGGGTTGGATTATAATTCATTTGATGAATTGAACAAAGTGTTGTTCGTCCAACTATCCAAGAATTATATGTGATGTAATTGACAAAGTGTTGTCTACCTAAATAACCGAGTCTTGGGCGATTAGCCAAAGCTAACTCAAGATTAAGTGAAATATGGATCTTGGCCCACTAAAGGTTTCGAGGGTTGATATTTTTCAAACAAAATAGTGGGAGTATCATTTAATATAAGACCATGTTAAATGATTTAAATCATAAACTTATTTTGCATATTTATATTGTAGATATCCATGGCAACTAACAACGTTACTAGCACTTTATCACTGCGATCGGTCCTTGAGAAGGACAAATTAAATGGGACGAATTTCCTAGACTGGCATAGGAACTTGAGGATAGTCCTCAAACAAGAAAAGAAACAATATGTCCTAGAGGAACCCTTACCCGCTGAGGAACCTCCCCTAACGGCTACAAGAACCGAAAAGGATGCTTATAAGAAGCATCAGAGTGACGCACTTGATGTTGGGTGCCTCATGCTTGCCACCATGAACTCTGAGCTTCAGAAGCAACATGAGGAAATGGAGGCGTTCGATATGATCGAACACTTAAAGCAGTTGTACCAACAGCAAGCTAGACAAGAGAGGTATGACGTCTCTAAAGCGTTATTCCAGTGCAGGATGGTAGAAGGAAGCTTAGTTGGAACTCATGTGCTCAAGATGATTGGGTACATTGAGAATCTGGACAAGCTAGGTTTTCCATTGGACCAAGAGTTGGCCACCGATGTGATCTTGCAATCGTTTCCTGAAAGCTTCAGTCAATTTGTAGTAAATTACAATATGACTGACATGGAAAAGACTCTACCACAGTTGCTTGGTATGTTGAGAACATATGAAGAAAATACTAAGAAGACTAAGGCCACAAATGTCCTTATTGTGAATAAGGGCAAAGGAAGGGCCAAAGCTAAAGGCAACAAGAAAGCAAAGAAGGTCTTTGCTAAATCTAAGCCAAAGTCTTATGCACTGAAGCCAAAGGGAGGGATAGCAAAGGAAGGGAACTGTTTCCATTGCGGTGAGACCGGCCATTGGAAAAGAAACTGCAAAGTATATCTGGAGGATCTAAAGAAAGGAAGTGTGACTTCCGCTTCAGGTATTTTTGTTATAGAAGTCAATTTATCTACTTCTTCATCATGGGTATTAGATACTGGATGTGGATCTCACATTTGTGTAAATGTGCAGGATCTCAAAAGGAGTAGGACATTGGCGAAAGGTGAAGTTGATCTCCGAGTTGGAAATGGAGCAATCTGCATTAGCTATAGGAGATTATCATTTAGCTTTACCTTCTGGTTTATCACTGATTTTGAAAGATTGTTATTTTGTGCCTTCTATTACTAAAAACACAATATCTATTTCTTGTTTAGACAAGTATGGTTTTTCATTTATAATAAAGGACAATTGTTGTTCTATTTATTTAAATGATATGTTTTATGCTAGTGCACAAATGGTGAATGGTCTTTATGTATTAAATCTTGATATGCCTATCTATAACATAAATACTAAAAGGATTAAAAATAATGATTGTAATCCGACTTATCTCTGGCACTGTCGCTTGGGCCACATAAACGAGAACCGCATATCTAAACTTCATAAGGATGGAGTATTAGATTCATTTGATTTTGAATCATATGAAACATGCGAATCTTGTTTAATGGGCAAGATGACAAAAGCCCCTTTCAAGGGACATGTTGAAAGGGCAAATGTTTTATTGGGACTAATACATAGTGATGTATGTGGATCAATAAGTACACAAGCTAGAGGTGGTTTTCAATACTTCGTTACATTTACTGATGACCTCAGTAGATATGGGTATGTGTACCTAATGAAACATAAGCATGAAACCTTTGAAAAGTTCAAAGATTTCAAGAATGAAGTACAAAACCAACTTGGCAAGAGTATCAAAATCCTTCGATCAGATCGAGGAGGAGAATACTTAAGCCAAGAGTTTCATGACTATCTAAAGGAGTGTGGGATAGTCCCACAACTCACTCCTCCGTATACTCCGCAATGGAATGGTGTATCCGAGAGGAGAAATCGAACCTTGTTAGACATGGTTAGATCAATGATGAGTCATGCAGATCTTCCGATATCGTTTTGGGGACACACTCTAGAAACAGCGATTTTCTTACTGAACCGTGTTCCATCTAAATCAGTGGAAAAGACACCATATGAGATATGGACTGGGAAGCGTCCTAGTATGTCTTTTATGAAGATTTGGGGTTGTGAGGCTTTCGTTAGACGTCACGCCACTAACAAACTTGGACCCAAATCTGATAAGTGTTTATTTGTGGGGTATCCTAAGGAAACGAAAGGGTACTATTTCTATTATCCCACCGAGAACAAAGTAGTTGTTGCTCGGACTGGTGTATTTCTTGAAAGAGAATTTATTTCTAGAAAAACCAGTGGGAGAAAAATAGAACTTAGTGAAGTTCAACCACAAGAAAACACTGAACCTGAGATTGAGATGGAAACAGAGCAGGCACCACAAGCTGTTGTGGAAGAAGAACCTGCTCAAGAGACACAAGCCCAGCGTAGGTCTGTAAGAGTACACCGGGAGCCACAGAGATATGGATTTCTTGTGACTCAACAAGGTGACTTACTACTTATTGATGAGGATGAGCCGTCATCTTATCAACAAGCTATAATGGGCAATGATTCTGAGAAATGGCAAGAGGCCATGAAATCTGAGATGGAATCCATGTATGCAAACCAAGTATGGACTTTGGTTGATCCACCTGAAGGGGTACGACCCATAGGGTGCAAATGGATTTTCAAGAAAAAGACCGATATGGATGGTAACGTACAAACCTATAAAGGTCGGCTGGTTGCAAAAGGATTCAAACAAATTCATGGTATTGACTATGATGAAACCTTTTCACCAGTGGCCATGGTTAAATCCATAAGGATCTTACTTGCAATAGCTGCATTTCATGATTATGAAATCTGGCAGATGGATGTCAAAACAGCTTTCCTTAATGGAAATCTGCTCGAGGATGTGTACATGACACAGCCCGAGGGTTTTGTCGATCCAAAGGATGCTGGAAAGATATGCAAGCTACAATGATCCATTTATGGATTGAAGCAAGCTTCTCGGAGTTGGAATCTTCGTTTTGATGATGCAATCAAAGAGTTTGGTTTTATCAAAAATGAAGATGAACCTTGTGTCTACAAGAAGGTCAGTGGGAGCGTAATCATTTTCCTAGTGTTGTATGTAGATGACATACTTCTTATTGGAAATGATATCCCTGCCTTGCAATCTGTAAAGATTTGGCTAGGGAATTGCTTTTCGATGAAAGACTTGGGAGAAGCCACCTATGTATTAGGAATCAAGATCTATAGAGATAGATCGAGAAGGCTTCTTGGTCTAAGTCAAAGTACATACATAGACAAGGTGCTTAAAAGGTTTAGCATGCAAGAATCAAAGAAAGGATGCGTGCCTATGACGCATGGCATTTATCTCTCGAAGGAACAGTGTCCTTCAACACCAGATGAGAGACAACGCATGAGTAAGATTCCATACGCGTCAGCTATTGGATCTATCATGTATGCCATGATATGTACTCGTCCCGATGTATCGTATGCTTTGAGCATGACGAGCAGATATCAAGTTGATCCAGGTGAAGGTCAGTGGATTGCTGTCAAGAATATCCTAAAGTACTTGAGAAGGACTAAGGATACATTCTTGATTTATGGAGTTGAGGAAGAGCTCAATGTAATGGGTTACACTGATGCAAGCTTCCAAACCGACAAAGATGATTTTCGATCGCAATCTGGATATGTGTATTGCCTGAATGGAGGTGCTGTGAGCTGGAAGAGTTCAAAGCAAGAAACAGTAGCCGATTCTACAACGGAAGCTGAGTATATTGCTGCCTCGGATGCAGCAAAGGAAGCTGTTTGGATGAGGAAGTTCATTTCTGAACTTGGAGTGGTGCCTAGCATCAAAGATCCGATAGAACTCTATTGTGACAACAATGGAGCGATCGCATTGGCTAAGGAACCAAGATCTCACCAAAGATCCAAGCACATATTTAGGCGTTTCCATTTCATTCGAGAAATCGTTGAAAGGGGAGATGTTAAAATATGCAAAGTACCAACAGATGATAATGTATCTGACCCATTGACGAAGCCGCTGTCACAGCAGAAGCATGATCGTCATACTAGATCTCTAGGCATTATGTATATGTCTGAGTGGTCTTAGTGCAAGTGGGAGATTTGTTGGGATATGCCCTAAGACAAGTCATTAGATGATTGTTTAAGACATACAATGTTTATGGATTTATGAATGGCAATTCATTATTATATATTATTCTTTTAACTGTGCATTGTGAATTAATATATATGTTAATGTCCTTAGAATAATATTGTATTATTCTTAAAGATGTTCCTAGTCAAGTATTATCATGAAAGGGATAATGATAATACGTAGAGACTAGTATGTGTTGATCGATGAATTGTTCATTGATATGAGATATCAAATCAACATATGGGTACATGTTAGAGAACGATGTACTGAACAGACCCACCATGAGAATGCAACATGGATAGTTATATGATCGTCATATGCAATTCTCATAGTGATAATAATGTATGTAATCCTTACGACTTGTGATCATCAGAGATCCCAACATAAGGAGTTATGTATCTTGATATCGTCAAACGTTACCCGTAACAGGGTAATCTATAAAGGCGACTATTGGATACACTACGAATTATGTAGAGGGATGTTGACTGATCGAGATAGGATTTGTCCCTCCTATATAACAGGAGATGTGTTTGGCCCTTGATCAAGTAAGAACTAAAATGCATGGCCATGCTCGAATGAGTCGATATGAGATATCGAGCTTATTCGTTTATTCTAGTTCTACTTGGGGATCAAGAAATATAGATTGGATATACGAGTATGACTATTCCATGACTCGTGTTCAATCTAAACACAAAGGACAAAGGGATTAAGTTACATGATTAATATTATCACAAGTTCTAAAGGTTATGTCGAGTCATTGACATTCTTGTAATATGGGTAACATTGATGTGTTGCTAGATACCGCTCAATGCTTGAGACGTAAAATGAGATTTTATGTCACTGCCAACATTACAAGATCCTATCGGGTCGCACAAAAGATTAAATCGAGAAGGGGAATTAAATTCATGGGATGAATTAAATAATTAAGAAGAGTCTTAATTAATAATCATAATGATTAATTAAATCATGGGCTTAAGCCCATGAGGCTTTATGAAAGCCTTTAATTAATTATATAAAAGATGATTACAAGGTGTTTAATTGCAAGACAACTTCATAACATTAAACCTACACACAACATAAGCTCTCGGCCGCCTCTTGCAATTTGCTCTCGGCTTTTCTTTGATAGCCGAAGAGGGATTGTGATTCCGGCGAGTTTTCGATTGAGAATCGAGTGTGTGTTCCTTGTTCCGGTTTAATAACTTGTCTAGCAACTTGTTATTAAACCATCCCTTCACCCGATTTGATCGTGTGGATACCGTTGAGGCAAAACTCATCGAGTTTTGCTATTGACTCGGAGAAGGCGTAGGACGTGGTGCTGCTCCGTGGATTCTGCTTCAAACACGCTACAAGGGTGAGACCTTCGTATTACCTTAATCCGATATGATAACCTATGTACTAACAGTTTTTAGTAATAGAAGGCACAAAATAACAATCTTTCAAAATCAATGATAAACCAGAAGGTAAAGCTAAATGATAATCTCCTATAGCTAATGCAGCAACTCTTGCTCCATTTCCAACTCGGAGATCAACTTCACCTTTCGCCAATGTCCTACTCCTTTTGAGATCCTGCACATTTACACAAATGTGAGATCCACATCCAGTATCTAATACCCATGATGAAGAAGTAGATAAATTGACTTCTATAACAAAAATACCTGAAGCGGAAGTCACACTTCCTTTCTTTAGATCCTCCAGATATACTTTGCAGTTTCTTTTCCAATGGCCGGTCTCACCGCAATGGAAACAGTTCTTCCTTTGCTATCCCTCCCTTTGGCTTCAGTGCATAAGACTTTGGCTTAGATTTAGCAAAGACCTTCTTTGCTTTCTTGTTGCCTTTAGCTTTGGCCCTTCCTTTGCCCTTATTCACAATAAGGACATTTGTGGCCTTAGTCTTCTTAGTATTTGCTTCATATGTTCTCAACATACCAAGCAACTGTGGTAGAGTCTTTTCCATGTCAGTCATATTGTAATTTACTACAAATTGACTGAAGCTCTCAGGCAACGATTGCAAGATCACATCGGTGGCCAACTCTTGGTCCAATGGAAAACCCAGCTTGTCCAGATTCTCAATGTACCCAATCATCTTGAGCACATGAGTTCCAACTAGGCTTCCCTCTACCATCCTGCATGGAATAACGCTTTAGAGACGTCATACCTCTCTTGTCTAGCTTGCTGTTGGTACAACTGCTTTAAGTGTTCGATCATATCGAACGCCTCCATTTCCTCATGTTGCTTCTGAAGCTCAGAGTTCATGGTGGCAAGCATGAGGCACCCAACATCAAGTGCGTCACTCTGATGCTTCTTGTAAGCATCTTTTTCAGCTCTTGTAGCTGTTAGGGGAGGTTCCTCAGCGGGCAAGGGTTCCTCTAGGACATATTGTTTCTTTTCTTGTTTGAGGACTATCCTCAAGTTCCTATGCCAGTCTAGGAAATTCGTCCCATTTAATTTGTCCTTCTCAAGGACCGATCGCAGTGATAAAGTGCTAGTAACGTTGTTAGTTGCCATGGATATCTATAATATAAATATGCAAAATAAGTTTATGATTTAAATCATTTAACATGGTCTTATATTAAATGATACTCCCACTATTTTGTTTAAAAAAATATCAACCCTCAAAACTTTTAGTGGGCCAAGATCCATATTTCGCCTAATCTTGAGTTAGCTTTGGCTAATCGCCCAAGACTCGGTTATTTAGGTAGACAACACTTTGTCAATTACATCACATATAATTCTTGGATAGTTGGACGAACAACACTTTGTTCAATTCATCAAATGAATTATAATCCAACCCATGCCTCTAGGTTCCCAATCCTATTGAGATAACCTAGTTAAGTCGTACCCAATTAAAGTATAACGGATATCACTTTTATCCTTTCACGCCTTACTAAGATTGCCACGGTGCTTTGCTTTGGCAAACCCACACATGTACAATCGAAGTTATTGACGAGTACTTTTATTTTGGAAGGCATCTAAAACTTAATATTTTAGAGGGATTTATTGATCTCATGATTAATTTGATAATTTAAAATATGTCCACTACATATAGTTGTATACATATCTACATATATGTGTAATACTATTATCAAACTAAAACATAAGATAAATCATGCATCAACATACATAATTAAACGTGACATGGTTATAGCCCCTACGAATGATTTTCTCAAGCCAATGAGAAAATCCTATGAGTCAACCTAAGGTAACTTCACAAGCACCTTCCTTGGCTCCAATTTGTGAATGGCCTCCTCATCCGGGCACGATGCTCCATCTTCATTGATCACCATCAATAAAATAAACTACACTATTTACAAGATATAGAATTCATCGATTCACATTCGAGGGGAACATAGGGGAGGGATTACATTTAGAATGAAATAGAGAAAGGCACGACACACAGGTCGTATTATAAATTACAAACATCCACAAATCCTATCTAATAGGTCAAAGGGCTATAACCACGCACCATGCTCAAACAACACATAAAGCATGCATTAACATTTAATTAATTAAATTCTAAACATTTTAAATTTAATTCTAATTAAAACTGTAAAATAATTTTTGAAAAATTATCGTACGCTCGGGACATCACATGCCACGAACTAAAGCGACTAAAACACGAACCACCATTGTTCGAACCATGAAGCACACGGCTGGACCAATAGTGGGCCTAGGGTTCGAAACCCTAGCCCATGGCCGAGCCATGGCTCGAGCGGCGGCGGCGCTAGGGTTCCAAACCCTAGCCGCCTCGCACCATCTTTATTTTTCATCAAGACAACTTGCTTGAATCACCGAAATTCATGAGCCACGAGCTACGGTCCAACCATGGACGGTTCATGACGGTGACGGCTTAACCATCTCGAGCCAAGGGTTCGAAAAACCCTAGCCCTCATGTGGTGTAGCCGTCGACCCTCATAATTCCGTGGACCATGATCGAACCAACTTGCACCTTCTCAATATTTTATCGAGCCAATAGAGTTCAAAACCCTAGATAGTGTGACGGCTTGACCCATGCACGAGCCAGGGTCCGAACCCTAGCCCTTATTCGGCGGCTGCATGGCCATGCACGAGCTTATGGGTTCGAAACCCTAGCTCATGCGGCGGCCGTGAGCCAAGGTGACTAGGGTTCGAAACCCTAGCCATCCGGTGGTGGCTGCCGTGAGCCATGCATGGGCTAACACATCGATTTTACGCTTTCGTGTATCGTATACAATTATTCGCCAATTATATCAAATACAATTATACGATGATTTTCATAAACTAAAATTAATTTCATATCATATATGAATTTAAACAGTTTTAATATCATGCAATATTAATTCTAATATGATTAACACAATTTAATCACATAGATCCGATATGAACCTTGAACCTGGCTCTGATACCACTGTAAGTAATCCCGTGAGCATACAACGCAGCGGAATAAAATTTTAGGATTACTAACACCGGATCTATACATAGGTTATCATATCGGATTAAGAAATTACAAGTGTCTCACCCTTGTAGCGTGTTTGAAGCAGAATCCACGGAGCAGCACCACGTCCTACGCCTTCTCCGAGTCAATAGCAAAACTCAATGAGTTTTGCCTCAACGGTATCCACACGATCAAATCGGGTGAAGGGATGGTTTAATAACAAGTTGCTAGACAAGTTATTAAACCGATACACTAAGGACGCTCGATTCACAATCGAAAGAATGACCAAAATCCACCAAGAACTCCTTCGACTTTTGATGGCCGAGAGCAATTCAAGGTGCGGCCGTGTGCCTCTTAGCTTGTGTAGGGTTATGTGTTATGAAGTTGTCTTGCAATTAAACACCTTGTAATCATCTTTTATATAATTAATTAAAGGCTTTCATAAAGCCTCATGGGCTTAAGCCCATGATTTAATTAATCATCATGATTATTAATTAAGACTCCTCTTAATTATTTAATTCATCCCATGAATTTAATTTCCCTTCTCGATTTAATCTTTTGTGCGACCCGATAGGATCTTGTAATGGTGGCAGTGACATAAAATCTCATTTTACGTCTCAAGCATTGAGCGGTATCTAGCAACACATCAATGCTACCCAAATTACAAGAATGTCAATGACTCGACATAACCTTTAGAACTTGTGATAATATTAATCATGTAACTTAATCCCTTTGTCCTTTGTGTTTAGATTGAACACGAGTCATGGAATAGTCATACTCGTATATCCAATCTTTATTTCTTGATCCCCAAGTAGAACTAGAATAAACGAATAAGCTCGATATCTCATATCGACTCATTCGAGCATGGCCATGCATTTTAGTTCTCACTTGATCAAGGGCCAAACACATCTCCTGTTATATAGGAGGGACAAATCCTATCTCGATCAGTCAACATCCCTCTACATAATTCGTAGTGTATCCAATAGTCGCCTTTATAGATTACCCTGTTACGGGTAACGTTTGACGATATCAAGATACATAACTCCTTATGTTGGGATCTCTGATGATCACAAGTCGTAAGGATTACATACATTATTATCACTATGAGAATTGCATATGACGATCATATAACTATCCATGTTGCATTCTCATGGTGGGTCTGTTCAGTACATCGTTCTCTAACATGTACCCATATGTTGATTTGATATCTCATATCAATGAACAATTCATCGATCAACACATACTAGTCTCTACGTATTATCATTATCCCTTTCATGATAATACTTGACTAGGAACATCTTTAAGAATAATACAATATTATTCTAAGGACATTAACATATATATTAATTCACAATGCACAGTTAAAAGAATAATATATAATAATGAATTGCCATTCATAAAACCATAAACATTGTATGTCTTAAACAATCATCTAATGACTTGTCTTAGGGCATATCCCAACAAAGACTACTGTGGCTAAGCCTCTCCTTGCCTAAGACCATCGTCTGGATGCTCTATGTGCTTAGCTTATGTAGATCATGGTTTTCCTTGAAAACTTTGCTGATGCCAAAAAGAGGAAAAATGGAGAAGCCAGCGAGTCGTCTGTTTCTAAGCCAACAGGGCAATACAAGCATTGATTTGTACTTGTACTAAGCAGCTTTTTAATAAACACGATAGTTTTTGGATTTCAGAGTCTTGTTCATTTAGTTTAACAGTTCATTTATTTTGAACTAAAAGACTTATAAGACTAAAATCGATCTGAACCTCTAAAACATAGAAGCAAGTTAGTTCATTTATTTTGAACATAACCAACAGACTCATTCTTAAGAAAGAGAAGCAAAGAATAAAATGAGCTAAGTTTTGTCATCATCAAAAAGGGAGAATTTGTTGGTTCAATAGTTTTAAGATGACAAAAACAGATCAGATCGAAGCAGATCGACAAACCAGAACAGATCAACATCAGATAGACCGACTCAGAAAAACTTAATGTTATCATATTCATCGGTGTGAAACATCAACGGCTATTTATTGAAGCATTTAATGATGCATTTAATACTGAAAGAGACTTATTACAACTGTTAATAGGAGTTACTTTAAAGAGTAAAAAGACAGAACAGATCCTGTCTGACAAACGCCAAAAGAAAAGACTAGAATAGACGGTCTTCACCGAGTGACCAAAAAGAAGATTGCATTTTGTACTAAAGTTGTCAAATGTATGAATTGCACGAAAAAGGAAATATTGACGTTGGCAAAAACATCTATATAAGGATGCAACTTAAATGCTCAAAGTGACGATTAACATATTATCATCAATCATTTATTCGAGCAGACTCATCATCCACAAAGAGCCAATCTTGTCAATCTGTTCAAAGATTTCAAAGCACGTTTCATTGTACTATCCGATCAATTTAGGATCAATTGTGCTAGAAGAACTTTCACTCTATCATTTGTAATTGTTATAAGATATAATAGTTAATTCATTGTAACTGTCAAATGACTTGTGTCTGCTAGGAGTTTCAGTCTGCTAGTGGGTAAATCCAGCTGAATCGAGGTTGTACATCTTGTTGTATTATTTAAGTTTTCTATGGAATTCTTCCTTAAGTGGATGAAGGGGGGACGTAGAAGGGATTGCCTTTGAACTTCCAGAAACACATATTGTTCATTTACTTACTGCAATCTTTCATGTTTAGCCATCAGACCGATCTTCCTAATTCAAACAAACTGTTTTCACACTAACTTAAACAGTGGTCTGTTGATCTTAGATTTGATTAAGAAACAGATTTCATCTTCTAATCCAGGAAATCAATCGGTTGAAGAAAAAGATTGTATTTGGCTGAGTGTTCATTCACCCCCTCTAAACACTCATATCCGCTACTAACATTTTCAATTTCGCGAACGACGAACATATACATCACATTTTCTAATATGATAGAGGTGCAATTCTAATCTTTTAATCAGTCGAATAATCAACAGTCTAAGCATCATGTTTCCATTATTCTATATAATTTATATAAGGCAATGAGAAACAATATAGAAAAACTAAAGCAAAAAATCACGACGATTTCTTCTTAGGGATATATTAGTTTAAAGATTTTTTTAAGTAGTAGGTGCAACCTAATAATTGAAACAATTATGTATATACTTTAACATATATTTTTATATTGATTTAAATAAGTTTTTTTAAAATTGTTCACTCAAATGAAATTCACCGAGGCTACTCAATCCACTTTGATTATTGCCAATGGAAACATACTTGCTAGTCAAACGTGTGTATGGTAGCTCTATTTTGTCTCGAGTCCATAGATAATTTAGTTGACTTGTTTAGCATAGATTTAATGGGAAACTAAGACTTTGACTGTAGTTGATGTTTGATTGAACAAAATGCACCCATTCAATTTCGTGAAAATTTGATGTTATCCTCAACATGTTATTATTAAATTTTGAAATATTTGATGTTATTCTTCAGGAGCAATACTTTAGGGTATTTCAACTATTTATATACAATTGATGTGGAATAATACAACAACATCAAACTAATATGTAATTTCATAGTTTTATTAGGCTACTCAATCCACTTTGATTATTGTATACATTTTTTTTCAATATATATTTCACACTCTTGATCAAAATTGTTTAATCAATATTCACGAGAATGTCTACAAGGTTTTAAGATGATAATGTACTAGTTCAAATTAATTTAGCGAAATTCGAGCTCGAGCTACTTAAGCAATAAATAAACAGATCCGATTAATCTTAGACCTATTAATTATCCAAATATTACTTAGTAGCACGACGAAAAGTTTTCGATAAAGATATTTAGAGTTTTATGATTTCGGGTTTTTCCTAATAATACAACACGTGATCTTATTATTCGAGTTCAAAATTGAACCACATCATCGATAAAACAAAGAACTCGAGTTCGAGCTCAAGCTTAAAATTTGTGTTTGTATTTGAACTTGAGTACAAAATTTTAAAAAACAATTCACTTGGTTATGCTACTAGTTCGTATCCTAGATAAATAAAATAATGTAGCTCAAAAATCTCTCATAGATTCTAAATTTATTCTTTTATTTATCTATTTATTCAACATTCTCTAAAAACTAGATACAAATTTGGCTTGCTATGAAAGTTCCATAATAACTATCATTGATTTGAACTTTTCCATATAATTTAATTTTTTTTAAAATTAAATATGAACACAAGGTTGTTGTTAGCTGAATTCTTGGAGAAAAGAAAGAAAAAGTCAATTAATATAGGTTAATTGCATGCGGAATTTTCAAATTGATTTGGGCTTTCATGCCTTTTGAAATATTATATTTTAATATATATAATAATTAAATGAAATAAATAACTTTGAATTAAAGTGATTATTACAATGGTATCATAAGTCAACAACTTGGTTTAAAGGGGGTGTCCCATATGTCTTCAAGCTGGCAAACATAATACGCAACGCACCAAAATTCTATCATCACATCTATGGCTTGTAGCCTATCTAGAACCGATCGTAATTATGATCCGAATGTCTCGTGTTCGATTCTCCGCCCCTTCCACTCACTTAGTAGTTGTAATACTCTCCGTTCGTGTTTGTGAGATCGATTGATAAATGTATTTATAAATTATCAATAGATATCTTAAACACTAACAACTCTCAGATTAAAAGACAACAATTTTAGATCAAGTTGGATTCGAAATATAAGTTAGAATGACATGCTCATTTGAACTAATGGTCAAGGAGAAAGAGTGCATTTGGATGTAGAAGTTGGATTCAAATAGATTTAAAAAAAAAATTAATTTTTACTATTTTATAAATAAATTTAAAAGCTAGAAGGCGGAAACTATTATATTCAAAATTTCAATTTATGCTCCGACATTAAAGGAAAAAAATTCCGACAATTGTATCTAAATACAAAACTACATGCTCTTTCTTTTATTTTTTTATAAAATTTTAAAAATCTATAATTGAGATTGTAGTATCAAGTTATTGTCGCTTTATCAAAAATTATATCTAGTGGTAATAGTGTAACTCAAATCTTTTACACCGTTCAACAGCTCAAACCCCACCCTTCAATTGCTCTTTAAGTAGGGACAATTATTACACATGAACAATATCCTTCACAATAATTGTAACTCATGGGAATCGAACACGTAGTTTTGGTTCTAATACTAATTATCGCTTGCCGCTTTACCAAAAGTTATAGCTAGTGGTAATTGTGCAACTCAAATCTTTTAAATCGTACAGCAACTCAAACGACACACTTCGGCCACTCTCTAAGTAAAGATAATTATTACACTCCAACAATGATTTTCAATATAAGTGTTGATATGTTTAAATTGGAAAAAAAAAACTGATTGGAAGAAAATAAATTATTCTATGAAATAAATAGGGGAAATTACAAGGAAATGCTCTTTTGGGAAACATAATCTACTTAAGTCTTGGGAAAAATCTCAGTGCATAGAAAACCAACTTTGTAAAACTTTTATTTAGATAGGTCCAATTTCAAAGTTTTCAATCAATTAGATGTTTTATTTTGAATCTTTTACCCCCTCAATGGTTTTGTAAGTTGCATTGTATCCCTTAGGCTTTTGTTTAATTTACAAAGAAGCTCCTATTTAATATTTAATTATCTTTTATATGCTTATATTATAAAAAAGTTACATTTAACTTCGCCTTTTTACAAGTCCTTGTTTTTGTGATCCTTGGCACCAAATGGTATCAGAGCCTAGGTTTATTATGGAAATACTATAGCAATATCTTGAATATTAATTTGTAACATATACGGAGAACACAATTAAGAAAATATGGACCCGAGCGAATGTTCGAAGTGTCATTCTTACGGTGGTACTTCCAAAAGCTGGAAGCACTAAATCAGAAGCATATGACAGAAGCTCAACGCTTCAACCATAAGTGGAAACTATTACGATGAACACATTTATGCACACCAGGCATAAATCATTACAAGAAACTGGAAAGGATGGCACAAAGAGCCTTCATCAAGTAAACCTCAAACTACAGTTCCAGTTAGCCGAACTTCAGGAAGACGATCATCCTGAACATGAGGACGTTGTTCCAGACCCCAATGATCCAACAGGGTCCAGGCCAGATGATTAAGATGGGAGATTCAACCTTTCGAGAAATCGAGCCAGATTCTGCTAAGATATCCCAAGATCTTAGAGAAATCCAGAGGACAGTGCATCGTTATGGATACCTTCAATACCATGTCCCTGCACAGATCCATCAGATTCAAAGTCAGATGGTGATTATGCTTAAGCATCAGGAGGAGATTCTTGAAAACCTTCGAGATGTTCAAACCCGAGTTAAGGAGTTGGAGTCAAGACCAAGTCCGACGGGGAGAAGGAACGGGGGATGGTTACCACCGTCCTATGGAACAGAACCCATTTTACACCAAAAAGGGAGAACGGATGAGTTCTGAAGCCTTTGATGGAGACTGAAAAAATGATTGCAGTCCTACGAGGAGAGCCCATACTTCCCCCAAAGTGATGGAAAGAATCAACCTGGAAGATCTACGTGATCTTGGTGAGTTGCGAGATTAAATCTCGTAGAATTCAAGACGGGAGAGCTGGTAACAAGACCTCCACCACAAGAGAGTTTCGGGTAACACAATCCACTGGAAGGTGATCAAAATATGTCACATAGGGAAGATTATTCCTCGGCAACTTTGGATCCCCCAGTTGGAACAGGAACCGTTCTCGCAGACCAGATATACATCAAACGCCTTACAAAAAATCTCAGTTAGATCCAATCCATCCATATGGACTTACGCTCAACATGATATCTTGGATTTCAAAAACAGAGAAGTTCTTATTGATGAATGTGCTTCAGCAATGAGAATAGCAGCAGGAACACTTGATCTAAGCACAGGAGGATTCATTTTAATTCTTAAAATGAGTCTGGAAGGATCAGTCAAGATTGCCAGGGATATGGGAGATCCAGGTACCAAGGAAGAGTTACTTCGAAGGAATGGAGGAAGAGAAGGTTAAGAAATATAGACAAGCTCTAATTAGCCTTGAACTACATGATATATTTTATGTTGACGAGTACATCAAACTCTTTATAGAGTATCAATGGAAGGCAAAGATAGAAGAAAAAGATGCAGCAGAACTGTTCTTTGCCAAAATACCGAGTCCATGGAGAGAAATATTTATCCAGGAATATACACCTCATGCAATCGAGACGGTGGCCATGAGAATGTCATTTCTTAAGGTTATTCTCGCATAGTGGTGCTACCAATCAAAACTCCAAAAGAATTACAAGAAGCTTAGAGGAATCAACAAAACAGCTCCTCTTTGTTGTATAGGGAATGATATATCCCTACAATCATTGAAAACTACCATCAAAGGCGAAAGATGAAGAAGCACAGAGCTCATCCTTATGCCCAAGGAAGTAGTTCAAGAAGAAGTAGGTCTTCATGAAGACCTAGAAAGACCTGGTCAAAACAGAAAGCCCGAAGTTACAGATCGGGGCAAAGATCAGGACCAACAAGGAGTAAGAACCTTATCAACAGGTTCTAATCAAGCGAGTTCGAGCAGAGGATGGATAAAAAGAACTTCAAACGCACTCATACCCGTGCAAATGAATGTTTCAGAGATTGTAACTGCTGGAAATGCGTAGCAAGAGGACATATCTCTACAGATTGTCCAGAAACCCAAAGCTGTGGAGTAAGACAGTTCGAGCATACCAAGGAGTTTGAATATGCTGTCTATTTCCAGGATTTGGTACAGGTGTATCAACTTGAGGATATTCCCTCAGATGAAAGCATCTACGAATAAGATCTATTCTGATAATGGAGGTGAATCCAGCTTAGAATCATAGTGAAGGAGAATTCCTTCAGCACATGATCTGAGAAGACCCGTCAGGATTCTTCTCTCATACAATTGTTTCTCATAAAACCCTTATAAGGATCATGAAGGAAGAACCAAAGCTTCAAATGTATGATGGATTTACAATTGGAGCAATGAAGAAAGCCATGGATATGATTGGTCTTCGAAGCAGGAAACATCAGATTATCCATATGGTAATAATAGGTGAATTTGCAATCCTAATGGAATTCATGGGAAACCAAATTGAGATGCAGTTAATCCCCTACAGAGAAATCCAGGAGATTAAGAACAAGGTTAAGAGAGAAGTTGCTAACACGCTCTCATGCATTCATATTGGAGCCATTAGTCATCAAGGCGACTTTCAAGGAAGGAATTGATATGCACCTCAACCTGGCGATCTTTGACAAGAGAATCCCGAACCTCAAAGGTTCTTGTTTGGGAGCAGTTGTAGGAAATTTGTATGCAAGAAAGATGGCATTTAACATCTATCCAAGAATTGCATATAATTTAGGAGATCGAGACTTCAACAAAGTTTTACTCTGCATCAAGATTTTAAAAGAAGTGATTTGATAAGGGAACAGGCCTTACTTGATAACCTACAAGGTGTCATACGCACTCTCGAATACTCATCAGTAAGAGGTATTCTTGAGAAATGAATTCATCGAAGTCCCCGGAATCTTCGAAGATTTCACGGAAGCAGTAATGTCGGACATTATTGATACTCCGACAATAGGAGAGATAGACATGAGGATACAAGATCAACATGTTCTGAACAGAAGCATGAGCCTTATGATCGAGCCAAGAAGGATGTCTTTCCAACAGGATAGGTTAATCAGCAACTATCCCGGGGAAAAGCAGAAGACAGTCTCGAGCAGAATTCAGAAAATTCCTGATATATTCAAAACAACATGAAAGCTGAAATGCCCAGAAGGCTGGAGAGAATTGCAGATAATCTTCGACATTACATAGAAAGACAATATCTTCCCTTGTGATGTCCTCTATTACCTCTATTATTTGCAACAACCTACAGTTGGCAGGTATCAAGGAAACCTTCAAATTGGTGAAATTGATCTAACAATTGCAGGAACTGTAGGTATGATCCCAGAACAGCTTATTCTTGGGATTGAATTTCTCGAGGAACCTAAACCTTGGGAAAGATTGCAAGACGGAATGGAGTTCACGATGGAAGGAAATAGAATAGGATCCAATGACCACCAGTCCATTCTCCATATACATCTCCGTAGGGATGTTATACGCAAAGTATCGGGCAGAATATTTTGCAACGTACATTGATTCTGGAGATGGAATATGTACTGTCAGGCGAGATATCTTCCCCAAATAAGTTGGTGAGAAATTACCAGCCATTGCCGGGAGAAACTTTTCCAAGCGGATCCTTATCCTTAATGAAGGAGTCCAGGGAGCAGAAATAATTATCGACGGAGCAGGCGGTACCCCTTGGTACAAAGTTAAAACCCCCTATTTATTTCCATGATACAGGAGCTGATATGCTGCTAGTAAACAATTTCCTACAGACATTCAAGCGTTTCACTCAGGAACAAAACACGGAGACTTATTTTCACAACCCTTTGTGATCATAAGATTATTGTGCAACGACTAAGGGAGGCGTTTCACCGGAAGTTCCCCATTAGTTTTCACAGCAAGCGTGGTGATGAAGGAGAACTTCGCACCCAAAAATAAAGGATCAGCGAAAATTTGGTGAAGCAATCCTTCAGTTTTGACAACAAGGTCCTAGTGAAAAGGATTCCCAAACTTTTGACTGGGTTAATACTATGTCATCCAGAGAATAGGATGAGGAAAAAGTCACTCCAGACACCCTGTTGTTACTTAAAAAGGCATTACAGGACAAGGTTACACAACCCGAAACTACACTCGAAGAGCAAATTAGAGGATGTTAAAAGGAAGATTCAAAGGAACTACAACGAGGATCCACTGGCATGGTGGAATAAGAATGAGCTCAAAGCTACTTTGAAGGTGAGAGCCATAAAAGACAACGAGTTTGTTAGATTCAGATCAATCCCCATGAATATGGAAGATCGGAGGGATATGCAGATAATACTTAAGGAACATCTTGACCTTAAGTTAATCTGCAGGTGTTTCTCCATATAGCAGTCCAGGATTTCTTGTTCGGGATCATGGAGAAATCAAAAGAGGAAAGCCAAAATTAGTGATCAACTACAAAGGAATCAACGACATCTTGGATTTCGATGGATATTGTATCCCAATCAGAGAACATTTGGTAAATAGCATCAAGAATGCCAAAGTGTTTTCTAAGTTCGATTGTAAGTCTGGATCTACCAGATTAAGATGGAGGAAGCAAGCAAAAGGTTCACACCATTCTCCACACCACAGGGACACTACATCTGGAATGTCATGCCAATGGGATTGGCAAATGCTCCCCATATAAATCAAATGAAGATGGACAATCTTTTCAAAGATTAGTTCAACTTCATGTTCGTGTACATTGACGATATTCTCATTGCGTCAAAAAACATGAAAGAACATCTTAAACATTTGAAAATCTTTTCAGATGTTTGTTACAATGAAGGATTAGTGCTCTCCGAAAGGAAGGCAATAATAGCCACAAGACAAATCGAGTTCCTTGGAATTGAGACTGACGAATCAGGAATCATCTTGCAAAACCATATTGTTGAAAACGTGCAAGGATATCCGGATGACCTCAAGGATCTAAAGCTACTTCAGAGTTTTCTGGGAGTTGTTAATTTTGCCGGGATGTTTATCAATAACCTAGCAAACCACATGAAAGTGTTCAGTCCACTACTCAAAAAGGACGTTAAGTTCGAGTGGAATGAAGATCACAGACAAGCTGTTAAACAGCTTAAAGAAGTTTGCAGGCAACTACCAAAGCTTACAATCCCAAACGACGATGATGAACTTGTATTATACAATGATGTCAGTGATCATTGGTGGGCGTCGGTACTTACGAAGGACACACCAGGAGAAGTGTCATGAAGATATTGTAGCGGTCTATTCGACAACAGCGAAGTTATCAGATGGCACATCAATGAGAAGGAGTTCTTTGCAGTTCGAAAGACTTTTTAAAAAATGGTCATTATTTTTACTCGCAAATAAATTTATCTTAAAAATAGATAATACTAATGTTAATTCTTTTCTGAAACATAAAATTGAATCAAAACCAGAAAAAGGCCAGACTTTTAAGATGGCAAGCTGAATAACAATATTATGATTATGATATTGTCATTGTGAAATCTGATAAAAATATTCTTGCAGATTTCTTAACACGAGATGGAAGGACACATTGCTAACGATACCCTCAAACGAGTTAGGAATCTCAGGGAAACCTGGAGATCCTGGAACGAGACTTTGGGACTCATTGTCTCAATGCGGAGGTCGCAGGATGACTTCAACGAGCAGATCACGAACTTGTTACTGATCACATACGAGCATGCTTTCGGGACCATGAACGTCTGTTTGAAGTCTTGAAAGAACCTATCCTCCAGGCCGCACCTTCAATGGTGCAAATGGGAGTGTTTAGAGAACGGGGCTCATCTAACCCGGAGGCAAGGGATTCAAGTACCCCTGTCATGAGTGCTGCAGATGATGCATTCCTTGAGGATGTACCAGATGTAGCGAATGTTGAGGGTCAGGTGTTATCACAATCTGAACCTTCAAGTCAACCCAGCACCTCTGGGGTAAAAGAGGGAGAGTTGAACATTAGATCAATGACTGGCAATTCTAGGCTTCAAACTAATGATGATTTAGTTTCTTCACATATACAGGATTACCAACGTACTTGGGAGAAACTAATTACTAGACGAGTATCAACCCAGACAAATCTATTGTTGATATCTCTGGAAAATATCCGATGGTTTGGATGAAACCGGGCAGCCATCCGAACGAAGTTCAAGAATTGTATAATTTCGGAGCTCTTGCTTCGGTTTATACTGTTGCACCAGCATTCTCTGAAATTTCAAATTAGCAAAATGGATCAGAGAAGCTGTTCACGAGGCATGGGCCAGTAATCCACATTTGGCCAGAGGAGATATCTTGAAGTAGTATTTTTTCAGTGCTGCTCCAGAACCAGCGAAGAAAGGCTTCATTGAAGCTTTTCATTTTATCAAGCTTAGACAATCGGACGGAAACACCTTAAAAAAAATAAAAATGGCGCTACCAAAAGGTATACCAAATTTGGCTGGGACTATCACGGAAGATGAAGTGTCAACCAGATATGCATGAGGTCTTTGTGTTTGTCTAACAGAAATGGACAAAGTCAAATACTCATTCAAGTTCTTTCAGAATTCAGCCAACGGAACCTTCATGCTGAATTCCATGACAGGAACCTCAACAAGATTTACCGAAGAACTCTTTGAAACAAAAAGAAGGATTCTTTGGGAAAACAAGATTCCGGCGGGAAAGGAAACTTACCGGAAATTCTGCAACATGGCACACATTGGCCGATGGATAGACCACATTTGCCAAGCATGTCCGAAGCAAAAAGAACCAGAGTTCGGGAAAGGATTCCGATCCAAACCCGACAGATCTGAGGCAGGAAAAGACAAAAGACCTGCTGACAAGAGAGCCCATTTTCCTAAAGCTCGGGGACCACAAAACCAATAATATAAAGATTCTCCGACAAAAGAAAAGGCGTGGACCATTAAAAATTAGTGCGGACACTGTTCACGCACTCGGACAAATTAATGGCCACTCACGAGAAAAGTTGGCACACTCAGACAAAAGATGCCAGACCACGTGAAAGTTAAGGCGCACTCACAAGCGCACTCAACAATTATCAAGATTTGGAATCCGAAGTTCAAATCCGGATTCATGCCTATATAAAGGCACTCATTCAGGAAGCTAAGGACATCGAAAATTCTCTATAGTTTTCTGAAAATAAAAATTGTAGTCTCCAAGCTTGTAATCTTCAACTTTCATAGCTTGATAATATTTTTTTTCTTTCTTTCATTTCATAAGTGTCTGTACTATTGTTCTGTATTTTAATTTATGTGTTCTTGAGTCAAGCATCATTTATATGAGAGGCTAAACGAGTCCGTCTCCTCCCAAAAGGAGATGTTTTAATGTAATAGATATTATAAGTATTCAAGAATAAAAATAAGGTTGTTGCCCATCTATCTCCCGGATTTCTTTAAATCTTTCTTATATCTTGATTATACCTTACGCCCTAAGGTAGGAAACGAATTAGGGTTGTGCTATGCGATTCTGAAGGAGTCGGATAACTGGCAGACTAACTTCGCCTGTGAGCTGGGGTTGGATGGTGAGGAGCCATTCGTAAAATAGTGTGGATGCAGTAAGTTTTCAACTGATGGCTTTGCGATCCACCTCACCCGGTGCCGTTATGATTAAAATAGTATATTTCAGTTTGTTAAAATTTTATTGTAATACGAAAGCATGATGGGCCTGTTATTTATTTTTAACATGATCTTCAAATCGGGTGTTGAATTATAATCAGACGAACGTTATATGAACTGTGAGTCATTTGCAA
Organism: Haberlea rhodopensis; assembly: GCA_907163345.1. Taxonomy (NCBI): domain Eukaryota; kingdom Viridiplantae; phylum Streptophyta; class Magnoliopsida; order Lamiales; family Gesneriaceae; genus Haberlea; species Haberlea rhodopensis. The sequence goes on from CAJQUN010000019.1 coordinate 4,000,857, forward strand.
ATGTATGCTCTTGGGTTCATCCCGAGATGACAGAAACTGAAGGATCTCATGCTCATATGATGCTACTGTTGGGTAAATATTAGGATAAAACGATGATGAATAGTATATAGAGGTACATTTTGTTCTTTAAACATTTTGTAAGGGGTAAGAATGCAATTTTATTGAAGGTTGGTTGGACCGCGTGGACCGCTTGGACCACATGGGGATATTGTTGTTATTTTAACTAAGAATGGACCTAGATAAATTAATGTTTTTTACTTAGATTACGATAGATTAAGTTTTAGGAAAGAGTACCGGCCCGTAATTTTCCCAAATAATTAAGTTTCCTTAGGTTGAGTGATGAAGAATCCTTGTTCCTTAAAGTTGAAGCCTAAGCCTCTCTCCTTGGTAACTAATTTGACACTTGACCTGCCCAGAGCAATATAACCACTTGGCAGAAATTCCAAATTTGGTAGCATAAATATTACACAAAATTCGTATAAAAACACAGTAAAATTTAAGATCTTGAATGATTTGATGACAAGGTCAAGGAACTTATCAGAGGACTCTGACAAAATTTTCCTTTTGCTCTACAGAAGATTTACCATCAAACAATATAATTTATTCGTTGAATTTATCCTCAATTTCGTGTTAGAACACCACAATGTTTTAATCATTTTTAATGGGATTTTGGCTTAAGACAAAACAAACCTTAAAAAAAGCATGCCGCCAACGAAAAGTCAATGAAAAACTCTGTTCATAGGAAAAATAATATCCAAGAAGTAATTAACAGTAATTTTTTAAAATATAGCTTCTTTTTCCTTACGCGTCCTCTTCATATCAAGAGGACCCATTTCTAAATTATAGACATGGAGCGCAAATCCTCAAAGGATCAGCTACCTAGTACCTCGAAAGAAAAGCAAGAGGATGATACAAGAAAGAAGCAACTGGCCCCGAAGAGGAGTTCAAACAAAGACAGGCACAAGAAAGTTGAAGGCAGGGGGAGAAGAATAAGGATTCCGGCGCTTTCTGCTGCGAGAATTTTTCAGTTAACTCGAGAATTAGGCCATAAAACTGATGGGGAAACTATTCAGTGGCTGTTACAGCAGGCGGAGCCGTCGATTTTTGCGGCAACTGGGACAGGAACTGTTCCGGCTTCTGCTATTACAGGTGCAGGGTGCTCTGTTTCTGAACAGGGGAGCTCTGTTTCCTCTGTTCTGTATTCGAGATTTAGTGAAACTGTGGCAGGGATGGGGATCAGGGGGAATTTACCTTTGAGTGAGGATTTTTTGGGAAGATCAGTGGGGGTTTGGCCTTATTTAGGTAGTTTTGGATCTGGGATTTTTCAGAATCCGAATGTTTTGAGCTCGAATTCGGGGTATCCAAGCGCGAATTGTGTGGGTAAAATTGGGTTTCAGGGATTTGAGTTTCCAGGTTCGATCAGTTCGACGTCTCCTGGGCTAGAGCTTGGCCTTTCTCAGGAGGGAAATATTGGAGGGATAAATCTTCAAGGATTCAGTCAGTTTTACCAACAGATGGCTCAGAATGGAGATTACAACCGTTCGAATAATCATCAAGAACAAGATCATTCTAAGGATAATTCTCAGGGATCCACATGAATTAGAGTAGTAATGATAAATTTGAAGACATTTAAGGTTTGTTTATCTCATGTATGTATGATTTTGAGAAGTGTTGTAGTTGATCAACAACTGATACGAACTCAAAGCTCAGTTTCTAATGGGGCCAAAGATCAAGAAAACAAGGTAATGGAGTTTCTCTGAAATAATTCCAATCCAATATCCCTTGATTTCTGGGATTTTTTCAACAGATATTGAGTCTTTCTTGTTTCTTCTCATTTGCAGCTGGGATAATTTATAGGAATAGTGCCCATTGCTAGTGATATTTCTCTGTGGTGTCCAATTTTGAGGTGTGTTATTTAGTTTTTGAAGATGTATTGGCTTCTATTGAATACACAAAATCAGTAGGCCTTGTTGGTTGTTTGTTTGTTTGGCCTTTAAAATATATATAGAAAACTTGGAAGATATCTGACATAGAAGAGCCACATTTTGATTCTGTTCCAGATTCTAGCTCATGCCTTTATGTATGTATTACAAGCGAATCCATCGAAATTTTGGTTTGGATGAGCGAGCTTGTTTGAGTATTTATGATTTCTGCGCTAATAAGTAAAATATTACTTGATGATTTAATAAATCCTTGAGACTTTAAAGGATACTAGTGGAATAAAGTCGTCACTGTGCAGAAGAAGAAAGTTGATCTAGTGGCAGCATGCTTCCAGTTTCTTTCTTTAAGAAACAAAAAGCCAGAGTGACAGGGGATTAATATGAACCCTGACCTGTGTATAAATAGGTGAAGCACAGGTACATTCGGGAGATCCGAGGGTCGAACCATGTTAAGTTACCATCTAAGGAACTCATTTGGCTCTGGACACAGCCACTGCAGAGACACCGATATGCGGATATCGGACACTGCTCGCTTTGTCCATTTCATGAGGTTTAACTAAAAACATGGGAAGGGCTATTCATCCAACCATATCACACAATCATGCAATCTGACTTTCTTATACTTGATTCTATTACACTAGGAATGATAAAAGAAAGGGATAACAAATTCGGAACCTCTCGAAATCTTAAGCTGGTCCCAGGTTCAGTTTGATACAATTTTTAGGAGTTCGATATCAAACAAGAGAGTCTTATCTATCAATCCTTGATTCCTCAACACAAAAATCAGAGCTCTTTGACCCTGTCATGCACAAGACCACCTTCATAGTGTGAAAGGACAGAAAGAAAATTAAGCAGTAAATGTAACAGGGTATAGACTATAGAGTACCGAAACGTTGTTGGCCGTGGACCTTTCTTGTTGAAGTCGTTATCAGGATATCCTATTTCTGGGGGAATTATAATTCTGCAAATGATGCATTGGTATACTATAAAAAGAACATGAGTTTAAATTACTGTGTTTTTAAATTTGAGATATTGAGGGTGTCATATCCTGGCCCACGGGTCTGTGCAAGCAAGATTTGACACATCCTCAAGTTCAAATTGTTAGAAAAGTTTATTCCATAATTTACACAGGTCCTACAATCTAAAACGGAAAGGGGTGTTGCGGGAAAATTGACATAGACAATACCTTCTGATACCACCAGAGCCATGCTCGATATAGCTTCCTCGAATGCAGGGATGACCTAGAGATAACCACAAAACAACAGTGCCCTTACAGACTCAGCAGATACATGGTTTTTTTTATAAAAATAATTCAAAAAAAAAAATTTAAGTTTCAAAAATACTACATTTTAAAAAATGTTACAAAACTATCTCAAAACGCCCATGCAAATGGGCATCCTCACTTTTTCTTCTTTTTTTATTTTTTCAAATTTTTAAACAAATACGGACTAGGACCCACTCTGGCAGCTTGACTTTTCTATTTTTCTATACCGGCTTTTTCTGGTTGTTCTTCCTCTGGAATATTCATTATAGCTGTCAATCTGGCTCGAGTGGGAAGAATCTGTCACACCGCTTTCCATAGTAAGGAAGGTTCCGGGGTGGAATTTCCCTTATTTACATGGTAGAGCGCAAGCTAGTCTTTGTGGAATTGTACTGTGCTCTCCAAGTGTGCTTGTTCCCCCCCTTCTTCCTTACCCCGGTTAGTCTTTGTGAAATAACTCCGATGAGAAGAAAAAATGAGTTATGAGACTTTGAGCTAAACGAGCCCCGCAATGACCGGAGATAATGCAAGGGCGAGACCTTTCTAATAGCTTAATGGATGTAGCTACTTGAGGATATGCTACTTCTTTATGGCCCTACGGTGTTAGCTACAATATAACTTCTCGGTTTGATATAAGTAAAAGAGTAGCGCTCTTCGTTCTTTCCGTTGTTGGGCTTAGTGGTTAGTAGGGCTTTGGGATGCTTCTTAGACTTTATTAAGAAAAGGTGGCCCCATCTACTTTATTTTTTAAATTTAACTTTTTATTGAATTAATTTTTAATTTTCTTTTAAAATTTTCTTAATAATTTTGAACAAATTTGCTGGCATGGATTTATCTTCTTGCATGTCTTCTAATAACAGTAATAATATCATAACTAAAAGTATTATTTTGATATTTATATCCTTTGTAATGATATTTTAAATATCGTTTATGTTCAAATTAAACCAGAACAACATGAAAAAAATTTAAGTTTCAAAAAAAAAAAAAAAATTAAGTTTCAAAAATACTATGTTTTTAAAAAATGTTACAAAACTCTCTCAAAACGCCCATACAAATGGGCGTCCTCACTTTTTCTTCTTTTTTTATTTTTTCAAATTTTTAAATAAATACGGACTAGGACCCACTCTGGTAGCTTGACTTTTCTATTTTTCTATATCGGCTTTTTCTGGTTGTTCTTCCTCTGGAATATTCATTATAGCTGCCAATTTGGCTCGAGTGGGAAGAATCTGCCACACCGCTTTCCATAGTAAGGAAGGTTCCGGGGTGGAATTTCCTTTATTTATATGGTAGAGCGCAAGCTAGTCTTTTTGGAATTGTATTGTGCTCTCCAAGTGTGCTTGTTCCCCCCCTTCTTCCTTACCCCGGTTAGTCTTTGTGAAACAACTCCGATGAGAACAAAAAAGGAGTTAAGAAACTCTGAGCTAAACGAGCCCCGCAATGACCAGAGGGAATGCAAGGGCGATACCTTTCTAATGGCTTAATGGATGTAGCTACTTGAGGACATGCTACTTCTTTATGGCCCTAAGGTGTTAGCTACAATATAACTTCCCGGTTTGATATAAATAAAAGAGTAGTGCTCTTCGTTCTCTCTGTTGTTGGGTTTGGTGGTTAGTAGGACTCTGAGATGCTTCTTAGACTTTATTAAGAAAACGCGGCCCCCATCTACTTTATTTTTTAAATTTAACTTTTTATTAAATTAATTTTAAATTTTCTTTTAAAATTTCTTAATAATTTTGAACAAATTTGCTGGCATTGATTTATCTTCTTGCATGTCTTCTAATAACAACAATAATATCATAACTAAAAGTATTATTTTGATATTTGTATCCTTCGTAATGATATTTTAGATATCGTTCAAATTAAGCCAGAACAATCTGAAAGATGTGCCGTTTTTTGTATACCCTATCAAGTGTTGTTATTATACATGCTACACTTTACCAATATAACATATACATCATGAACCTAAACAAAATTAAAAATATCAAAATCTTCCACTGTCAACTTGAAAATATGCGGGTTTTTTGTACACCCCTATCGGTGTTGTTATTATACATGCTACAATTTACCGATACAACATATACATCATGATCATTTGTGATACATACCAAATTAGTTTTAGAAAATAACGAATTATTAAAGCAATAGTAGTTGTCATCTATTTCCCAATATGGGTCAATCAAATATAATCGACATAGCAACAACACCTAGTGGTTGTCATCTATTTTCGAATGTAATAAGTTAATTTTTATTTAGTAAGATAGTCGAAACATTAATTACTCAAAGTGTTCGTAAAAAATTATAATTCCCCAAATATATTAAATTGGCACTCATTTTTATACAAAATATATAATTTTATAAACGTTATATATAAAATAAAATAAAACTTAATTTCATATAAATTTCATCCGCTGTTCAGATCTACTCCCCAAATGCAGGGATCACATCATTAATATTATGATTTTTTTTAAACAAAATATTCATTAATCCATTAAACAACAGACGTAAAGTCTTTACAAGCAAATTGACTAGAAACCGAGGGCAAGAGTCCAAAAACTCTGCATTGGTTATGTTTAAAGAGCAAATCTAGCAAGAACGGGAGCTACACCATTGATGGTGCACGGCAATGCTGAATATTAACTTGTTGCAACTGGCATACATGATGAATTGAGTCAATGATCATAGCTTCTGGAGCATGCACCGTTGGTATGAAAATCGCCTGAGTAACGGAAAGAGCATATGTTTCGACTATAGCAGGTCGCTTGAAAATCTTACACTAGCTTTACAGCCCTCAAGTACAGCAAAAGACTCCGCAATATGAGTTGAAAAGTGTCCCAAAAGAACGTTGGCAAGTGATGTGACTAGAAATAGACACATCTTTAGCGCTTAATTGTCTACGATTTGGTAGGTTTTGGTAGATAATTTGATATGTATGCTACCTAAATTATATTTGTGTAATTGTAGGTACAATCGACGAAAACGAGCTAAAAATGATGTGTAAAGACCAAGAAAAGAGATGGACATGACAAGGACTCAAAATTGATCAAGAAAAGGGTAAAAATGTAATTTTGAAGGAAGAGATCGATTGCCATGAAGAGGAGATCGATCGCCCTTGGACAGAAACTTGAGCAACAAAATTAACGAAGCAGCGATCGATCGATGATTCTAGGCGATCGATCGCCTCAAGCGTTTTGCTGAAAAAAAATAAACGAAGCGATCGATCGGTATAAAAGGGGCGATCGATCGCCAAAGAGTCCGAATTTTTAGAAATTAAGTCTTTTACCATGTTTAAAAGATTGTAACCTAGTTATTATCCTCCAAGACCATAGAACTCGATTTTTATCACCTCTTAGATTAAGAATTCCATACTTTAGAATTTTTGAGGTTTTTAGAAGATTTTTCTTTCAAGTTTTGTCAAGAACAACGCGAAGAACGGAGCCGGAGACAAGCCAGAATCGTGATTCGTCTTAGTAATTTATTTTCCTTTGTTTATTTAATGTTTTTGAATCAGGTTTTATTATTTTTAGATTCAATTATGCTAGCCTAAACTCTTAGATTCTTGGTTGAAGGGATACTTGCTTTTGGATTTGAATCTCTTGTGAGAATTTTGGTTTGTTTATTGAATTTAATTTCGATTTCAATTCTGTTTCTTGGTATCGATTTCAATGATTATTGTGTTTGTTTATTTGATTGATCACCTAGTATTCACATGCATAATCGATAGCTAATTAAGAAGCAACTAAGATTAATAATTACCGGCTGTAGATGTTATTGAATTCTTAGGAGAAACAATTGGGTAATCAATCATTAACGGCTGTAGTTTCTATTGATTAGATTTATCGAACTCACTAGTTTTGAAATCTATCATTGATTTAATCATTAACGGCTGTAGTTTTGATTAGAGATTTGATAGGGGTCGGATTGAATGCTGTTTTCTCTTTGACTACGATTAAGGTGGATAGGAATTCAATTTCCAATCGATGAATAATTGAAAGAATTCGAATGTTAGTGATTTGATGATCAAGAGAGAATTTTCCAAAAGTAAAGTTGACCGAAAACCAAGAATCGCTTCACTCTCATAAGTTTTAACCGTTTTAGTTAATCTCGTTAATTAGTTTAATTCTTAAAATTTGCTTAGTAGTAATCTCTCAACTCAAAACCCCCCTTTTTACTATTCGTTTTTAAATTGACACGAAAAAAATACTACGTTCCCTGTGGGATCGATCCCTACTCTCGCTACTACATACTTTTGCTATTAACTTGAGAAGGGTTAATTTGGGCGTACGCGATAAGCGCTACCAAATTTTGGCGCCGTTGCCGGGGAAGGCATTGGTATAATTTTGTGTTAATTTTTTTTTTTTTTTAGTTGTTATCCCGCACTACTACTGTGGTTTGTTGATGAGTACAGGCGAACCCTCTGATCACGAAGAGAATTTTTACTACGATCCTGAGATCGAGAGGACACTACATTGGAGAAGAAGAGAAGGAAGATTACTTGAGGAAGAAGAGAGGAACATGATGGCTGCGAATCAAAGCTTGAGGCAGTTGGCGAATTCTAACTTGGATCAACAACCTCTCTGCATCACTTTCCCTGCCCTGACTAATAACGTAAATTTCGAACTCAAGTCTGGTTTAATTCACTTATTGCCAGCTTTTCATGGTCTTGCAGGAGAAAACCCGCACAAGCATTTAATGGAATTCCACGTGGTGTGCACTACTATGAAGCCGACCGGAATCACTGAAGATCAAATAAAGTTAAGAGCCTTTCCATTTTCTCTAAAGGATGCTGCAAAGGACTGGCTATTCTACTTACCATCCGGATCGATCACCACATGGACGGACTTACAAAGAGTATTCCTGGAGAAGTATTTTCCTGCTTCAAGGGCGACTAACATAAGGAAGGAGATCTACGGCGTGAAGCAGTTCCACGAGGAGTCACTGCATGAGTACTGGGAACGATTCAAGAAGTTGTGTGCAAGTTGTCCACAACATCAGATAAGTGAACATCTGCTGATTCAATATTTCTATGAATGTTTGCTTTCTGGTGACAGGAACTTGGTGGATGCGGCAAGCGGAGGAGCATTTATCGACAAGACAGTGGAGGAGATGAGGAGTTTGATAGCTAACATGGCGGCCAACTCCCAACAGTTTGGACATGTTCGCCATGGACAACCGCAAAGAAAAGAGGTAAACGTATCAAACCTGGAACAACAACTGATAGACCTAACTTTTCTTGTGCGTGGTCTTGCAGGTGGAAATGTAGGGAATATAAAGCCGTGTGGAATCTGTCTGGCTGCGAACCATCCCACGGACGCATGCCCCTCACTACAAGAGACATCCACTGAGCACGTGAATGCAGCGGGAGGATTCCTAGGGCCACCACAAAGGAGTTATGACCATCCACCAAACAACTACAATCAAGGTTGGAGGGACCATCCGAACCAAGGCTATGGGAACCCACAGATGCACCAACCTCCACCCTACAGACCGCCATATCAGCGACCTACACCACCGCCAGTGCACCCTCCTTCTGACAGGTTAGAAAGTATTGTTAAAGTTATTGCTGAAAATAGCTTGCAATTTCAACAGGAGACGAGGGCGAGCATCCAAAGCTTGACTACGCAAGTGGGACAACTTGCAACTTCTCTCAACAAGATTGAAGCAAGAATCTCAAATGGACTACCTTCACAACCGGAGGTGAACCGCAGGGAGAATGTGAGCGCTATCACTGTGAAGTGAGTGGAGATACACCTGAAGAAGAGGTGGTACTGACGCCACCCAATAACGAAGAGAAGACAGAGAAGGAGAAAGAAGTTGAAGAACCCATGCAAGAGGAGGAACCACGAGGTAAGTTCCCCAACTTTTCTGAATATAAAAGTGAACCCCCATTCCCCCATGCATTGAAGATGAATTTGAAGTACAAGGGTCTCAAGAGGCTCTACGAGATGTCCCCACGCTGTAATGAAAAAGATCCACTCAAGGAAGCCAAGAAAGATGATAAGTGCAATGAACGCGAAGGGCAGCCCAAGGGCGAGCTATGTGAGAATATTTCGGCGGACATCCAAAGAAGCATCCCCACTAAATGCAAGGACCCTGGTATGTTTTCCATCCCATGTATGATTATGCTAATAGGATTGAGAAGGCTATGCTTGATTTATGATCTTCTATAAATGTCATGCCTTACTCAATCTATTCTCAACTAAAATCGGGACTTTTAAAAAGAAATGACACTGTGATTCATTTAGCTAATAAGTCCACGGTCATACCTAGGGGGATAATAGAGGACATAATCGTGCATGTAGAGAACTTGGTTTTCCCAGCCGATTTCTATGTCTTAGACATGGAAAATGGTGATCCAACTAGTCTAATCCATTTAGGGAGGCCAATCTTGAAAACATCAAAATCAGTAATCGATATGAATAGTGGTATGATAACATTGGAGTCTAATGGTAAAGTTGCAAAATTCAACATCTATGAACCCATTAAGACTCTTGAGCATTCTAGTTACGCTATTGGCATACATGATGATTATGATTCGGATTTTGATAATGATGAGTTGTGGGAAATGGGAAAGGCTACTGATGGCCTTGACGACAAGAGAGGCATGGATTCTAACTTAGTGCATACTGTTCATACTATTGCTGCGTTATCTACTCACGATACTGCTGACCCTCTTATTTCTCACTTGCAGGATCTTACCGTTGGAAAGAAGCACCCTCCGAATCGACCATGTCAAGCAAGTGACGAAGGCGCAAAGACTGGGGACGACCACTCAAAGAGCAACAAGCCGAAATACCGAGGAGTGAAGAAGATATTGAGGTGGTTAAGGAAGGATAGAGCAACACTGCATAAACCACCTGGATAGAGGACTGGCGTCGGGCCACCGACGTTAAACAGAGGCGCTGCTTGGGAGGCAACCCAAGGGGAGTTAGTTTCCTTTCTCCCTTTTAATTTTTTTTTTTTGCTTTAGTAGTTAGACTTTTCTCTTTTCTTGTATTTTTGCCTTATATTGGGGACAATGTAAGATTTAAGTATGGGGGAGGGATTAGTGGTGTGTTATTGTTTTTCTTATTTCAAAAATACAAAAAAATCAAAAATTTTGAAAATTTTGAGCTCATAGTTAGTAATGAACACATGCTTAGAGTCACTAGCCCATGATGAAACCTAATTGATATCATGCATGCTTTTGAACATAGGTGAATTGTTAACCTTGGAACACATTGAACTCTAACGCAAATTTTACTTCAACTTAGTAAGTTGAATATTTTGCGCACGATTTTGTCATGACTTGTGAAGTGTGCATAGCTTAGTGAAGATTGTGTGAATTTTGTGATAGTCTTAAGAAGTCTCTAATACATGCTAGAACTTAACTACATGCTCTTTGAGGCGTATGTCTAGACTACTTGCGAACATGAAAGTGATATAGGCGATCTTTGATGTGTTTGTGCCTTTCAAGCCTACCGTGTAAACAAAACCAATCTCTAGTACCCTTTTTGAGCTTTAATGTAAAATAATGGTAGTATGCTAAGCATACTAAAGACCCCCATTCAACATTCCGTGACTAGCTTATCATCCTATCCTTTTAGCCAAAATATGATTTTAATCCATACCTTTTAAGGGAGTATGATGTATTTCATTCACATGCACTTGGGAATCCATTGAATTATATTTGTGAACTTTGTTGGGAAACGATTTCTAAGTTTTGGTGATTACAAACACCTACTGGATGAACATCTACCGGATGATGAAGAATTACCGGGTGATAAAAACCAACCGGGTGTCAAACACCTACTGGATGAACATCTACCGGGTGAAAACACCCACCGGGTGAAGACATCTACCGGACTGAGATACGCACTGGATAAAAACATCTACCGGGTGAAGAACTCTACCGGATGAAGACACCCACCGGGTGAAGACATCTACCGGACTGAGATAAGCACTGGATAAAAACATCTACCCGGTGAAGAACTCTACCGGATGAAGACACCCACCGGGTAAAGACATCTACCGGACTGAGATAAGCACTGGATAAGGACATCTACCGGGTGAAGACATCTACCGGACTGAGATAAGCACTGGATAAAAAACATCTACTGGAATAGACATCTACTGTATTATTAATCCACCGGATAAAGACATCCACCGGATAAAGACTTCCACCGGATAAAGACATCTACTGCATGAAGTTTTTCATCAAGTCTTACCAACACCTACTGAGTTAAAGAGTACGACTGGATATTGAAGTTACAAGACCAGTAGAAGTAAATCCAGCAGCGGATTGAAGCAATAAGACAAAGTAAATACAATCCCGTCTGACATAAGTACAACAGAGCGACGAGCACTACGAAATCATCACCACCAATTCCGTCAGATTGTAAGAGCCGCTGCTGAACAAAAATGGAAGGAAGATAAAAAGAAGAAGCAAACAGATTCTACGCTAAACCTTCCTTACCAAGAAAGTTTACCGTTGGAAAAGAAATCTATAAATACAGATGCTGAATGAATGAAGAAAGAGAGAGTTGAATCCACTGACAATCAAATATTCTATACATTCAAACAGATAAATTTATCAAGTCATAATTCACTGAAGATTCAGCTAGTGCAAGGAACACCTACTGGTATATCAAAGATCAAGTTAAAACTGGTGTACTGCTCAAAGATCGTTCAAGAACACTCAAAGCGTACAAGTGTAATAGTCATTCAAAGGAGTGTTAGATAGTTTACATTGTAAACAAATCATATACATTGTGTTGCTAGGAGTTTAGGCTAAGCTGTGTGAAAGCCTAAGGAGGTTGTATACTGTAAAGTGTAAACCAAAGTCTTCTGGTGTATCCTTCCTGCAAAGGAAGAAGGGGAGACGTAGAAGCGTTATGCTTCGAACTTCCAGAAACAATCTCTGTGTGACATACTTGCTTTTTATTATTTACTTTAGTTAACTCACAAGTGCAGCAGACGTATTCCGCACTTCACTTAGTGTCTGCTGACTTGCTTATTTGATTGAGAAGCTACTGCATCACTTAACAGTTTGCAGTAATCAGTCGAAGATCAGAATTTGAGGGCAGTGTTTATTCAACCCCCCCCCCCCCCCCCCTTCTAAACACGCCTCCGATCCTAACAAGTGGTATCAGAGCAGGTTCTTCTCAATCTTGAGATATATTTAAGTTCAAATGGGATCATTCAGCAAGATCCCTATGTTCAAGAAGGATGAGTATGATGACTGGAGAATCCGTATGCAAGCACATCTAAGTGCTCAAGATGATGATATGTGGTACGTGATTACTAATGGACCCATGAAGGTTATGAAAATCAATACAGCTGCCTCTATCACAACTGGTGAACCACAGATGGTAGAGAAGGAAAGATCTCAGTGGTCAAATGAAGAAAGAAAGAAGGCCAATCTGGACAATGTTGCAAAGGACATTTTGTTCAAAACCTTGGACAAAAATATGTTCAACAAGATCAAAATGTGTCCCACAGCAAAAGACATCTGGGAGAAGATTGCTCAACTTTGCGAAGGAAATGATCAAACAAAAGAGAACAAGCTCACTATGGCATTACAGAAGTTTGAGCACATCAAGATGACAAAGGGAGAGAATCTCAACGAATATGATGAGAGAGTGACTGGTATAATCAATGAACTTAGCAGTCTGGGTAAGGAGTTACCCAACAGAGAAGTCATTCTCAAGGTGATGAGAGGTCTCCCAAGAGAATGGGATGTCAAGACAATTGCAATGAGAGAGTCAAAGGACATAAACAAGATAGATCTACATGATCTATTTGCTGACTTAAAAGCTTATGAATTTGAACTAGGTATCCGGGTGGAAGATGAACCCAGTACCAGTCAACCAACCAAAGCTCTCACTGCATCGGAGTCCCTGTCTACTTCTACAGAGATGACTCCAGAAAAGATGTGTAATGATGCTATGGCAATGTTCGTGAAGAAGTTTGGGATATTTATGAAGAAGAACCAATCAATCATATCCTCGAAGGCAGAGTTACAAGGGAAAGTCAGAAGAAGAAGAGCGAGTGTGCTTCAACTGCCTCAAACCGGGGCATTTCATTGCAGACTGTCCTAAACCCAAGAAGGATGATCACAAAAGAGAAGCCAAGGATTACAGAAAATCCAAGGAAACCAGAAGATCATCCAGAAGGGACAGAGATCAAAAAGTATTGATGGCTGAAGAAAGCAAGAGCAAATGGGCTGATTCTGAGTCAGAGTCAGAAGAATCAACGAGCTCATCAAGCGAGAGTGAAGATGAAGAAGTCCACTGCTTAATGGCAAATGATGAGATTGAGGTACACGAGTCTAACCTATCTGAATTTACATATAGTGAACTTACCAATGCATTACAGGACATGATCAATGAGTATCGGATGTTATATGAATCCTTTGAAAGCTATAAGACTGAGCACTCAATCCCAACTGAAACGCATAAAAACAAACTTGATTGTGAACAATCGAGGGAGTTGAACTGCTTAAGAGAAACATCCAGTCTCCTAGTGAAAGAAAGAGATGAAGCCAAGTGTGCTTACCAGAAACTTAGCAAACTGGTTAGCACTTGGAATGCGTCTACTACTAGAAAGGATGAAATGCTTGAGTCTATAAGGCTTGCTGGTGATTTAACCGGCATAGGCTATAATAGCAATGACGGCAGTTCATCTGGAAACGAACCTCAACTGTGTCTAACAAAAAGCAAGGTTCAACCAATGAACTTTGTAAGATCTAGCACAATATATGACCCTTATGAACTGGTTAAAGAACCTGTTAAAGCAACACTCATCAAGGAACAGGCACATCACAGGGGTATCGGTTATGTAGAACCACTCAAAGAGGCTAAACCGAGGCAAAAGTTCAGAAATAAACTTAAACCCACTGGTCGAGCAGCTAGAGAGGTTAAACCCAACTGGTACTACAACTGTAAGCCTGTCCAGAAGAGGTATATGCTCTATAACAGGAACTACAAACCAAGAGCACATGCATACACTCATTATCACACTACACAGTCAAGATCATCACCATCATTTATGAATGCACACACATTTCAGAACACACACCGACCTAAGCCACTCAGGGTCATACAAGTGTGGGTTCCGAAAGGACTAATCCTGCCCGGACCCAAGTAGGATTGGGTACCAATCATTCTTTCGCTTTAATTGCAGATATCTAGAGTCCAGCAAGTTCGAAGCTCAGAGTGGTTTCTGGACAGTGGATGCTCTAGACATATGACAGGGAATGCTACCCTGCTGTCCGAACTGATCGACATCTCAGGACCAAAAATAACATTTGGGGACAACGCGAAAGGTAGAACCGTGGGTAAGGATAACACTGGAAACGACTTGCGAATCAACAATTTGAGCAATCGACTGGAAAACACAGTCATTGATGATCCAAGTGATGAAGAAGAAAAGCCAAATAGAAGGATTGACTGCAGCTTAGAGCCAGAAGTTCCAGAAGTACAGGCAGACGAACCTGCTGATCAACAGGAACTAGAACCTACTGACACTGGAACCAGGCTGATTCCTACTGCAGTGGATGGAGACAATGCACACAATGAACCAGCCGATTCTCCTGAGCAACCATCCAAAAATCACTACAACTGAAGAAGTCAATCCCTTGGACCTCCGCTCCGGTGGAAGAAGGATCATCCACCCGGGCAGGTCATCGGTAACCCTCTTGCTCCTCTGCGTACCAGAGGACAGATGATCAATGAATTCCTTCATACAACATTCATTTCTCACATAGAACCTAAGAAGATTGATGAAGCTATTCTAGATCCTAGCTGGGTAGAAGCAATGTAGGAAGAGCTGAATCAATTTCAGAGGAATAATGTCTGGCATTTAGTTCCACGTCCATCGCATCACACAATAATTGGCACTAAATGGGTTTTTAGAAACAAGTTAGATGAGAATGGTGCAGTAATCAGGAATAAAGCAAGATTAGTTGCACATGGATACAGGCAGGAAGAAGGCATTGATTTCGATGAAACCTTTGCCCCTGTAGCCCGATTAGAAGCTATTCGCATATTTCTTGCCTTTGCTGCATTTATGGACTTCAAAGTCTATCAGATGGACGTTAAGAGTGCTTTTCTTAATGGTAATCTCAATGAAGAAGTTTATGTTGAACAACCCCTGGATTTGAAAGTCATCTGCAACCCTCTTATGTTTATCATCTGAACAAAGCTTTGTATGGTCTGAAGCAAGCTCCTGTGCATGGTATGAAACGCTGTCAAAATACTTGATTGAACACGACTTCACCATTGGCACTGTGGATAAAACTTTATTCAAATTTACAAAGGATGACCATACTCTGCTAGTGCAGATATACGTTGATGACATCATTTTTGGCAGTACTAACCCAAAATTATGTGAAAGATTTTCAAAGATAATGCAGGACCAATTTGAAATGAGCATGATGGGAGAACTATCGTTTTTCCTAGGATTGCAAGTCAAACATCCAGTGAGGGAATTCTGATAAATCAATCCAAGTATACCAAAGAGCTTCTGAAGAAGTATGGGATGAATACCAGCTCAGCTGCTGCTACACCTATGAGCTCATCTGCAAAGCTTGATTTGGATGAATCTGGAATACCAGTAGATGAGAAAATGTATTGCGGTATCATTGGTTCATTACTCTACTTAACAGCCAGTAGACTTGACATCATGTTTGCAGTTTGCATCTGTGCTAGATTTCAAGCCAATCCCAAGCAATCTCATTTCACAGCAACTAAACGCATTCTGAAGTACTTAAAAGGGACTGAGAATTTCTGTCTATGGTATCCAAAGGACTCCACTTTCAATCTTATCGGATACTCAGATACTGACTATGCTGGATGCAAAATTGACAGGAAGAGTACCAGTGGGTACTGTCAGTTTTTAGGAGATAGACTTATTTCATGGGGATGCAAGAAGCAAACTTTCATTGCTACCTCTACAGCTGAAGCAGAATACCTTGCTGCTGGAAGTTGCTGCGCTCAGCTGCTCTGGATTCAACAACAATTGAGAGACTATGACATTGAGTCAACTGAAGCTCCAATCTTCTGTGACAATACATCTGCCATAGCCATTACTTACAATCCAGTGCTTCACTCTCGAACAAAGCATATCGACATACATCATCACTTCATCAGAGACCACGTAATGAAGGAGATTCGACTGGAGTACATATCTACTGAGCAGCAAGCAGCAGATATTTTTACTAAGCCCCTACCGGATGCAAAATTCTCTTACTTCCGGAATATCCTTGGATTAATTGATATTTCCTCTTAATTCGTATTTATTTACTGTTATTAAACTCAGGGGAATCGTTTGTATGTAACTGCATATTTTCAGGGGGAATTTTGGTAAAAATTTCCTTTACTGATGCCTGGCTGGTAACACAATAGTCCACTGCAGTGGATGCTACTATACCAGTAGATGTCTACATACCAGTGGATGTTACTATATAAGCCTTGATGTCTTATACCTTCTCTTTTTAGCAACCAGCTGGGACGTCGGAATTCAAATTATTTATTTTATTATTTTTAACTCATTCAAATCCCGCCATTTTCAGAACCACTGCTTCTGATATTTTTTTTAAATGGTATAGATGAACGCCACGTACACATGTGTCCGTTCATCTACAGTACGACGTTACATCTACCCACTATCTTCTAACCGCCTTCTTCTCCGTAGAATCAGTTTACTTCCTTAAACACTTCTGAAAATCTCAAAACCCTAAAAGAATTTATCTCTCTATCTCACACGATTTTCAAACTTTCAGAAGTCATTCAACATGTCAAAGACAACGCAGCCGAGTTTTCTCACCAACGCTATTCATGTGGATTTTCACTCTATCTATTCGTCAAACGACGAAGCCATGAAAGCAGTATTCCAAAAGTTGGACACCTCTGGCTTACTGGTATTTTTAAGCCAATCGCCCACTTTCTACCCGACGGCTATTCAGGAATTCTTCGCTAATGCCAGGATAGTTGGCGAAGCTGTTGTGTCCTCTATCACTGGACAACATATCAATATTACTCTGGAAGACTTTGCGACTCAGATGTGTCTTCCAATGTCTGGGATAACAAATGCCCTCTCTGTATCTGTGCCAATCCTAGAGGCAATGAGAATGGGCTTTTCTGACTCTCGTGAGCGTCTTCACAAACCGCCCTTCAAGAAGATATTGATTAAGAGCCACTTTCGCCAACTGGCAGATGTAATATCAAAAGGGTTGCTATGCAAAGCTGGATCTTTCGACGTCATCACACCGGAGAAATTCGCACTGATGTGTGCAATCGTAAATAACGTTGAAATTAACTGGTCAGTAATTTTGTTTCAAGTGCTTTCAAACTTAGTGCTCTCCGGAAAAGGTCAGTCTGGATTTGCTCTCTCTCTAAGTCGTATTTTTGAGAGCAAGAATATTCAGACCGGAGGTTATTCTTCTCTCCACCCAGGACGACTCATAAATGCCAGATATCTAGAGATCAACAAGAAACGAATCGGTGGAGAAACTAAGACCAGCCAACCAGCAGTAGTCAAGAGGAGACAACCTCTGGTAGTCAGTGACTCTGAGCATACAGTCTCCGAATCTGATGAAACTTCACCTATTCCGCCTGCGAAAAGGCCGAGAACAAAAAGAGGAGGACCAGCTGCAGCCAAGCTGAAAGTATCAGCATCCATGTCTGAGGCTGTGATCCCTACGTTGGCAGTAGAGCCAGTGAGCTCATTTGCTCCACTGGCCATGATCGCATTTAACCCAACCTCTGCTGCAGCCAACCTATCAACCAACCCCAGTACTCTTCAACCACCAGGCTCAATTTCCTTCAGATCACCCAAATCTCTTTGCCCATATTGCCATCCCAAGACCACCGTCACTGGAAAAGGGAAAGAATCAATGACCCCATCATCCACTCCAGTGGCATATGAGATTGAATTAGTCATGAGCACAGTTGAGGCAAACATGCAGCCTCAACTTGAAGTTTTTGATAGATGGGTGAAAGCACGCTTGAAAATTCGCTTTGATGATTTTCTTCCAGTTCTGGAACAGGCAAGGCGAGATGAGAATCAAGTGATGGCTTTCCTCCAAGCACAAGACGTACAGAAAGCTCTCCAGCTCCGGGATGTGTTCCGCCTAATGATCTATGTGGGTGAACTCCAGACCCTGGTCATATCCCTGCAGAATGAATTCAATGCTACAGCTGGGACTGCCAATCATGATCGAGCTGTGCTAAATGCTCTTGGTCCCAAGCTTGAACTGGCAGAGACTGCTCTACATGACTTAAGAATCAGTACTGGTCTGCACTCATGCTCAACTGTACCAGATTATGCTGACTCCACTCCTACTGACTTGAGCTTAGTCCTAACCATCCCTGATGTTCCTAGTGCTGCAATGCTAATTCCACAAGTTGAACCAATGGTGGCTGATGACTCTGCTCTGACCATCTCATGCTCAGCTCCAACCATCCCTCATATTCCAAGTGTTGTGGAAATGGTTTCCACAGGTGAACCCACTTTGGATGATACTTCACCTCAACCGGATATGGACATTGATTCCATAGACGTTGACAGCGTCATTCACAAGGTAATTACCCAGGTTACCCCTTCTATACCAATACCTTCCTCACCTCATACTGCAACCCAACTCACACAACAAGTTGAACCCCTTGTACCTCCGACTCACCCTGAAACCCCACTCTCACCACAAGTTGAACCCCCTGCTCACCCAACAACCTCCAAACTTAACCCCTCACCCTCACAAATTCATCCAGCTACTACCTCACCTGGACGCTGCGTGTCCTTCACTGCCACTGATGCTCTTACCAGCTCTCCTCTTGCTCTTCTTGGCTCACCTCCTGCACCTGCTGCCACTCCGCCTGAGGCATTGGAGCAATCAGTAGGAACTGAACCGTCTGCTGATTTTTTTGATTTTCCTGATCCTCTGTCCATCGAAGGCCCTTATGCTCTAACAATACAGCTTGGCCATATGACTACGTTGATCTCCGGGCTGGCTAGTGAGATCAATAAACTCAAGTCTGAAGAACGCAATGCCAGCAATGCTATTGATAGTCATCAGCTTCATACAGATCATCAGTTTGGGCATATAAATCGAGAACTAGACAGACTTCAAACTGCTGTTAACAGAAATCATCAATTCATTCTTGATGCCTTTGCCGATGTATTTTTGAGGATCTCGCAAACTAATCTCCAGTTGAAGCAGCAGAATGACTCTCTCCATGCTGCATCTACACTGGCCTTGGAGGAGAAAATTGACGACACTAAGAAGCACTTGTCTGAGTAGCTAGCTACTATGCAAGAGGTCTTTGCCTCACAACTTCAGGATTTGAGTGCTGGAATTCCGAAGCCTATCCAATACTAGTCCAAGTCCACTGCATCTGCTCCTCTACCGCGAAGAGAATCCGGTCCAGCTCAGTGTGCACCTGCTGCCTCTGAAGGTGGACATCACTACAGATCTGCTTCCCAGCCAAGGTCTCGAAGTCCACACCAACCGTCTACCGAAAAGCGCGACTATTCCCGACATTGGTTAGGGCGCAAATAGTATCGTTTTCTGATCCCTTATTAATTACTCTTATCTATTTATTGTTTTCAGTTGACTTTTTCTTCGTAGTTATCGTAACGACATTAATGTGTTCACACTAAATGAATTTCTTCTATAAATAGAGACTCATGTTTGTTTTTATAACACACATTCACTCATCATGATTCTTTTCTATTCCTTGAAAATTCCTTGGTTTACCTGTTGCAATTATTCAGTTTCATGGGTTTATTACTTATCTACATCAACCCCTCATGGGTTGATTACTTATCTAACCCAGCTCCATTAAGCTTCAGCGTTTGGATCCTGCTCTGATGCTCCTCATCAGTCAGGAACTGCTATCAGAAGTCTTCTGGGTGATGATGACAAAAAGGGGGAAGACAGAGATAGAATATTCTCATTAGGTGAATCCATAACCATGGAGGCCTGATGAATATACATTTGAACTTCCCGATCGAAGTTCTTCCCCTCTGAAACAAGGTGGATCGAGCTCTTCCTCTCCGCAACTAGGTGGATCGAAGCTCTCCGGTCTACTTTGTTTGTTTAAAGAATTTTGTCATGTATCAACTAATCTGTAAAATAGATTTGTCGTTAAGTTGTATCCAGTTATAAGAATTCATCTTAAATGAAGATGAGTCGCTCTAAATTGTCCAGTTTGATTACAACTTGTAATCTGGTTATATTTAATGAAAATTTCCTTTCTATTATGTCTTCAAGTCTTTTCAGGATTCACCGTTTAAACTATTCGAGTGTGAGATCGTTAATGCTTAGTTTTGTCATCACCAAAAAGGGGGAAATTGTTGGGAAACGTTTCTAAGTTTTGGTGATTACAAACACCTACTGGATGAACATCTACCGGATGATGAAGAATTACCGGGTGATAAAAATCAACCGGGTGTCAAACACCTACTGGATGAACATCTACCGGGTGAAAACACCCACCGGGTGAAGACATCTACCGGACTGAGATACGCACTGGATAAAAACAGCTACCGGGTGAAGAACTCTACCGGATGAAGACACCCACCGGGTGAAGACATCTACCAGACTGAGATAAGCACTGGATAAAAACATCTACCGGGTGAAGAACTCTACCGGATGAAGACACACACCGGGTAAAGACATCTACCGGACTGAGATAAGCACTGGATAAAGACATCTACCGGGTGAAGACATCTACCGGACTGAGATAAGCACTGGATAAAGACATCTACCGGGTGAAGACATCTACCGGACTGAGATAAGCACTGGATAAAAAACATCTTCTGGAATAGACATCTACTATATTATTAATCCACCGGATAAAGACATCCACCGGATAAAGACTTCCACCGGATAAAGACATCTACTGCATGAAGTTTTTCATCAAGTCTTACCAACACCTACTGAGTTAAAGAGTACGACTGGATATTGAAGTTACAAGACCAGTAGAAGTAAATCCAGCAGCGGATTGAAGCAATAAGACAAAGTAAATACAATCCCGTCTGACATAAGTACAACAGAGCGACGAGCACTACGAAATCATCGCCACCAATTCCGTCAGATTGTAAGAGCCGCTGCTGAACAAAAATGGAAGGAAGATAAAAAGAAGAAGAAAACAGATTCTACACTAAACCTTCCTTACCAAGAAAGTTTACCGTTGGAAAAGAAATCTATAAATACAGATGCTGAATGAATGAAGAAAGAGAGAGTTGAATCCACTGACAATCAAATATTCTATACATTCAAACAGATAAATTTATCAAGTCATAATTCACTGAAGATTCAGCTAGAGCAAGGAACACCTACTGGTATATCAAAGATCAAGTTAAAACTGGTGTACTGCTCAAAGATCGTTCAAGAACACTCAAAGCGTACAAGTGTAATAGTCATTCAAAGGAGTGTTAGATAGTTTACATTGTAAACAAATCATATACATTGTGTTGCTAGAATTTAGGCTAAGCTGTGTGAAAGCCTAAGGAGGTTGTATACTGTACAGTGTAAACCAAAGTCTTCTAGTGTATCCTTCCTGCAAAGGAAGAAGGGGAGACGTAGAAGCGTTGTGCTTCAAACTTCCAGAAACAATCTCTGTGTGATATACTTGCTTTTTATTATTTACTTTAGTTAACTCACAAGTGCAGCAGACGTATTCCGCACTTCACTTAGTGTCTGCTAACTTGCTTATTTGATTGAGAAGCTACTGCATCACTTAACAGTTTGCAGTAATCAGTCGAAGATCAGAATTTGAGGGCAGTGTTTATTCAACCCCCCTTCTAAACACGCCTCCGATCCTAACAAACTTTATTGGCAAAAGAATGAAATACATGCAAAAAAAGGAATGCCTTGAGAAATTTGATAAAAATATGACTCCAAGGGAAGCCAAGGCACACAAAAGAAGAAAAAAAAAATGTTGAAATAAACCTTGCAAAATGAACAAGGTTTGAAAAATTCATGCAAGAAGAGAAGTTTTAGTGTGCATTTCATCATACTCTCTTGCTTGATATATCTTTATCCTTTCTTTCATAAGCCAATACCTAGGCCAAGCTACAAGCTAATAAAGACCTACTTGATTTATGTTTGCAAAGTGGCTAAGATAGTGGAGAAGAGTGTGCAAGTGAGCTATACTTGTGTTAGTGTATGACTTGAACTATTATGTCTTTGCATATTTTGGATCTATAATTTGTACACAACACTTGTTTATGACCACACACACACGTTCACTACTTTATTGAGTATGAAATGTTTAGGGATTGAACTTGTTCCACTGTTAACTTTTCACCGCCTTTCATTACTATGCATGTTAAAATTGTTGAGGCATTAAAGTGAGGACAAGTTGCTTTGTTATGAACCTATGAGCTAACCAAAAATATTGTAGTTTTATTTGATTACTCGAGGTCGAGTAAAGAGTAAGTATGGAAGAGTTTGATGTGACTAGAAATAGACACATCTTTAGCTCTTAATTGTCTACGATTTGGTAGGTTTTGATGGATAATTTGATACGTATGCTACCTAATCGTATATTTGTGTAATTGTAGGTACAATCGACGAAAACGAGCTAAAAATTATATGTAAAGACCAAGAAAAGACATGGACATGACAAGGACTCAAAATTGATCATGAAAAGGGCAAAAACGTAATTTTGAAGGAAGAGATCGATTGCCATGAAGAGGAGATCGATCGCCCTTGGACAGAAACTTGAGCAACAAAATTAACGAAGCAGCGATCGATCGGTGATTCTAGGCGATCGATCACCTGAAGCTACTGGAGGGAAGCAATCGATCGCTATAAAGTGGCGATATCGCCTCAAGCGTTTTGCTGAAAAAAAATAAACGAATCGATCGATCGGTATAAAAGGGGCGAACGATCGCCAAAGAGTCTGAATTTTTGGAAATTAAGTCTTTTACCATGTTTAAAAGATTGTAACCTAGTTATTATCCTCCAAGACCATAGAACTCGATTTTTATCACCTCTTAGATTAAGAATTCCATACTTTAGAATTTTTGAGGTTTTTAGAAGATTTTTCTTTCAAGTTTTGTCAAGAACAACGCGAAGAACGGAACCGGAATCGTGATTCGTCTTAGTAATTTCTTTTCCTTTGTTTATTTAATGTTTTCGAATCAGTTTTTGTTATTTTTAGATTCAATTATGCTAGGCTAAACTCTTAGATTCTTGGTTGAAGGGATACTTGCTTTTGGATTTGAATCTCTTGTGAGAATTTTGGTTTGTTTATTGAATTTAATTTCGATTTCAATTCTGTTTCTTGGTATCGATTTCAATGATTATTGTGTTTGTTTATTAGATTGATCACCTAGTATTCACATGCATAATCGATAGCTAATTAAGAAGCAACTAAGATTAATAATTACCGGCTGTAGATGTTATTGAATTCTTAGGAGAAACAATTGGGTAATCAATCATTAACGGCTGTAGTTTCTATTGATTAGATTTATCGAACTCACTAGTTTTGAAATCTATCATTGATTTAATCATTCACGGCTGTAGTTTTGATTAGAGATTTGATAAGGGTCGGATTGAATGCTGTTTTCTCTTTGACTACGATTAAGGTGGGTAGGAATTCAATTTCCAATCGATGAATAATTGAAAGAATTTGAATGTTAGTGATTTGATGATCAAGAGAGAATTTTCCAAAAGTAAAGTTGACCGAAAACCAAGAATCGCTTCACTCTCATAAGTTTTAACCATTTTAGTTAATCTCGTTAATTAGTTTAATTCTTAAAATTTGCTTAGTAGTAATCACTCAACTCAAAAACCCCCTTTTTACTATTTGTTTTTAAATTGACACGAAAAAAATACTACCTTCCATGTGGGATCGATCCCTACTCTCGCTACTACATACTTTTGCTATTAACTTGAGAAGGGTTAATTTGGGCGTACGCGATAAGCGCTACCAGCAAGTGCATGTTGTGTTTTGGAAACCCAAATAATCTTGGTTTTGATGTTAACAAAACTTGTTATTGTGTTGTTAATATATTTCATCAAGTATGCAGTGAATAGATCATGACTGAGAGCTTGATGATTAACAAAGAAATGAGTTGAAATAAACTGGACCAGTAGACAAAAGCAAATGTCTACTGGACCATTAGACACAACCAGTAGATCCTGACCCTGCTGATTAAATCGATCATATCACATAGCTCGAATATCGAAACGACCTTGTTCTAAAGGGGTTGGATAGCCAACTCAATCTAATACAAGTTGTATCTCAGGTCAGCAGGCCTGATTCAAAGGTTTACATGACGAATACATGTCTGCAAGAGCTTGCTGGTGGAAAGCTGAAATAACAGTGGACAGATTGGAGCAGCTGTGGTATATTTGCCATAACTCTCAGCTCGCTTATCGAAATGGTACGGTTCAGTATGTGTTGAAAGATAAGATGAAGATCTACAAATCATCTTTATAATAAAAAAAGACTGAATCAGACGTTAAGATGGCCAAAAAGCTTCTGTAAATCACGCCATGTGCAGACAAAATAAGCAAACTTACAGCAGGAGCATCACCTCGTATTTTGAGCATAACTCTCTCGTACGAACTCGAAATCGAGCGATTCTTGATTCCATGGAAAGCTAAGAGAAATGGATACAACTTTTATGTTGATCACGTTGCCCAAAAATCAACTAATCAAGAGCCATAACCAATAGAACAGAACTGCTGGCATTGGACAGCAAGGTTGGCAATAGACCTTGAGCAAGCGGACTTCAAGCAGTAGAGTTTGACCAACCAGTAGACATCGACCACTAGACCTTGACCAGTATACTCAACCAGTAGATGTAGAC
The DNA here is from genome assembly GCA_907163345.1 of Haberlea rhodopensis. Classification (NCBI taxonomy): domain Eukaryota; kingdom Viridiplantae; phylum Streptophyta; class Magnoliopsida; order Lamiales; family Gesneriaceae; genus Haberlea; species Haberlea rhodopensis. The sequence goes on from CAJQUN010000019.1 coordinate 4,025,862, forward strand.
CAGCGGACTCGACAAGTAGACCTGCTCTGCTGGAACATATCAGCAGACTTGCAGAAACAACCCAGAAGCAGAATATGACCGTTGCAATGTTTGAAAGCTTACCAAAACTGTTCCAACAGCTATATTCTTGAATCTAACGTATATATCATTACTTGAGGTTATATATACATGATTTGGAATATCAATAACAGCAGATTGAAGATTATTTCCAAGCCTACCCACTTAGGATTCAATTAGGGAACTTCAAAGAACAAATCTGCTAAATGACTAGCAACTCCACAAATCTTTTGACACCTCTTTCAGGCTTATATCGGATCTGCTACGAGATCATTTCTGCCTTTGTAGTCATTCTATTCATTGTATTTGTGAGCTAAAATAGAAGAGTGAATATTATTGTAACATTTGGTGATTTATCACAATTGGCTGAGGTCTTTGCATGTGAGACATTAAAGAACATGCTCTTTGTGAACTGTGTATGCTAAGAGTTTAGGCTTGGTATTAACCTAAGTGGGGTTGTATAACGAGATTGTTACTCAAAGTCTTCTAGTGTATCCTTCAATGAGATGGGAGAATGTGAGACGTAGAAGGATTACACCACCTTCGAACTTCCATAAACAAATGGTTGTGCATTTACTTTACTGCATTTATTTACCTTACCGATTTTACATATTTTCTTACATACCTTTAAAATATCTTTCAAATTAATCGGTTATATAGCTGGTTATGTCGAGTGTCTACCCCTCGGTTTTTGAATAAGAACTCGATATAATCTCTTGGTGCAATTATTTCAACAACACGAGCTATTGAAGCTCATAGTGATTGAATTCGGGTGTGGATTGGCAACCCACCACCGGAATCTATCCTAAGAAGTGGTATTAGAGCGGCTGGTTATTGGAAAGCATTTTAATCGATTTTAGACGAAAAACTTTTAAAGAAAACTTTCTCATTAGCATGAAATTATTTTCATAGCATAATTTTCAAAAACTTGGTGTATGAAAATTTTTAGCATAAAAATCAATTTTATTGCATTCATTTTGCATGAAAATAATTTTAAAATCTATTTTAAATGTTCAAGTTCTCGTTCAATATGTTCTAAACTCATTTTAAGTTTGAAATTGTTAATTTGAATTTTTTTTAAACAATTTTCCAAGCATACAGCTTGACTAGCAGCCTGCAGCGACTTTGGGAAAAATAACATTACTTCTTGCTCGGATGTCCAAATGACTAACCACTTTTTGCATTGCAAAATAGACTCGTATAGGATCGCATCAGTATAGGTCATGCAACCTAATTCTTCATGAGGAAAAACAGTTTATTCTACAAAGTTGGACCAAGTGTGCTGCCGCAGAAAAGATGAAATGGACATTGTTGAGTTTTGTCAAGAAATTCAAATTTGTTGCCAAGTATGTTTCATCCATCATCAAAAGAGGTTATTTTTATTCAAAAATTAAATGTGCATCGTACTTTTTTAATTTGTTTTAGCCTACCCCATTTGCCCCACTTGCTCATATTTTCAAACCTTTTAAAATTTAGTTTGAGATTTAATTCAATCTTTGAGAGGGAAATTTTTTTATTTGTCTTCTTTTTTTATTCACACAAAAAAGGGAGAAACATGTTACAATAAAAACATGGTTTAATGTTCATATTTTTATTCAAGTCTTTTTATCAAAAAGGGGGAGATTGTTGGGTTTTAGAAACCATAATAATCTTGGTTTTGATGTTAACAAAATTTGTTATTGTGTTGAAAACATATTTTATCAAGTGTGCAGTAAATAGATCATGATTAGGAGCTTGATGATTAGCAAAAAAATTGGTTAAGTAAACTGGACCAGTAGACGAAAGTAAATATCTGCTGGACTAGTAGACACAACTAGTAGACCCTCAGCGCACAATTCTCATCGCCCACAACATGGTGGCATAATAATAGTAGTTCCCTCGCCTATACGGTGGCGGCATAGCTAATATTAATCTCATTGCCCTCTATGGCGTTACAACTCATACACATCTCATCGCCCACCCATTGGCGGCATAATAATGGACTCAAAAAGTGACTCACATGTATATAGCAATTTGATCATTTTGGAGTCAAGAGATAACTCACATCACATGCAACACTTTGCTCCTTTTTGACTCAAGATGTGACTCACATGTATGTAGCACTTTGCTCCTTTCGAACTCAAGATGTGACTCACATCACATTCATCACTTTTCTCCTTTTGGACTCAACAAGTGATTCGCATGTATGTTGCACTTTGCTCCTTTCGAACTCAAGAGGAGACTCACATCACATGCAACACTTTGCTCCTTTTGGACTCAAGAGGTGACTCACATGTATGTAGCACTTTGCTCCTTCCAGACTCAAGAGGTGACTCACATCACATGCAACACTTTGCTACTTTTAACACTTATTCCTCAATGATAAAAAATCATCATATCACCACGCGCACTCAACATTGGCGGCATCACAATCCTTCGCACGCTCAATAGCGGCATCACAATAATTTATAGCACCCTTCATGTGTGCCCTCAATACTTGACACACATTAATCAACAATTATAATCATTCAATACTTATACATTTCTACATGATAATTCAAACATTACATGAATGTATTATTCATTGCACGTAACAATAATAGATTTACATATCCCCGTACGTCACAAGTACCTTATAGTCTATTTGCAAGAGTCACTCCTAGCCTTCGCCCAGAGATCCGGTGAATTATTCACTACACGCAATCAATAATTCACTATCAATTACCTGCACACAATCACATACATAAGCATGTACTCAACCTTCATAAATACCACCCCATCATGATGGTTAAACACATAAAGACTCGGGCAAAGCATACGTCCACACCTCAACAACAAAATATTTTCAACATTTTCCTTCTACCGATCGATCGGTCCTTACCTACCGATCGGTCGGCAGCCATAAAAAACGCACCTTCGCTACGCACTCCGACCGATAAATCGGTCGCCTTCACTGATCGGTAGATCCTCCCGATCGATCGGTAAGTGCCAGAATTAACATAAAACGCTACGTCCTTGCACCGATCGATCGGTACAATGTTACTGATCGATCAGTCGCTGCTATATCCAAAAATCACCATTTTCATTTCTTCAAAACCTCCACCATTCATACCACAACATCAAACAACTCGAATCCAACAATAAATAAACATCGTTGGACTCAACAATGATCTAAACACATTTTATTTCAAGAAAAACAACAAGAATCCAATATTCTTCAAAACCCACAAAACTCAACCCAACTCAAAACTATAACAAATTCCTACAAAATTACAATCAAAACAACCACGCATAAGAGATGAATGAGTTTACCCAACAATTTTCTCAAGAATCACACCCAAAAATAGAGCTCCATCTATTTTCTTCAAAAAGAAAAGAAAAGAAAAGTGGGGAAAGGGAGAAGGGGAGGGTGGCGTGAGTGAGGAGAGAGAGAGAGAGAGATAGAGAGAGAGAGAGAGAGAGAGAGAGAGAGAGAGAGGGAAGGTGAGTGAAATGATAGAACACCGAATACACTTGATATTATATAGTATCAAGGCTCCAAAAACCCGAGTCTCAAATACTCGTACCAAAACTCTTAATAACAAAATGTGTTCGATGATTTATCTCCAACTCGCTCAAAAACATCTCAAACCCCAATCCAAAACTCCCCAACTCAAAATCCCACTACCAACACGATCCCCAGGTTCAACATGCCAACGAGAATAAAATATCGAACCTTAAAATCAACAATTCCAAAACCGGATAATAATCCCCTAGAATCTCAATTCTGTAATTATTTCTTAATTACCACAACTAAAAATCACTAATGATTATGAATAATTTTGGGATTACTACAATTAATTTTTGGATATCACATGTATCCTCCACTAATCAATTTTGTCCTTGAAATTTGCACATATGTACTCAACGTACCTCACATACCACACAAACTCAAATATACAGCATCGATTCATGAATTAATGAACAAAACACCAATTGCGAGGGAAGCGACCTCAAACCAAATTCTCGAGTGGAGATATTCTCCCAAAACGAACATTGTCCACTAAAAGATGTTAACATACATCAATGTTAACTAACCAAAATCAGTCAATTAACCTTAAACCACTCTCTACTCGAATCATTCTTGATTCCATAATAGATATCACATCTATGACATCTCAATAACTTGTGATCTACAATGCACAACACACAATGATTCGAAGGAACCACCAGTATATAACAGTATACTCACACTAAACTCGGTATCTATCTCTCCCATTTCATAACAAATAATGGAACCTTACATAATTAAGGGAAAAGTTGGTACAACTACAAAACTGAGCTGTCACAACACAATTTCCTTGACACATTTATACTTATAAAGGCTCTCTTGAGGTACAATTCCAATCAAGCTCAAAAACATTATAGTGATTACACTGGGTTTACTATAACCTCTTATCTATCATCATACGATTCACCATACTCGATACCAACCATCATGATAGTGGCACAACAAGCTCACAATATTATTGCAACGTTAACTCCTCATACCTGGCTAGTTAATCTCATCCTCAGAAGGTTTATACAAAACCACCAATGTGTCATGCATTCAAACCAGGTATAAAATATCGTACCATTCTCGTACTAGTACCATCTTACAGTTCATGAATCTCATCATGAATTAATTATCGTAGTACAAACAATTAGAGATATTAGATCATTGATGTGACTAGAAATAGACACATCTATTGCGCTTAATTGTCTACGATTTGGTATGTTTTTATAGATAAATACCTAATCATATATTTGTGTATTTGTAAATTGCATTGGGGTTGACAAGATATCAAAGTAGACCAAGAAAAATGCATAAAAGTTGACCAAGACAGACGATCCATCGTACAGGAAGTAGAGATCGATCGCCTCTTTCAAGAGATCGATCACTCGCCCGAGAAAAAATGAAAAAATTAAATCTAGCGATCGATTGTTAGTAGAGTTTTGGAAACTTTGGATTCTTGATTTCTTTCCTTCCTATATGGACTCTAACCTACTCCATCAGGCTACCTATACATATATTGACGAAAATCAGACCTTAGAATCATCTAGGTAGAGTATGTAGAATAGTTTAGACTACTTTTATAATTTATCTCTCAATTTTGTTGAAGAACGCTACGAAGATCGAAGACAAGGCGGGATTGACGACCTCGACGAGCGGAGATTGGATTAGTCTTCTTTCCTTTGTTTGTATTTATCGTTTTCCTTAGATTATGTCTAGCTAGTTTTAATTCTTGGTTGAGGAAGACAAATTCTTGGATTTATTTATCTTGGGAGATTATTACTCTTTAATTATCAATTTTATTGAGTATCAAGAGATTTCTGATTACATTGATATGATTGTTATTAGGATCGGACGGAAGTGTTTAGAGGGGGGGTGAATGAACACTCCTCTAAAATTAATTCTTATTGATTTCACTCAGGTTAGTAAATGAAATCTGTTTCTTAACCAGTACTTAAGTAGAACAGCACTGAAATGAAAGTGCGGAAACGGTCTGTTCTTAGCTAATAAGAACGGTTGATGGCTATGAAATGCAAGATAGTGCGAAATGTAAGTATACGAGATATGTTTCTAGAAGTTCGAAGGCAAATCCTTATATGTCTCCCCTTCTTCCAATCAAGGAAGGATTCACTAGAAGGCTTTTAGTAATACAAATTTTTGTACAACCATGATTCAGCTGGATTTACTCCCACTACCAGACTGAAACTCCTAGTCTCTCAATCTATTCAGGCACAATTTGTCTGACAGTTAAAAAGATACCATTCTTCTATCTTAGAACAAAATACAATTGAAAGAGTGGTTTTATCTAAGCACGAATGATCCTTAAGTGATCAAATAAAACAATAAGCAGTGCTTCTGATTTGAGTATATCGATACGTTGAAATCTTTCGATGATAGCTTTCTGCTCAACTGAATGCTTGATAAAGTTGATTGAGCTTTTATGCGTTTTTGAATCTCTTGTGTCTTGTATTCATCTTTGAGCTTTTGAAGTTGCACCTATATATAATCGTCTCTGCCAACGACAATATTTCCTTTTGTGTGCAACTCTATACGCTGGTCAGTATCTGATCAAGCTGCAGTCCTCTTCTTTAGGTACTTTCCCTTCTGGTCTGTTCTTTCGGTGTTTGTCATATAGACTCTCCTTTGTCTATTTACCATTTAAGGCAATCTTCAGTCCTCGGTCTTGTTCAGCATCAAATGCACCATTAAATGCTTCAATAAATAGCCGTTGATTATTCGGACTGAAGATCGAAGCTTACTAACTTCGTCTATTCTGATCTGATATGTATCGAGCTGGTCTGGTGTGATCTTGTTGATCGATCTGGATCTGCGTCGATCTGGTCAGTCTGGTTTACATCGATCTGGTCTGATTTGAGATAGACTTTATTCTAATCTGTTTTGTCATAGGCTCGATCGGTCTGATTTACTTTGTCATCTTTAAAATCCGGAACTAACAAATTTCCCCTTTCTGATGATGACAAAACCTAGCTTCAAAATCCTCTTATAAAGTCCTTTTCTTGTAGAATATTCTTTCAGAGCGATTAAGTCTTCTTGTTCAAAATAAATGAACACTGAAATTTGTTGTTCAGATCGATTAAGTCTTTTTGTCCAAAATAAATGAACTATTCAAAATAAATGAATAAGACTGAGAATTTCGACTGAAGGACTTTTTTATTAACATGTCTGATGAATACATATACGTGTGTTATTCATTACATGCAGTTATCTATGTCGTCTTCTATTCGTGCTGGCTCCACTTATTTCTTCTTTTCCCCCTTTTTGTCAGCAGCAATCTCCTGAAGGAAATCTACGATCTGCGTAAGCTGAGCGCAAATAGCATCCAGGAAATTATCTTGAGCAAGGAGGGATTTGGCAACGATAGATTTTACGTAGGAAGCCAGCTCGATCTGTTCTTTTCTCAGACTGTTCTTATACGAAGCTTGTTGAGAGAACAGATCATTCAGACTGCGCTGGATCGTATTGATGCTCGACATCATTTTGTCCTTAAAGGAGTCAAAATTCAAAGACGAAGTCCGCTGACTTTGATGAACTTCTCTCACTCGTTGGGAGAGAAAGAGAAAGTTATCAGATAAGTCTCTTTGGGACTTGGCGATTGATGGATCATCATCAAGATAGGCTGGGACTTCTTCAAGAGGTTGCACAGCTAGGTTTTTCCCTTCTGCAGTAGAGTCTGAGGGTTGGCCGAGGTCGAGCTGTGGTGCAAAATCTTGTAAAAAGACTGAGTTAGCCGGCACAGCAGACTTGCTTTGTTTGGATCGGATCAGCTCGCTGAGACCCGCAGAGAATAGAGTCAAAAATTCTCGATCTGCAATAGCCTGCTCTGCTTAGGCTGGTGAGCTTGCTTTAGAAATTGGAGGAGAGATTGATTGGGCAGGCTTCTCTCGGTTTAAGTCCAGAATAATTTCAGACACTGCGCGTCCCACATCAACTATATCGTCTATGACAACATTCATTGGGACGGCTAAAGTGCTGATCTGAATATTAGAGCTTGAGGATGCAGAGGGAAGAGGGATGGTAGGAGGCTCCAATAATACTTCCCTGTTCTTAGCCTCTGCAGCAGACGGAGCATTAGGCAGTGGCTGCTCCGTTGTCTCAATAATTGGTGGCTCCGAACGTTGCTCTGCCACAGTCTGGCTAGCTGTTGGGTGATCCGGACTGGGAGGCCTTGTTGAAATATTGAGCCTCTGGCGATCCATGTGAACAACCATATGGAGAGTGAGAATGTCCATCTCCAGCTGAGCTATGACCGCACCGTCATCCTTGGCAGTCGGGCTGGTGACATCAAAATTTGCCTTCTTGGCTGTGATAGGTAGATTGGCAAGCCTCAGTCTGTGTTTTGCCCGGAACAGCTCTTTGTGATGCACTGCAATGCGAACATCATTAGTTTTTATGCCTTTCAAGACTTCTTGTTCCATCTTGTGCAGCCGCTTGAGTTTGCCAAAGAACAGACTGAAGTGATTGATCGTTCTGTACTCGACCCATTCATAGAATACGACCGTCAGCTCCTGTACTTTGTCTTCTACGTCTTCCATCGCAATATCAATGGATGTTTGAGCATCTGATTTGGGCTTGGAAGATACAGACTCTGTCACAATAGTTTTGCCCTTCCCAGCAACAGACGAGGGCTTAATCCCGGATTGGGTGTAGTCACCCAGTTCTTTGATTACAATTCCCTTGACAGCAGTGATATTGGTGGGGACTCGGGTCACAACCTTGGATGTAGTGGTTGGAACTTTGGATGGTTGGGCTTTGGATGGTTGAGGTGGAGCTTGGGATTTTGGGGGTGGAGCTAGGGATACAGTGGTTGCTTTGGTTGAAGGAAAGATAGTTATGGGTTTAGGGTTTAAGGTTGCTAGGGGTTTGGTGATTTGGGTTCGTGGCTTCTTTGGTGGAGGTTTGGTGGGGGATGAAGTTGTAGAAGTATATTGTTGTGAAAAATCCCTTACCGCAAGCGCACGGTAGTCAAGTTTTAGTATAAAAAGATGTCGAACCCACAGAGATTGATTAAATAGTTAAATCTAAGTACTGAATTAAAATAATCTTTGCTTTATTTAGAGAATCGAATAGTTGAGTGTTATGCGAATAATAAAAATTAATTAACTAACGATGATCAAATACTGAGTTGAAAAGAAATCAGTTGGAGACGAATCTAGGAGTACGATTTCACTTGTTCATCCACTACACTTATCATTCCTTGATTTCCATGTTATGGATTTTCTAGTTTACTAGCCGAGAATTCTTATTTGTTTCTACTCCATCTCCCGAGTGTCAAGCAGAAGTAATTATCTAACATCAATCTTGATATCCCTATCTAAGATTAATTATCAAACAATTGTAAAAGCGCAGTAATTCCTTTGACCACTTTTATGGAGTTATAGGCCTTCCGAACAATATAACTACCACGATACGAATTCCTTCTTTCCTATTCACAACCCCCTCTCCCGAGTGATAGATCATGTGATATCCCCGAAATGATTAATTGCAATTGGGCATTAATTGTGTTTATATGATTAATTATGGTGGTAATTAATTATGTGCTGGAATTATTTATCTTATTGAAATGCTTAGTCACATGATAGGGTGACCCGGGAGGGCATTTCAGGGTGCATGTTGTACATGTTTGGGAAAATGGTTATTAGCATGATTTATTTGCCATGGTTAGCAATTAATTGGAAATCATGAGCTTAATTGGTATTTTGGTGCATTTTGGTGAAATGCCTTTTTAATATCATGTTGGGATGTTTAATACATCATGTTAGTTGTGGGGATGCAATTGGACTTGTTTTAAAACCTTTGCCCCCCACCTTTAGCAAAACACTTTTCATTTTCCCCCAAAATCACTTCCCACAAACCCAAACCCTTCCTTTTTCTCTTCATTTTCGTTTTTGAGCTTTGGGGTGAAGAGAAATTCTTGCAAAAAGTTGATTTGTGAAGTTTATTGGGAGATTTGAGGTCCCCAAGAGGTATGGATGCCTCCATGTCATTTTTGTTGTGTTTGGTTTAGTTTTGATATGGTTTTGAATGATTTTGAATTGGGTTTGTTGTGGGTTGGTGTTGTTTTGGTTAAGGGTTGGATTTATGCTTGTTTTGAGGTGTATTTTGGAGGATTATGATGTTATTTTGTTGTGGGTTTTGATGGTTAAGTTTTGGTATGGATTGGGAAGGTTTTGGTGTGCTTTAATGGTGAAAATCGCGAGTCTGTGCGAGGCGATCGATCGCCTGAAATGAGGCGACCGATCGCCGATGGGCAGTACCAAAATCGTAGAGTAGGCGATCGATCGCCTGAAATGAGGCGACCGATCGCCGAGAGGCAGTAGCCAATTCATGGGTTAGGCGATCGATCGCCATGTTTGGCGCGATCGGCGATCGATCGCCTCAGCGAAGCGATCGATCGCCAGCTGTAGAATTTTGAAAAATGATTTCTTTTGACGAATTTTTGGTATTCGACTATTATTTGGCTTCTAATATGGGGTTGTGTGATTGTGTAGAACCATCCCAGGTAGCAACGCAACCAAGGAACTGAAGCCATATCAATTCCACTTTTGGAAAGGTACGTAGAGGACGTACGGGCACCCAACGATACATGTATCTAGTATACTCATTGTTATGCATTATGGATGCGAGTATATATGTGATTATGCATTGTGGATGCAAATACATGTTGAATTATGCATGATGATTGTATATGCATATGATGGTTATTGGTGCACATCCCATGAGTCGTGGTCATCCCTTGATGATTTTAATGCTTGCCGCTATTTGGTTTGTTTCCGCTAAATGTGAAGCGAGGGGTGGGAGCGCCGCATGTCACATTTGAGCGTGGTTATCATATAGGGCGAGGAAAGAATATTTGCCGCTCAATGTGAAGCGAGGGGTGGGAGCGCCGCATGTCCATTGAAGCGAGGTTATTCTATGCCGCCTATATGTAAATAAGTGAGGGGCATTAAAATACATTGTGATGGACAGACTAGGGATTGGTGACTGGTATTTGGTTTTGATGAGATGGTATTGTGTCATGACATGTCTAGACCATTAAATAATCTATTGATTATACTCATGAGTTATGGTACAGGGGCAACCAAACTGGAAGCGTTTTGAAATGCATGGGAAAACAGGAAGTGTTTTATTGTGATTTATGCATTTACGCTTTATATTCATATTGTGTTGAATATGAATGATATTATTGCTCATATTTGGGGGTTGTCCTTGTAGGTACACTTTTGGCATGATAAGAAGGGCTAAGCGGGTTGAGGTGGTGAGCTCGTGAAGAATTCTTTTGAGAAAGGAAGGACATGATCGATTTTGTATAGTATCTACTCTAGGAGTTGTGTAAAGCTATAATTGATAACATTCTTTTGATTTGGGAATGTAACTAATCCATTGATAGTCCTCATTTTGGCATGTAATTCTTAAGGCTCATAGTCTCAACACGATTATTTTACTCTGATCATTTATATTAGCTCTAATTATGCCTTTAATCCGCACTTAAGGAACTAGGGTCCTTACAGATCACGAATATAAAATCATTCAATCCATGGCCAATAGATTAAAAGCATTAAGAACAGGAAAACATAAATAACCATACGGAAATCCAAATAAACTTCAATCAATTCATAATAAGCGTAGTTTCAAAACAAGCTACATCGTCTCCTAGAAAATAAAATTAGCTCATGCTAGAAGTATTCAAACACATAGACATGTTTAAATAACCCATAAAAATTGCTAAAAGTTTAGAGATACAAAACGAATTGGACGCTATTCTTCGATCTCCGATGAACGCCGCCGTCTCGTGATGAATTCTCTACTTTTTGCTCCGAGCCGTCATCGTTATTTTTCTCCGTTCTTCAACCCTAGCCTCCTTCTCTCCAAAAGTGTGTCTAAGTCTGAATGAATCCCCAAAATCCTCCTTGTAAAACCTTTAAAAGTCCCGTGCATCAAATAAGGAAAGCAGTCCAAAATTTCCAAAATTCATCAGGCGTAATGACGCCTCCGAAGTGGCGTAGTTACGCCTGTCGATGTGTCAAAAAATCTGGCTTCCCGCGTGACAGGCGTAATGACGCCTCCAAAGTGGCGTAGTTACACCTATAAAAATTCTCAAAAGCCGTGGGCTAGGCGTAGTTACGCCTGAATGAGGCGTAGTTACGCCTCAAAGTAGGCGTCTTTATGCCTGTTGACATGATTGAAAGTGTAGATTTTTGGCTTCAATTCATCCGTTCTTTCCGCCATTTGCACCCTTTTTAGTCCACAAAACATGTATTTACCTGGATTCCTGCAAAACAACACAGAACAAAACCAAAAGCATAATTCTGATCGAAAACTAACACTAAACCATGCAAAATAAGAAGAAATATAAGTGTATAAAATACACTTATCAAACCCCCTAAACTTAAACTTTTGCTAGTCCCGAGCAAAACAACAACAAAAACAAAACAAAAACAAATCAAAACTAAACTGACACGAAAAAAAAACGCACAAAACAAAGTTTTAAAACATTCCAATTGTGTAGGCCTCAGAAGTATTCAAACATGCATATCACTTTCTCGAGAATTCTCACGCGTGTGTGTGCTACCATTTCCATTTAATCATTAAGTCAAACTGCTATTTACTCACACAAATCAATAGGTCTTTGCAAGGTATAGGTTCAAATTGCATTGTTCAAAAAAATAGAGTGTAGATTTGATGAATGCTAACAATGCAACAAGACTACGTAATGAGATGCTCATATGTGAATGTCAAAACCATGTTTATTACAAGTGTTTCTCGAGTGTCATAGGTTCACTATTCATAACCTTCTCCACTAGTATATTAGACAAATGTGGCTTGGTCAATAGGTCTTAATAAGCTTGTAACGTTAGGCTTTGGCTCATGGCTTCAAAAAAAAGATAGGCATTTCAAAACAAGAGAGTAAGTCATATTAACTATGTTGCGCACTCTCATCTCAAATTCGATTCCTTCTATTGATGATTCATCATTTTTTTTTCTTTTCAATTCACCCTCCTTTCTCATCCGCCTCATCATTCACCTCATTATTTTCTCATTCTTTCCATCACTTATTTCTTCACCTCTTCAACAATCTTTTTGTGCATTCATTCCCTTTTTGTTTTTTTTCATTGTTATCCCCCTTCTATTTTTCAATTAGGAAAATGGGGGATATTTGAAATTTTAAAGTGCAATATGGGTCTTACTCACTTGAGGGTAGGAAATAGTGTATAAGCTTTCAACAAGGTGGTCGATGTGGGATTTGGAAATGATGCCGAATGGAGGTTATTATGTGCCTAAGCACATGCCATTCGATTTTCACTAAGCTCAAAAGGGTAGCTAGGGATAAAATGATGTATTTCGGTGGCTTCAAAGGCTCAAACGAATCAAAAATTGCCTAAATCATTCCTAAGCCACATATGTCTGTATTTCGCCTCAAAGATTACTATAGTAAGTTCTATACTACTCTTAAATTACAAATAACTTACATGATTTGACCAATGTGCTCAGTTGCATCTGAAAACCATGGTAATGTCAATAAAAATTTGAATGAGATTCTAAAAGGTAATGCAACCAATTCAATCCCATTCTTTTATATTTAAGCTCAAAAGGGCTACTATGGCAATTTTCTATGAAAGAATCAAGGCCCAAATTATCAAGAATTGCCTATAACGTTTTTGTGTTCGTTCAAATCATCATTGATTAATCAAATGGTCATGGTCTCTAGTGCAAGAATATTTGGAACTCAAGAGCAACATGAAAACATGACAAGTCAACTCAATTTTTTCATCATTGGCCTCAACTGACTCGTAATACAACTTATGACACTCAAAACTCAACAGACTCTAAATCACGACAAAACCAAACAAAATGAGGAAAACAAACAAACAAAAGAAACATAAATCCAAGTAGTTTGAATAGTTCAAAGTACCCCCTAAACTTAGAAATGTGCATTGTCCTCAATGCATACACATGAAGAAATAAATAGAACGATGCACATACCTAAGTGATGACCGTCAGTGGTCATCGTCATCCATATCGTCGGGGGACGGTTGTGGAAAAGGTGCTGGCTGGAAAGTCGGCGGCTGTGGAAACGCTCGATGAGGAAACTCCTGAGTGAGGGCCGATGTGAAATCCACGACAAAGTTCATGTAGGTGTCTTGGCGCTGCTGGAACGCCTCTTGGCGCTGCATGTAAGCCTCATGACTTTGGTAGAAATCAGCCCATTGGTTAGCTTGAGCCGCTACACTTTGCTCCAAATCCGTGAGTCGGTGAACAAGAGTGGGAAGGTCCGAGAGTGGTTCAGATTCATCTGTGGCCCACTGGAAGCCTCGGCTTGGCTAGAAGATGGGGGGCGTCGCCTTCGAGAATATCTAGTCAACATTATCGACTTTTGAATTTTCAATCGCTCTTCTTCAGGGCCCCATCACACCCCCGCATAGTGGCACAGATCAGTAATAAGCATGGGATGTGGGAAGCCCAAAGTCGTTGCCCCCCTGCAAGCAAACTCGATCGAAAACTGGAGAAGAAGCCCTAAATCAATAGACATCCCAGTCACAATAGCGTATAGCAATAAAGCTCTGTCCTTGGTGACATCTGTGGCGTGCAGAGCCGGCTTAAGGCGTGCCTTGATGAAGGCAAACCATAACTTCTTGGCTTTCAGTGCCGAGGCTTGAAAATTGACGAATTTGTCTTGATTCATCCTCCAGCGGGCATTGGGGCCACACAACCTCAGAATGACTTCATTATAGTCGATGGTTCCGTTAACAAAGGTAGTGTAATCATCCCCATCCACATCGTGTATCTCAAAAAGTGTGTTGATCGTGTGGCGGTCAAATGCTACCATATGTCCCCTAACCAAGACCTTAAACTCTTCATGGCGCACAGAGAGGTTGGCATAGAATTCCCGGACGACCGGTTGCACGGCATCATTAGGCTCTTTTATAAATTCACCCCACCCACGAGCTATTGCATTTTGGATGATGGGGTGTCGGGGCTCCGCTAAATCAAACCCACGCTCGCTTATCCAAGGCCGAGCTAATTCTGTCTTATAATTGGCCTCAGCATCCATGTTCCAGAATTTGTGGGCGTCAAACGACCACGATGAAGCGGCGGGTTCTTTCCATTTGGATGTGCTCCCCTTTGGTTTCTTGTTGGGTGCCATAGATAATTCCAATAAACCAACACAACAATAACCCAATTTGGCTAATTCACCCCCTCAACACAACTCCAATACGACAATGCATAAAAATGTTCACCCCGATTCAACTTCTCAACATTCACCTCAACTCCAATCTATATATCACACAATATTTCCACCTTTGCTTGCACAATCTCAATAATCATGAAGGATTAAGACTTACCAACCCCTAGATGAAGAAATTTCGATTTGGTTGGCTAAGCAAGACCACTTTTTTGCAACCCCCTAAACTTGCTTCCTTGCACCAATAGACTCCAATAACCTGCAATTAATCGATAAAAATATGGACTTTAGAGGTGGGATAGCTTAATTAAGAGAGATTGAAGAGAAACAATTGGAATTGAAAAATTGAGGGGAAGAGGCGTGAGTTAGGGTTGAAGGAGAGGAAAAATTTTGAAGAAGGATGCGCAGATTCAGAGTTAAAATACGCGAGGCGTAATTACGCCGCTTGAGAGGCGTAATTACGCCTCGCCTATGGCTTTGAAATTTTTTCTAAAAAATGGTAGGCGTAACTACGCCAAAAACAGCCGTAGTTACGCCTACGCTACGGCATTTCAAGAATTTCTGAAAATTTGACAGGCGTAATTACCCCACAAAGAGGCGTAGTTATGCCTGTCCTACGGCATCTCAAAATTGCAAAATATTTTTCAGGCATATTTACGCCTTGAAAGGCGTAAATACGCCATTTTTTTTAATTAAATAAAAATAAAATAAGGATACAGGATTCGGGTTGCCTCCCAAAAAGCGCTTAGTTTATAGTCCTCAGCCCGACTGTCTTCCATCCCTTCACTTAGGCTCGCTCATATGAACCTCGTCCACGTCTCTTACTTCTTCCCCAAAATAATGCTTCAAACGCTGCCCATTTGCTTGAAATGTGTGACCGTCATCGCATTTCAGTTCAATTGCTCCATATGGGGTCACTTTCTCAATAGTGAACGGCCCAGACCATCGTGACTTCAACTTTCCTGGAAATAGTCGGAGACGAGAGTTATATAGAAGCACTTTCTGACCAGGAATAAACTCTCTTCTCACGATTTGCTTGTCATGCCAATTCTTCGTTTGCTCCTTGTAAATCTTAGCATTTTCGTACGCTTCATTACGAAACTCATCCATCTCAGTGAGCTGTAGCAACCGTTGCTCACCAGCAGCCTTCAAATCAAAGTTCAGTTTCTTTATGGCCCAGAAAGCCCGATGTTCCAACTCTACCGGTAAGTGGCATGCTTTCCCAAAGATTAGACGATATGGGGACATCCCTATGGGAGTTTTGAATGCAGTTCGGTATGCCCATAATGCATCATCCAATTTCAGAGCCCAATCCTTTCGGTTAATACTGACAGTCTTTTCAAGAATTAGCTTAATTTCTCGGTTAGAAATTTCGGCTTGGCCATTAGTCTGTGGATGATAAGCCAATGCAATCTTATGCCTCACAGTGTATTTCGTCATCAAAGCACTGAAGATCTTGTTACAGAAGTGGGTCCCTTCATCACTTACAATCGATCTCGGAGTACCAAACCGTGTAAAGATGTTCTTTTGCACAAACTTGACCACGACATGAGCGTCATTAGTCGATGTGGCAATCGCTTCAACCCACTTAGCAACATAGTCCACTGCTAGCAAAATATATGACTGCCCACAAGATGGTGGAAAGGGGCCCATGAAATCAATACCCCATACATCGAAGATTTCTAATTCCAAGATATTTGTCAACGGTATCTCATGGCGTTTAGAAATATTACCAATGCGCTGACAACGATCACACGTCTTCACCAAAGTATAACTGTCTCGATGTAGCTCTGGCCAATAGAAACCCGATTGAAGCACTTTTGCTGCTGTCCTTGCTGCTCCAAAATGTCCTCCATAAGGTCTGGAGTGACACTTTCCAAGAATCTCTCTTGATTCCTTCTCAGTTACGCATCTCCTGACAATTTGGTCTGCATAGCGTCTGAATACATACGGTTCATCCCAGTAATAATTCTTCACATCATGAAAGAACTTCTTCCTTTGCTGATAAGTGAGGTCTGGAGGCAATATACCACACGACAAATAATTAGCAAAATCAGCAAACCACGGGGTTTTAGTACATACCTCAAAGAGATGTCCATCAGGAAAGTTCTCTTGTATGACTCCATGATCCATTTGATCCTCCAACTCCAAACGAGATAAGTGATCTGCTACTTGATTTTCACTGCCCTTTTTATCCAAGATCTCGAAATCAAACTCTTGTAGCAACAAGATCCATCGAATCAACCGGGGTTTCGCATCCTTCTTTGCAAAAAGATAACAAATCGCTGCATGATCTGTGTAAACTATGACCTTTGTCCCGATCAGATATGCTCTAAACTTGTCGAATGCAAACACCACAGCTAGCATCTCTTTCTCGGTGGTCGTGTAATTCTGTTGGGCTCCATCAAGAGTTCTACTTGCATAGTAAATCGCCCTAAAAATCTTGTCTCTCTTTTGCCCCAATACTGCTCCCACAGCATAGTTGCTGGCATCACACATTAAAACAAATGGCTCCTTCCAATCCGGCACTATGATGATTGGTGCAGATATAAGTGCTTTCTTTAGCCTGTTAAATGTCTGCAAACACAAATCATCAAAGACAAAAGGTGAGTCTTTTTCTAACAAATTACACAAGGGCTTAGCTATTTTAGAAAATTCTTTAATAAAACGGCGATAAAACCCGGCATGTCCAAGGAAGCTCCTAATAGCCTTCTCATTGTTCGGAGGTGGAAGCTTCTCAATTGCAACCACTTTTGCTCTATCCACTTCAAGTCCTTGAGATGACACCTTATGGCCAAGGACAATACCCTCTTGCACCATAAAGTGACATTTCTCCCAATTTAACACGAGGTTCTTTTCTTGGCAGCGCTGTAACACAAGAGATAGGTTATGCAAACAATGGTCAAAAGAGGAACCAAATACCGAAAAGTCATCCATGAAGACTTCAAGGATCTCCTCCACCATATCTGAAAATATCGCCATCATGCACCGTTGAAAGGTAGCAGGTGCGTTGCATAAACCAAAAGGCATTCTTAAACGCAAAGGTGCCATATGGACAGGTAAATGTTGTCTTCTCTTGATCCTCAGGGTCTATGGCAATTTGATTGTACCCTGAATAGCCATCTAAGAAACAATAATAACAATATCCGGCTAACCTGTCGAGCATCTGATCAATAAATGGAAGAGGGAAGTGGTCCTTCCTTGTGGCCTTGTTGAGTTTCCTATAGTCAATGCAAACTTGCCACCCCGTCACAGTTCGAGTTGAGATCAACTCATTATTGTCATTTCTTACCACTGTCATCCCTCCTTTCTTTGGCACCACCTGTACTGGGGAAACCCATGCACTATCTGAAATAGCATAAATAATCCCAGCATTTAACAATTTAAGCACTTCTGCTTTTACTACCTCCTTCATTGCTGGATTTAACCGCCTTTGATGATCAATGGAGGGAACGAAGGAATCCTCCATAAGTATTTTATGCATGCATGATGTGACTAGAAATAGACACATCTTTAGTGCTTAATTGTCTACGATTTGGTAGGTTTTGATAGATAAATTGATACGTATGCTACCTAATCGTATGTTTGTGTAATTATAGGTACAATCGAAGAAAACCTGCTAAAAACGATGTGTAAAGACCAAGAAGAGACATGGACATGACAAGGACTCAAAGTTGATCAAGAAAAGGGCAAAAACGTAATTTTGGAAGTGGCAATCGACGCCCGGAAGTGGCAATCGATCGCCTATGGACAGAAACATTTTCATCAAATTTGAAGAGTCAGCGATCGATCGCGAAGAAGTGGCGATCGATCGCCAAAGTCTACTGGAGCTCGGCGATCGATCGCCACTTTATAGCGATCGATCGCCTTAAGGATTTTTCCGAAAAAAAATAATGCAGCGATCGATCGCCACATTCAAGGCGATCGATCGCCGAAGAGTCCGGAAATTAGGAAATTAGGTCTTTTACCATGTTTAGAAGATTGTAACCTATTTTATCAGCCACCAACCCCCATAACTCGAATGATTCAGTTCTTAGGCATAGTTTTTGATAGTTTTTCATACTCTTAGAATTTTTGGAGATTTTAGATTAATTTGTTTTCAAGTTTTCTTCAAGAACAACGAAGAACGGAACCGGAATCGACAAGCCGGAATCGTGATTTATATTAGTAATTTCTTTTCCTTTATTTATTTAATGTTTTCCATTGAATTTTTATTGATTTTAGATTTAATTATGCTAGGCTAAAAACCTTTGATTCTTGGTTGAAGGGATACCTGCTTTTGGAATTGAACCTTTTATGAGAAGTTGGTTTGATTGTTGAATTATATTTCAATTTCAATTTGTTTCTCAAATTTCGAATTCCATGATTGTTGTGTTTGTGTATTAGACCGATCACCTAATATTCAATTGCATAATCGATAGTTTGTTAAGAAACAACTAAGATCAATAATTAACCGGTTGTAGGTGTTGTTGAATTCTTAGGAGAAACGGTTGAGTAATCAATTTTAACGGCTGTAGTTTCCATTGATTAGATTTATCGAACTCATTAGTTTTTAAAACTATCATTGATTTAATCATTAACGGCTGTAGTGGTGATTAGAGATTTGGTAAGGGTTGAATTGAATGCTGTTTTCTCTTTGACTACGAATAAGATGAGTAGGAATTGAATTTCCAATCGATAGATAATTGAAAGAATTCAAATGTTTTGATTTGATGACTAAAAGATAATTTTCCAAAAGTACGGTTACCCGGAAACCAAGAATCGCTTCACTCTCATAAGTTTAATCATCTTAGTAATCTCGTTAATTAGTTTAATTTTAGAATTTGCTTAGTAGTAATCATTCTTCCTAAAATCCCCTTGTTACTATTCGTTTTTGGCACGAAATAAATTTACCTTCCCTGTGAGATCGATCCCTACTTCCACTACTACATTTTTTTGTCATTAACTGAAGAAGGGTTAATTTGGGCGTACACGATAAACGCACACCAAATTTTGGCGCCGTTGCCGGGGAAGGCAACATTTATTTGTGTCGATTTTTTTTATTTTTATCCCGCATTACTACTTTGGTTTGTTAATGAGTACAGGTGAATTGTTCAATCACGAAGATAACTGTCACTACGATCCTGAGATTGAGAGGACGCTACATCAGAGAAGGAGAGAAGCAAGGCTGCTTGAAGAAGAAGAGAGGTCCATGATGGCTGCGAATCAAAGCTTGAGGCAGCTGGCGAATCCTAACTTGGATCAACAACCGCTCTGCATCAGTTTCCCTGCTCTGGCCAATAACGTAAACTTCGAACTTAAATCTGGTTTAATTCACTTATTGCCAGCTTTTCATGGTCTTGTGGGAGAAAACCCACATAAGCATCTGATGGAGTTCCACGTGGTGTGCACTACCATGAAGCCAACCGGAATCACTGAGGATCAAATAAAGCTAAGAGCATTCCCATTTTCTCTAAAGGACGCTGCAAAAGACTGGCTCTTCTACTTACCATCCGGATCGATCACTACGTGGACTGACTTACAAAGAGTATTCCTAGAAAAGTACTTCCCAGCTTCAAGGGCAACGAACTTGAGGAAAGAGATATATGGTGTGAAGCAGCTCTACGAGGAATCACTACACGAGTACTGGGAGAGATTCAAGAAGTTGTGCGCAAGTTGTCCACAACACCAGATAAGTGAACACCTTCTCATCCAATACTTTTATGAAGGTTTACTTTCTTCTGACAGGAACTTAGTGGATGCGGCAAGCGGAGGAGCATTTATAGATAAACAGCGGAGGAAGCTAGAAGGTTGATAGCTAACATGGCAGCCAACTCCCAACAATTCGGATCTGTGCGCTATGGACAACCGCAAAGAAAAGAGGTAAACGTATCAAACTTAGAACAACAACTGATAGACCTCACTTTTCTTGTGCGTGGTATGGCAGGTGGAAATGTAGGAAAGACGAAGCCGTGTGGAATCTGTTTGGCTGCGAACCATTCCACAGACGCATGCCCCTCACTACAAGAGACAACCACGGAGAACGTGAATGCTGTGGGAGGATTCCCAGGGCCACCACAAAGGAATTATGACCATCTACCAAACAACTACAATCAAGGGTGGAGGGACCATCCGAACCAAGGCTATGGGAACCCACAGATGCACCAACCTCAACCCTATAGACCGCCATATCAGCGACTTCCACCACCGCCAGTGCACCCTCCTTCTGACAGGTTAGAACATAGCATTAAAATTATTGCTGAAAATAGCTTACAATTCAACAGGAGACGAGGGCAAGCATCCAGAGCTTGACGACGCAGATGGGACAATTGGCAACTTCAATCAGCAAGATCGAAGCAAGGATTTCAAATGGACTGCCGTCACAACCAGAGATGAACCCCCGGGAAAATGTGAGTGCTATCACAGTGAATGTGAATGAAGATGCAGCTGAAGAAAAGGTGGTACTGACGCCACCCCAAAAAGAAGAGATAACGGAGACAGAGACAGATGTTGAAGAGCCAATGCAAGGGGAGGAACCACGAGGTGAGTTCCCTAAACTTTCTGAATATAAAGAACCACCCCCTTTCCCCCAAGCATTGAAGGACAATAGGAAAGGTGCCGGACTCAAAGGACTCTACGAGATGAGTCCACGCTGCAAAGAGCAAGTCCCATTGCATGAAACAGTGAAAGAGGATCGAAGCAAGGAACACAAGGGGCAGCCCAAGGTCGAGCTCAATGACAATGTTTCGGCGGATAACCAAAGAAGCATCCCCATTAAATGCAAGGACCCAGGTATGTTCTTTATCCCATGTGAGATTAGAGGTATTAAGATTGAGAAGGGTATGCTCGATTTAGGATCGTCCATAAATGTCATGCCTTACTCAATGTACTCTCAACTGAAAATGGGACCTTTAACCAGAAATAGCGCAGTTATTCACTTAGCTGATAAATCCACGGTCATACCTAAGGGGATAATAGAGGACGTAGTGGTGCATGTAAAGAACTTGGTCTTCACAGCCGATTTCTATGTCTTAGACATGAGAAATGGTGATCCGTCTAGTCTAATTATTTTAGGAAGACCATTCTTGAAATCATCAAACTCAGTAATCAATATGAATAGCGGTTTGATAACCATGGAGTCTAATGGTGAAATTGAAAAATTCAACATGTATGAACCCATTAAACCTCTTGAGCATTCTAGTTACGCTATTGATGTACATGATGATTATGATTCTGATTTTGATAATGATGAGTTGTGGGAAATGGGAAAGGCTACTGATGGCCTTGACGAGAAGAGAGGTATGGATCCTCCTCCTGTGCATACTGTTCATACTATTGCTGCTTTATCTACTCATGATACTGCTGACCCTCTTATGTCTCACTTGCAGGATCGTACCAATGGAAAGAAGCATCCTCCGGATCGACCATGTCAAGCACGTGCCGAAGGAGTAAGGACTGAGGACGACCACTTAAAGGGCAACAAGCCGAAATACCGAGGAGTGAAGAAGATATTGAGGTGGTTAAGGAAGGATAGAGCAACACTGCATCAACCACCTTGATAGAGGGATAGCGTCGGGCCACCGACGTTAAACAGAGGCGATGCTTGGGAGGCAACCCAAGGGGAGTTAGTTTCCCTTTTACCCTTTTAGTTTTATTGCTTTCGTAGTTTAACTTTTCTTTTCTCTTGTCTTTTTGCCTTACATTGGGGACAATGTAAGATTTAAGTATGGGGGAGGGATTAGTGGCTTGTTATTGTTTTCTTATTTCAAAAATACAAAAAAATTGAAAAATTTAAAATTTTGAGCTCATAGTTAGTAATGAACACATGCTTAGAATCACTAGCCCATGATGAAACCTAATTGATGGCATGCATGCTTTTGAACATAGGTAAATTGTTAACTTTGGAACACTTTGAACTCTAATGCAAAGTGTACTTTAACTTAGTAAGTTGAATATTTTGAGCATTATTGTCATGGCTTGTGAAGTGTGCATAGCTTAGTGAAGATTGTGTGAACTTTGTAATAGTCTTAAGAAGTCTCTAATACATGCTAGAACTTAACTACATGCTCTTTGAGGCGTATGTCTAGACTACTTGCAAACATGAAAGTGATATAGGCGATCTTTGATGCGTTTGTGCCTTTCAAGCCTACCATGTAAACAAAATCATTCTCTAGTACCTATTTTGAGCCTTAAATGTAAAAGAATGGTAGTATGCTAAGCATACTAAAGACCCCCATTCAACATTTCTTGACTAGCTTATCATCCTACCCTTTAAGCCTAAATGTGATTTTAATCCATACCTTTTAAGGGAGTATGATGTATTTCATTCAAATGCACTTGGGAATCATTGAAGTATATTTGTGAGCTTAATTGTCAAAAGAATGGAATGCATGAAAGAAAAAAGGATGCCTTGAAAAAAAATAGATAAAAATATGACTCCAATGGGAGCCAAGGCACAAAAGAAGAAAAGTGTTGAAATAAACCTTGTGAAAAAGAACAAAGTTGAAAAATTCATACAAGAAGAGAAGTTTTTAGTGTGCATTTCATCATACTCTCTTGTTTGAATATCCTTACCCTTTCTTTCATAAGCCAATACCTAGGCCAAGCTACAAGCTAATAAAGACCTATTTGATTTGTGTTTACAAAGTAGCTAAGATAGTGGAGAAGAGTGTGCAAGTGAGCTTATACTTGTGTTAGTGTATGACTTGAACTATTATGACTTTGCATATTTTGGATCTATAAGTTGTACACAGCACTTGTTTATGACCACACACACGTTCACTACTTCGGTGGGTACGAAATGTTTAGGGATTGAACTTGTTCCACTGTTAACTTTTCACCGCCGTTCATTATTATGCATGTTAAAATTGTTGAGGCATTAAAGTGAGGACAAGTTGCTTTGTTATGAATCTATGAGCCAACCAAAAATATTGTAGTTTATTTGTTTACTCGAGGTCGAGTAAAGAGTAAGTATGGGGGAGTTTGATGTGACTAGAAATAGACACATCTTTAGTGCTTAATTGTCTACGATTTGGTAGGTTTTGATAGATAAATTAATACGTATGCTACCTAATCGTATGTTTGTGTAATTATAGGTACAATCGAAGAAAACGAGCTAAAAACGATGTGTAAAGACCAAGAAGAGACATGGACATGACAAGGACTCAAAGTTGATCAAGAAAAGGGCAAAAACGTAATTTTGGAAGTGGCAATCGATCGCCCGGAAGTGGCAATCGATCGCCTATGGACAGAAACATTTTCATCAAATTTGAAGAGTCAGCGAGCGAACGCGAAGAAGTGGCGATCGATCGCCAAAGTCTACTGGAGCTCGGCGATCGATCTCCACTTTATAGCGATCGATCGCCTCAAGGATTTTTCCGAAAAAAAATAATGCAGCGATCGATCGCCACATTCAAGGCGATCGATCGCTGAAGAGTCCGGAAATTAGGAAATTAGGTCTTTTACCATGTTTAGAAGATTGTAACCTATTTTATCAGCCACCAACCCCCATAACTCGAATGATTCAGTTCTTAGGCATAGTTTTTGATAGTTTTTCATACTCTTAGAATTTTTGGAGATTTTAGATTAATTTGTTTTCAAGTTTTCTTCAAGAACAACGAAGAACGGGAACCGGAATCGACAAGCCGGAATCGTGATTTATATTAGTAATTTCTTTTCCTTTATTTATTTAATGTTTTCCATTGAATTTTTATTGATTTTAGATTTAATTATGCTAGGCTAAAAACCTTTGATTCTTGGTTGAAGGGATACCTGCTTTTGGAATTGAACCTTTTATGAGAATTTGGTTTGATTGTTGAATTATATTTCGATTTCAATTTGTTTCTCAAATTTCGAATTCCATGATTGTTGTGTTTGTGTATTAGACCAATCACCTAATATTCAATTGCATAATCGATAGTTTGTTAAGAAACAACTAAGATCAATACTTAACCGGCTTTAGGTGTTGTTGAATTCTTAGGAGAAACGGTTGAGTAATCAATTTTAACGGCTGTAGTTTTCATTGATTAGATTTATCCAACTCATTAGTTTTTAAAACTATCATTGATTTAATCATTAACGGCTGTAGTGGTGATTAGAGATTTGGTAAGTATTGAATTGAATGCTGTTTTCTCTTTGACTACGAATAAGATGAGTAGGAATTGAATTTCCAATCGATAGATAATTGAAAGAATTCAAATGTTTTGATTTGATGACTAAAAGATAATTTTCCAAAAGTACGGTTACCCGGAAACCAAGAATCGCTTCACTCTCATAAGTTTAATCATCTTAGTAATCTCGTTAAATAGTTTAAGTTTAGAATTTGCTTAGTAGTAATCATTCTTCCTAAAACCCCCTTGTTACTATTCGTTTTTGGCACGAAATAAATTTACCTTCCCTGTGAGATCGATCCCTACTTCCACTACTACATATTTTGTCATTAACTGAAGAATGGTTAATTTGGGCGTACACGATAAACGCACACCAATGCACAAAGACGGGCTTATCCCCTTGATATCAGAAATCGACCAACCCAAAGCAGATTTATATGTCCTCAATACACGTAATAATTTATCCTACTCTAAAGAACAAAGAGATGAAGATATAATTACCGGGTATGTCGAATTCTCACCCAAGAAGGCATATGTAAGGTGGGCCGGTAGTTCTTTCAGTTCCGAGCTCGCCTTCTTATCTTCTTTGACTGATGTATCTCGTACATCTTCCTCTTTTCCAGCAGTGTTGTTCTCCTTAGGCAAGCTCTTAAGTGCTTCCACTTGCTCAGCAAGATCAGGTTCAGTTGCATCCACTTTCATAATAGAGTTGACCATGCAATTCTCCAATGGATCCTCCGGTATTGCTCCTACTTCAAAGTTATGCACACATGAGTCAATAACATCCAAAAACTTGCAAGTACTTACCTCGTCAGGTCCCTTGAGAGCCTTGTAAATATTGAACATGACTTCTTCTCCTCCAACTCTCAAGGATAATTCTCCTCTTTGGACATCGATAAGTGCCCTGCCTGTTGCTAAGAATGGTCTCCCCAAAATTAATGGAACATCTCCATCTTCCTCCATGTCTAGAACCACAAAATCTGCAGGGAAAATAAATTTGTCCACCTTCACAAGCACATCTTCAATTATCCCTCTAGGATATGTGAGAGACATATCCGCCAATTGCAATGTGATTGTAGTAGGCTTTACTTCACCAAGCCTTAAACTCCTGAAAACAGATAAAGGCATTAAATTAATACTTGCACTAAATCACATAACGCCCTATTAAATGTAGAACTACCAATAATACAAGGAATAGTAAAACTCCCTGGATCTTTCAATTTTTGTGGTAGCTTCTTTTGGAGGATTGCACTACATTCTTCTGTGAGATTCACGGTTTCAAATTCCTCAAGCTTCCTCTTTCGTGCCATTATATCCTTCATAAACTTTGTATAATTAGGCATTTGTTGCAACGCCTCGGCAAAAGGAATATTTATGTGGATTTTCTTGAAAATCTCCAAGAATTTGGCAAACTGGTCATCTATAGCCTTTTTCCGGAAACGTTGAGGATATGGAAGTGTAGGCTTGTACATAGGAATCTTTTCCAGTAGTGTGGCTTGCTTATCCTTTTCAACTTCCTTAGGGGTTTCAACCTGAATTTGAGTCTCCTCAACAGATGGCTCATCAACATGTGCTGGTTCTACATCCCCAAGTTCCTTACCACTTCTCAATGACACGGCCTTGCACTGCTCCCTTGGGTTCACTTCGGTGTTGCTAGGAAATGATCCTCTTTGTTGGTTGTTCATGGCATTAGCAAGCTGCCCAATTTGCACCTCAAGAGACTTCATTGTAGCACCCATGTTGTTCATGTGACCCTCAATCGTATCAAGCCTCGACTCATTCTTCTCAAGCCTCAATGTCGAACTTTGAACAAAATTACTCACCAAATCTTCAAGTGAAGGTTTACCTTCATTCTTTTGTGGAGCATATCCAGGTGGTGGATTCAGAGCACTATTGTTGTTGGCATATGAGAGCCTATCATTGTTGCGGAACCCTTGTTGATACGGATTGCTTCGGTAGTTGTTATTGTTGTTGGGATACCGATTGTTTATGAACTGAACTTGCTCTTGGTCTGCTTCCCTTGACAACTCCATTCCAGCTGCAGCGGCGGCCGATTCAATAGTAGGTTGTGCTCCTTGGTTGGTCAGAGCTGCTACCTGCGTGGTGCAGACAGTTGTGCAGTAAGAGTACTAAAATGATCAACCTCATACATACCTATGGGTTTCCTTGCCATGGCTCGCTCACTGGGCCACTGGAAGCTGTTGGCCGACATCTCCTCAAGTAATTCAAAGGCAGCATCTGCAGTCTTAGAAAATAGTGTTCCTCCTGCTGCAGCATCCACAATGATCCTAGTTGGTCCATTCAACCCATTGTAAAATAACTGAATCTGCACCCAGCTTTCATAGTTATGTTGTGGGCACCTCCTCAATAAATCCTTGAATCGCTCCCATGCCTCGTATAGTTGTTCAGAATCAATTTGTCTGAACGTACTGATTTCAGTTCTCAGTTGAGCTGACTTAGCTGGTGGGAAAAACATCGAGAGAAATTTCGATGCCATTTCCGCCCATGTGCTAATACCAGTATATGGAAGAGATTGTTGCCAACTCCTTGCATGGTCCCTAAGAGAGAAAGGGAACAATCGCAGTCTCACAGTATCTTCTGGAACACCATGCATCTTCACAGTATCAGCTATCTCCAAAAATATCCTCAAATGCAAGTTGGGGTCTTCAACCGGGGACCCACCAAACTGATTCTGTTGCACCATACTTATCAATGCCGGCTTAAGTTCAAAGTTGTTGGCATTGATAGTCTGGCGAGCTATCCCAGAGTAATTGTTGTTGACCAATGGTTTGAAATAATCTCTGATCGCCCTTTGAGGTTCAACAAATTGTAGAGGTGGTTCGTTGTTGTCTCTATTTGCAGCCATTTCTATCAATTCCTCCCTTCTCGTTTTTCTCAGTCTTCTTGCAGTTCTCTCGATCTCAGGATCAAACAGCAACGATTCAGGAGTAGTGTACTTTCGCATGCACTGCAAAAATTCAGAAAAACAAAAATCACTCCAAAATAAAAGGAATAAAAGCTCTAAATGAAAACCAAGATTAATTGGTACAGTATCAGATTGTACTAAAAAAATCAATCCCCGGCAACGGCGCCAAAAACTTGTTGTGAAAAATCCCTTACCGCAAGCGCACGGTAGTCAAGTTTTAGTATAAAAAGATGTCGAACCCACAGAGATTGATTAAATAGTTAAATCTAAGTACTGAATTAAAATAATCTTTGCTTTATTTAGAGAATCGAATACTTGAGTGTTATGCGAATAATAAAAATTAATTAACTAACGATGATCAAATACTAAGTTGAAAAGAAATCAGTTGGAGACGAATCTAGGAGTACGATTTCACTTGTTCATCCACTACACTTATTATTCCTTGATTTCCATGTTATGGATTTCCTAGTTTACTAGCCGAGAATTCTTATTTGTTTCTACTCCCTCTCCCGAGTGTTAAGCAGAAGTAATTATCTAACATCAATCTTGATATCCCTATCTAAGATTAATTATCAAACAATTGTAAAAGCGCAGTAATTCCTTTGACGACTTCTATGGAGTTATAGGCCTTCCGAACAATATAACTACCACGATACGAATTCCTTCTTTCCTATTCACAACCCCCTCTCCCGAGTGATAGATCACAAATATAAAATCATTCAATCCATGGCCAGTAGATTAAAAGCATTAAGAACAGGAAAACATAAATAAACCATACGGAAATCCAAATAAACTTCAATCAATTCATAATAAGCGTAGTTTCAAAACAAGCTACATCGTCTCCTAGAAAATAAAATTAGCTCATGCTAGAAGTATTCAAACACATAGACATGTTTAAATAACCCATAAAAATTGCTAAAAGTTTAGAGATACAAAACGAATTGGACGCTATTCTTCGATCTACGATGAACGCCGCCGTCTCGTGATGAATTCTCTACTTTTTGCTCCGAGCCGTCGTCGTTATTTTTCTCCGTTCTTCAACCCTAGCCTCCTTCTCTCCAAAAGTGTGTCTAAGTCTGAATGAATCCCCAAAATCCTCCTTGTAAAACCTTTAAAAGTCCCGTGCATCAAATAAGGAAAGCAGTCCAAAATTTCCAAAATTCATCAGGCGTAATGACGCCTCCGAAGTGGCGTAGTTACGCCTGTCGATGTGTCAAAAAATCTGGATTCCCGCATGCAGGTGTAATGACGCCTCCAAAGTGGCGTAGTTACGCCTATAAAAATTCTCAAAAGCCGTGGGCTAGGCGTAGTTACGCCTGAATGAGGCGTAGTTACGCCTCAAAGTAGGCGTCTTTACGCCTGTTGACATGATTGAAAGTGTAGATTTTTGGCTTCAATTCATCCGTTCTTTCCGCCATTTGCACCCTTTTAGTCCACAAAACATGTATTTACCTGGATTCCTGCAAAACAACACAGAACAAAACCAAAAGCGTAATTCTGATCGAAAACTAACACTAAACCATGCAAAATAAGAAGAAATATAAGTTTATAAAATACACTTATCATATACCGAGTTTCATCAGAATCAGTCTGGACTACCAGCATTCGCTTGGCCCTGGTTGTCTTCGTCTCCGCTTCCTGTTCTGCACCAACTTCCATTTTGACAGTCAGGAGATCCTTGGGAGTTGGCGGAGCACTTTTTGATCGTAGCAATGATAGTCCCTTAGGATTGATGACCTTGAATGGACTGAGTGTTGAAGCTTTCCCCAGCTCGACATTCAAAGACTCCAGCAGCTTGCTTAGAGGAACGGCAAAACAGACAGCATGTTTTGCTGCGGTGATTGTCTCTAGCAGAACTCCAAACAAGATGGAGGACCAGTTCACCTTCTGGCCAAAATGTATGGCTGCCATTGCTCCAAATTTCTCCAACGTCACAGCATCAAAGCTCCCAGCTTTGCTTAGCAGTGCCTTTCCGACGATGTCACAGAGCATTTGAAAGTGGAAAAGCATCTCCTTCTTTTTGAATGATGGCCTGAGGGTAAGTCCGAAGACTGATACTCGGCGCTGAAATTCTTCCAAAGTTGTTCTAGACAAGTGAGCGAAATCTGACATTCTGGGTGTAGGAAGTCCAAACGTCTCTGTAAGCGTCGCCTGAGAGATTTCAATGGATTTGCCTTTGACGGAGGAGAAGATGTACGTCTTGTGGGAAACGGCGTTGGAGAAGAGTTCTCTGATCTCCGATTCATATATCACCGTGCCACATTCCAGAAATTTCCTCAATCCTGAAGATTCCAGATTCTTGAAAATGGCCACCATATCTGGGTCTTCGGTCCTGTAGATTGCTTCAAACTTAACAGACAGAGAGTTGTGAGTGATAGTTGCCATTTGAGTGATTGTAAAGTGAGTAAGAAAGACGGAAAGATTTTGAGGAGAGATAATCAGACTGCAGTAATTGTAAAAAGTGAGAATATTAAATGAAATGTTCAGCCTGATAAATAGGAGATGACAGACACGTGTCTGTATCTCGATGACTAAAATTTTGAAATTTAAATTTAACGGTCAGGATGTATGTACAGTAAGGCGGTTAAAGTTAGACCAGTCCAGGCTGTTTAAATATTACTGTGTTAAAGATTTATAGTGTTTTTGAAACAGATCACAGGATAATATCAGATCAATAGAGATCGTCTGAAAGTCAGGACCGGTCTGTATCTTTCTGACCATTGTATTATCGATCTATGTTAACACTAAATCTTTAAAAAAAAAAAAGCAAAAGTAAAGCAAGCGTAAAATATATTAAGATAAATCTATTAAATCAAGAATTTGACGAAAATAATTAAACTTAGCCTCGGGGAGTGGTTTAGTGAAGATATCTGCAGCCTGCTGGTCTGTTGAGATGTACTCGATCTCGAATAAAATGATGTCTAATATCAATATGTTTAGTTTGAGAGTGCAAGACTGGATTATATGTGATAGCAATTGCACTTGTGTTGTCACAGAAGATTAGTGACTCAGCAGCTTGAATGCCATAGTCTCTGAGTTGATGTTGAACCCAAAGCAATTGAGCGCAACAGCTTCCAGCGGCGAGATATTCTTCCTCAGCTGTGGATGTGGCAATTGATGTTTGTTTCTTGCTAAACCATGAGATCAATCTTTCACCTAGGAATTGACATGTTCCACTGGTGCTCTTGCGATCGATCTTACACCCTGCATAGTCAGCGTCTCAATAGCAAGTCAAATTGAAATTAGAATCTTTGGGATACCAGAGACCAACGTTCTGAGATCCTTTCAAGTATTTAAGAATACGCTTAGCAGCAATGAAGTGGGATTGCTTAGGATCAGATTGAAATCTAGCACACATGCAGACGGAAAACATAATATCAGGCCGGCTCGCTGTAAGATATAACATCGATCCGATCAGACCTCGATACATTGTTACCTCAACTGTCGTTCCTCCTTCGTCTTTATCTAGCTTGATTGATGGACTCATCGGAGTTGAAGCTGTTGAGCAAGTCTCCATACCAAACCTTTTAAGTAGCTCCTTAGTGTACTTGGTTTGATTGATGAAGATTCTATTATCGAGCTGCTTTACTTGTAGACCCAGGAAGAAAGATAATTCTCCCATCATACTTATCTCAAATTGTCCCTGCATTTACTTAGAGAACTTCTCGCAAAGCTTGGGGTTAGTTGACCCAAAAATAATATCATCAACATGTATTTGAACTAACAACGTAAGTTCCCCCTTAGTAAATTTAAATAAAGTTTTATCTACTGAACCGATCTGAAAATCATGATATAGAAGAAATTGAGACAGAGTGTCATACCAGGCTCTTGGAGCTTGTTTAAGTCCATACACTGCCTTATTAAGTAAGTATACGTGATCTGGAAACGAGTGATTATGAAATCCAGGAGGTTGTTCGATGTAGACTTCCTCCTGAAGTTTGCCATTTAAAAATGCACTCTTCACGTCCATTTGATTAACCTTGAAATCTTTAAAAGCAGCATATGCAAGAAAGATTCGAATGGCTTCTAGTCTGGCAACTGGTGCAAAGGATTCATCAAAGTCGATTCCTTCTTCTGTCTAAAACCTTGTGCAACCAGTCTAGCCTTGTTTCTGACTACTACGCCATTTGCATCAAGCTTTTTTCTGAAAACCCATCTGGTTCCAATAACAGGCTGATCACTTGGTCTGGGAGTTAAACTCCACACATGATTCTGTTCAAATTGGTTAAGCTCTTCTTGCATAGCCTCTATCCGGTGGATTGTCTCTTGACCTGTTAACTGCAAGCTCATCATCATTGTTAGCTTCGAGATGGATATTTTCCATCTGATTTTGAATTAATTCCTTGTGGTTCTTAATACACAGTGATTCATCAAAAACTACATGAACTGACTCTTCTACAGTCAAGGTTCGATTATTGAAAACAGGAAATGCTTTACTAACAGATGAATATCCTAAGAATATTCCATTATCTGACTTAGCTTCGAATGCAGTAAGATGATTCTTACCATTGTTATGGACGTAACATTTGCAGCCGAATACATGAAAGTAAGAAATAGTCGGTCTGTTACATGTCCATACTTCATATGGTGTTAAGTTTAACTTCTTGTTAATCATAGACCGATTCTGTGTATAGCATGCAGTATTGATAGCCTCTGCCCAGAACTTTTGAGATATACTAGAGTCAGCAAGCATTGTCCTTGCTGCTTCCTTAAGTGTTATGTTCCGTCGTTCTGTAACTCCATTTTGTTCAGGAGTTCGAGCTACTGAGAATTCATGCTTAATTTTTTGGTCTTCTAGAAAGGATTCAAGATTCTGGTTTGAAAATTCAGTGCCTTTGTCACTTCGAATCCATACCAGATGATTTTTCGTTCTGAACGCGCTTCAGCAGCTTGATCAATTTTGGGTCGGTCTGATCTTTACTGCTCAAAACAATAGTCCATGTAAAGCGTGAGTAATCATCAATAATAACAAGAGTATACCGCATTCCCCCTAAACTTGTTATTGGTATGGGACCAAACAAGCCCATATGCAATAGTTCTAAACAACGTGATGAGGATTTGACATTCTTGTTCTTGAAGGATGATCTGATCTGTTTGCCCATTTGGAAAGCTTCACAGATCTTATCCTTAGCAAAGTCAATCTTGGGTAAACTGATAACTAAATCATGTTTACACAGGCTAGAAATAGTCTTGAAGTTAAGATGATTCAAGCGTTTATGCGATAGCCAGTGTTTATTATCATTATTAGCGATGAAGCAAGTAGGATTACCGGGTTGAACAAAATTCCAGTTAATCTTATAAGTATTCACATTCCTGATTCCTACAAGCATGGTTCTCCAATATGATGTTTTGACAGTGCAAGTGTGTTTGTGAAATTCTACAGCATAACCATTATAACATAAATGACTTATACTAATCAGATTATAGCATAAGTTTTCAACTACGAGTACATCATTTATAATAATGTTACGATGGACAATCTTACCCTTGCCCACGATCTTACCCTTTGAGTTATCCCCGAAAGTAATTTTAGGACCAGTGTAGTGTGTGATTTCAGACAGCAGCTCGATGTTTCCCGTCATGTGTCGAGAACATCCACTGTCTAAGTATCAGTCAGACACTTGCTTCTGCAATACCTGTTATCAAACAAAATTATTGTTGGTACCAATCATACTTGGGTACGGAACGGATTAGCCCTTTGGGAACCCACACCTGAATCAGCTTTATTGGCTTGTGTGTGTGGTGTGGTGTGTGCTGATCTGTTTCAGTGTTGTGTGTGAAATGGAGGCCTTTGGTTCCTGTTAGGCAACCTATATCTTCGTTGGACTAGTTGTAAGTCGTGGTAGTTGGATGGTCTTCATTGCCTTAGATTCTGCACCTTTGAGTTTGGTCTGATAGACACAAAGCTCGCCGGTTTGGCTTGGTCAACATACCCAATGCCCTTTTCTCAAACCTTTATCCTTGAAGGAGATTCCTGTTTGAATTGTAGGCACTTCGGATTCATATATTGGGCTGGATCTAACAAATGCCATTTGTTTGATTTTGTTCCTTTCCAGCAACAACTCAGATTCATCTCTGGTGCTTTCATTAGTGCCAAAGCCTATGCCGGTGATGTCACCGACATTTCTTTGTACCTCTTGCAACTCTTCCAGTGAGGCTCTTGATTTTGTCCATGTTTTGAAAATGTGAGAAAGTTTAGCATTTTGTGTGCTAATTCTCTGATTTTCTTCATGGAGCTGTTCATAAGAGATTTTCAGCTTATCCAGCTCGATCTTCAGACTGTTGCATTCACCTAGCTTGGAACAGCTTGGTTTGATATGCTTGTCTGTTTGATCTTTGGCTTCAGCTTTAATTTTCTCAAATGATTCAGCTATATACTATAATCATTAGCCATGTCTTGTAGTGCAGACACAAGCTCTTCTCGTGTGACTGCATTTGAGTCAAAGTCGAATACCTCGTCTTTTTGACTCGTCTCCTCGTCTACCATTAAGCATTGGATTTCCTCCTCGCTTTCACTTGATGAACATTCTGAGCTCTCTGATTCTGAGTCAGTTTGAGACAACTTGATGTTACATTTCTCTGCTACCAGAACCTTTTGAGCCTTTCTGTGATGACTTTTTGGATCTTTGTAATGCTTCTTTTTCTTGTCATCACGATGCCTTTCTTTTCTTTCATCTTTCTTCGGCTTGGTGCAATCTGCAATAAAATGTCCGGTCTTACCACAGTTGTAGCAAGCCTGATCGTTAACAGTATCATCGTTTCTTGATTTATATTGATGAGAAGGTTTAAAATTCCTTTTATTCTTTGACATGAATTTACCAAATTTTTTGATGAATAATTACATAGCATCATTACTTATCTGTTCGGTGATCAGTCTGTGGACGGGGTGGACTGGTCTGGAATGGCTGCAAGTGACTTGTTTGGCTGAGAGGTGGATGGCTCTGCTTCACCTCTGGTGATCATGTCAAACTCGTACACCTTAAGGTCAGCGAACAAATCATGGAGTTCGACCTTGTTCAGATCTTTAGACTCCCTCATGGCGATGGTCTTGACGTCCCATTCCTTTGGCAATGCTCTCATCACCTTCAGAGCAATCTCTCTGTTGGAATAGTCCTTGCCAGACCGTTCAGTTCATCGATGATGCCAGTAACTCTTTCATCAAACTCGTTTAGAGTTTCTCCAAGCTTCATCTTTATGCTCTCAAATTTTTGTAGAGCTACGGTCAGCTTGTTTTCCTTTGTCTGGTCATTCCCTTCACAGAGCTGTGCAATCTTCTCCCAAATTTCTTTGGCAGTGGAGCACATCTTAATCTTGCTGAACATGGTCTTATCCAAAGTTTTGAACAGGATGTCCTTGGCTACATTGTCTAGATTGGCTTTCTTTTTATCTTCATTTGTCCAGGTAGCCCTTTCTTTCTCGATCATTTGAGGTTCACCACTTAAACCCCCTAGTGCAAGATTTACTTTTAAAATTTTCATTGGTCCGTCTGTAATGACGTACCACATATCATCATCCTGAGCTGCCAGGTGAGCTTGCATTCTGATTCTTCGATCATCATAATCTTCTTTTGAGAACATGAGAATTTTGTTGAAGGATGCCATCAGTCCAGGTATTCTATTGATTAAGAAAACATGGCTCTGATACCACTTGTTAGGATCGGACGGGAGTGTTAAGGGGTGGGGGGAGGGTGGGTGAATGAACACTCCTCTAAAATTAATTCTTATTGATTTCACTCAGATTAGTAAATGAAATCTGCTTCTTAACCAGTACTTAAGCAGAACAGACCACTAAAATGAAAGTGCGGAAACGGTCTGTTCTTATCTAGTAAGAACGGTTGATGGCTATGAAATGCAAGATAGTGCGAAATGTAAGTAGACGAGATATGTTTCTGGAAGTTCGAAGGCAAATGCTTCTACGTCTCCCATTCTTCCAATCAAGGAATGATTCACTAGAAGGCTTTGAGTAATACAACTTTTTGTACAACCCCGATTCAGCTGGATTTACCCTCACTACCAGACTGAAACTCCTAGTCTCTCATTTTGTTCAGGCACAATCTGTCTGACAGTTACAAAGATATCACTCTTCTATCTTAGAACAAAATACAATTGAAAAAGTGGTTTTATATAAGCACAAATGATCCTTAAGTGATCAAATAAAATAATAATCAGTGTTTCTGATTTGAGCAGATCGATACGTTGAAATCTTTCGATGATAGCTTTCTGCTCAACTGAATGCTTGATAAAGTTGATTGATCTTTTATGCGTTTTTGGATCTCTTGTGTCTTGTATTCATCTTTGAGCTTTTGAAGTTGCACCTATATATAATCGTCTCTGCAACGACAATATTTCCTTTTGTGTGCAACTCTATACTCTGGTCAATATCTGATCAAGCTGGAGTCCTCTTCTTTAGGTACTTTCCCTCCTGGTCTGTTCTTTCGGCGTTCCTTTGTCTATTTATCATTTAAGGTAATCTTCAGTCCTTGGTCTTGTTCAACATTATATGCACCATTAAATCTCCAATAAATAGCCGTTGATTATTTGGACTGAAGACCGAAGCTTACTAACTTCGTCTGTTCTGATCTGATATGTATCGAGCTGGTCTGGTGTGATCTTGTTGATCGATCTGGATCTGCGTCGATCTGGCCAGTCTGGTTTACGTCGATCAGGTCAGATTTGAGATAGACTTTATTGGTCTGATCTGTTTTGTCATAGGCTCGATCGGTCTGATCTGTTTTGTCATCTTTAAAATTCGGAACTAACAATTGTTGTGTTTGATTATTAGATTGACAAACTAATAACTTGCATGAAATCTAATGCTAAGTTAGATATCAAATACGGAATTGCTTGATCCCTCTAATTTACGAAGCAACTAAGATTAATAAAATTCCGCTTGTGAGTTTGTTAAATTCGTAGGAAAAACAAATGACTAGATTAAACATAGACGCTTAGATTATGTTGTTTAGCTTCATCGATCTCACTAGTTCGTATGCTATCATCGATTTAAATCTTAATCGCTTGTATTTTGTTTGCTTGTTTGATAAGGGTTAAACTAGAACTCTTGGGCTACTTAACTAAACATAAGGTGAGATATGACTTTGATTATTTGATTAAACGTCCAACGATGAATATTCATATGAAAAATTGAGTCTTTTGTGAATCGATGAAATAGATGATAATATCTAAGGAAGAGTCGGTCGATACCAAGAATCGCTTTCATTAGTTTAATCCTTACTTTTAATTTAATTAGTATAATTCACTCATAACCCCATCTTTTTATTTTAATTGTTTTGATTTTGATTTTCATTAACACAAAGCTTCACACCTCCTCGTGAGATCGATCCCTACTCACACTACTTCATTATTGTTATCAATCATTGAGGATTGAGTGGGTTAATTTGGGCGTACACGATAAGCGCACACCAATCATCATCTAACATTTCTCTAACACAGATACACAATTGGACATTCCAATGTCCTCAACTAGTCACATCTCGATCCTAACTCATTAGGATTTATCTAAATATTCACACGTGTATAATGCAATTAAATCCATTATACACAACTTCAATAAACGTATGTAGGTTCTTCGACAACTACATACCACACAAGCCACTAGGTCATAGCCAACTCCTCGAGTGTACATCCACCTCAATACACTATGTAGTACACATAACTGTAGTACACAACCATTGTCCATCGAGCGAACCTGCTCGGCATAATGGTCTTGTGTCAGCTTGTGACACACACACACACACACACACACAATCTTATGCCTACCAGTGGCACTCAAATCGCATAACTCAACATATACATCTCTAAATATATTACTCATCACAACAGCGGCACAAGTTACCCATCGCCCATCATAACGGAACACATCGCTCGTTATAATTGCGGCACAATTTACCTATCGCAATTATTAACAACGGTACCGATATCTCATAAAATCTATAACAACACAACGTTCTCATGTCAACCCTTGACATGTACAATTAACATAATTAACACATATGTACAGTAACATCGTGTTCCCAAAATACAGAGAGGCACTGCATCCAACTGTACAGTCCTAAACACAAACAAGGATCTATGCGTGTTTAAAGAATAAACGTACCCAAGCCGGGTACCTCGATACAGCACTGTATATACATAGTGTACTCCTCGATGCATATGGAACTAGGACCACTCGACCACAATTGGGCACATGGTACGTCCCTCTATACCTGGACAACATTGCAACAGCTCCTCAATCTATCCCAACGACTCACGTTAGACGTCAAGCTAGCTCGACATTAGACAATTATTCCCAATACCCTCTAGACATAGCCATTCAGAACAACGAGCAGTGCTCAACTCACACTAGACTCTCAATAGCTCAGACACATAACCACTGTTCTGATATCAATAATGTAAGGCATCGCTTAGGAGAAACAATAGTACTCAACTCAATACGAAATTTTTAACTTTTTTTGACAATAATCCCAACGTCATTTGGGCCATCCAAATTACGCAAAAAAAAAAATCCTCACAACTTAAATCCCAACAACCACTGTAATCATAAAACATGAAAATGACACTGAATGATTACAGAATAACATATTACAATCTCATATGAAAGTAATATTCTAGAAATACTATGACAAATAATCTAACCTGACTTGACCCTGCTAAGCCTCTGACTTAGCAACTCTACACCACGAGCTCTCTGGCAGCCCTGACACCTTTTTCCACAGAAACAACCACACACGGGGTGAGCATATATCAAAAAACAGGCACCCAACAAACACAATAAATATATAATTTGTACAATACAGAGTTATAAGTAATAAATAGTTAGTCCCTGAGTAATCCATAACGCGTAGAATATTGTCTACTACCATTAGCTCTTCAGTGTGCACATGTTGTAACAATGCACCTTACAAATATACCACGATCACTTATATGTCTGTCCATGACAGTAAATCTCACGTCATCAGTATCACACTGATTGATATCTCATAATCCCTGCATATAATTGCTTGCCAACAACAACACAATAATATCTCATCAACTCAATTGATCAACAACAGTATATATATGAAGATCCATATCTACATATATACTCACACGACCGCAATGGCGGTACAACTCCATACAATTCTTATCGCCCACAAACTAACATCATAATAATATTAGTTCCCTCGCCTATACGGTGGTGGCATAGCTATATTAATCTCATCACCCTCTATGGCAGTACAACTCAATACAATTCTCATCACCCACAAACTGGTGGCATAATAATAATAGTTCCCTCACCTATACGGTGGCGGCATAGCTAATATTAATCTCATGGCCCTCTATGGCAGTACAACTCATAAACATCTCATCGCCCACCCATTGGAGGCATAACAATGGACTCATGAGGTGACTCACATGTATGTAGCACTTTGCTCCTTTCGGACTCAAGATGTGACACATCACATGCAACAGTTTGCTCCTTTTGGACTCAAGAGGTGACTCGCATGTATGTAACACTTTGCTCCTTTCGGACTCAAGAGGTGACTCACATCACATGCATCACTTTGCTCCTTCCACACTTATTCCTCAATGATCAAAACTCATCATATCACCACGCACACTCAACAGTGGCGGCATCACAATCTTTCTCACGCTTTATAGCAGCATCACATTAATTCATAGCACCATTCATTTGTGCCCTCAATACTTGAAACATATTAATCAACAATTATAAACATTCAATACCTATACATCTCTACATGCTATTTCAAACACAACGTGCATATGTTATTCATTGTACGTAACAATAATATATTTACCTATGCTCGTACGTCACACATACCTTATAGTACAACCGCAAGAGTCACTCCTAGCCTTCCACCCGAGATCCGGTGAGTTATTCGCTACACAATCAATAATTCAATATCAATTACATGCACACGATCACATACTCAAGCACGCACTTAACCTCCATAAATATCATCTGATGATTAAACACATAAAACACCCGGGCAAAGCATATGTCGACAGCTCAATAACAAAATATTTTTCAACATTTCCTTCTACCAATCAATAAGTCCACGTCGACCCATCGATCGATAGCCATAATAAAACCCACCTTGGCTACGCCATTCGACCGATCCATAGTTCGTCTCCACCGATCGATCGGTTGGTCCTCCCGATCAAAAGTAAGTGCCAGAATTTACATCAAATGCTACGTCCTTACACCGATCGATCGGTACGATGTTACAGATAGATCGGTCGCTGCACAGATCCGAAAATCACCATTTTCATTTCTTCAAAATCTCCACCATTCATACCACAACCTCAAACAACTCGAATTCAACAACAAATAAACATCCATGGAATCAAAACACATTTTATTTCAAGAAAAATAACAAGAATCCAAGATTCTTTAAAACCCACAAAACTCAACCAACTCAAAACTATAACCAATTCCTACAAAATGACAATCAAAACAACCACACACAAGAGATGAAGGAGTTTACCCAACAATTTGCTCAACAATCACACCCAAAAATCGAGCTCCATCGATTTTCTTCAAGGGAAAAGAAAAGAAAATAGGGGAAAGGGAGAAGGGAGAGAGAGGCGTGAGTGAGGAGAGAGAGAGGGAAGGCGAGCGTAATGATAGAACACCGAGTCCACTTGATATTATATAGTATCAAGGCTCCAAAAACTCGAGTCTCAAATACTCGTACCAAAACTCTTAATAACAAAATGTGTTCAACGATTTATCTCCAACTCGCTCAAAAACATTTCAAACCTCAATCCAAAACTCCCTAACTCAAAACCTCAGTATCAACACGATCCCCATGTTCAACATGCCAACGAGAATAAAATCTCGAACCTTGAATCCAACAATTCCAAAATCGGATAATAATCCCATAGAATCTCAATTCGGTAATTATTTCATAACTACCACAATTAAAAATCACTACTGATTATGATTAAATCTGAGATTACTATAATTAATTTTCGGATATCACAAACTAGGTGTAAAAGGTGCTCTAGATAGGCCAAAGGGAAACAAGCATTATCACAAAGGAGCCACTCTTTGTCTTGTTGCGAGCCTCAAATATCCGGCCATAAGATCCAATAGTAAAACCGTCCCAATCGACCTGCAGTGTACTTATCATCAGGTCTTTCAATTTTTTATGATAAAAAAAAAAAAGAATGTAGTAGAATGTGAAGACCAAAGTTCAACAATGAAAAAAATCAAGAGGGCCACGGCACACAAGTTTAATGAAGGAGCCAGAATATTATGTTACTGGGGGAACATTGCATTATATCCACCATTTATATGGTTTAGTCAGATGTTAAGAAAAAAACATAAACAATGATAATGTTTTACAGAAACTGAAGAATACTCATATAATCATATGTCTTTATGGCTTTTGGGAAAGCGGCAAACGTTTGATCAAACAATTGCTACCAATGTCATGTGTTCGATTACATGAGTTGCAAGAAGTGCAATTATTGGGAGGGGGGTTTTTGGGATGCAACAATTGCCCTTGTTCTGTGATCGTTCAAAACGTTGTGCTTGTGTTGTTGTGCAGTTTAAAAGATTTGGGGTGCACCGCTACCATCAGCTGTAGTTTTTGGTAAAGTGTCAAACGTTGATCCTACAATTGCCTAAGATAGTGGGGTGCACCGCTACCATCAGCTATAACTTTTGGTAAAGTATCAAATGTTGATCCTACGATTGCCTAAAATAGTTCAAGCCTTGACTTTATATACATAAACATATATTGTTTTCTCATTCCAGTATATAGCCCTGGCCACCCTTTCCATCTTGGCATCTAAGCAATTCTTCAGTAGGTCATTCCCACACGATTTGACTACCAACTTTTTTATCATATTCATCACAGAAAATGTTTTCTACACTTTATTGTAGTAATGAGCAAGATAAAAACAAACACACGGAAAATACTAGCTGTTGCACCATAAAAAAATTTCTTTAAAAACTTCTTGATAGCGAACCAATCCACCAAATTTAGAATTTAAACACACATTTATTAACTTGTTTCTAAATTCAAGGCGTTTTTCTTGTTGAGGGTGTTCTCTGTCCAAAAATGTATTTCTCCAGAAAGTTGGTATCTCATTTAGAGCGGATCTTGGTAGATTATTTCAATAGAAATGTTGGGATATGACCTAAGACAACTCATTAGATGATTGTTTATGGCATATAATGTATTATGGTTTTATTAATGACAATTCATTATTATATATTATTCGAGTATCTGTGTAATATGAATTAATATATAAGTTAATGTCCTTAAAATAATATTGTATTGTTCTTAAAGATTGTCCCTAGTTAAGTATTATTATGAATCAGGATAATGATAATGCATTGAGACTAGTATGTTTTGATTGATGAATTGTTCATAGATAAGAGATATCAAATCAACACATGGGTATATGTTAGAGAACGATGTACTGGACAGACCCACCATGAGAATGCTACATGGATAGTTATATGAACGTCATAAGCAATTCTCATAGTGATAATAATGTATATAATCCTTACGACTTGAGATCACCAGAGATCCCAACATAAGGAGTCATGTATCTTGATATTGTCAAACGTTACCTGTAACAGGGTAAACTATAAAGACAATCATTGGATACACCACGAATTATGTAGAGGGATGTTGGGTGATCAAGAAAGGATTTGTCCCTCCTATGTAACAGGAGAAGTGTTTGGGCCCTTGATCAAGTAAGACTAAAATGCATGGCCGTGCTCGAATGAGTCGATATGTGATATCGAGCTTATTCGTTTATTCTAGTTCTACTTGGGGATCAAGAAATAAAAGATTGAATATACGAGTATGATTATTCCATGACTCGTGTTCAATCTAAACACATTGGATAAAGTGATTAAGTTACATTGTTAATATTATCACAGTCCGTAGGTTATGTCGAGTCAATGACATTATTGTAATTTGGGTAGCCTTGATGTGTTGCTAGATACCGCTCATTGCTTGTAACATAAAATTAGATTTTATGTCACTGCCAACATTGCAAGATCCTACCGGGTCGCACAAAAGATTAAATCAAAAGGGGAGATAAAATCCATTGGATGAATTAATTAATTAAGAAGAGTCTTAATTACAAATATTAGATATATGGATTTAATTAAGATATTGGGTATGTGTCAATAAGGCTTTTTGAAAGCCCTTTTAATTAAATATAATCTAATATATATATAAACTAACAAGGTTATAATTAAGAGTTAATTTTTAATAACCTAGTAGCCACCACTATATTGCTCTCGGCCGCCTCTCATCACCGAGCCACTCTCGGCCGCCGCCAATTCCGAGTGAGACTCACGGCTGCCGCCTTGATTGCGTGTGTTTTCAGGCCGCCGTCTATCGGTTAAGAACCATGTGAAGCTTTTATATTGGTTTAAGATCAAGTCTAGCAACTTGTTCTTCAACATCCCCTTTTCGATTTGATCGTGTGGATACCGTAGAGACGAAGGTGCAAATCTTTGTTAGTGACTCGTGGTCTTGCAACGAGGATTCTACTACAAACACGTTACAAGGGTATGATTCTTATCAATCTCGGTATGATTAACTTTGTATAGGTCCAGTGGTAGGAATCAAGTTTTATTTTCCGCTGCATATTGCTTGATTGATTCCTAACAGTGGTATCAGAGCCGTGTACAAAGCTCATATCGGATTTATGTGATTAATTGTTTAATCATGTTTTGTATCTTTTGCATGCTTT
Source organism: Haberlea rhodopensis (assembly GCA_907163345.1). NCBI lineage: Eukaryota > Viridiplantae > Streptophyta > Magnoliopsida > Lamiales > Gesneriaceae > Haberlea > Haberlea rhodopensis. The sequence goes on from CAJQUN010000019.1 coordinate 4,069,393, forward strand.
AAAACTGTTTAATTCATATATGATATGTATTAATCGATTTTGTGGGAATTATCGCAATATTATATGTGATATAATTGACGGGTCGAAATATATGATAATTCATTATCAAAACCGAGCCATTGGCTCACATGGTCCTCACGGCCGCCGCATGGAGCTAGGGTCTCGGACTATTGGCTCGTGCATGGGCCGAGCCACCGCCGTTGGGCTAGGGTTTTGAACCCTAGGCTCCATGGCTCTCGACCGCCGACGCTATGGAACTAAGGTTTCGAACCCTTTGGGCTCGATGAGGTCCAAGCCGCCGCCGACATGGCTAGGGTTTCGAACCCTAGTCTCATGTGTGGTTTGGCCGTGGGTTGGGCATTTTGAACCTTGGACCGATCCATGGCTTGAGGCGCGCCAAGTATCCATGGCATGTGATGTCCTGAGCGTACGATAATTTCATAAAATTTTATTTTACAGTTTTAATTGGAATTAAATTTTAAAATGTTTAGAATTTAATTCATTGATTGTTATAGCATGTTTTATGTGTTGTTTGAGCATGGTGCATGGTTATAGCCCTATGACCTATTAGATAGGATTTTGTGAATGTTTGTAATTTAATACGGCATGCGTGTCGTGCCTTCTCTATATTTCTAAATGTTATCCCTCCCCTATGTTCCCCTCGAATGTAACTCGAGGAATTCTCTATATCATGTAATTGTTATATAGTATAGTTTATTTTGTTGATGGAGATCAATGAAGATGAATCAAGGTGCCGGGATGAGGAGGTCATTCACAAAAGGGAGCCAAAGAGGTGCTTGGAGAAGTTACCTTATGTTGACCTTTTAGTATTTTCTCATTGGCTTGAGAAAATCATTAGTTGGGGCTATAACCATGTCACGTTTATTTTATGTTGATGTATGAGATGCATGTTTATCGTTTTATTTAATATTGATGCTTGATACACATTTATGTAGATATGGATATATTCATATATGTACCAGGCATATTTTCAATATTAATAAAATCATGAGATCAATAAATCCCTCTTATAATATTAAGTCAAATCAAGATGCCTTCCAATTAAAAATACTCGTCAAGACTTCGATTGAACATGTGTGGGTTTGCCAAAGCAAAGCACCGTGACAATCTTAGTAAGGCGCGAAAGGATAAAAGTGATATCCGTGGTATTTTAAAATTGGGTTCGACTTAACTAGCGTTATCTCAATAGGATTGGGAACCTAGAGGCATGGAGTTGGATAATAATTCATTAAATGAATTTGAACAAAGTGTTGTTCGTCCAACCATCCAAGAATTACATGTGATGTAATTGACAAAGTGTTGTCTACCTAAATAACCGAGTCTTGGGTGATTAGCCAAAGCTAACTCAGGATTAGGTGAAATATGGATCTTGGCCCACTAAGTTTTCGAGGGTTGACATTTTAAACAAAATAGTGGGAGTGCCATTTAATATAAGACCTTATTAAATGATTAAAATCATAAACTTATTTTGCATATTTATATTGTAGATATCCATGGCATCAAACAGCGTAACTAGCACACTATCATTGCGATCGGTCCTTGAGAAGGACAAACTAAATGGGACTAATTTCCTAGACTGGTATAGGAATTTGAGGATTGTCCTCAAACAAGAGAAAAAAACAATATGTCCTAGAGGAACCCTTACCTGCTGAGGAACCTCCCCTAACGGCCGCTAAAACCGATAAGGATGCTTACAAGAAGCATCAGAATGACGCACTTGATGTTGGTTGTCTTATGCTTGCCACCATGAACTCTGAGCTTCAGAAGCAACATGAGGAAATGTAGGCGTTCGATATGATCGAGCACTTAAAGCAACTCTACCAACAACAAGCTAGACAAGAGAGGTATGACGTCTCTAGAGCGTTATTCCAGTGCAGAATGGTAGAAGGAAGCCTTGTTGGAACTCATGTACTGAAGATGATTGGGTACATTGAGAATCTTGAGAAGCTGGGTTTTCCATTGGACCAAGAGTTGGCCACTGACGTAATCTTGCAATCGTTGCCTGATAGCTACAGCCAATTTGTCTTGAATTACAATATAATTGAAATCGAAAAGACTCTGCCGCAATTGCTTGGTATGTTGAGAACATATGAAGCAAACTCAAAGAAGTCTAAGCCCACTAATGTTCTTATTGTGAATAAGAGAAGAGGAAAGACTAAAGCAAAAGGCTTTAAGAAGAACAAGAAAGTCTTTGTTAAGTCTAAGCCTCATGCTTCTGCACTCAAGCCAAAGGGAGGAGTGGCTAAGGAAGGGAACTGCTTCCATTGCGGTGAGACCGGTCATTGGAAGAGGAACTGCAAATTATATCTGAAAGATCTTAAGAACACAAAGGGAAGTGTGACTTCCACTTCAGGTATTTTTGTTATATAATTCAATTTATCTACTTCTTCACCATGGGTATTAGATACTGGATGTGGTTCTCACATTTGTGTTAATGTGCAGGATCTCAAAAGGAGTAGGATGTTGGCAAAAGGCGAGGTTGATCTCCGAGTGGGAATGGAGCAAGAGTTGCTGCATTAGCTATTGGAGATTATTCATTAACTTTGCCTTCTGGTTTAATATTAGATTTACAAAGACTGTTATTTTGTGTCATCTAGTAACGTTATTTCGATATGTTGTTTGGACAAGATTGGTTTTTCATTTATTATAAAGGACAAATGTTGCTCCGTTTATTTGAATGAGATGTTTTATGCTAGTGCACAATTGATTAATGGTCTTTATGTTTTAAATCTAGATATGCCTGTCTATAACATAAATACTAAAAGGATTAAGAATAATGATTTAAATCCAACTTATCTCTGACATTGTCGCTTGTGCCATATAAACGAGAATCGCATATCAAAACTTCATAAGGATAGAGTATTAGATTCATTTGATTTTGAATCATATGAAACATGTGAATCTTGTTTAATGGGCAAGATGACTAAAGCTCCTTTTAAGGGACATGTTGAAAGGACAAATGATTTATTGAGTCTCATACATAGTGATGTATGTGGACAAGCTAGAGGTGGTTTTCAATACTTTGTTACATTTACTGATGACTTCAGTAGATATGAGTATGTGTACCTAATGAAACACAAACATGAAACCTTTGAAAAGTTCAAGGATTTCAAGAATGAAGTACAAAACCAACTTGGCAAAAGTATCAAAACCCTCCGATCAGATCGAGGAGGAGAATACCTAAGCCAAGAGTTTCATGACTATCTAAAGGAATGTGGGATAGTCCCACAACACACCTCCGTATACTCCACAATGGAATGGTGTATCCGAAAGGAGGAATCGAACTTTGTTGGACATGGTTCGATCAATGATGAGTCATGCAGATCTTCCGACTTCCTTTTGGGGACATGCTTTAGAAACAACAATATTTATACTGAACCGTGTTCCATCTAAATCAGTAGAAAAGACACCATATGAGATATGGACTAAGAAGCGTCCTAGTATGTCTTTTATGAAGATTTGGGGTTGTGAGGCTTACGTAAGACGTCGCGCCTCCAATAAACTTGGACCCAAATCTGATAAGTTTTTATTTGTGGGGTATCCTAAGGAAACGAAAGGATATTATTTCTATTATCCCGCCGAGAACAAAGTAGTTGTTGCTCGGACTGGTGTCTTTCTTGAAAGAGAATTTATTTCGAGAAGAACCAGTGGGAGACAAATAGAACTTAGTGAAGTTCAACCACAAGAAAACATTGAACATGATATTGAGATGGAAACATAGCAGACACCGCAAGCTGTTGTGGATGAAATGCCTGCTCAAGAGACACAAGCCCAGCGTAGGTCTGTAAGAGAACACCGTGAGCCACAGGGATATGGATTTCTTGTGACTCAACAATGTGACTTACTACTTATTGATGAGGATGAACCGTCATCTTATCAAGAAGCTATAATGGGCACTGATTCTGAGAAATGGCAAGAAGCCATGAAATCTGAGATGGAATCCATGTATGCAAACCAAGTATGGACTTTGGTTGACCCGCCTGAAGGGGTAAGACCCATAGGGTGCAAATGGATTTTCAAGAAAAAGACCGACATGGATGGTAATGTACAAACCTTTAAAGGTCGACTGGTTGCAAAAGGTTTCAAACAAATTCATGGTATTGACTATGATGAAACTATTTCACCAGTTGTCATGGTTAAATCCATTAGGATCTTACTTGCAATAGCTGCATTTCATGACTATGAAATCTGGCAGATGGATGTCAAAACAGCTTTCCTTAATGGAAATTTACTTGAGGATGTGTACATGACACAACCTGAGGGTTTTGTCGATCCAAAGGATGCTGGAAAGATATGCAAGCTACAACGATCCATTTATGGATTGAAGCAAGCTTTTCGGAGTTGGAATCTTCATTTTGATGATGCAGTCAAATAGTTTGGTTTCATCAAAAACGTAGATGAACCTTGTGTCTACAAGAAGGTCAGTGTGAACATAATTATCTTCCTAATATTGTATGTAGATGACATACTTCTCATTGGGAATGATATCCATGCCTTACAATCTGTAAAGATTTGGTTAGGGAATTGCTTTCTATGAAAGATTTAGGTGAAGCCACCTATGTATTAGGTATCAAGATCTATAGAGATAGATCAAGAAGATTGCTTGGCCTAAGTCAAAGTACATACATAGACAAAGTGCTAAAACGGTTTAGCATGCAAGAATCAAAGAAAGGATTTGTGCCTATGACACATGGGATACATCTCTCGAAGGATCAGTGTCCTTCAACACCAGATGAGAGACAACGCATGAGTAAGATTCCATATGCTTCAGCTATTGGATCTATCATGTATGACATGATATGTACTCGTCCCGATGTCTCATATGCTCTGAGCATGACTACCAGATATCAGGTTGATCCAGGTGAATGTCACTGGATTGCAGTCAAGAATATCCTGAAGAACTTGAGATGAACTAAGGATACATTCTTGATTTATGGAGGTGAGGATGAGCTCAATGTAATAGGTTACACTAATGCAAGCTTTCAAACCGACAAAGATGATTTCCGATCGCAATCAGGATATATGTTTTGCCTAAATGGAGGTGATGTAAGCTGGAAGAGTTCAAAGAAAGAGACAGTAGCCGATTCTATAACTGAAACTGAATACATTGCTGCCTCAGATGCAGCAAAGGAAGCTGTTTGGATCAAGAAGTTCATCTCTGAACTTGGGGTGATGCCTAGCATACTAGATCCGATTGAACTCTATTGTGACAACAATGGAGCCATCGCATTGGCTAAGGAACCTAGATCTCACCAAAGATCCAAGCACATACTTCGGCGCTTTCATTTCATTCAAGAAATCGTTGAAAGAGGAGATGCAAAAATATGCAAAGTACCAACTGATGATAATGTATCTGACCCACTGACGAAGCCACTATCACAGCAGAAGCATGATCGTCATACTAGATCTCTAGGCATTAAGTATATGTCTGATTGGTCTTAGTGCAAGTGGGAGATTTGTTGGGATATGCCCTAAGACAACTCATTAGATGATTGTTTATGACATACAATGTATTATGGTTTTATTAATGGCAATTCATTATTATATATTATTCGAGTATCTGTGTAATATGAATTAATATATAAGTTAATGTCATTAGAATAATATTGTATTGTTCTTAAAGATTGTCCCTAGTCAAGTATTATCATGAATCAGGATAATGATAATGCATTGAGACTAGTATGTTTTGATTGAAGAATTGTTCATAGATATGAGATCAAATCAACACATGGGTACATGTTAGAGAACGATGTACTGGACAGACCCACCATGAGAATGTTACATGGATAGTTATATGAACGTCATAAGCAATTCTCATAGTGATAATAATGTATATAATCCTTACGACTTGAGATCACCAGAGATCCCAACATATGGAGTCATGTATCTTGATATTGTCAAACGTTACCTGTAACAGGGTAAACTATAAAGACAATCATTGGATACACCACGAATTATGTAGAGGGATGTTGAGTGATCAAGAAAGGATTTGTCCCTCTTATATAACAGGAGAATTGTTTGGGCCCTTGATCAAATAAGCCTAAAATGCATGGCCGTGCTCGAATGAGTCGATATGTGATATCGAGCTTACTCGTTTATTCTAGTTCTACTTGGAGATCAAGAAATAAAAGATTGAACATACGAGTATGACTATTCCATGACTCGTGTTCAATCTAAACACATTGGATAAAGGGATTAAGTTACATGGTTAATATTATCACAGTCCGTAGGTTATGTCGAGTCAATGACATTCTTGTAATTTGGGTAGCCTTGATGTGTTGCTAGATACCGCTCATTGCTTGTAACATAAATTTAGATTTTATGTCGCTGCCAACATTGCAAGATCCTATGGGGTCGCACAAAAGATTAAATCAAAAGGGGAGATAAAATTCATTGGATGAATTAATTAATTAAGAAGAGTCTTAATTACAAATATTAGATATATGGATTTAATTAAGATATTGGGTATGGGCCAATAAGGCTTTTTGAAAGCCCTTTTAATTAAATTAAATCTAATATATATATAAACTAACAAGGTTATAATTAAGAGTTAATTTTTAATAACCTAGTAGCCACCACTATATTGCTCTCGGCCGCCTCTCATCACCGAGCCACTCTCGGCCGCCGCCAATTCCGAGTGAGACTCACGGTTGCCGCCTTGATTGCGTGTGTTTTCCGTCCGCCGTCTATCGGTTAAGAACCGTGTGAAGCTTTTATTTCGATTGAAGATCAAGTCTAGCAACTTGTTCTTCAACATCCCCTTTTCGATTTGATCGTGTGGATACCGTAGAGACGAAGGTGCAAATCTTTGTTCGTGACTCGTGGTCTTGCAACGAGGATTCTGCTACAAACACGCTACAAGGGTATGATTCTTATCAATCTCGGTATGAATAACTTTGTATAGGCCCAGTGGTAGGAATCAAGTTTTATTTTCCGCTGCATATTGCTTGATTGATTCCTAACAAGAAACAACTACATTCAACCAAAATTTTAAGATTTTTTCAGTAACTGGTCAGTTGAAACAGCTACTTTCAACTAAGTATCCTACTCAATGGGGACTGAGTGATGGCTTCACCACTACTATCTCTCCTTTCTTAGGACTGGGTAAAAACTTCCCAATCGCAAGTCCTGAAAATTTTTAGCATGTTTGAGTAAATATGAAACTGGTAAGTGAAGGAAGATGCACTAAATATGTCAAATACATGCTTTTGAACTGAATTTGTTTCAGTGTAATCTGGATACCGCATCTTTGCCTTGCCACTTCCCCGCAATGCTGGCACTGTATGCTCAAACAGTGAGCCTAAGAATTAGTCTTCAAGGCTACTAGGCTGCACATAATAATGAGATACTTATTCAAATGTCCAATTCTCTTCAACTTTAAACGGGAGCAAGATATATATCATACGTTCAACGAGCCCCAGCAAATTTAACAAGATCCCGCTGATTCTGAACTTAAATTCTAAGTCCAATAGATACTATATTTGCCAAAAAAACAGTGAGCCAAATTTATTTTACAACAGAACCGAACTCCTGTATGAAACTATCATCATTGTTAACATTGACTAACAATGATAAAACTTGGATTCGAAGCATAAGTAAGAGTTCAATGTTTTTAATAGATACTCTTCAATGTATAACTCAAGCAGATGCTTTCCCAGGTTATAAAAGCAAACTAAATGGAAAATAGGATGAACTCATGTTGGAATGACTGATATCCCAAGCATAAAAGTTAGAAAAAGCAGATTAAAATACTCGTATAAAAATATGATATCCACCAATTTATTTCTACATGGATGATCATGTGGATAACAATTAATTACGAATATCCCGATCCGATAGGGTGGGGTCAGGATCCGAGTACCCAAACCTGACGCACACCCTTACACATACCCACTTAACCATCAATCTTTTTCAAACTTAGTCAATTTAACAACTTTTTGTTTTTTTTAATGGCGGAGGGCTAAAAAATTTCCTGTATAATGTGAGACTCGAACTCAAATATCTCTAAAGTGGATGTGAGCTCTTACCAGTTGGGCAAGACCCAGAAGCTCAATTTAACAGCTTTTTTTTGTTAAATGGTTATTATTTTTGGGGAAATTCTTATATATATATATATACCAGGATCCACATCCGGTCAATCCAATAATTCGGGTTAATTATTAATTTTTATCTTCTTATACATATTTTTTTTGAGTGGGTAAGTGTCTAAATCAAATTTTTTTGCGTCAAACACGACTCGAACCCGAGTTTAACCAAAGCGATCATGAACTCTTATCCATCACGGTTAGACCGAAGAGCTCTAATGATATATATTTCAATACTTTTGAGATTCACATAATTTTTTACACAAAACAATTAAATATTTTTTTTTGAACTAGATTTTTAATATTTTATGACTAAAGTAATGGCAATACTAATATTTTCAGACAAAAATGAGTAATTATTGAACAAGATAATAAAAATTAATATTAATCACTGGTAAACCCTCTTATAATATTCATAAAGGTCAATTTTGTCAAATCCAAAAAAGTAAAAATAAAAATAAATTGTGTAGATTCCTTTGTAAGTCTGAAGCTTGAGCATTGTTTCAACAATGGAGTACGTAAACTTCTAACCAAAAGAAGATGCAAGTAATCAAAAGTCAAAACCTAGAATCAAAGAGAGCCCACCAAGTTATGTTTCCCATCACCATCTAAGCCCTTAGCCTACCTTTATCATTCAATAAGTAAAGGGAGTTAGGTGCAGAGTTTCAAGATTTTTTTCTCTTTCTAGATTGGCCTCCATTAGAGACGCAGAAGAAACTTATGGCTTCTTATCTGCGTCAGAAGTGGCAGTCCTTTCAGATTACTTCATCCGGCGGTCAAGAACAAGAAGAAGATAAGCATTACAGCAGCTCCGAACAGGATGAGCCCACCAAGATTGGAATAATGCGAACCCTTGTCGAAGCACAAGATCCCACTGCAAAGGTCAATCTTTTCTCACTTTCACAAACAACCAATTTTGTTTTCCTTGGATCTCTCTTTATCTTTGTTTTGTTGTCCTTCCACGGTTATGGGGGAAAATATTTAAATGGGTTTTGGATTTATTACTCATTTGTTCATCTCACCTTGTTAATCTTGGCAATATTTTGTTTTTGATCAATACTTGTAAATGTAAGTTGACTTCCTAGTCGATCTGCCGGCCATGATTTGCGCCAGGGGCGAGACCACGGCGAAGGGACCAGAGAAAATTCAAATTTTGATGTAGACATATTTTTATTCTCATTAAGTCTTCCCCTGGCGTTTCTTGCCTCCTCTCAGATAAAATTTCTGGATCTAACCCAATTTATCAGCCGGTTAATCTACTTTGCTATTGTCTCATTTCATGATAGTAAAAATTGGGATTACTGGTCAACAGCTTGTAAATCTTCGTGTATAAAGATTGCTGTTTTCAGTGAAGAAGAGGACTTGTATTCTCTGTCATAGTACCGTCTGCTAACTGTTTTATTGCAGGATCTCGATGACCTGATGCTCCGCAGGTTTCTCCGAGCTCGTGATCTTGATGTCGAAAAAGCAACATCCATGCTCATCAAGTATCTTAGATGGAAGAAAGATTTTGTTCCAAAGGGTTACATATCTCCATCTGAAATTGCAGAAAATCTTGACCATAATAAGTTATTCATGCAAGGATATGATAAGACTGGACGCCCTATTGTAGTCGTTTTTGCTGCCCGACATAAACCCGCGGTTGTGGAGGAGTTTAAGCGTATGTAACATCACAAGCATTCTCAATATAGTGTGCTGAAGTAGTACTATAATGTCTCAGTTTCTCTATGTGCTCCTGCTTTGCAGGTTTCGTCACGTACACTCTTGATAAAATCTGTGCTAGGTAATTTAACTCTAGTCCTCCTTGTTTTATGTCCTCAGAAGATTGTATTGTGGCTTTGGACCCTGTATTCTGGATGAGAGGGCGTATGTTTGGGGTGGTTTTGCCCTCACCAGTCCGAGTTCACCTTTGGTTCTATTCCACTTATAGGTTCTAATTATAAAAACTGAACTCGATGCTCATTCTGCCATTGATTCCTGAATCTTTTTTCTCAGCATGCCAAGTGGGCATGAAAAGTTCACAGCCATTGCAGACTTGGAAGGATGGGGTTATGCCAACAGCGACATTCGAGGATATCTTGCAGCTTTAACGATTTTACAGGTTCGTTTTCTTAGGAAGACGTTGAATTTCTTGCTTGTATGTCTCAACTAAGTGGAAATGTATATGATCCATATAGCTCGAAATTAAAGAGAGACACTTACGGCCTAAACAAAATTGGCCTATTCCATTCAATCGTTACGGCGAAAAAAACTTCTTTTTCACTCACTTTGCTTCATGGTTTTAGTTCAATGCTTTGCCTTCCTCCTTTTTTACCAAAACTTTGGTGATCAAATGATTTTTACCCCGTGAAAGACTAAAAAGAGGGGACAGAAAATACAACATAAAGGAACTTTTGTGCTTTCCCCTCGATCTTGAAGTTGAGTGTTGATGGACTAAAACTCTCAATATTGGAATTTTCCTTCTGATTCTATTGCATTCATCTTTTCTTTTGCACCGTTTGACTCGTGGGATGAGATGATAAAATGGTTTATGATACATAGTCGTCGAGCCAAATGCTGTATGAAACAAGCTTACATAGTCTTATCCTTCACACTGAATGATGCTATCTATGCTGGAAAATCTTAAACATTAATCACGACAGAATAATATGATTTCAATTTCAGATTATTATATTTACCATAACATCAAATTCGATTTTGTTATGATATCTTATTTATAGCATTGATGTGGTGACAGGATTGCTATCCGGAGAGGCTAGGCAAGTTGTTTATAGTTCATGTGCCCTATATCTTCATGACTGCATGGAAGATGATTTACCCATTTATTGACAAGAACACCAAGAAAAAGGTCACATTTCTCTCCTTTTCCTTCTTGTGATAGTCTGATATGTTGCACAATTTTGCAAACTCGGGTTTTGCATAAAAAATAATGGGATTTTCTGTTAAATACAAAACTTATCTCCAATCCACAAAGTTCAAACTTTGCTATAAATGAATATTCTAAGAAAAATATTTATGACTTTATTTACAACAAGATTTTTTAATATTGTTGATTTAAAACTATTCTAAGGTAGCAATCCTAAAGATATACTAACTATAAGGATTTTTTAGTGTTTTTAAATTAATTCAATGTTGACACTTTAAATCCATTAGGAACAAGGCACTAATTATAAGTGAAATCATGGAATTTTGACAATCAATCATTTAATCAAAACTGAGAAAATCTTGTTTTATCATAGAATAATTATTAATCTTGTTTTATGATGAAAGTATATTTATATTACTATATACATGTATTTATTATAAATCATAAATTATTATATTATTAAAATTATTTAATTTTGGACCTACATGCATTTGTATATATCTAATTTCTGAATTCTGATTGAATATTTACATATTCAGATAATATTTGTGGAGGATAAAAATCTGCAGTCAACCTTTGTCCAAGATATCGATGAGAGTCAACTTCCCGATTCATTTGGAGGAAAACTCAAACTAATTCCCATACAAGAATGCTGATCTAAGTCTACGTTACAAATTAATCCGGATCGACGATAATTGTGTAAAATCCGAATGATCAAAATACGGACTTATGAATACCTGTATTTCGGATTATATACATTACAACTGATATTATTTGTGTTATATATGTTCTTAGTACTTGTTATTAATTTGTTGTGGCAATGGTGGGTGAAAATTGAGTATTAAAGTTGACACGAGAACATTTTGATTAATAGCAAATGTACCCCGTAAACATGTCATGTAGTCACTTGAGATTAAAGTTATTGTTTTATTAATAATGTTATTTTAAGGCTAATGGTTTGTAGCCCATTTGGCATCATCCGTAATTACATCAGGAGATCTCGTGCTCGAGTCTCAATCTTCCATTCTAAGTAGTTGTAATAGTTGCTAAAAAAATGATATTTTTTAAGTCACATTTTGTCATAGTATATGATAATTTATTTTAATTTTGTGATCATTTCAATCTATTAATTATTTCAAAAAAAAGTTTGAAAATGTACAATTTTGACATTTATAATTTGATATGTAATTTAATAGTATAAAAACTATTGAGATAATTAATTTAATTGTTTAAATATAAAGTTTAAGAATTGATTTTAAGTTGATTAAAATGGTTCTTTGTGCTTGTAATTTTATCAAGCAGTTACAAGATTAAGTTTTAATGGAGATTGAAAAATGATTAGAAGGATGAAAACAATGAGAATCGGTTATTTTAAAATTATATTTATATCCTCCCTAATTTTTGCCACGTATGGATATTTTTGTGATTTGTTTTTAGTCATGATCTACTTGAAACTACGTAAACTTTTTTAAAAAAATTTAATAATTTTTGTACTCTTTTGAAAAAAATGAATGGACAAACTTAAATGTAACCGTTGTTAATCGTAATTGTATCCGGAATCATAATCTGTGTTTCATGAACTGTTACCAGAACTATCAAGGAAGGTAAATGGTCGAGATTTGTAACCGTTGTTAATCGTAATTGTATCCGGAATCATAATCAGTGGTTCATGAACTGTTATCAGAACTGCAACGAAGGTAAATGGTCGAGATTTTTTGAACCATTCGAACCGACGGTCCTGAAATGTGGTAATGTCTAAGAGGCTGTTTTGGACCATTTATATTATTTATGATTTTATTTAAATCATAAATTCATACTTTACAATAAGCCCACCAAGAATCTGTGTATTACATTACCGATATATACAACAGTAAGAAAAGTAGGCATTCCATGCTTGTTAGACTTGGAAGCTGGACCGCATGATCATCAGACAAAGATGCTACAAAGTATTCCAGACATGGACGCAATTTTCGAGGCAATACGAGGATTACTTTTTAATTTCCTTTAGAAGGAAATGTTTCGCATCGTTGGCTGCTTTAGAGCAGCAGCCGTGGAGCAGCAACAAATTGTCATCCTCAATGAAAGAATCCGAGTCTCATGTGTACGCTAGAATGCTCCAGCATTGCATAAAGAACGAGCAACCCATGAAAGGGAAATTCCTTCATTGCGACATTCTAAAGAGGGGTGTCTGTTTGGATTTGTTTGCCTGCAATGTTTTACTTAATTTTTATATAAAAAACGGTTTTTTGCAAGATGGCGTTAAGCTGTTTGAGGAAATGCGGCAGAGAAATATGGTTTCGTTTGTTACTCTGATTCAGGGCTATTCACTGTTCGAAGAGTATGACGAGGCTGTTGAATTGTTCGTTAGGTTGCACAAAGAGGGTCATGAGCTTAATACATTTGTGTTCACTACCATTTTGAAGTTGGTTGTGAGCATGGATCTGCCGGAGTTTGGGTGGTGCATTCATACTTGTGTTTATAAGCTTGGTCATGATTCTGATGCCTTTGTTGGAACTGGGCTAATTGATGCTTATTCGATTTGTGGCTTAGTGGATACTGCTAAGGAAGTCTTCAATGGAATTGTCCATAGGGACATGGTGTCTTGGACTGGAATGGTTGCTTGTTACGCTGAGAATAATTGTTTTGAGGATGCATTGGATCTATTTAACCAAATGAGGATGGATGGATTGCAGCCTAATAATTTCACGTTCGCTAGTGTGATTAAGGCTTGTCTTGGGATTGAGGCAGATGGTGTTGGTAAGAGCATTCATGGTTGTGTTTTAAAGACTTGTTACGAGGTGGATCAGTATGTGGGAGTTTCATTGCTTGACTTGTACACAGGGTCTGGAAATATTGAGGATGCTCGACAGGTATTTCGTGAGATCCCCAAGGATAATGTAGTTCCATGGAGTTTTATGATTGCTAGGCACTCACAGTGTGACCAGTGTGAGGAAGCCTTGGATTTGTTTCTTCAAATGAGGAAAGCTTTTGTTTGTCCCAACCAGTTCACTCTAGCTAGTGTCCTCCAAGCTTGTGCCACTAATGGGGGCCTGGGATTCGGAAAGCAAATCCATTGCCTTGTAGCCAAGAATGGTCTTAATACCAATGTATTTGTTTCAAACGCCCTCATGGATGTGTATGCTAAATGGGGAGAGATGGAGGCCTCAATGAGCTTGTTTTCGGACTTCAGAGACAAAAATGAAGTATCGTGGAATACAGTGATCGTCGGATATGTCCAACTAGGAGATGGAGAGAGAGCCTTCCAAATGTTCTTGAATATGTGTGAAGAGCAAGTGATAGCAACTGAAGTAACATACTCTAGTTTGCTTCGCGCGTGCGCCAGCTTGGCTGCATTGGTGCCTGGCATTCAGATTCATTCAGTGGCTATAAAAACCTTGTATGATGGGGATGATGCTGTGAACAATGCTCTTATTGATATGTATGCTAAGTGTGGGAGGATTAAAGATGCCAGATTGATCTTCGATACTATGAGCAAGAGGGACATTGTTTCTTGGAATTCTATGATATCGTCATACTCGATGCATGGTATCGGTGCAGAGGCTTTACAAGTTTTCGAAAATATGCTAGAATCAGGACTCGCACCAAATCAACTAACCTTTATAGGTGTACTTTCAGCATGTAGCAACACGGGATCTTTAGATCAAGGGCAAACTTATTTTACTTCTATGCAAGAGGACCATGGTCTTGAACCGTGCATGGAACATTATACGTGTATGGTATCACTATTGGGCCGATTAGGCCATCTGGAGAAGGCTGTAAAGATGATCGAAGAAATCCCATTTGCACCTAGCGTAATGGTATGGCGTGCTTTACTTGGGGCATGTGTCGCACACAAAAATGTCGAGCTTGGAAGATTTACTGCTGAACGTGTACTTGAGATGGAACCGCAAGATGAATCAAGCTATGTTTTACTGTCGAACATATACGCCACTGCGAAAAGATGGGAGCTCGTGGCTCTTGTAAGGAAAAGCATGAAGAAGAAGCGAATAAAGAAAGAACCTGGACTCAGTTGGATTGAGAGCCAGGGAATAGTACACTATTTTGCAGTTGGAGACGATTCACATCAAGATATTAAACTGATTCGAGGAATGCTCGAGTGGTTGAATGTTAGAACCATGAGAGGAGGTTATACTCCTAATCACGGTGTTATTTTGCTTGATGTGGAAGAGGATGAAAAAGGCCGGCTCTTGTGGCTACACAGTGAGAGAATAGCTTTTGCTTTTGCTTTAACAAGTTTGCCACCAGGAAGCCCTATTCGTATAATCAAGAACCTACGAATATGTGCCGATTGCCATGCTGCATTTAAGTTTATATCAACGTTTATACACACAGAAATTGTTGTTAGAGATGCAAACCGATTCCATCACTTTCAAGATGGTATTTGCTCCTGCAACGATTATTGGTGACATCGATCTCAAATGGCAACTGCTACTCACACACACAGAAGTTTTCAAGATGGTATGTTTATCAACACATTAGCTTGCATAAGCTCCAAACCCAATTAAATTCCTCCAAAACCAATCTCTCATTTTTTCTCTCCCAACTCCTTTGCACGAACTGTTGCACATATTTCACAAACATCTAGCCATACATCATGAACCCTGAGTAAGCAAAACTATGTTAACAAAACAAACATATACCATCATTGTCTTGGTTGCTAAGTCAAGAAAACCAAAACGAACGGTACTCCGATCACATAGCCAAAATCATTTCCGCAGTTTGAGGATTGCGGAGTATATTTTCCTCCGAGATCCTACGGCGTTGATTCCCATATCCTTGAGATCCTCTAACGTTAGTCTCGGCAAAACCTCATCATCCACCTCATGTATTTCGAATACTGGTGCATATCTCCCCAATCCCAGCCCAGTTAACCAGTCCCGGACCCCTAAATTCCCATCATCATGATGCTGCTCCGGTGAGTTAACCTCTTCGTGAAGTACTCCATTACTCTCTGAAACTCGAACCCCGCCGCCTTTCCTGTGGTGATCCCAGTAGTGTAACCCCATGTTCTCTGCAGAATTGTCTGGACTCTCAGAGCCTTTCATCTCGAAATCTCGCAGCTCTTCGTTGCTGTTGTTGTTGTAGGTTTCTTCTTGAAATGCATTTGAGCTCTCAATCATTGCTCCCTCTCTGCCACCGCCATTGACAATGGCGGTCGAGTCGAATTTATTCCAATTTGTGCGAACCCTTTTGGTGGGCTTATTGCTTTTCGGCTTCCGATACGTAAAGTCGACAAAATTCTCGGAGGGCCCTGGGAAATCTTGGATATTCCTATTCATGTCGCCACCGTTGACAAGGTTGGTTAGGGGGCGGGTTTTGGAGGTTTTGGCCGCGAAAGATGGGTCTTTGTGAAAGCGC
Organism: Haberlea rhodopensis; assembly: GCA_907163345.1. NCBI lineage: Eukaryota > Viridiplantae > Streptophyta > Magnoliopsida > Lamiales > Gesneriaceae > Haberlea > Haberlea rhodopensis. Next base: position 4,085,743 of record CAJQUN010000019.1, read on the forward strand.
CAGGATTTGACGGGGCGGCGGCGATAATCTAAAGGTGGGTTGCCGCCTATCTCGCCAAGGCGGACGCTGGGGCGGCGCTGCCGCTTGGGGGGATTATTCGGGATTTTGGGGGGGATGGGCTCGTTGGCGGTGGTGGGATGGTGGTCCAATGGATTGATGTCTCGAGAAATGGCGACAGAGGTGGCGGTCGGCGGTGTGGTGGAAACTAGGCCATCCGGCGGCGGTGGCTCTGCTGCCATGTGTGTGTGTGTGTTTTTACGATAGTGAGAAAGAGGGGAATTAACCGTCAGCGTGCATCTACGGTCCAGATAACACAGAGTGCAGAGGTGATTGGGTGAGGTTGGGTGCAGGGGAGCGAGTGTTGAATTGTGGTTTGTGGATGCTAGCTTTCTTTGATCAGTTTTTGGATTGGGCTTCTTTGTGTTGGGCCTGTGGTGAAATGAACTTGCTTGTTGATATGATTGTATCTCAAAGAGTCTATGGAAAATTTCAGGCCGATACCCTTTAGTGAACAATAATTTATCCTAGTCTAGCAATAAAATATTAGTTCATCTAGGTTCATTCTTGGTTGAAATACATCAATAACCACATGTAATCCATGTGGTCTAACTTTTAATTTAATTGCATCCTTACCCCTTGAAACTTGTTTTAAGATCAAATATACATCTGTATACTATTCATTATCTTCTTCCTCCTATTATTTTTAAACAGTAGCATTTTATGAACATGAGATCCTCCAGTTTCTGTCATCTCGAGAAGAACTCAAGAGCATACTTTTGCAAAGGACTCGCGGTTCATCTTTAAATCCTTCTAAATACAATTCAAACCATTATTCGAAGAACATGTTAAATATAAATAACAGACTCATCAAGCTTTCATCTTATAATAAAATTTTGGCAAAACAGTATATACTTTTTTGACCATAATGGCACCGGGTGAAGTGGGTTGCAAATCCACCCGTCTGAAAATTACTGCCACAGACTTTTTACGAATGGCTTCTCACTATCCAACCTCAGCTCCTCAGGCGAGGTTAGTCTGCAAGTTATTCAATTTCTTCAGAAACCGCACATACCTTAAGGCATAGAGTATAACCAGATATAAAAAGATTTTAAAGAAATATGAGGGATAGATAGGCAAAAGCTTTCATTTTATTCTGTAAATACTTATTGTTGGAACCGAAGAGGGAGGTGAATGAGGTTCATTGGCTACTTTAGCTTTTGAAAATGAGTTTGCAAAATAAAAGAGTTTGCGAAGCGGAAGACTTCAAGTCAATCGATAAATAAATCAAATAAAGAAGTAAATAAATAAATAAATGCGTAATGAAATAAAGTGGTAAAAGACACAAAAATTTGTTATAGAAGTTCGGCGATGAATCGCTTACGTCTCATCTTCCCGACTAGATAACTTCCAACCGAGGTTCCACTAGAACGAATGATCTTGGCCTTGAGGGCTCCAAGTTAGCCACAATACAACTCTTCCGGAGTACACAAAGCTCTTCACGAGCACAACACTCTTCACGAGTCTTCTTGGTCTTAAGGGCTCCAAGGATAGCCACACACAACTCTTCCCGAGTTACCAACACTCTTCACGAGTCTTCTTGGCCTTAAGGGCTCCAAGGATAGTCACAATACATGCACCAACTTTACTTGTTGATGACTTTATAATTTCCAACTTGCTTTGGTGTTGGAGGACCTTACAATAACTCAACAAACACCTTCACGGTGTACCAACACGAAGAACACAAGACTCTAACAAAAAGAATGAATCACAAACTCCAATACAACACAAATGTATGGAGATTGCAATGCTATAAGAAATTTGAATTAGCAAAGCTTTGATGAAGTTTGTAGGCTTGTTTCTTGTCTTCAAAATGCTCCAAAGCATCCATATTTATAGTGTAGAAGGCCCCCAAGGCTCCTACTAGCCGTTGCTACACATAAGGCTGAAATCACACCTCGATCGCCTCAGACATCGCCTCGGGCGATCACCATCGCCGCGCCCCAACGGTCGCCAATCTTCACAGATCGCCTCAGGCGATGTATGGATCGCCTCAGGCGATCTAAACCAAAATTCAATGCCGTAGCCTCACCTGCCCAAAATATTTCATCGCCTCAGGCGAAGTCCACATCGCCTCGGGCGTTCAACGCATCGCCTCGGGCGAACTCCCCCTGCGCGCGAGCCTCGGCGTCGCTCCAGTCGATGTGCGTGGCGATGCCTTCCTGGCTGCCATCGCCATGGGCGATGGTCACCATCGCCTGGAGCGATCCAGACCAGAATTTGCACACTTGATTTTCTTCAATCAATTCACTTTCCAACCAATAAATCTGCACACTAAGTAGATATATTAGTATAACAATCACAAGTTTTGTTGATCATCAAAACTTAAAAATAGTCCGGGGTTAATTTAAGCATTAAACTCAACCAAGCGTTTATGGCTCAACAATCTCCCCCTTTTTGATGATCACAAAACTTGATAAACTTGAATATGTAATATGCATGAAATGTGAGTAAACATGACTCCACCTTGACAATTGCATAGCACATACAAGATTACCAAGTAAAGTATAAAGCAAACAACTATCCCCCTCAAACCATGCATACACAAGCTCTCCCCCTCAAACTATGCATGAATTAAACTTCAAGTTTATCACAAAATTCTCCCCCTTTTTGTGATAATAAAAAAGTACCAAGTTTAAATAATCAAATCATAAGTATATGTTGACACATAACCATATTTTAACCATTTACACATGTTCCTCATCAAGCATGTAATAAGCATAAGATTAAATCATTTAGAGGAATACAAACATGCGTTTAAGGCAATCAACAATGAATTCTAAACATTGCAAAGTGTGCATATGTTCTACCAAGATTTCATGCATTTGTGCCCAATAAACATTAAACTCACAAATCATCATTTGATAAATTTATTAAGATCATGATAGCATTATATCAAAGATAGAGCATCTAAACACTTATAGCATGCTTAATCACATAATTTCACATAGCTTATTCAAATTTGAATTCAGTGCATATCAAGATATTTACTATAAAGAGATGAGCATAAATCATGCAACAAAACAATTTATATGTGCATATGCTAAGGGTTATGCATTTTACTACCAATGAATATTGAGCTTCATATTTATTGGTCACAATTAATTTGTGCCAATGAATTTGAATTACTCTTTTAAAATGCTTAAAATAAATTTACCTTTGATGACAAAAGTGCGTCCTTGTCATTGGTCCTATACCTCGCGCTTCCTCTATTGAGGTGAATGAGATAATATCCTCCTTTGAGTTGCTTGTGCCTTCATCTTCCATCCCATTGTTGTCCCTACAAAACAAATCAACAATAGGAGGATCTTTTGTACCCATTTGATTTTTGGGTCCTTGAGGGTTAGCTTTCATTGACACCTTTGGAATCCATTTCAACCTTTTGTTAGGTTGGTATTGGATTTTGGCAAACCTACACTTATTCTTAGAATGGCCATCTTTGCAACAATAAGTGCAAGTATGAGAATTATGCTTTGCTTTAGCCAACAAGCTTGAAAGAGTTTTAGTTTTGCTTGAGAAGCCTAATCCGGCTTTATCAAAGCTACAACGTTGCAAGCCAAGGCAATTCATTCATCTTTAAACTACTTTCACTAAATTTGCAAAAAGATTTCTTCAAAGAATTTACTCATTTTTCAATAAATTATATTCTTCATCTTTCTTGGCCTACCTCAAGTTTGACTAATTTGTTACTCATCTTGGTTTTGCCAAGAACATCTATAAGCTCATGATAAGAATCTAGTAATTCATCAAAAGATGGTACCTCATCATCGCTTTCATATTCTTCATCATTAGCGCATCTTTGGCCATGAGACAAAGGTTTGTTCTTTCATCATCGGAGTCACTATCACTCCATGTGGCTATAAGGGCCTTCTTCTTGCCTTTGTCTTCATTCTTCTTCCTATGACATTTGTTAGCATAATGACCTTTATCTTGACAATTATAACAAGTTACCTCGTGTTTGGAATCATGTTTGGTAGCACTAGAGGTCTTTGGCTTGTTATGTTTGTTGAAGAACTTTTTGAACTTTCTAGTGAACAAGATCATCTCATCATCATCATCATCATCTTCATTATCGGATTGATCTTTCCTCCCAACCAAGGCAGTCCCATTTCTTTTGGATCTATCTTCCTCCTTTATTTCTTTCCTTGTTGACGCTTCAAGCTCATGGGTTACCAATGTGCCATGAAGTTCATCAATCATAAGATGCACTTTCTCCTTTGTTTGATTCGATGATGGCGGTTCTCTTTGCATCCCATTCCTTTGGCAAGGCTCTTAGAGCTCTTCTCCATATTTGCTTTGGAGGATACTTCTCTCCAAGTTGGGCAAGCTCGTTTATTATTTGGGTAGCCCTCCTACATTGAATCAACCTCTTCTCCGGACTCCATCTCAAATGTCTCATATTTGAGTTGTAGTAGGTCTATCTTTGTCTCCTTTACTTGATTTGTGCCCTCATGACAAATTTGTAATTTGTCCCATATCTCCTTTGTGGTTGAGCACGTCGAGATCCTGTTGTACTCCTTCATATCTAAAGCACAATGTAAAATATTAATAGCCTTGGCATTTTGCGAAATTAAAATCATATCCGCTCTTGTGAAATCGTCCATTTCTTTGGGAATACTTATTCCCCCAACTTTCTTTAAAGGAATGTGTGGACCTTTCACAATAATCTTTCATATATCATAATCTACGGATTGGTTGTATAGAGAAATTCTATTTTCCAATACCCGTAGTTATCACCCGTGAAGAGCGGAGGCCTATTTGTCGATTGGCCTTGAGCAACTCATTTGCTAGATTAGCCATAGAAAAATTTTGATTTAAAAATAAAAACCAAATGGCTCTGATGCCACTTGTTGGAACCGAAGAGGTGGGTTGATGAGGTTCCTTGGCTACTTTAGCTTTTTAAAATGAGTTTGCAAAATAAAAGAGTTTGCGAAGCGGAAGACTTCAAGTCAATCGATAAATAAATCAAATAAAGAAGTAAATAAATAAATAAATGTGTAATGAAATAAAGCGGTAAAAGACACAAAGATTTGTTATAGAAGTTCGGCGATGAATCGCCTACGTCTCCTCTTCCCGGCTAGATAACTTCCAACCGAGGTTCCACTAGGACGAATGATCTTGGCCTTGAGGGCTCCAAGTTAGCCACAATACAACTCTTCCCGAGTACACAAAGCTCTTCACGAGCACAACACTCTTCACGAGTCTTCTTGGCCTTAAGGGCTCTAAGGATAGCCACACACAACTCTTCCCGAGTTACCAACACTCTTCACGAGTCTTCTTGGCCTTAAGGGCTCCAAGGATAGCCACAACACATGCACCAACTTTACTTGTTGATGACTTTACAATTTTCAACTTGCTTTGGTATTGGAGGACCTTACAATAACTCAACAAACACCTTCACGATGTACCAACACGAAGAACCCAAGACTCTAACAAAAAGAATGAATCACAAACTCCAATACAACACAAATGTATGGAGATTGCAATACTATAAGAAATTTGAATTAGCAAAGCTTTGATGAAGTTTGTAGGCTTGTTTCTTGTCTTCAAAATGCTCCAAAGCATCCATATTTATAGTGTAGAAGGCCCCCAAGACTCCTACTAGCCATTGCTACACATAAGGCTGAAATCACTCCTCGATCGCCTCGGACATCGCCTCGGGCGATCACCATCGCCGTGCCCCAACGGTCGCCAATCTTCACAGATCGCCTCAGGCGATGTATGGATCGCCTCAGGCGATCTAAACCAAAATTCAATGCCTTAGCCTCAGCTGCCCAAAATATTTCAACGCCTCAGGCGAAGTCCACATCGCCTCAGGCGTTCAACGCACTCGGGCGATCAACACATCGCCTCGGGCAAACTCCCCCTGCGCACGAGCCTCGGCGTCGCTCCAGAAGATGTGTGTGGCGATGCCTTCCTGGCTGCCATCGCCTGGGGCGATGGTCACCATCGCCTGGAGTGATCCAGACCAGAATTTGCACACTTGATTTTCTTCAATCAATTCACTTTCCAACCAATAAATCTACACACTAAGTAGACATATTAGTATAACAATCACAAGTTTTGTTGATCATCAAAACTTAAAAATAGTCCGGGGTTAATTTAAGCATTAAACTCAACCAAGCGTTTAAGGCTCAACACTTATAATATTTATTACATTAACACATCTCCTCCTGGGAGGAGACTAACTTGTTTAGCCTCTTATATAATGAGGCTGGATTCGAAACACATATACAAACTGAATTGAAAACTGAAATATTACAAAAAAAGAAAAAAAGAAATTACCAAGCTATGAACGTTGATAAGATTACAGCATATAATATTTATTTGTGAGAAAACTATGTAGAATTTCTGATGTCCTTAGTGTCCTCAATGTCTGGCCTTATATATGCATGAATCCGGACTCCAAATGCGGATTCCAAACTCTTGTTGAATGTTTAAGTGCGCCCGTGAGTGCGATTTTATCTCGTTATCTGGCATTCTTTGTCTGAGTGTGCCAACTTTTCTAGTGAGTGGTCCTACCATTTTGGTTTCTTTTGATAATGGTAGTGGTCATCGTCAGAGTCACATGACTCATATCTCCCTATGGTCCTTAGAATTTGGCTTTTGTGGTCCGCGTGGGAATCTATCACATTTTCCCGGTCCTGTTCTGTCCTTTTTCTTGTGGTCCCTTTTTACAAGGAATCATTTCCCGAACAGTGGCTCCTTTTGCTCTGGGCAGCTTGGGCAGATGTGGTCCTGCCATCTTCCAAAGTGAGTCATGCTGCAGAATTTCGGCATGTTTCTTTGGTCGCCGGAATCTTGTTATCCCACAGTACCTGCCTTTTCTTTTTGAAGATTTCATCGGCAAATTTCGTGGTATGGCTAGTCATAGAGTTCACCATAAAGGATCCATTCGCTGTTTTCTGGAATATTTTGAATGGATACTTGACTTTGTCCATCTCAGTGAGACAGACACATAATACCCATGCTCTTATGGTAGTGATGTCGTCTTCTGTGAGTCAGGAAACTAGTGTAGTTCCTTTGGGCGGTGGCTTAATCTGATCCATCGCTTTCCAGTTAGGCCTCTGCAGCTTTATGAAGTGGAAGCTGGGATGAATGCATTTTTCCTGTGATTTCTGGGACTGTAGTTAAGAATTTCAGCTCTAGAACATCTCATCTTCCGAGTGTGTCGTTGTTTTCCATGAGTCATACACTCCTTAGTAGATCCATTCCGGTAACTTTGTAATTTTCGGAAAACTTGGTGTTGTGGTAAAAACTGAGGCTAGGATGCCAAAGTAAAACCACTCGTGGATGCTTTCTGGTTTGACATCAGGATGCATCAATATCCTTGGGTATTTTCCTGACCAATCAACTGTTATTTTTCCAGGAATTGAACCCACTCTTGTATAGAGTTCTCCCATGTCGTTTGGTATTTCTGCAAATGGGAAATTGAGGAAACTTTAATCTCGTTGGTATTAACCTTAGACTTGTATGTCGATGCCTAAGATTAATCGTTCCATCATTAACCTCTGAGGTGCTGGGTTGACTTGATTCTTCAGATATCCTAGATACCTGGGAATCAATTTTTCCTTCTGTGTCTTCCCCGAAGAGATCAATACAAGGACTCATAGTGGCAGTACTTGAATCCCCCACACCATTTGATGAGCCTGGCTCTCGTAACATGACTTTAGCTTCGTCGTCGAAGGGCACCGTCGGATGGGAATATAAAGACTATCCCATAAACAGGTGAGAGCCTGTGTAGTAGCCTTTTATAGCATGTTGGACCTTCGTGAGATCCAGTGTGAGACCCGTTCCTAATCAAGGGATTAATTATCACACAATGATTTTTTATTGTAAACAACGGAAGATTATTTAAAATTTTACCAACACGTGGCTCTAAAAATTTCGGCATGACCTCCCCGCACGATGGACATACCAAAACAAAAAACAAAAACACAATAATAATATTCCTAGTGCAGAAAGCAAATGCATACTACAATATCATGCAAAATAGGTCTCCAGCACATAAACCATACAAAAAATATTTATATCATACCATAACATGCACGATAAGCCTCTAGCACACAATTCATACTCAAAATATTTACATAATATCATCAGTTGTAAATAAACACAGGATAATCCCAAATATTCAAGAATGAACTGAATAAACTCAATTTACATAGTTATACGACACACCCTGTATAATTTAACTATCTACTGGGATAGACAAAAGAAAACAACCTCAGGATGACTTCAATCGACCATTCCCTCTTTGGGATCCTGGTTACCTGTAATACCTGCCATTTTCCACACACAAAGACAACAACGGCCTCCTTGGGAGTGAGCCAAAGCCCAGTATGAAACTATCAAGTAATTACAACATGTATCTATAAAATGTGATATATGATGTGATGCAATGCAATGCAATGCATGAAAGATCCAAATCACCTCGGGATAGCAAACGTCCGGAATCCAAGGAATAACTATCATATATCTCAAGCTCGAGCTAGGATGGCGACACACGTCACCCCATCAGGCCATCGAGGTCTCGGCGACACACTCGGTGCTACAGGTCCTGCTAAGCCCGAAGCATCCAAGCATCCCCGTGTCTGAGAAACGTCGACACACTCGGCGCTACAGTTACTAAACTGAGCCAACCAGCGATGTGCCCATCATCCACACGACACCATATCAAAGATCTCAATAAGACTCATACAGGTATAAAGAAACGATAGCTCAACTATGTATATCTGTAAAAATGATATGTGTTAACAAAACATTTTTTTCATACACCTAATGCCAAATCATGAATGCCATGATTGCTCCATAATTCAACTAAACGACGTAGCTAAGTAATATCATATAATTCACATAATTTCAGCTAACCATGTATCAAATAATACAGATACTTGTTACATGTTACCGATCGCAACAAACCTCTATTTTCCTTCTAATCTCGATATTCACTCCAATGGAATTTTAGTTTAGGAATTTAAGAAAATCTACAAATGTGCAAATATTCATTCAGTTCACTAATTCATTTATTCTAATAAATGAAATAAGACAATACAAGTTTTCTGATTCCCATTCCTTTATTTCTAATTTTTTTTACAACTAATCATAGCATATGTATAATATGAAAATAACAGCTAGGCATCAACATTCACTAATTAGTGATATGCGACATTCACAAGTCCAAAGGAAGATCACCCCTAAAACAAGCCAATAAAGCAAGAGTTGATTTGAAGGATATGAGTAAAACAATGTGAGCTAATCTTATGGTCCAGGAACTACATTGGGATTCAATTTCTTCCCCTTAACATCTCCTAATTTATATGATATTAGATTATTAAACACTTAATTCAAAGTTTAGAACCCATAACTATCAAGTTTCCAAATCAAAATCTAAAAGAACTAAGAAAGCTAGCTTTAGATGTAAACTAGCAGCCCAAGAACACAATTATTTAATTGATTTGGAGGCTCAAATACCATTCAAAACCTCAATTTTTTAGGAATAAAACAGGAAACTCAAACATGATACATCAAGTTAAAACATGAATAAAATGGGTTAAAATCGATCAACCACGGAATTGGAACAGTTTCATGTTAACATGCACAAACTCGATCAATCCAGCAGTATCAAAATCAACCTATATTACAGAAAATTCAAGGGAAATGATGATTATGGAATTATGACCGCTTTTATTTTAAACAGAAAATATTTCAAAGTGTAGTGTGAAGCGATTCTACCGCAAGTGCACGGTTGTCAAGTTTTAGTATAGTGAAATGCAAGTAACGGTTGTCGAATCCACATGGACTAATGTATAAGTACCAAATAAGACAAGCAAAATTATATTTAGCCTACGATTAAAGAATGTGATTAACTAGTGCACACTTAAACTAAGGAATGAAAATTAAACAAGAAACAATAAAATGAATGGTTCCGGATATGCAAAGGTAATTCGCTCGAGAAATTTATCAAGCTCTTCGTTCAACTGTGTAATCTTTAATGATTCATCTGAATAAGCAAATTATCAATCAATTGATTCTAAAGGTGAAAGGTTTCGCTGCTATTCAATACACTCTCTCGAGCTGTAAAGAACTAATATCAAACTAGAACAAGTCACTCTCGTGCACCTATTTACTAATTCAATATTGCATAAATCGTCAAAACCTCGTTACTCTAAATCTCTCGATTCAGAGTTCTCACGTATGTGATTTCATCTCTCGATCTCAATCTTAAACATACTTCATGAATTAATAGAGCGTGCTATAACGTTATCTCTCGATCTCGGTTATAACTCTCAGAATCAATCAAAGTTAGCTAGGCTTTAATCTTAACAAGCAATTAATTCATGAACAATAGGAATCAATACACTCAAACACAATTGAATCAATAAATCAAACACAATGATACTAAATCTCAATAAAATAAACTAGATTCAATTCAAATCCAATACATAAGAAGTTTAATAGTCTCTCGACCTCAAAAACATCAAATGAAAATGAAAATAAAAGAAATCAAAGTTTAGAAATACGATAAACGGCTGGAATGAATCCGTGCGTTGCACCGTGATTTCTTCTCTTGCTCCTTCCTTGCACTCCGGATTGTACGCTCAAGTTTGGATGAAAACCGGGAGAACATGGCTCTCCTTGGCGGCGGCTAGGGTTGCTCTTTTCTGGAAGATTTTCGCCTCAGATGAGATATGAAAAAGGGGATCCATGATTTGGAAGAGATTTCCCTTTTTAAACCACCGAAGATCACGTTAATTTTGGAAAATCAGATTTGCAGAAAATCGCGTCTCGATCGATCGAAAGGTTTTTTCGATCGATCGGTGCACTGTTCTCTTCAGCGTTTAAACTCACTGCCTCGCTCGATCGATCGAGATATTTTTCCGATCGATCGACAATTTTCAAAATTTGTTGCTGAAGTCTCTGCCTCGATCGATCGGTGCTTTGAATAATTTGATGCTCAACACTCTGCCTGGCTCGATCGATCGAGAATTAATCTCGATCGATCGAAGCCTTGAAAAATCCACTTTCTTCATTTGATCTCTTTTTCGCCTCAATTTCGCCCGTTTTCTTCATTTTAGCTCATTTCTTCCACTTCCGACCTATTTTCCTGAAACAAACAAATAAACACCAAAAAACATAATATCATCCAGGAAAAAGTACGAAACATGGGAAGAAATTACAGCTAAAAACACTTAAAATCTAAGCCTATCAACTCCCCCAAACTTAGACTTGATCGTCCTCGAGCAAGCAATAAGCTCAAAAAGAAGAGTTAAACTTAATACTATGCATGAATCATCTTTACAACACACGTAAAAACTCAGAAATCCTACTTACACATCGATAAGTGTCATTCAAAATTCAACAAGAAGCAATTTCTCCTAAGTTAAACAATACATCGCAACATTGGAACGTGCGTGTGTGCTATTGTCAAACATGAATAATGTACATATCTTTAAGATCAAAATGTGCCATAAAAGCTCAAAGTCAAGAATACTTTGAATTACTCTACAAATTTACTATCCAGCACTTCTCCACTAATGTAATTATTCCCTAGACTTGGATCAACAGGTCTTTAAAAGCTTATAGCGTTAGGCCTTTTGGTGTCGGCTCCAAAGAAAAGGTAGGATGAATGCAAGGAAGAGAGTATAATAAAATCAGTTCAACAATTTCTCTTCAGCTTTTTTCTAGCTTATTTGAATTTTTCTTTTCAAGGCTTTTCTCTACATCTTTTCTTTTTGCTCACTCTTTTGTTCATTTTATTTTTCACAATGAACTCATTTACATATAACAATTCAGTGCAATGAATGAGATTCATTATACTCCCTTAGGGATGGATAAAAAATTTCTTTTAGGCTCAAACCAAGGTAGGTATAATGAGTTTGCCAAGAATGTCGAATGGGGGTCTAATCATATGCAATGCATATACCATTCTTTTTCAATACGGCTCAAGAGGGGACACTAAGGAATGATGTATAAGAGGTAGGCTTGAAATGCACAAACGGTCCAAAGATCGCCTAAATCATCTCCAAGTCAAGTTCCTAATTATAAATTTCGTCTCAAAGTGCTTTCAAATAAATTGTAGAGTTATCTAAGATGCTCAAGACTAATCATAGTTAACACAAGTTTTCACTTTAATCAATACATACTTCACTCAATCATGACTCAAAATGTGCTCAAACTATTCCTCAGTTTTGACATATGCTCAACACAGGATATATACAAACAAGTTAAACATTTTCATGACTCCTATCTAGACGAGGATTAATTTCATCATGTATTACCGTTGCAAATCTAATTCCTCATTTCTCAAGACTAACTCATATTTTTTTTTGGTATGCTCAAGGACGAATTAGTCACAAAATCGTGCAGTCATGCAAGTAGAGAAGCAAGACAAGTAGCAAAATGTGCAAAAAACAAGATATATACAAATACTCAAAACCCCCCCCCAAACTTAATATGTGCATTGCCCTCAATGAACAAGAAAAAAATAAATGCAATGGCAAAAACACATACCATGACAACGATCGTCACTGATCGTCGTCCTCATCATGCTCCGGAGGGGGAACTGGGTAGTGATGCTCCTCGCCCTGATATGGCGGAAATGGTGGGTATTCAGAAGGTGGAGGTGCATGTTGCTGATATGGTGCAAAGTGTGGCTCTGGCGGGAACTGGAAACCTGGGAAGCCCTGGGCCATGACAGTGTTCCATGCACTCTGGTAGTGCATGAACTCCATCTGACGCTGAGCTACCTGCTCATGGTCCATCTGCAATGCTCTCTGCATGCTATGAATGTCCCGCTGCATGCTATGAATACTCTGCTGCTCCAGGCGAATATCTTGGAGATCCCTGTGAAGAGAGTCCAATGTAACATGTGTACGCTCTGCAGCAGAGGATGATGATGCTCCGGCCTGTCTAGTGTCCGAGGGTCGTGGTGCAGCCCTTCTTCGGCCTGTAGGTGGTGGTGGACCGTCAACAATAATCGGGGTCTTTGGTGGGAGTAGCTCCTCGTCCTCTCCCCATTTCACTTTGCATCTCTTGCATAACTCCGTGATGGTAGATGGAAACGGTAGTGCGGAGGTAGGTGGGCTGCTACTGATCTCATGGATGTGATCACTAATGATCTCACCCAAATCCACATCCTGCCCTGTGAGAATGGCAAAAACCAGGGCCGCTCTGTCCTTTGTCACCTCCGAAGTGTGGGTCGAAGGCATGACCCGTGAGGCGACAAATGAGAACCATGCTTGGGCCTCTGGTGTCAAATGTTTCTTGAGAACCACCTGTGGCTCTCCCTTGTCATTCCGCTGCCAATCTACTCCCGGCATGCCAATAACTGCGAGTACCTCATCATAATTGATCGTACTCTTTCGAAAGGATTGGTACGCACAGTTATGGATGAATGGCATCCGGTAAATATTATTGATTGCTGCCTGATCTATCAACACATCCTTTCCTCAACATAAACATTTACTTGGTGCCCTGGTGGAATAACTCGAAGATTTGTGTAAAATTCCCTCACCAGTGGAACCACAGCATCAATAGGTGTCTGAACAAATTGAAACCACCCTCTACGCCGTGCTGTCCTAATGACCGGACACTCAATTTTTTCCATGCTCATGCCCCTTTCACGACTAAGGGGTTTCTTATGATAAGTGGGATATAACTCAGCAGCTGTGGCATTTTCAAACTTCTGTTCGTCATACCCTGGCTAAGAAGTGGTGGCCTCCGCCTGCTTTTGCTTTTGTGAAGCCTCTGCCTGCTTTGACCTCTTTCTCGGAGACATTTTCTTGCTAAATTATTCTCAAATATCGCGCTTAAATGCAACTAAACACCACACCACAAACACTCCAAAGCCAACACCCTTCAACACAACAAAAGCTCCCTCAAACTTTGATTCTTCCTAACCCAATTCAACTACACAAAGTAATTGCACCAAAAGATAAAAAAGATGTGAAATTTGAAACCAATTACCACTTAAAAATCTGATCTTGGACGAGTTTGGCACTTGGCGTGGAATTCTCTTTTGGATGCACTTCTACCCAATTTGGCTTGTAATTCTTCAAATCTGCAATTGAAATCTCATTAGAACAATTATTACTTCAAATATTTGAAGTAAATTGGAAATTGGATCGAATAAGGATGAGATTAGATGAAAAATTTGAAAGAGGCGACTTGGGTTTGAGTTGGAGAGGAGAGAAAATGAGTCTGATTGTGTGTAGAAAGCTCTTCGGTGCCCTATTTTTTTTTCAAAATTTTCTCTCGCTCGATCGATCGAAAATAATTCTCGATCGATCGAGCGAGGCAGTAACTCAAATCGTATTTTAAAAGTTCCGGGCGATCGATCGAGAATTTGTCTCGATCGATCGCCAGCACCAGAAGACAAAAATTTGCATTTTTCAAAAACATTTCTCTCGGGTTGCCTCGCCTACATCCTTATTACTCTTGTTTTTACACCTGCAATAAAATTTCGCAAACTCATTCACAGAAAAATAAAAACAAATTTAACAACAAAACAAACTAAAACAAGGAATTAAAAACAAAACTCGAGGAAGGGAAAAAAAGTTCTTAATTTATAGTCCCAAGCTGGACTGTCACCTCCTCGTCTGTCAATTCGATTGCTCCTTTGGATTCTTTACAGAATCACTTGGGAGCGTACCTTGCGTCCTTCCCGAAATCAACGTAGCCAACTGCCCTATTTGCACTTCCAAATTCTTAATCGATGCATCTTGATTCTGCATCCTCACCTCAGTCGACGAAATCAGCTTGGCAATCAGTTCCTCCATACTCGGTTTTTGTGTGAACCCCGCCTGTGGTTGTGGGTTCAACACATTCTCCTGGTTCGACCATCTCAGATTTGGGTGGTTCCTCCACCCCGGATTGTAGGAGTTCGAATACGGATTGTTCTGCTGCCTGTTACCCACACAATTCACAGCCTCAATAGATTGGTTAAATTGATTACCTGCCTGGCATTCGATGCTAGGATGACCGCCTCCACACAAGTCACAGAAGATAGCTTGAGCTTGCATCGCTGCTGCTCCCATGCTGTCTATCTTCCGGTTCATAGCTTCCAACTGAGCCGAAAGAGCAGTAATCTCATCCACTTGATGGACTCCTATAGGTTTCTGTGGCGTGTTCCTCTCTGACTGCCACTGGTAGCTGTTGCACGCCATTTCCTCCAATAAATTGTATGCCTCTTCCGGTGTCTTCCTCATTATTGATCCCCCAGATGCTGCATCTATCATCGAACGGTTAGCAGAAAACAAACCATTATAGAAAGTTTGTACCTGCATCCATATGGGTAGACCATGGTGTGGGCATCTCCTCAACAATTCTTTAAAACGATCCCACGCTTCATATAACGTCTCAGGGTCGAACTGCCCAAATGTTGTGATATCATTCCGCATCTTTGCTGTCTTGGAAGGGGGAAAGTACTTCGATAAAAATGCTTTTGTCATCCCTTCCCATGTTGTTATTGAACCTGCAGGTAGTGAATTCAACCATGATTTAGCCTTGTCTCGTAATGAAAAAGGAAAGAGCCTTAACCTGATGGCGTCGTCGGAGACACCATTATGTTTAAACGTGTCACAGATCTCCAAAAAGTTGGAGATGTGATTGTTCGGATCGTCCGTGGCAGCTCCCCCAAACATTACAGAATGCTGTATCATTTGGATAATCGCCGGCTTGATCTCAAAGTTGTTTGCTTGAATTGTCGGCCTTGTGATACTGGATAAAGATCCATGAAATGCCGGTTGTGCAAAGTCCATCATTGATCTTGGGTTCTGTGCTTCATTATTGTCAGCCATCGCTCGAGCTTCTCGTAATCTTCTTAGTAGAGTTCTCTCTATTTCTGGATCAAATGGCTCGAGAATGGGCTCCTCTCTTCTGAGCATGCACTAGACAATTGCTTCCTGTACTGAAACAGACAAAAGGAGACAACAAAAATACACAAATCAAAAATAAAAAAAAATCAACTAATCGAAAATGAACAAGAAATAACAAAAAACGAAATAATAAAGAATTGGCTAAATTACAATTAACTAATCTCGTATGATATTATACAGATTAGTCCCCGGCAACGGCGCCAAAAACATGACCGCTTTTATTTTAAACAGAAAATATTTCAAAGTGTAGTGTGAAGCGATTCTACCGCAAGTGCACGATTGTCAAGTTTTAGTATAGTGAAATGCAAGTAAAGGTTGTCGAATCCACAGGGACTAATGTATAAGTACCAAATAAGACAAGCAAAATTATATTTAGCTTACGATTAAAGAAGGTGATTAACTAGTGCACACTTAAACTAAGGAACGAAAATTAAACAAGAAACAATAAAATGAATGGTTCCGGATATGCAAAGGTAATTCGCTCGAGAAATTTATCAAGCTCTTCGTTCAACTGTGTAATCTTTAATGATTCATCTGAATAAGCAAATTATCAATCAATTGATTCTAAAGGTGAAAGGTTTTCGCTGCTATTCAATACACTCTCTCGAGCTGTAAAGAAACTAATATCAAACTAGAACAAGTCACTCTCGTGCACCTATTTACTAATTCAATATTGCATAAATCGTCAAAACCTCGTTACTCTAAATCTCTCGATTCAAAGTTCTCACGTATGTGATTTCATCTCTCGATCTCAATCTTAAACATACTTCATGAATTAATAGAGCGTGCTATAACGTTATCTCTCGATCTCGGTTATAACTCTCAGAATCAATCAAAGTTAGCTAGGCTTTAATCTTAACAAGCAATTAATTCATGAACAATAGGAATCAATACACTCAAACACAATTGAATCAATAAATCAAACACAATGATACTAAATCTCAATAAAATAAACTAGATTCAATTCAAATCCAATACATAAGAAGTTTAATAGTCTCTCGACCTCAAAAACATCAAATGAAAATGAAAATAAAAGAAATCAAAGTTTAGAAATACGATAAACGGCTGGAATGAATCCGTGCGTTGCACCGTGATTTCTTCTCTTGCTCCTTCCTTGCACTCCGGATTGTACGCTCAAGTTTGGATGAAAACCGGGAGAACATGTCTCTCCTTGGCGGCGGCTAGGGTTGCTCTTTTCTGGAAGATTTTCGCCTCAGATGAGATATGAAAAAGGGGATCCATGATTTGGAAGAGATTTCCCTTTTTAAACCACCGAAGATCACGTTAATTTTGGAAAATCAGATTTGCAGAAAATCGCGTCTCGATCGATCGAAAGGTTTTTTCGATCGATCGGTGCACTGTTCTCTTCAGCGTTTAAACTCACTGCCTCGCTCGATCGATCGAGATATTTTTCCGATCGATCGACAATTCTCAAAATTTGTTGCTGAAGTTTCTGCCTCGATCGATCGATCGAGATAAAATCTCGATCGATCGGTGCTTTGAATAATTTGATGCTCAACACTCTGCCTGGCTCGATCGATCGAGAATTAATCTCGATCGATCGAAGCCTTGAAATATCCACTTTCTTCATTTGATCTCTTTTTCGCCTCGATTTGCCCGTTTTCTTCCTTTTAGCTCATTTCTTCCACTTCCGACCTATTTTCCTGAAACAAACAAATAAACACCAAAAAGCATAATATCATCCAGGAAAAAGTACGAAACATGGGAAGAAATTACAGCTAAAAACACTTAAAATCTAAGCCTATCAAATTACATCAACAAATCTAGAAGAAATTGTACCAAAATTGGATGAACCCTCATTTTTTACTTTCTTTGTTACCGAGCGAAATCCGACGAAACCAGCGACGAGGACGACGGTTCCTTGGTATGGAAATGACCGCCGAAGAGAGGGGAAGGTGATGGTGGGTCAGACTTGTCGTGTGGTGGCTGGACGGCGGCGAGCACGACGATTTTATGGTGAAGAGTCGGACGTGAGCGTGGGAGAAGGGAGAAGAGAAAATCAAAATCTGAGTGTGTTTTTACACGTTTTTAGCGTGTGTGGCGTTAAGTGAAATCCAACACATTAATAGTTGTGTTTCCAGTCTCGTTATGTACATTAAAGTGTTACCGGTGTACTGATATTAAATTTACGGTTGACACTTGAGATTTATATCCACTACTATAATACAACATTAAATTCTTCATTTTAATAATTTATTTTTAAAATATTATCGGAGTTTATTTTACCATTGACATTCATATTGTCAATTTCACTTCTATTTAATTAATTCTCAAATTAATTATAAATAAATTCCCAAATTGTAATTAATTAACATTAATCAATTCATGGGGCCTTACATTTAGAAATTATGTTATCGAGCGCAACATACCTATTTCTTTAATTCTGATCAACAACTGAACCATTTTCTTCCCAAAAGTTCACCACAGAGAATCAAATAAGACACCATGTCATTACTAGTTAAATTCTCTATCAATATTGATTAACCGACTTCGTCTAGTCCAATCCTTATCATTTTATTTGTTTTCTTCTTCCTATCAATTTCTAGGTTAAATCAATTCATTTCAGCAGCTAAAAATGGTACATTTCAACTATCAAATTTTGATTAAACTCACAGCATATATTTGGACTTCAAAACATGACATTTGACCCAAATGGCAGGCATATACATACTCATATACACTTCAGCAATTACACATTCCCATACTCGCTAAGATGCACACACATGCACCTAAGCACTACTTTCTAAACTCTTAACAACATCTTTTCAATCCCTAGCAAGAACAAGGTGCGACAATCGTTTATGAGTAACAACCAACAATTATATAGCATTAAAAGCCCCAAAACCCCATCGATTTTCCCCAAAATGAATGCCCCAAAATAGAGTAAAGTTCGAAAAATTAGCTGGACACATTGATCTCACATGCCAACC
Source organism: Haberlea rhodopensis (assembly GCA_907163345.1). Classification (NCBI taxonomy): domain Eukaryota; kingdom Viridiplantae; phylum Streptophyta; class Magnoliopsida; order Lamiales; family Gesneriaceae; genus Haberlea; species Haberlea rhodopensis. The sequence continues at coordinate 4,104,629 of CAJQUN010000019.1, forward strand.
ACTGTAGACGCACATGCTATATAGATGCATATCTTCAAACCATGCAGTAAGATTTTCGACAAAAAGGTGTTCTAAAATCATGCATAATCATGCCATAAATCATCCAACAGTTAAAGCTCGAAATGAAGACTAAATTTCAAATTAGAAGCTGGAAATTCGAAACTCACGTTTTGATAATTATGACTTTTACACTTATTTTACTATGATTTTATAGTGGTTTTTGTAGTGATTCCTGAACGATTTTACGCTTTTTGGTATATAATTGTATGTTTCAGGAATCTAGGTCAAAGTGCGTAAAAGTGGAGGAAATGAGCTAATAATGATGAAAAATGACCAAACCGAGCGAACACGTTGAAGGAAGGACCGAAATCTTGAGTTTGAAGAAAATTGAAGTTGGCGATGGATCTTGGAATTCACGGCGATCGATCGCGCATGAGAAAAATCGAGCAACAAAAATTTTGTATTGGCGATCGACCACCACTTATCACCGATCGATCGACGATCGATCACGGCCATCCAGAAACATTTGGCGATCACTCGACACTTATCATTGATCGATCGTGGAGTCACAAACTTTTAAAAAAAGGCAGAATACATTGGCGATCGATCGGCCACTTCTCGCGATCGGTCGTCAGACCCCAAAAAATCGAGATTTTATTTCCTTGTTGGATATTGTGTCCAAAACTTGTTAAACTCCTCCACCACTATATAAGGCATGACTTGACCAAAACAGGGACTTTTTTGGCTCATATTTTTACCCTACAACATCAGACTCCACCGCTCTCCATCACCCAATCTTCATCCATACCATCATAACCATTGAAGAAGAAGACATCGGAAGAGACGGGACGATTGAGCAACGCAAGGAGTCAATGCCTAACGTTATTTGCGTATTTCTAAACTTTGTTCTTTGATATTTTCAGATTTAATGTTTAAATTTTTGCAAAACATGATTTTTCATTAGTATTTGATGTCTATTGTTGGCTAAGTTTTGCTGTCAAGACTTAGGGGATCCCATGTTTTGAACCCATGATTTAAATTAAAGTTTTGATTGGTTCTTACTATAAGTGAATAATTTATTGTTGTTCATACTTTTTAAGGAATTGATCACCTTTGATTGATTATTTATTGCGATTGAATTGACCATTGAATATTGCAATACGTTATAGTAAATTAGGAGGTGTATTTCAGACTGAGATCGAGAGATAAAGTCAAATACACGTGTGATAGTAATAGATTTACCAAAATCGAAGGCTAGAGTTTTCATAAATCGACATACAATATTGAGTGTTAAATAAGTGCATGATCATTGCCTTGTTACATCTTAATATTAGACTTGTTATAACTGGACCAAAGTATAACAAGTGCATTAGGAAAACTTGTCACCTTAGAATTGTTGAATTTAATTCTTAACTAATAGGCAAATTATGGGGGATTCCATGGGTGAACCGAAGTCTTGATAATTGTCTCTACTGATTTTATTCTCCTTAATACTCATTGGGTTGAATATCGAGTCTTTAGTCAATATTAGTTTAATAATCAACACTAATTATCGTAGGCTAATATAGTTAAACTAATTGAGTTTGGCACTTATTTTCTAGTCCATGTGGGTTCGACGACATTTTCTTAAAATATACTATACTAAAACTTGACACCGTGCACTTGCGGTATAATCGCTACACTTAAATTTTTTGTTTAAATAAATAGCGATCAAGTTTTTGGCGCCGTTGACGGGGACTAGTTTAAGTTTTAGTCATTTGTTTTTTTTATTCTCGATTTTGTTGTTTGTTTTTCTCTACTCTTCTACTGTTGTTTCTTTGGGCAGATCTTTGCAGGTTATTATTTCTTGTGCATGCTAAGGAGTAGCAAACCTACACTTGAGCCTTTCGACCCCGAGATCGAACGCACTTGTCAAAAGAAGCTAAGGCAAGCAAGGACCCTCTTGGCTAATAGCGAGGAACGTAAGTAGGTTCCTGCAGCACCATTCACAAGGTCACTAATGAACTATGCTCATCCTTCGTTCCATGAATCATTGTCTAGTATCACTAGACCGAGCATCCAGGCTAACAATTTCGAGATCAAGCTTGCTATCATACAGATGATCCAACACTCGGTTCAGTTTGGGGGAGCGGCTACTTATGATCCAAATGCCCACATCTCCAACTTCTTGGAGATTTGTGATACCTTCAAGCACAATGGCGTTACTGACGACGCCATCAGGTTACATTTATTTCCATTCTCTTTAAGGGATAAAGCTAAATCTTGGTTGCAATAGTTGCCTACGGGTTCTATTCCACCATGCAAGACGGCCAAGATGCACAATGATATCACCACTTTTGCACAACACGACCCAGAGACACTGTACGAGGCTTGGAGCGTTTTAAGGATTTACTGCGGAGATGCCCACATCATGGCCTCCCTATCTCGCTGCAGGTACAAACTTTTTATAACCGTTCTATGATTGATGCAATATCAGGAGCTACTGTGATGAGAAAAACGCCCGATGAGGCTTATACACTGTTGGAGGAAATGACTGCTAATAGTTGTCAATGGCAGTCTGAAAGGAACATGCTGAAGAAGCAAGCTGTAACGCATCAAGTGAGTGAAGTCACTGCCCTAGCTGCCCAGTTGGAAGCACTGAACAAGAAAATTGGCAGATTGAGCATGCATGCAATGCAAGTTCAGGCCGTAACATGCGAGCTTTGCCAAGGAGGACATCCAAGCACTGAATGTCAAGTAGGTAATCCTTTTGTTCAAACTGTTGAGAGTGCTACTTTTGTAGGGAACCGACCACCATCGAATTACCACTACCCAAGTACATACAATGCGGGGCTGAGGAACTATCCCCAACCACCACTGGTGTATGCACCTAAACCCAGTATGAAGGAGTTGTTGACCAAATCCATCACATTGACGAAGACTAGATTCCAAAATCATGAGGCGTTGATAAAGAACTTGGAAGTCCAAGTGGGACAGTTAGCAACAATCCTAGCCGGTCGAGAACAAGGCGCACTACCTAGTGACACTGAAAAGAACCCTAGGAGCAAGTCCATGCCATCGCATTGAGGAGTGAAAAGGAGGTCGCTGAGAAGAAGGATGCACATGTTGAGCATAAGAGCAAGGCGTACATCAAGCAAGAAGAGGATCAAACATGTGACAGAGGTAAGTCTACTAAGATCACTACATCCATCACACCTACTAAGGTAGATATCCCACTCCCATTCCCCGCTGCATATAAGAGAGCAAAAATAGATGCTAAATTTTCTAAGTTTCTAGATTTGATTAAGAATCTCCACATTGAAATGCCTTTCATTGATGCTATACGACAATTGCTGAACTATGCTAAGTTTTTGAAGGTGATACTGTCAAAAAAGCGGAAATTGGGAGAGCATGAGATGATAAACTTAACTGATGACTGTTCTGCTATCATTCAAAATGATTCACCTCCAAAGTTAAAGGATCCAGAGAGTTTCACTATACCTTACAAAATCAACTCTATGTCTTTTAAGAAATCTTATGTGATTTGGGTGCAAGTGTTAATTTAATGTCTTTATCTGTTTACATGAAGCTGGGCTTAGGAGAGCTCAAACCGATCAACATTTCACTGCAGATGGCGGACAAGTCCATCAAGTATCCTAGAGGAATAGTTGAAGATGTGCCAATCAAAGTCGATAAATTCACCTTTCCGGTGGATTTTATAGTATTGGACATGAAGGAGGATGCTGACATGCCATTGATTCCAGGAAGACCGTCCCTAGCAACTGGAAGGTATTAATCGATGTCCAAGAAGGGAAGTTGATCCTCCTTGTAGGAGAGGATCAAATCACTTTCAACATATTTCAAACTTTGACACAATCACACAACAAGCACATATGTTCCAAAGTTAATGTGATTGATACTCTTCTCTTTGATATGATGCTAGATGATGACAAGAAGAAAGGAGAATAAAGTAATGATTACATCAAATGCACATTAAAGAGGAGGTAAATTCTGTGAGGAAGACTTGGTTCTAATGAATATCGCAAAAATGCGATTATTTCCATGGAAGTCAGACTCACCATGGGCTGGACCTTTCAAAGTGGTCAATATTCTACCATGCGACACTATCAATTTGAGAGATGACCAAGGGACACTGTTCATGGTGAAAGAGACATTACCACATTGATGATGGAAAATCGTCCCCCACTCGCCCCTGCGGCACTTGAGCATAATGGTAAAAAGTCCAGCTTGAGACTATAAATCAAGAACTTGTTCTTATCCCTTAGCTTCGTTTTGAATTTTTTTTTGGTTTGTTTTTGTTTTTGATTTTGGTGAGAGACTCCAAGCGTGTTGTCATGATTCCAACAATATACCCCACGAGCTGACGAGAAATTGGATGACGATCACCGACGGCCTTCATCAAAGGTCAGTGCTTATCTTATTTTCCATGCCTATAACATTGAGGACAATGCATGAATTAAGTTTGGGGGAGTGCATTGCTGTGTCATTATTTTTCTTTGGAATTGTATCATTTTTTGAGCACCAACAAAAAAAATCTTGAAAATGAGTTCAATTAGTGAGAAAAGAATGAATCATAGTAGTGGTCTCTATTCCATGATGATATTAATCTTACTATGCATGTCAACTTGTGTTTTGATGATTGTAAGACTTGTTTGTGAATATCTTGTTTTGAGTTAGCATGTCAAAGATGAGGAATATTTTCAGCGCCTTTGAGTCATAATCTTGTGGATTGCATTTGGAGTAGTGAAATCTTTGTGAACTTGATGAATTGTTTTTGAGAATCTTAGAGTACTTTAGAACCTATCTGATGATGACACTTTGATGCGAAAGTCATGAACTTGATTTGGAGACGTTCTAGGCGATCTTTGGACCGCTTTGAGCCTTTAAGCTTACCATGTGTACATCAATCCCTATTGTCCACTTTTGAGCCTAATTGAAAAAGAATTTTGTATTTTAACATACTATTAGCCCCATTCAACATTTTTGGCAAACTCATTATACCCACCTTTTGAGCCTAATTGAATATTTATCCTTACCTTAAGGGATTATAATGAATTTCATTGGATGCACATGAATTGCTATATTTTGATGAGCTTATTGTTGAAAAAATTTATGAATGAGAAAAGAAAATAATAGAAAGAGCCTTGAGAAAAAGTATCTAAATAAGACCCAAAGTGGCCAAGGGTATAAAAGAAAAAGAAGATAAGCTTAAATATGTGCTAAATTATGAACATTTTATGATTATACTCTCTTCTTTGTGCTATCCCATCTTTCTTTGAAGCCAACACCTAGGCCTAACATTACAATCTTATAAAGATCTTTTGATCAAAGTCTAGGGAGTGACTACACTAGTGGAGAAGTGTTTGAAAATAGGCATATTGGGTGCTCAACGATAATCTTAGCTTTCATTGACTAGCATGATTTGATCAATGAAAATTACATGAAACTTGAAAGTGCAAATAGCACACACGCACGTTCTGATTTGGAGACATGTTTATTGATCTAGGAGAAAACACGACTTGTTAAATTTCTTGATTGACTCTTGTTTGTCTGTAAGTGTAATGCCTCGATATGACGTACACATGTGTGATATGATTATGGTGTAATTATGATTAATTACAGTACGATGTGGACTCGGGTTCTGGTTGAACCGAGCAGGACTAAAGCCATGCATGAATGAAATCTAGTTGGAAATTAATGAATGAATATGTTTATGTGAGAAAGCAAAGATGGTGAGTTAATAACATAGACATGTGTTACGGACTTAACATTATTGCGTTATAGTGGAAAAGAGACTTGAAATGCATCATATAGTTGGATACTAATGTGTCCTACATTTGACATGAATTTGAGGGGATGTGCATCTGAATTTGTGTTGCATTTGGAGGTTATAATATATATCTAAAATCAGATTTTAGAACACATACTCACACCATAAACACCTACAAATCTCTACACTTTCTTTGGACTCTCTTGAAGGTTTGTCTTGGATTTACACTTGCAAAGACCTATGTAGACTAAGAGGAAGTGATTTACTTGCATCATCACATGGGACAGGACAATGAGGCAGTTAGACATTGACGCTTGATTTATATCGTTTGTGTCGCAACAGGTATGTATTGACGTAGAGTATATGATATTATTGTGATGCAGACGTGGACATTGTATAATATGATTAGTGGTATCATATGCATGTACATTCATGATATTAATATGGTTCAGATGGATGGCACGATAGATGTGTAGCATATGCTTTGGCTGAGATCAGTGCCACGATAGATATGTCAGTGTTGGGCATATGCTTTAGCTGGGATTGTTGCCACGATAGGTATGCTACATATGCTTTGGCAGAAGAGGTATACTCCAGTTGAGTATATGCTATGGCTGTTATAACGTGAGAGGATGGTGTTATGATATGTGCTGCTAATATGAAGATGTGAGGAGGTTCCACTTACATATTGAGCTGAGATATGCATATCACATCGGTCTCGTTATAACAGGGTGATAAGTTAGGATCGGGGTAGTGTTTAGAAGGGGGGGTTGAATAAACACTAGATTCAATTTTGATTTTGCTCGGGTTTGTTGCAGACTGTTAAGTACTGCAGTAGCTTCTCAATATATAGCAAGTCAGCAGACACTGATTATAGTGCGGAATACGTCTGCTGGAATTGTGGGGGATAAAAACAGAATGGTAAATAAGCAGTAAGTAAATGACACAATTATTGTTTCTGGAAGTTCGAAGCACAACGCTTCTACGTCTCCCCTTCTTTCTTTGCAGGAAGGTTACACTAGAAGACTTGGTTTACACTTTACAGTATACAACCTTCTTAGGCACTCACACAGCTTGGCCTAAACTCCTAGCAATCACAAGTTCCTAATTTGATTACAATGATTTCTATGACACTCACACAAATATAAACTATTTGACTTCGAGTGTTCTTCGAGCAGTGGACTCTGTTACAGTTAATCTGTCAATATATCAGTACTAGTTTTCTTATGCTCTTGCTGAACCTTCAAAGAATATCAATAAGATGATTTGCTTTTTGTGTTGAGGTGTTTCTCTTTGTTTGATCAGATGGTTCAGCTAACCTCTTCATTCTTTGCTTGGACGTATTTATACTCAGTGGTCTAACGACAACAATTCTGTATTAGGAAGAAATCAGCTTTCCAAATTATGATTGTCTTCTTTCCTATTTTGTTAAGCAACGGCTCTTTTATTCTGACGCTAATGGTGGCGGAGATAGCAGGGTGCGCCTCTCTGTTGTACCTTTGTCAGAATAGGTTGTACTTGTTTTGTCTTGTTGCTTTGTGCTCTTGCTGGATGGTTAGACCTGTAAGGAATCCAACAAGCAAATATGCAGCGGAAATAAAATTTGGATTCCTAACCATGGACCTATACAGAGTATTCATATCGGAATGATTAAAGAGTCTCACCCTTGTACCGTGTTTGATGCAGAATCCTCGTTGTAGCACCACGAGTCACAAACGAAAATTTACACCTTCGTCTCTACGGTATCCACACGATCAAATCGAAAAGGGGATTTAAGAACAAGTTGCTAGACTCGTTCTTAAATCGGAACAATAACCACACACGATTATAAATCGAATGAAGATGGCCGGAAACACAAAAGATCAAGGCGGCGGCCGAGAAATCACTTTTGTTGAGAGGTGTCCGAGAGCTTCTTATGTTGGTGGCTAGGTTTTTGATATGTAGGATTAATCAAATTAATCACCTTGTTATCTAATTATATATGTAGGATTTAATTAAGGTTCAAGACTTTCTTAAAGCCTCATGGGCCCAAACCCATGATTTAATTAAATCCTTATAATCATTTAAGACTCTTCTTAATTAATTAATTCATCCAATGAATTTAATTCCCTTTATCGATTTAATCTTTTGTGCGACCCGATAGGATCTTGCAAAGTTGGCAGTGACATAAAATCTCATTTTATGTCACAAGCAATGAGCGGTATCTAGCAACACATCAAGGCTACCCAAATTACAAGAATGTCATTGACTCGACATAACCTTAGAACTTGTGATAATATTAACCATGTAACTTAATCCCTTTGTCCATGTGTTTAGATTGAACACGAGTCATGGAATAGTCATACTCGTAAATTCAATCTCTATTTCTTGATCCCCAAGTAGAACTAGAATAAACGAATAAGCTCGATATCACATATCGACTCATTCGAGCACGGCCATGCATTTTAGTCTTACTTGATCAAGGGCCCAAACACTTCTCATGTTATATAGGAGGGACAAATCCTATCTTGATCAATCAACATCCCTCTACATAATTCGTAGTGCATCCAATATTTACCTTTATAGTTTACCCTCTTACATGTAACGTTTGACAATATCAAGATACATAACTCCTTATGTTGGGATCTCTGATGATCTCAAGTCGTAAGGATTACATACATTATTATCACTATGAGAATTGCTTATGACACTCATATAACTATCCATGTAGCATTCTCATGGTGGGTCTATCCAGTACATTGTTCTCTAATATTTACCCATGTGTTGATTTGATATCTCATATCCATGAATTAATTCATCAATCAAAACATATTAGTCTCAATGCATTATCATTATCCTTATTTATGATAATACTTGACTATAGACAATCTTTAAGAATAATACAATAGTATTCTAAGGACATTAACTTATATATCAATTCATATTGCACAGATATTCGAATAATATATAATAATGATTTGCCATTTATAAAATCATAATACATTGTATGTCATAAACAATCATCTAATGACTTGTCTTAGGGCATATCCCAACAAATCTCCCACCTGCACTAAGACCAATCAGACATATACTTAATGCCTAGAGATCTAGTATGACGATCATACTTCTACTGTGACAGTGGCTTCGTCAATGGGTCAGATACATTATCATCTGTTGGTACTTTGCATATCTTTACATCTCCTCTTTCAACGATTTCTCGAATGAAATGAAAACGCCGAAGTATGTGCTTGGATCTTTGGTGAGATCTAGGTTCCTTAGCCAATGCGATGGCTCAATTGTTGTCACTAATAGAGTTCAATCGGATCTAGAATGCTAGGCATCTCCCCAAGTTCAGAAATGAACTTCTTGATCCAAACAGCTTCCTTTGCTGCATCTGAGGCAGCAATATATTCAGTTGTCTCTTGCTTTGAACTCTTCCAGCTTACAGCACCTCCATTTAGGCAAAACACATATCCTGATTGCGATCGAAAATCATCTTTGTCGGTTTGGAAACTTGCATCAGTGTAACCTATTACATTGAGCTCTTCATCACCTCCATAAATCAAGAATGTATCCTTAGTTCTTCTCAAGTACTTCAGGATATTCTTGACTGCAATTCAGTGACATTCACCTGGATCAACTTGATATCTGCTCGTCATGCTCAAAGCATACGAGACATCGGGACGAGTACATATCATGGCATACATGATAGATCCAATAGCTGACGCATATGGAATCTTACTCATGCGTTGTCTCTCATCTGGTGTTGAAGGACACTGATCCTTCGAGAGATGTATTCCATGCGTCATAGGCACGAATCCTTTCTTAGATTCTTGCATGCTAAACCATTTTAGCACTTTGTCTATGTATGTACTTTGACTTAGGCCAAGTAATCTTCTCGATCTATCTCTATAGATCTTGATTCCTAATACATAGGTGGCTTCACCCAAGTCTTTCATAGAAAAGCAATTCCCTAGCCAAATCTGTACAGATTGTAAGGCAGGGATATCATTCCCAATTAGAAGTATGTCATCTACATACAATATTAGGAAGATAATTATGCTCCCACTGACCTTCTTGTAGAAACAAGGTTCATCTACGTTTTTATGAAACCAAACTCTTTGACTGCATCATCAAAAAGAAGATTCCAACTCCGAGAAGCTTGTTTCAATCCATAAATGGATCGTTGTAGCTTGCATATCTTTCCAGCATCCTTTGGATCGACAAAACCCTCGGGCTGTATCATGTACACATCCTCAAGCAGATTTCCATTAAGGAAAGCTGTTTTGACATCCATCTGCCAGATTTCATAATCATGAAATGCAGCTATTGCAAGTAAGATCCTAATGGATTTAACCATGGCAACTGGTGAAAAAGTTTCATCATAGTCAATACCATGAATTTGTTTGAAACCTTTTGCTACCAGTCGACCTTTAAAGGTTTGTACATTATCATCCATGTCGGTCTTCTTCTTGAAAATCCATTTGCACCCTATGGGTCTCACCCCTTCAGGTGGGTCAACCAAAGTCCATACTTGGTTTGCATACATGGTCCATTTCAGATTTCATGGCTTCTTGCCATTTCTCAAAATCAGTGCCCATTATAGCTTCTTGATAAGATGACGGCTCATCCTCATCAATAAGTAGTAAGTCACCTTGTTGAGTCACAAGAAATCCATATCTCTGTGGCTCCCGGTGTTCTCTTACAGACCTACGTTGGGCTTGTGTCTCTTGAGCAGGTACTTTATCCACAACAATTTGTGGTGTCTGCTCTGTTTCCATCTCAATATCATGTTCAGTGTTTTCTTGTGGTTGAACTTCACTAAGTTCTATATGTCTCCCACTAGTTTTTCTGGAAATAAATTCTCTTTCAAGAAAGACACCAGTCCGAGCAACAACCACTTTGTTCTCGGTGGGATAATAGAAATAGTATCCTTTCGTTTCCTTAGGATACCCCACAAATAAACACTTATCAGATTTGGGTCCAAGTTTGTTAGAGGCGTGACGTCTCACGAAAGCCTCACAACCCCAAATCTTCATAAAAGACATACTAGGACGTTTCCCAGTCCATATCTCATATGGTATCTTTTCCACTGATTTAGATGGAACACGGTTCAGTATGAGTATTCTTGTTTCTAAAGCATGTCCCCAAAAGGATATCGGAAGATCTGCATGACTCATCATTGATCTAACCATGTCCAACAAGGTTTGATTGCTCCTCTCGGATACACCATTCCATTGTGGAGTATACGGAGGAGTGAGTTGTGGGACTATCCCACACTCCTTTAGATAGTCATGAAACTCTTGGCTTAGGTATTCACATCCTCGATCTGATCGAAGGATTTTGATACTTTTACCAAGTTGGTTTTGTACTTCATTCTTGAAATCCTTGAACTTTTCAAAGGTTTCATGTTTATGTTTCATTAGGTACATATACCCATATCTACCGAAGTCATCAGTAAATGTAACGAAATATTGAAAACCACCTCTAGCATGTGTGCTTATTGGCCCACATACATCACTTGTATGAGACTCAATAAATCATTTGTCCTTTCAACATGTCCCTTGAAAGGAGCTTTAGTCATCTTGCCCATTAAACAAGATTCACATGTTTCATATGATTCAAAATCAAATGAATCCAATACTCCATCCTTATGAAGTTTTGATATGCGATTCTCGTTTATATGGCCCAAGCGACAATGCCAGAGATAAGTTGGATTAGAATCATTATTCTTAATCCTTTTAGTATTTATGTTATAGACAGGCATATCAAGATTTAATACATAAAGACCATTAATCATTTGTGCACTAGCATAAAACATATCATTTAAATAAATGGATCAACAATTGTCCTTTATAATAAATGAAAATCCAAACTTGTCCAAACAAGAAATAGAGATAATGTTTCTAGTAATTGAAGGCACAAAATAACAGTCTATTAAATCTAAAGATAAACTGGAAGGCAAAGATAATGAATAATCTCCTATAGCTAATGCAGCAACTCTTGCTCCATTTCCTACTCGGAGATCTACTTCGCCTTTTGCCAATGTCCTACTCCTTTTAAGATCCTGCACATTAACACAAATGTGAGATCCACATCCAGTATCTAATACCCATGATGAAGAAGTAAATAACTTGACTTCTATAACAAAAATACCTGAAGTGGAAGTCACACTTCCCTTCGTCTTCTTAAGATCCTCCAGATAAACTTTGCAATTTCTTTTCCAATGTCCGGTCTCACCGCAATGGAAACAGTTCCCCTCTTTTGCCACTCATCCCTTTGGCTTTAGTGCAGAAACATGTGGCTTAGACATAACAAGGACCTTCTTGTTCTTCTTGAAGCCTTTTGCTTTAGCTCTTCCTTTGCTCTTATTCACAATAAGAACATTAGTAGGCTTAGACTTCTTGCTATTAGCTTCAAAAGTTCTCAGCATGCCAAGCAACTGTGGTAGAGTCTTTTCAATTTCAATCATATTGTCTTGCTTGTTGTTGGTACAGTTGATTTAGATGCTCGATCATATCGAACGCCTCTATTTCCTCATGTTGCTTCTGAAGCTCAGAGTTCATCGTGGCAAGCATAAGGCACCCAACATCAAGTGCGTCATTTTGATGCTTCTTGTAATCATCTTTATCGGCTTTAGCAGCCGTCAAGGGAGGTTCCTCAGCAGGTAAGGGTTCCTCTAGAACATATTGCTTCTTTTCTTGCTTGAGGACAATCCTCAAATTCCTATACCAGTCTAGGAAATTTGTCCCATTCAGTTTGTCCTTCTCAAGGACCGATCGCAATGATAGTGCATTTGTAACGTTGTTTGTTGCCATGGATATCTACAATATAAATATGCAAAATAAGTTTATGATTTAAATCATTTAATATGGTCTTATATTAAATGACACTCCCACTATTTTGTTTAAAATTATCAAGCCTCGAAAACTTTAGTGGGCCAAGATCCATATTTCACTTAATCTTGAGTTAGCTTTGGCTAATCGCCCAAGACTCGGTTATTTAGGTAGACAACCCTTTGTCAATTACAATCACATGCAATTCTTGGATGGTTGGACGAACAACGCTTTGTTCAAATTCATCTAATGAATTATTTTCCAACTACATGCCTCTAGGTTCCCAATCCTATTGAGATAACGCTAGTTAAGTCGAACCCAATTTTAAAATAACACGGATATCACTTTTATCCTTTCGCGTCTTACTAAGATTGTCACGGTGCTTTGCTTTGGCAAACCCACACATGTTCAATCGAAGTCTTGACGAGTATTTTTAATTGGAAGGCATCTTAAACTTAATAGTATAAGAGGGATTTATTGATCTCATGATTTTATTAATATTGAAAATATGTTCGGTACATATATGAATATATACATATCAACATATATATATATATCAAGCATCAATATTAAATAAAATATTAAATATGCATCTCATACATCAACATAATAAAAATGTGACATGGTTATAGCCCCAACTAAAGATTTCTCAAGCCAATGAGAAAATCTAAAAGGTCAACCTAAGGGTAACTTCTCCAAGCACCTCTTTGGCTCCCTTTTGTGAATGGCCTTCTCATCCCGGCACCATGGTCCATCTTCATTGATCTCCATCAATAAAACTCTAACTAAACTATATAACGATTACATGATATAGAGAATTCCTTGAGTTACATTGGAGGGGGAGCATAGGGGAGGGAATACATTCAGAAAAATAGAGAAGGCACGACTCGCAGGCCGTATTAAATTACAAACATTCACAAACTCCTATCTAATAGGGCATAGGGCTATAACCATGCACCATGCTCAAACAACACATAAAAAACTGCTATAACAATTAATGAATTAAATTCTAAACATTTTAGAATTTAATCCCAATAAAACTGTAAAATAAATTTTATGAAAATTATCGTACGCTCGGGACATCACATTTCACGGATCCTTAGCCCAAAACCACGGCCCACCACGCATGTGACTAGGGTTCGAAACCCTAGTCATCTCGGCCCCTCATGGACCGAATGTGGCTAAGGGTTCGAAACCCTAGCCTCTTCACATGAGGCGGCCGTGAGCCTACAAACCCTAGGGTTCAAAACTCTAGTCCTTCGGCGGTGGCTCGGCTTATCCACGATTCATGACGGTGGCGGCTTGACCATCTCGAGCCAAGGGGTTCGTAAAACCCTAGCTCTCACGTGGATGTAGCCGCCAACCATCTAATCGAGCAAAAAAATTCTAACCTCTAGCCATGTTTCGACACCTCCATGCACAACCATGAGCCACAACGGCTAGACCATCTCGAGCCAAGGGTTCGAAAACCCTAGCCCTCATGTGGCAGCCGTGGGTCATTTGTGATGGTGGTGGCCGAACCATCATGGTTCAAGGTTCAATTTTTCGCCTTCTTGTATCATATACAATAATTCGCCAATTTATATCAAATACAATTATACGATGATTTCACAAAACCGATTTATGCCATATCAAATATGAATTATACAGTTTTAAAGCATGCAATATAATTCTAAACATGATTAAACGATTAACCACATAATTCCGATATGAACTTTGAACCTGGCTCTGATACCACTGTAAGGAATCCAACAAGCAAATACGCAGCGAAAATAAAATTTGGATTCCTAACCATGGACCTATACAGAGTATTCATATTGGAATGATTAAAGAGTCTCACCCTTGTAGCGTGTTTGATGCAGAATCCTCGTTGTAGCACCACGAGTCACAAATGAAAATTTACACCTTCGTCTCTACGGTATCCACACGATCAAATCGAAAAGGGAATTTAAGAACAAGTTGCTAGACTCGTTCTTAAACCGGAACAATAACCACACGCGATTATAAATCAAATGAAGATGGCCGGAAACACAAAAGATCAAGGCGGCGGCCGAGAAATCACTTTTGTTGAGAGGTGGCCGAGAGCTTCTTATGTTGGTGGCTAGGTTTTTGATATGTAGGATTAATCAAATTAATCACCTTGTTATCTAATTATACATGTAGGATTTAATTAAGGTTCAAGACTTTCTTAAAGCCTCATGGGCCCAAACTCATGATTTAATTAAATCCTTATAATCATTTAATTAAGACTCTTCTTAATTAATTAATTCATCCAATGAATTTAATTCCCTTTATCGATTTAATCTTTTGTGCGACCCGATAGGATCTTGCAATGTTGGCAATGACATAAAATCTCATTTTATGTCACAAGCAATGAGAGGTATCTAGCAACACATCAAGACTACCCAAATTACAAGAATGTCATTGACTCGACATAACCTTAGAACTTGTGATAATATTAACCATGTAACTTAATCCCTTTGTCCATGTGTTTAGATTGAACACGAGTCATGGAATAGTCATATATTCAAAATCTATTTCTTGATCCCCAAGTAGAACTAGAATAAACGAATAAGCTCGATATCACATATCGACTCATTCGAGCACGGCCATGCATTTTAGTCTTACTTGATCAAGGGCCCAAACACTTCTCCTGTTATATAGGAGGGACAAATCCTATCTTGATCAATCAACATCTCTCTACATAATTCGTAGTGCATCCAATATTTGCCTTTATACTTTACACTGTTACAGGTAACGTTTGACAATATCATGATACATAACTCCTTATGTTGGGATCTCTGATGATCTCAAGTCGTAAGGATTACATACATTATTATCACTATGAGAATTGCTTATGACACTCATATAACTATCCATGTAGCATTCTCATGGTGGGTCTATCCAGTACATTGTTATCTAACATGTACCCATGTGTTGATCTGATATCTCATATCCATGAATTAATTCATCAATCAAAACATACTAGTCTCAATGCATTATCATTATCCTTATTTATGATAATACTTGACTAGGGACAATCTTTAAGAATAATACAATATTATTCTAAGGACATTAACTTATATATCAATTCATATTGCACAGATATTCGAATAATATATAATAATGATTTGCCATTTATAAAATCATAATACATTGTATGTCATAAACAATCATCTAATGACTTGTCTTAGGGCATATCCGAACAAGACCTCTGCTGGCTTTCTTCGTTCAACTGGTCGTTCATTCTTCTGTAACCAGTAGATGTCTTTGTTCAATATATGACTATCCAGTAGATGCTTGTCCAGTTGGTGTCCATCCAGTAGGTGTCCATCCGGTAGGTGTTTGTCCGGTAGATGTCCATCCGGTTGGTGTCCATCCAGTAGGTGTCCATCCGATAGATGTTTGTCCGGTTGGAATAAAATGTATACTGGTTAAATTGTGCACAAATTAATTAAAAAGGGGTTTGTGTAAATCACAAAATTTATTTACATTAAAATAAAATGAAAGTTATTGGGATGAGATATTATTAGTGTGTGGAGGAAATTAATTGGGGAAACACACTCTCTTCTCACTCCTTCACCCATTGATTTTTTCCCCCAATTTCTCACCCATTTCCCCTCCATCCCCTCTTTCGATCCTGATGTTTTTCTCAGTCAAGAAATGATCGGTTCAAGAGATTTTTCGCAAATTCTAGCAGGTTTGTTACCTTGTTCATTAGTGTTTCGTTTCCCCTTTCATGTACGTATTTGGTTCAAAAACATCCCTACTGTATTGGCCGATCCTTGCTCCTTTGGGGTTCGAAAATGTACTGCTGTTTTGATTTAAAAATCTTGCTATTATGGGTCGAAATCCTTGTCATTTTAGGATGAATTATGTTGCTGTTCTTGGTCGAGTTCTTGCGGCTGTTTTGATCGAAGTTTCCTGTTGTTTTGACCGAAATTTTGTTGCTATTTTTATAGGAAGAACTATTGTGGCTACTGATTTAGGGTAATTAGTGAAGATTTGTGTGTAAATGATTTTGCTCTGTGCATGTGTATGGATATGTACTGAGAGTTAATGAATGCTTTAGAATCTGAATATGTGGAGGATTATTTGCCTTGTTAATTTTAGGGTTGTTTTGGGCTTGAAATCATGCCTAAATGGTGTTTGATAATATGCCTAAGTGATGTTCAAGTGTTGGCCTAAAAGCCCTATTAGTTGTGTAGTAGGAAAGTCTACTTTATGACTTATCATGTCAGTGATTTAATGAGTGTTGGGCTATGATTTGAGATGCTAATAACTTAGAGCATGTGTCGTTGTATGAATAAGTGAGTTAGATACACGTTGATGTGTGTTATAATCATGTATTAAAGCGTATATTAATGAATATACTTGAACGAGTGCAATAGCATGAATTGATGATTTTGTCACTATATTGAGTTATTGCTAAAATGTGGAGGCTAACTCGATTAGGATAGTTGATTAAAGAGAGTTTGTGAAGATAATTCAAGTATGAAAATTATAACTGAAAAATTTGGATAGTACGAGAAGTGTTATTGATTTGTGTAGATCATTTCTCAAGTAAGAGATAATAATTCCAAGTAACAAGATGAGAATGTTGAATGAATGAGCTAATGTGGAATGGACATTCGATTTATAGATATTCCATGAGCCTCCAAACATCAAGGGTGGCTTATTCACGTAGTCGACTTTAAGGTACGTAGTGACGTACGAGCAGGTATAATATGAATTATTTCATATTCTAGTATTCATGTATTGTTGAATTGTGATGACTGAATATAAGAAAATGAATATGTGAATTGAGTTGATATATGTGGTATGATGGACACGTAAATGTACGTGGTCCGGATATGGAGTTGGGTATGAATGCCTTTGGCATGATCGATATGAGAAATGGTTGAGAATGAGATTAACGTACAGGCAGAGTTGCCTTCGATATGAGACTCGTTATGATTGAGCATAAATGATGAATTGTGATTATATTGAATTTATTGCATTGATGAGTTTCATGTTGTGATTAACGATACTGAAATTGATGTTTATGAAAGCATGTGAGACTGAAACAGGTACAGCTAGTGGGAGCTATACGGATTCCGAACTGTACAGGGAGTACATTTTTATGGATTTTAAATACTCTTAAATTGTTATATTATGAATTAGTTATAATTGTTATGCATTGTCATGAATATGAGTATCGTGACAAGGTATGCTCACCCGTGTGGGGGCTGTTTCTGTTGAAACAGGTACAACAGGTACTAAACTACTTTGGGATATTGGTTCGAGCTTTGTTGGATCATGCTGCTTCCAGAAGCAGAAGCGTATATGAGAGTGGGTAAATAGGATACGCTATTTATTCAGTTAGATTGGTATTCATTTATTTGTTGCTCGTATGTGAGCAATTGGAAGCATGTATATGGACTGTATAAGGGTGTTGAAGCCCACTTCTGATGTCTTCCTAGTGTGGTGTTTTCCCTGGCTGGGAACTTATTTAGAGTTTTGTTTTCTTTTAAGTATTGTGTTTTTCCCTGGCTGGGAATTATATTGGTGATGTGTCTTATTTTGGGATAGCTCAATTTATGGGGAGACTCTGCCCAAAATTTTTTATAAAAACCCACAATATAAAAGTGGTGTAATGGGGATGGTAATGGGCGAAATCTTGAGTCTATTTGTTGGTAGAGATGATCATATAATGTTGAACATTATTTATGCAATGGGAGTATGGGAAACATGAAATGATTCTTTTTAAAGAATGAAAAGAAAATGAAAAATATATACACATACGACGTCATAAATGAACAAATGACGAGTTCAAGTGTTGGGGTCTTACATTAGTGGTATCAGAGCAGTGGTTGCTCTTTGGGGCTGTTAAGGGCCTAGGAAGTTATTGATAGCACATATTTATGCATGATGGCATTAATGTTGTATGACACAACTAGTTGTTTATGTGCTTTTATGATATGAAAAGTGGTGTTGCTAACCGTTGTGGTTGCAGGAATCGTGTGAAACGCGACAGGATGGCATTAACAGTAATGTCTGGCACTCCGTATGTTATGTTCCAAGGAATCTGATTTTGTAAGAAAGTCAGGTAAATGGATATTTCCGAGGTAACATGTATTTGATATACGTATTGACTTGCAAGTGGTTGCATATATGTATTGAATGTTTGATGCATAGCATATATGGCTATTGTTGCTAACCATGATGGTTGCAGGTCGCAGGAAATGTGGTAAGATGCCATAGGGTAAGATGCCCATACGATGTTTATGATGTGGTAAGATGCCACAGGGTAAGATGCTCATATGGTAAGATGTCATACGATGTTTATGATGTGGTAAGACGCCACAGGGTAAGATGCCCATATGGTAAGATGCCATACGATGTTTATGATGTGGTAAGATGCCACATGGTAAGATGCCCATATGGTAAGATGCCATACGATGTTTATGATGTGGTAAGATGCCACAGGGTAAGATGCCCATATGGTAAGATGACATACGATGTTTATGATGTGGTAAGATGCCACAGGGTAAGATGCCCATATGGTAAGAGGCCATACGATGTTTATAATATGGTAAGATGCCATATAATGTTATGATGTTTATAATATGGTAAGATGCCATAAGATGTTATGATGTTACGATATGGAAAGATGCCATATGACGTTATGATGTTTACAATGTGGTAAAATACCATAGGATGCTATGATGTTAATCAATTACGTTAAGATCTAATGATTTCGTGCATGAATATTTGAAACAGGAACAACCACATTATCGGTATTGATAGCGATGTCTCATTCCGCTATATTGGTTGGCGATGGTTCATGCCGCCAGGTATATTGATAGCGATGTCTCATTCCGCTATATTGATTGGCGATGGTTTATGCCGCCGGGTACATGTATAGCGATGCCTTTTCCGCTATGTCATTGGCGATGGCTCGTGCCGCCAGACATGTGTTTAGCGATGGTGCATTCCGCTGATTCCATGGCGATGGTTCTTGCCGCCGATTATATATATAGCGACGTCTCATGCCGTTATTCTGTTGATGATGAGTATATCAATTTGTGTATTGATATGAAATCATATTTTGTGGAATATTTATGTTGAGAGCAGGGACAATTTAAAGGATCAAGTGTGGATCAACGGTGTACAATAAGTGTTATTACATCTTATTGTTTTAAGAATGTATATTCATTGTGATTATGGATATTATATGTATGCCCGTAGTGTCGATGAGATTATGCATGCCAGTGTTGGCAATGAGTATTGATATATTGCTATTGTGCTAGCAATAAATATTGTTGTACCGCTATTTTGTTAGCGATGAATATTAATGATATGTTGATTGCAGATGACATTGAACGTTGTGTTATAGAAACCATATATTATTTCTTGGACACATGAGTTGTAGGCTCAAGGGAATATTGGAATGATCCATGGGAACGAGGAATTGACGTAAATCATTTCGTTTGGTTTAACTGTTTGATTTATGTGGATTGTGAATTATCTCAATTGATTTATATGGTTTATGATAATCAATCTAAATATGAGGAAGAATTGAGAATGAAATTTAAATGACATATAATATTGATAGGTTCATTGATTATTGTGGCAGATACGAGATAACAGTGGGGTAATGATGATCAGATTAAATGATATTGGTTTATGAAAACTTGATTGTTTTGTATATTGTGAGACTAATGACTTGTTAATCATGTTATGTTGAGTTAAATATAACCATGTTGGAATGAGATTAATGAGTATGTCATGGGATGACGTGGGGTCACTATGAATGTCATATGTGGACATGTAATCATTGTGAACGTCACGAGTTGACGGGGAACTATCGTGAATGTCATGGATAAGTATGAGATTATGATGTTATTCTCTGGTATATAATGACAACACTGATAAATAATCATTGAGGGATTAATGATGAGTTAGACATGATGTAGAAGACAATATAATGATGTCATAATGAGAATACATGGGATATAGGAGTATTCACTTTAGATGATTTATCATTTTGATATTGTGTTAGAAACTGGGAGGCATGCAATTGATTCTTATATTGAATTTCAATCATCCAGATATGTGATAGTGTGATGTAGTATGTTGTGTATAGGATTGCGTGAAACTTTTGACGCAGGGAATGTTTGATGACAGAAACATTATGAATATCAATAATGCGTAAATGACGAGGTACGTGGTTATGTTATGAGTACTTGAGAAATACTAATGAGCTTCGGTATAATACTTCATACCAGATGATAGCTGGGTGAATGAAGTATGGAAACGTTAATGCTTGAAAGCATGTGATTACTGTGATGGGCATGATACCATGATGCTGTCGTACATGTAGATGACTTAATCTACAAAGGTCTGAGAATAATCATTCAATGTTGATGTTGATACATTGTTTTAAATTGTTTATATACAAGTGATTTGTAAGGAATGTGGGATAGTACAAGATAACTTATCTAAGTAGATAAGAATAATGACGGGTTATGAGATAAATTTGAAGAATGAAGAATACTATGATGTTAATGGGCGTATAATCATGACATGAAAATATTCGTGTTAGACCATTCATTGTGATTTGATATTGATGATATGTGATTGTTGGTGCGTATAATGTTGAAATACGTATGTTAGAATTACTAATGGGTTTTCTAGTAATTACTTTGCACCAGATAATAGCCAGGGGATGATATATGAGAGGTTGATGTATAAGGGCTCAAAAGTTCCACTATATCATACGGACAATAGTGGTGATGTTGGTATAAGTTGCATATATTTGCAACAACACGGGTATGAAGTTATTTATACGATGAAGGTTGGTGTATTGTCATACATTCTTATATACACATGATATGCATGGATTGCATGATTTAGCGATTTTATGATGTGTACTATGATGAAAGTAAACTGTGACGGATTTAGATCTTCTGCAAGGAAACTGTACCGATGCGACTACACAGGTACTGGAGTATGACAAGAAGTGCTTGATTGCTAAACAGTGTAAGTGTTGACTTTTATGAACTGTTAGCAATTTCCTTGATAAATTAATTATAGGAATGAGCTTTTAAAATGTAAATAAAGTGGAACATGGCTAGTATGTTGTTAATGCGATATTGAATGCTAATGTTGGAATATGGTAAAGTGATATGATTTGCAGTCTTATCATTTGTTGATGAAATGGGTCACATGTGTGAGCCGTGATGATTTGGATGACTGTCATCCTACAGATGGTCAAGTCACTATCTTGAGCTGTTTAACGGTACGTAAATTTTACAGTTGGCTATTATGGTAAGCATGCACTTAAATTTCGAGGTCGAAATTTTATTAGATGTGGAGAATTGTGATGCCCAGAATAAATTATATTCATTTAACATTAACTGGGGCAAAAATATGAGATATTCGTGGAATTAATTCCGGGATTTCTAAATTGAGTACGTAATTGGAATAAAATGTATACTGGTTAAATTGTGCACAAATTAATTAAAAAGGGGTTTGTGTAAATCACAAAATTTATTTACATTAAAATAAAATGAAAGTTATTGGGATGAGATATTATTAGTGTGTGGAGGAAATTAATTGGGGAAACACACTCTCTTCTCACTCCTTCACCCATCGATTTTTTCCCCCAATTTCTCACCCATTTCCCCTCCATCCCCTCTTTCGATCCTGATGTTTTTCTCAGTCAAGAAATGATCGGTTCAAGAGATTTTTAGCAAATTCTAGCAGGTTTGTTACCTTGTTCATTAGTGTTTCGTTTCCCCTTTCATGTACGTATTTGGTTCAAAAACATCCCTACTGTATTGGCCGATCCTTGCTCCTTTGGGGTTCGAAAATGTACTGCTGTTTTGATTTAAAAATCTTGCTATTATGGGTCGAAATCCTTGTCATTTTAGGATGAATTATGTTGCTGTTCTTGGTCGAGTTCTTGTGGCTGTTTTGATCGAAGTTTCTTGTTGTTTTGACCAAAATTTTGTTGCTATTTTTATAGGATGAACTATTGTGGCTACTGATTTAGGGTAATTAGTGAAGATTTGTGTGTAAATGATTTTGCTCTTTGCATGTGTATGGATATGTACTGAGAGTTAATGAATGCTTTAGAATCTGAATATGTGGAGGATTATTTGCCTTGTTAATTTTAGGGTTGTTTTGGGCTTGAAATCATGCCTAAATGGTGTTTGATAATATGCCTAAGTGATGTTCAAGTGTTGGCCTAAAAGCCCTATTAGTTGTGTGGTAGGAAAGTCTACTTTATGACTTATCATGTCAGTGATTTAATGAGTGTTGGGCTATGATTTGAGATGCTAATAACTTAGAGCATGTGTCGTTGTATGAATAAGTGAGTTAGATACACGTTGATGTGTGTTATAATCATGTATTAAAGCGTATATTAATGAATATACTTGAACGAGTGCAATAGCATGAATTGATGATTTTGTCACTATATTGAGTTATTGCTAAAATGTGGAGGCTAACTCGATTAGGATAGTTGATTAAAGAGAGTTTGTGAAGATAATTCAAGTATGAAAATTATAACTGAAAATTTGGATAGTACGAGAAGTGTTATTGATTTGTGTAGATCATTTCTCAAGTAAGAGATAATAATTCCAAGTAACAAGTTGAGAATGTTGAATGAATGAGCTAATGTGGAATGGACATTCGATTTATAGATATTCCATGAGCCTCCAAACATCAAGGGTGGCTTATTCACGTAGTCGACTTTAAGGTACGTAGTGACGTACGAGCAGGTATAATATGAATTATTTCATATTCTAGTATTCATGTATTGTTGAATTGTGATAACTGAATATAAGAAAATGAATATGTGAATTGAGTTGATATATGTGGTATGATGGACACGTAAATGTACGTGGTCCGGATATGGAGTTGGGTATGAATGCCTTTGGCATGATCGATATGAGAAATGGTTGAGAATGAGATTAACGTACAGGCAGAGTTGCCTTCGATATGAGACTCGTTATGATTGAGCATAAATGATGAATTGTGATTATATTGAATTTATTGCATTGATGAGTTTCATGTTGTGATTAACGATACTGAAATTGATGTTTATGAAAGCATGTGAGACTGAAACAGGAACAGCTAGTGGGAGCTATACGGATTCCGAACTGTACAGGGAGTACATTTTTATGGATTTTAAATACTCTTAAATTGTTATATTATGAATTAGTTATAATTGTTATGCATTGTCATGAATATGAGTATCGTGACAAGGTATGCTCACCCGTGTGGGGGCTGTTTCTGTTGAAACGGGTACAACAGGTACTAAACTACTTTGGGATATTGGTTCGAGCTTTGTTGGATCATGCTGCTTCCAGAAGCAGAAGCGAATATGAGAGTGGGTAAATATGATACGCTATTTATTCAGTTGGATTGGTATTCATTTATTTGTTGCTCGTATGTGAGCAATTGGAAGCATGTATATGGACTGTATAAGGGTGTTGAAGCCCACTTCTGATGTCTTCCTAGTGTGGTGTTTTCCCTGGCTGGGAACTTATTTAGAGTTTTGTTTTCTTTTAAGTATTGTGTTTTTCCCTGGCTGGGAATTAAATTGGTGATGTGTCTTATTTTGGGATAGCTCAATTTATGGGGAGACTCTGCCCAAATTTTTTTATAAAAACCCACAATATAAAAGTGGTGTAATGGGGATGGTAATGGGCGAAATCTTGAGTCTATTTGTTGGTAGAGATGATCATATAATGTTGAACATTATTTATGTCATGGGAGTATGGGAAACATGAAATGATTCTTTTTAAAGAATGAAAAGAAAATGAAAAATTTATACACATACGACGTCATAAATGAACAAATGACGAGTTCAAGTGTTGGGGTCTTACACAAAGACTTTGCAATTTGTTAGAATAGATAAGCAGATTACAAGTAGTAATCAAACTGAGCTAATGAAGGAATATCATTTTTATATAAAATGAATTCTGATTACATGTCACATCTTACAAATTACATAGAACATTACATGGAACATCTTACAAGTCATTTAGCAGACCTATTTCTAAGATCTATCCAAATGGAGAAACATAGCCAGTATGGAATGATCCGAGCCAGCTAGTTTCAGGGTTATTTGACAAAGGGAGGGGGAGAGAAAGTACATACAGAGAGACCTAGAAAGCAAAGAAAGACCTAGAAGGCTATCATTATCTTCAACGTAGTCCTCTGTTCATTTGTCAAGTCCTCTGTCTTCAATGAAAATTCTCTGTCTTCCCCCTTTTTGTCATCAGCACCCAAGCATATGTTGTTCCAAATTCCAGGCTGGTGAAGAACACCAGGGCTGGTCGAAGAAGCTAGAGCTAGCAGAGATGGGTTAAGTAATCAACCCATGTAGGGTTGATTTAGATAAGTAATAAACTCATGAATATATGTGTGTAGAAACAGTTGCAAGACAAGTAAGAATATTAGTTAAGAGTTGCATGATTGATGATTTGAGTTAGTGAACTAGCATGTTATTTATAGCGAAAAATTAGCAAGTTGTAGTGTGAAGTGTCATATCATGCGTAAAGAAGTGCAGATAAAGATAGATAAGAATTGACAACTCTTATGAATATTTATAATAAACAGATAATGGAAACACAAAAAGACAATAAAATTTACTGTTTGCCCCCTAACCAATGCTGGAGTAGTCACGGGTTGAGGGTGGAGTGTCAGCCTGAGTTTGTCGGAAGCTATGGGACCTTTGCTGAGAGGGATGTCTTGACCGACTGGATGCTCCAGCTGCAGTAGATGAGCGATGACCTGGAGGCTGGTCTCATTGGGTCATAAGAGCAGGTCTGCTGGACTCGGGCAATCTTCTAACAGTTTGAGGAGCAGCTGGCAGGCTGTTGCTCAAGTCTTGAATTTGTGAAGCAAATGCCGCCTGCATAGTTGCTAACTGATCCGATAGGGCTTTCTTGGCATCCTCTATCTTATCTTCAAGAGCCAGTGAGGTGGCGGTATGAAGTGATTCATTATGTTGAGTAATCTGAAGACGAGCATGCCCAATCCGAGAGACTGAGTCCGCAAAGGTATCCACAATAAAGGTCTGGAGCCTGGTTATTGTAGTTGTAAGACTATTTATGTCCCGATAAACGTGCTGAAATTGAGAGTCGGTATGCTGCTGGTGACTCCCAAGAATAAGAGTAGCAGTGCGTTCTTCTTGTTTGATCTTGTTCACGTCACTGGCCAGTGCAGAGATGGCGTTGGACAGATGCACCAGTTGATCAGCAATATTGGGTGACCCTTCCAGAGGAATATGAGTTGAAAAGTCAAAGAAATCCTCAGGAGGCTCTTGGGCCAGAGATAGATCCAGAGCCTCTGTTTGAGTCTCAGCATTAGTAGGAGTGATATCGCCAGGATGACCTTCAATATGAGTAGTGGTCATCAAAGCAGTGACTGTTGCAGCAGGTGTGTAGGTAGCAGTGGAATCCATGCTAGTAACAGCGTGTTCCAGCTCAGCTGCAGAAGACTGAGTGTGACCAGCAGAGGGAGAAGAGGGTTCGCTAGGTTCATCATTACCAGAAGAAATGGTAACTTGATGAACCACAGTCTGAATCACTGTATCAACATTCGCATGATCAACATCCAGCAGTTGTAATGGTTGATCATTTGCAGAACTTGGAACGGAGGAGATAATTGGATCAGCTGTAGAGGTGATCTCCATGGCAGGAGGAGTTATCTCCAATGTAGGTGGGACAGTCTCCAAGTCAGTAGGAGTTGTCTCTAAATCAGTGGGAGCTGGACTTGCATTTCTTGAAACTGCAGAGCAGGAGTGGTGACCTGTTGATATGCGGATATCATGAAGAGCATGCTCAGCCATATCCAGCTTGGGTCCTAGAGCATTCAGAACTGCTCGATCATGATTCGCTATGCCAAAATCAATATTGAATTGTTGAAGGCGGGATTGAACAAGAGCTTGAAGTTCTCCCACATAATTCATCATGCGGAAGAGATCTCGAACTACAGACTCTTTTCAGTGTACGGGACCTGAAGATAAGCTAAGATGAGGTTCTCATCTTCCCGTGCTTGATCCAGAATTAGAGTGAAGTCATTGAAGCGAATGTTGAGGCGCGCCTTCACCCATCGATCAAAAAGTTCAAGCTGTGGCTGCAGCTTGGCTTCTACTTCATCCATTACCATTTGTATCTCAAAAGCGACAAGGGGCGGACACTGGTGCCATAAGTCCTTTTCCCTTTCCAGTGGTGGTGTCTTTGGGATGACAGTAAGGACACGAGGACTTGAGTGTCCGGAAACTGATAGTTCCAGGTGCTTGTTGAGAGCTCACCAGCTTGGAGGATTTGTCAGTTGAAGCCACTGGTGCAGCTAGTACCATGGCCAATGAGGCAGCTGATGTAGTAGGTTCCTCCAGAGGAGGATTTTCAGGACTGGGCTCCCTACTCAGGATGACTGCTGCTGGAACTGCAGAAGAGATTGTATCAGAGGCAGCAGTGACTATCTTTTGGAGAGCAGGAGGAGCCCCTTTTCTGGTTCTGGGTTCCTTAGGAGGATGATGATGAGGAGATGACTCAGCGGATTCGGATATTGTTTGTTCAGAATCGCTTACAACTTGAGTCGATCGTCGCTTCGTCAGACCAACCTCTCTGCCACTCCGTTGCTTGTGAATCTGGAGGTACTTAGCAGTGATAAGTCTTCCTGGATGAAGATTCGAGGAGGCCCCTGCCTGAATGTTTTTACTGTCAAACAGACTGCTGAGAGGGAGAGCAAAACCAGATTGTCCTTTCCCTGAAGTGATTAGTCCGGTGAGGACCTGAAACAGAACATTTGACTAGTTGACTTCTAATCCTTTGAAGATGGCGCTCATGACGTCAAACTTCTCAGGGGTAATGATATCAAAAGATCCAGCTTTGCACAGTAGCCCCTTAGAAATGACATCGGCCAGTTGACGGAAATGACTCTTCATTAGCACCTTTTAAAATGGAGGACGTCGAAGGCGAGCGTCAGAGTCGGAGAATATGGAGCGCATTTCTTCCCTAACATCCACTGGAATAGTGGAGAAATCTGTAAGTCCAGTAGAGGGAAGACAAAGGTGAGTGGCGAATTCTAGTTGAGTGATGGTAACCAGTTGTGGAGAGATGGAGGCCACCACGGAATCATCTACAACTTTAGCAGTGGCGAAGAACTCGTGTAGAGATTCCTTGTATAATGTTGGAGCCTAGCTAAGGATCACTAGAAGTCCCGATGTATCCAACTTGTGAAAAACTTCCTTTGTATCTTCATCGGAGGTTGTGGAGATGGAATGAAAATCCATATGTTCAGCATTTGTGATGAAACTGGGCTGTGAGTTCTTCGACATTTTTTTGGTGAAGATGCAGAAAAGCAACAAAAATCCTGTTGAGTAAAATTTCTGGGAGGGAAGTTAACGCAGTAATTTTGGAAAAGATAAGAGTAAGAAACAAAAGTAATGGCGGTTAAAAGAAAGAGTAGATGTAACGTCGTACTGTACATGAGCGGACACATGGGTACGTGGCGATCATCTAACGATTGAAAATTTTAACAAATAAATAAAAGGACAGGATTTGGGCGGGATTGAAATAATTTATTTTTATATAAAAGTAAATTTGAATTCCGACGTTCCAGTAGGTTAATAGTTACCGAAGGTTATTTTTGTCAAAGCATATTTGGTAAAGTCTGCTGGTATTTAGGGTCCGACTGGTAAGGTAACATCTACTGGTATGTAGAGTTCAACTGGTACGGATGCACCTACTGCAGCAGGCTGTTGTTTTACCAGCTGAGCTTAGATAACCAAGATAAAGTTCTAACTAAAATTCCCCCTAAATTCATGTGATTTCTACTGAGTAATTCCCCATGAATTCATTAAACTTAAATAATAACAATCATGGATTGATTTCAATTAAACCAAGAATATTTCGAAAGTAGGAAAACTTAGCGTCCGGTAGAGGTTTTGTGAAGATGTCTGCTGCTTGTTGTTCGGTAGATATGTATTCTAGCCGAATTTCTTTCTTCATAACGTGATCCCTAATGAAATGATGACGGATGTCAATATGTTTGGTGCGCGTATGAAGAACTGGGTTGTATGTAATGGCTATGGCAGGCGTATTATCACAAAATATGGGTGCTTCAGTGGATTCAATTCCATAATCTCTCATTTGTTGTTGAATCCAGAGCAGTTGAGCACAGCAGCTTCCAGCAGCGAGGCACTCTGCCTCTGCAGTAGACGTTGCTATGGATGTCTGCTTCTTGCAACCCCATGAAATTAATCTGTCTCCTAGAAATTGACAGTATCCACTGGTACTTTTTCTGTCAATTTTGCATCCAGCATAGTCTGCATCTGAGTATCCGATCAGATTAAAAGTTGAGTCTCTTGGATACCATAGACCGACATTCTCAGTGCCTTTCAGATATTTGAGAATCCTTTTGACAGTCGTGTAGTGTGTCTGCTTGGGATTTGCTTGGAACCGAGCGCGCATACAAACTGCAAACATAATGTCTGGTCGGCTGGCTGTCAAGTACAGTGGTGATCCGATAATACCTCGATACATTATTACATCGACTGGTATTCCTGAATTATCCAAGTCTAGTTTTGCAGATGAGCTCATTGGAGTGGCGGCTACTGAACTTGTACTCATCCCATACTTTTTCAGCAGTTCTTTACTATATTTAGACTGAGTTATCAGAATTCCTTCACTGGATTGCTTGACTTGCAATCCTAGGAAAAATGATAATTCTCTCATCATGCTCATCTCAAATTGATCCTGCATAATTTTAGAAAATCTTTCGCAAAGCTTTGAGTTAGTACTGCCGAAAATAATATAATCAACATAAATTTGAACAAGCAGAGTATGATCACCCTTTGTGAATTTGAATAGGGTCTTGTCCACCGTGCCAATGGTAAAGTTATGCTCAGTCAAATATTTTGATAGAGTTTCATACCATGCACGGGGAGCTTGCTTCAGACCATACAAGGCTTTGTTTAGTCGAAAACATAAGAAGGCTGCTGATGGCTTTCAAATCCGGGAGGTTGTTCAACATAAACTTCTTCCTAGAGTTTGCCGTTAAGAAACACACTCTTAACATCCATCTGATAGACTTTAAAGTCTTTAAAAGCAGCAAATGCAAGAAATATGCGAATGGCTTCTAAGCGAGCTACAGGAGCAAAACGTTTCATCGAAATCAATGCCTTCTTCCTGTCTGTAGCCCTGTGCAACTAATCTTGCTTTATTCCTGATAACTACACAATTTTCATCTAATTTATTTCTAAATACCCATTTGGTACCTATTATAGTGTGATGCTGTGGTCGTGGTACTAAATACCATACTTTGTTTCGCTCAAACTGATTTAGTTCTTCCTGCATTGCTTCTACCCAACTTGGGTCTAACATAGCATCATCAATCTTCTTAGGTTCTATGTGAGATATGAATGCAGCATGAAGAAATTCATTAATCATTTGTCCTCTGGTGCGTAGAGGAGCAACAGGGTTACCTATGACCTGCTCGAGAGGATGATCCTTCATCCACCGGAGCGGAGGTCCAAGAGGATTGATTTCTTAATTTGAATGAATATGAGTGGGTAGCTCAGAAGATCTGATTGACGCATCTTTTCTGTTAGTTCCTTCTACCGCAGCAGGAGTATGCACAACAGTGTCATTGTCAGCTGGATGCAGTACTTGTTGACCAGCAGACTCCTCTGCTTGAGCTTCAGGAACTTCTGGTTCTAAAGAGCATTCAATTCTGCTTCTGTAATTTATCTCATCATCAACATTTTCATCAATATAAGTGCTTTCCAGTCGATTGCTCAAGTTGTTGATTTGCAGATTAGATACAGTACAGTCAGTAGGTTCATCAAATTTTACATGCACAGATTCTTCTACAGTGAGTGTTCTATTGTTAAATACTCTGTAGGCTTTACTAACTGTAGAATATCCAAGAAATATTCCAGCATCAGATTTGGCATCAAAAGCGGTGAGATGAGTCTTTCCATTGTTGTGAATAAAACATTTGCAACCAAACACATTGAAATAAGAAATATTTGGCTTACTGCCATTCCAGATCTCATAAGGGGTTTTATTTGCTCGTTTATTAATCATTGATCTGTTCTGTGTATAACATGCTGTGTTGACAGCTTCTGCCCAAAATCTCTGCGATATATCTGATTCTGCAAGCATAGTTCGCGCAGCTTCTTTCAAAGTGCGGTTCCTACACTCAGCAACTCCGTTTTGTTGAGGGGTTCTTGCAGCAAAGTATTCGTGTTTAATACCAAGGTCATCTAGATATGATTCGAGTGACTGATTGGTAAACTCAGTACCTTTATCACTACGAATCCTCTCTATCCCACACGATTTCACATTTTGGAGTCTTTTCAGTAGTTTGATCAGCTTTGGAGTAGCCTGATCTTTGCCACTTAGAAACAGGACCCACGTAAAACGAGAGTAATCGTCTATTAACACTAGGGTATACTTCATTCCCCCTAGACTTGTTACTGATATAGGACCGAATAGATCCATATGCAGCAATTCTAGGCACCGAGAAGATGATTTACTCCCTTTGTTCTTAAAGGAGGATCTGATTTGCTTACCAAGTTGGCATGCTGCACAGATCTTGTCTTTTGAGAACTCTATTTGAGGAAGTCCAATGACTAGATCAAGTTTATGCAGACTGTCAATAGTTTTAAAGTTTAAGTGACTCAATCGTTTGTGCCAAAGCCAATTTTTGGAAGTATTTAAGGCAGCAAAGCAAGTAGAGGAGGTAGGCTGATTAAGATTCCAATCAATTTTATATGTGTTATCATGCCTTCTTCCTACAAGTAATACACTGTCATCAGTAGATTTGATTGTGCATGAGTGATGGTTGAATTCTACAGAGTGACCATTGTCACAGAGTTGACTGATGCTAATCAAATTATAACATAAATTTTCAACCAACAGAATATTTTTAATAATAATGTTACCGTAGATAATCTTACCCTTACCCACGGTTCTACCTTTCGCGTTGTCTCCAAAGGTTATTCTAGGTCCGGTGGTGTCCACCAATTCAGACAATAAGCACGCATTTCCTGTCATATGTCTAGAACATCCACTGTCCAGAAACCACTCTGAGCTCCGAACTTCTAGCTTTCTCACAGTCATTGTTCGCCATTAGACAATGAACTTCTTCATCTTCACTGTCACTGGATGAGCTGGTGGATTTTTCTGATTCTGACTCTGAATCAGCCCATTTGCTCTTGTTTTCTTCAGCCACCAGTACTTTCTGTTCTCTGTCCCTTCTTGATGATCTTCTACTCTCCTTTGACTTTCTATAGTCCTTGGATCCTCTCTTTTGATCATCTTTCTTTGGTTTAGGACAGTCAGCGATGAAATGTCCTGGCTTAAGACAGTTGAAGCATACACGATCATCCTCATCTGATCTATTTTTGAAGTTCTGCTTCCTTGGATAAGATTGATAGACCTTTTGACTCTTCTTCATAAACTTTCCAAATTTTTTGACAAACAGCACCATTGCATCGTTGCATATTTGTTCAGTAGTCATTTCTGTTTTGGTAGGCAGAGCTTCAGATGCAGTAAGAGCTTTGGTTGGTTGACTGGTGCTGGGTTCATCTTCAATCTGAATCCCTAGTTCAAACTCATATGCTTTTAAATCAGCAAATAAGTCATGTAGATCTATCTTGTTTAAATCTTCGGATTCTCTCATAGCAATCGTTTTTACATCCCAATCTCTTTGGAGACCTCTCATGACCTTTAGAGTGATTTCCCTGTTGGATAGATCTTTACCAAGGCTATTGAGTTCATTTATGATTCAAGTTACTCTCTCATCATATTCGCTGAGAGTTTCTCCGGACATCATTTTGATGTTTTCAAACTTCTGTAGGGCGACAGTGAGCTTGTTTTTCTTGGTTTGATCATTTCCTTCACATAGCTGAGCAATCTTTTCCCAAATGTCCTTTGCAGTGGGACACATTTGATCTTGTTGAACATATTTTGTCCAGAGTTTTGAACAGTATGTCTTTCGCCACATTGTCCAGATTTGCTTTTTTCTTTTCTTCATTTGTCCAGAAGGATCTGTCCTTCTCGACCATCTGAGGTTCACCACCAGTAATGGCAGTTGTTGTATTGACTTTCAAGATCTTCATTGGTCCATCAGTGATGACGAAGCACATGTCATCGTCTTGGGCATTTAGATGTGCTTGCATACGAATTCTCCAGTCATCGTATTCATCCTTCTTGAACATGGGAATCTTGCTGAATGAGGCCATCAGTTTTTGGTAATTTCTCAAGATTGAGAAGACCTAAGCTCTGATACCACTTGTTAGGATCGGGATAGTGTTTAGACGAGGGGGGGTGGATGAATAAACACTAGATTCAAATTTGATTTTACTCAGGTTTGCTGCACACTGTTAAGTACTGCAATAGCTTCTCAATATATAGCAAGTCAGTAGACACTGATTATAGTGCGGAAGACGTCTGTTGGACTTGTGAGGGATAAAAACTGAATGGTAAATAAGCAGTAAGTAAATGACACAAGTATTTTTTCTGGAAGTTCGAAGCACAACGCTTCTACGTCTCCCCTTCTTCATTTGCAGGAAGGTTACACTAGAAGACTTGGTTTACACTTTACAGTATACAACCTTCTTAGGCACTCACACAGCTTGGCCTAAACTCCTAGCAATCACAAATTCCTAATTTGATTACAATGATTTCTATGTCACTCACACAAATATAAACTATTTGACTTCGAGTGTTCTTCGAGCAGTAGACTCTGTTACAGTTAATCTGTCAATATAACAGTAGTAGTTTTCTTCTGCTCTTGCTGAACCTTCAAAGAATATCAATAAGATGATTTGCTTTTTGCGTTGAGGTGTTTCTCTTTGTTTGATCAGATGGTTCAGCTAACCTTTTCATTCTTTGCTTGGACGTATTTATAGACTCAGTGGTCTAACGGCAACAATTCTGTATTAGGAAGAATCAGCTTTCCAATTCTGATTGTCTTCTTTCCTATTTTGTTAAGAAACGGCTCTTTTATTCTTACGCTAATGGTGGCGGAGATATAGCAGGGTGCGCCGCTCTGTTGTACCTTTTTCAGAATAGGTTGTACTTGTTTTATCTTGTTGCTTTGTGCTCTTGCTGGATGGTTAGACCTATGCTGGCTTTCTTCGTTCAACTGGTCGTTCATTCTTCTGTAACCAGTAGATGTCTTTGTTCAATATATGACTATCCAGTAGATGCTTGTCCAGTTGGTGTCCATCCAGTAGGTGTCCATCCGGTAGGTCTTTTTCGATAGATGTCCATCTGGTTGGTGTCCATCCAGTAGGTGTCCATCCGGTAGATGTTTGTCCGGTAAATGTCCATCCAGTTGGTGTCCATCCAGTAGGTCTTTATATCCAGTTGATGTTTGTCACCCGACAGGTCTTTGTCACCGGTAGGTCTTTGTATCCAGTTGATGTCCATCATCCGGTAGGTCTTTGTCACCCGGTAGATCTTTGTATCCAGTTGATGTCCATCACCCGGTAGGTCTTTGTCACCCAGTAGATCTTTGTATCCAGTTGATGTCCATCACCTGGTAGATCTTTGTATCCAGTTGATGTCCATCACCCGGTAGGTCTTTGTCACCCGGTAGATCTTTGTCACCAGTTGATGTTTGTCACCACCAAAACTTAGAAATGTTTTCCAAACATGATAAGTGAGACATGTCATGACATATTTGCATTTGATGATGCATGATACATAGCAATCACAGTTGATGTTTATAGTGCTTTATCTTTTATGTTTCTTATTGATATCGCACTGAGATGGTTGTTTATATATACTCATGTTGTGTGATTGTTTCTATAGGGACTCATAGACCTGGGAGGATGGGATTGTGAGTCTTATTCCGCTGCGAGCTGAACCACTGCTTAGGAGGTATATGGATCTACATAGGATGTATATTATGACATGGTTTTGTCAACTTGTAACAACCTACATAATAAACTCTTAATCAGTGTATGATTTACTTAATTCTTACTCACATATTTATAATGAACTGATACATAACGGATTAAGTAACGAGGACCCCACAATAAGTGAGATGCCTGAGCTACATGATTGACTGGGAATTGGTTCATTTGAATATTCAATATTGAGCTCTATTATTTGATCTTATTTCTTGCTCGAGACGATCAAGTTTAAGTTTGGGGGAGTTGATAAGTGTGATTTTTACACTTATTTTATTATGATTTCATAGTGGTTTCTGTAGTGATTCCTGGACGATTTAACGCTTTTTGGTATATATTTGTATGTTTCAAGATCTAGGTCAAAGTGCGTAAAAGTGGAAGAAATGAGCTAATAATGATGAAAATTGACCAAATCGAGTGAACACGTTGAAGGAAGGACCGAAATCTCGAGTTTGAAGAAAATTAAAGTTGGCGATCGATCTTGGAATTCCCGGCGATCAATCGTGCATGAGAAAAATCGAGCAACAAAAATTTTGTATTGGCGACCGATCGCCACTTATCAACGATCGATCGCGGCCATCCAAAAACATTTGGCGATCGATTGGCGCTTATCAGCGATCGATCGCGAGAAG
Organism: Haberlea rhodopensis; assembly: GCA_907163345.1. NCBI lineage: Eukaryota > Viridiplantae > Streptophyta > Magnoliopsida > Lamiales > Gesneriaceae > Haberlea > Haberlea rhodopensis. Next base: position 4,139,780 of record CAJQUN010000019.1, read on the forward strand.
TAGCCGATCGATCGCCAGACCCGAAAAAATCAAGATTTTGTTTCGTTGGTGGATATTTTGTGTCCAAAACTTGTTAAACTCCTTCACCACTATATAAGGCATGACATGGATGAAAAGAGGGACTTTTGGCTCATATTTACCCTACACCATTGGACTTTCAAAGCCATGAAGCAACCCTCCGAGATTTATTCATTCGTTTTAAACCGACAACCTCAACATTTGACAATAGATCAGTAACGTCTTATCTCATACATCTCCACCAGAATTGAGGTCTCAGAGTTATATATATCTCTCGTCTTCAGGGTAAATACTGTCCGTGCAATCATGAACTTCATGAATAATTACAGAGGTCAGATCAGAATTAACAGGAACAACTTATCAACTATTAAGTAGTAAAAACTATCAGGAGATGTTTGAAAGCTAAGTGGATGTTTAAGGATGTATAATTTGTATATTACATGATAGTAAAGATGAAAGTGAATAATAAAAGAGATGAGTAGCAAATTGAACTTGGTTATATTTTAAGGACTTAAATGCAATCAGGACATTGAAACAGATGAACTTGCAAGTGGGGGAGGGTCAAACTAATGAGATGACTAGAACTGAAGGACAAAATTGCAAATCTCAGTCTTTAAACCCCCAAAATGTTATGCAGAAGTAGATAACGATTAAAACAAACCACATTTTCTCTTCTTTTCAATTTCTGAAAATTTTGGACCAATTTTTCACCAATTCTTGTTGAAAGTTGCAGGAAATCTTTGTTTGAGTAAGTTTATGCTTTAGTATTTGTTTCTGATAAGTGTCGTTTTTACACTTATTTAGATGTGATTTTCTAATGATTTTCGTATTGATTCCTGGATGATTTTACGTTTTTTGATATATATTTGTATGTCTCAGGAATCAATGTTGAAATGCATAAAAGTAGAGAAAATGAGCCAAAAATTATGAAAAATGACTAAATCGAGCGAACACATCGAAGCCAAGGAAGAAAAGGAAAAAAAAATAAAAATAATAATAAAGTGGCTCGATCGATCAAGATTCAATATTGATCAATCGACCTTGACATAATTTTTCTCATCAATCGAGATATCTGCTCGATCGATCTCGGAAGAGTTTTCTGAAAAATAAATTTCTTATAGAGTTTCTATCCAACAAGGAAGTCCATGATTCCCTTCCCTCTATATATTTGGACGAAAAATCATATTAAAGAGAGCTTTACAACCTAGGAATAGCCTCCATCATACCATCCTCCATATCACCATCATCCACCTCCATCCTTCAACCCATCCTAGGAATTGGAACAAGCCAACAAGATAATCGAGGAGCATGATCGAGAAAGAAGCGATGAAGGATCGAGAATCAACGAACGAAGTTGACTTGCGAGTTTGCTTTTACTTTTCTATTTTAGTTTTGAACGAATATTGAATTTATTGTGTTTTAGATGATTGAGAGATATCTTAAACATAGTTTTTCCTATTTATATTGTGATTGAATTCATACATCTTCTATGTGCATGTTTTATTGTTCTTCATGCTTTTTCCATTTGAATAATAACTTATTATATGGAAAGATAAAATTATAATACGATATAGTAATTCATGCGTTGTGTTAAAGATTAGATCGAGGATAAAATCACATACGAGTGATAGCTTTAGGTTATTTAATCTAAAGTTTGTGTTTTTCATAAAGTTTCATTCAATATCAAATTGTTAAATACGTGAACGAGAGTTACTTGTTGCAATTTGATGTTAGATTTAATATAGCTCGAGATAGTATATTGAATAACGGAAAACCCGTCACCTTAGAGATATATGAAGAAAAGAATTGTAAGGGTTGGGTTAGGTGAATCATTGTCTTGATAATTCTTTCTTGTGGACTTTTCTCGTGATCGTCGATTGTTTTTTGTTGGATTAGAGTAGTTTAATTTAGTTATTAGTTTAAATATTAATTAATTATTGTAGGTTAAATATAGTTTATAGAAATCTTAGTTGGTACTTGCTTGTTAGTCCAATGTTTGACACTCATACTTACGAATCAATAAATTAAAACTTGACACCGTATGCTTGCGGTAGATTGGTGTTGATGATTTATATCATGCACCGCTTAATATTTATTTGCTAAAGAAACGCGCGAGCAGTTTCTTGTTGAATAAATGTGAGTGTGTTGTAGTTGAATGGAGTGAAGTATAGGATGATGTATTTGTTGGTATAGGTGGAAGATGTTGAAAGATGTCAAAAATGGAGAATTTTTGAGTTACAGGGCCGAGTGATCGATCGGTAAGTTGAGCCAATCGATCGAGCGAAGCAAATAAAATTTTCTATCTTGGACGATCGATCGAGCGAGATAGGCGCTCAATAGCGGAAGGTTGAGCGATCGATCGACCGTTGTCACCGATCGATCGGTCCGCGTAAAATGAGAGTTTTTGTCAATTTTTGCTATTTTCGATTTATGGCATGCATATATGTGTTATATGATACATTTTCATAAGAAATGTGTTTATGATTATTGATGATAAGGTATGAGATATCATGATGCTAATACCTTATATATGTGTAGAGCCGTCACATACCACATGACATCGAGCAGCGTAAAGGGTTATTGCTGGTGGTAGCTCTATCTATTTTGGATATCGTCAGGTACAGAAGTACAAACACCCTTTGTATCATACATATTGTGATTTATGTATGAGGTTGATTCAGTGAATACCAATGCATTGAGGAGTGATTATGTATTGATGGGAGGCGTGCAGTAATATAATATCTGGGACTCTTATATGGAGTTGAAAGGTGATATAACATTGGCCACTAATATGATGTGATCATATTGAGCGTAATAGCAATGTTATATGTGCTACTCATATAAGGAGTAATGATATTATATGCAGCCTATGGAAATTGATGAGTAAATGGTATTCACTGAAATGAGATTGAAATGGGATCGACATGATGATCAGGATATGATCGAGATGAGATTGTGACATGTCATGGCATATGCATTTAATTATACAGGAACAACCCCAAAGAACATGATATATGAAGGAAATACAGGGAATATTTGTAACTATTGTATTTATATACTTGTTTAGTATATTTTTGTTGATATGTGATGGATGTCTCAGTTGTGTTCATGGTTTTGTGGGTTATTCTATAGGAACTCTTTTGGGCAATGGAGGCCAGGATTGAGGGTCCATTTTGTTGCAAAGATGATAGGGTAGTCGATTAGAAAAGTTAGAAGAAATGATGCTTTTGAGAACTATTTTGTTGTATATAATTATGGCATGTAAAGACATGAGACAACTGTTATTGTAATTACTCGACTAAACTATATCATCAATAGTAAAAGTATTACGGTTTAAGGCGGTGAGGGCCTTACATTAGGATTGAGGGTCCATTTTGCTGCAAAGACGATATAGTAGTCGATTACAAAAGTTAGAAGAAATGATGCTTTTGAGAACTATTTTGTTGTATATCATTATGGCATGTCAAGACATAACACAACTGTTATTGTAATTACTCGACTAAAATCTATCATCAATAGTAAAAGTATGTTTAAACCAAATGAATAAAACTTGGAGGGTTACTTCATGGCCTTGAAAGTCCCCAATGGGATTGAGAACATATTGCTATGGATTTTGTGACTCATATTCCTAAATCACCCAGAGACTGGGATGCTATTTTGAACATTATTGAACTACTTCCTAAGTCTGCACTTTTCTTTCCTTACGAGCAGACTTATCCTTATACGAATATGACTATGTTGTTTAGCGAGGATGGGTTACATACTGTGGCTAATATTTTTAACTTTGGAGGGCAGGAAGCTTTGCCTTTAATCGAATTTCGTATATTAATAGCTGCCCAACGAACTTAAGTTTGACACCTTTTGAAACCTTTTAGAAGAGACGTTGTAGATCGCCTCTAGCCTGGAAAGAAATCGGTGAAAAACCAGTTGACTGGACATGATATACTACGAGAATCTAATGTTAAGATATAGTTGTTCAGTTAGCGGATGATGGCCTCACAGGATCGTCAAGCAAATTATGCTTTTAAACGAAGACGACCCATAGAATTTCAGATAGGAGATCGTATGTTTCTGCAAATTTCTCCTTTAGAGACACTAATTGTTCTTACTTTGGCCGTGCAAGATCCGGGATCGAGTTGGAAATCTTGCCTATAGATAAGCATTATCACCAGCTTTATCGATCACAGGCGATGCTTTTTTTCATGTTGCTATGTTGAGAATATTTAATTGAATCTATCACGCCTTTCAGCCTGTTGAGATTGGACTTGATCATTCGTGTCAAATATCTTGCTCGCATTTTGGATCGTAAGGATTTATACATATTCCATTGTATTCAATATATCCTATCGTGTATTCTGATCCATATTCTATTTTCAGCTTTGATCTATATTTATGTTTGAGATTTTGAGGACGAAATCTGTTTTAAGTGGGGGAGAAATGTAAGGCCCCAAGAATTGATTAATGTTAATTAATTATAATTTGAGAATTTGTTTATAATTTGGGAATTAATTAATTAGAAGTGAAATTGACAACATGATTGTCAACTGATAATTAAATTGGAACATGAGATAATTTGAAATGGTAAAATAATATCCGATAATATTTTAAAAATAAATTATTAAAATGAAGAATTTAATGTTGTATTATAGCAGTGGATATAAATCCCAAGTGTCAACTGTGAATTTAATATCAGTACACCCGTGACACTTTGATGTACATAACGTGACTGGAAACACAACTATTAGTGTGTTGGATTTGCACTTAACGCCACACACACTCAAAATGTGTAAAAATACACTCGGATTTCGATTTTCTCTTCTCCCTTCTCCCACGCTCACGTCCGACCATTCACCATAAAACCGCTGCGCTCGCCGACAACCGGCCACCACACGACGAGTCCGACCCACCAACATCTTTCCCTCTCTCCGGTGGTCATTTCCATACCAAGGAATAGTCCTCGCCGCTAGTTTCGTCGGATTTCGCTTGAAAACGAAGAAATTCGCTTTATCCGATTTTGGTACAATTTCTTATAGGTTTGTTGATGTAATCCTTTCTTGCTCCATAATCATCATTTCCACTGAATTTTTGGTAATTTTGGTTGATTTTGATGCTGCTGGATCGATCGAGTTTATGCATGTGAACGTGAAACTGTTCCAATTCTGTGGTTGATCGATTTTAACCCATTTTAATCATGCTTTAACTTGATGAATCATGTTTGAGGGGATAGCATGTAATTCCCATGACATTTGTGGATGGTGTCGATATTGCCTTGTTATTGGGGAATTTGTAATGTAATGTAGTGAGAAACAGGAGAAGCAAGAGACAGAAACCTCTTCCAAACTTCAAACCTGAAAATATCGAGAAATGTGATCAACCTACGAAAGTTTATTCTCTATGATGTAAATTTTCTATTGATGTGGGTTTCCTGTTTATTCCTAAAATTGAGGTTTTGAATGGTATTTGAGCCTCCAAATCAATTAAATAATTGTGTTCTTGGGCTGCTAGTTTACATCTAAAGCTAGCTTTCTTAGTTCTTTTAGATTTTGATTTGGAAACTTGATAGTTATGGGTCCTAAACTTTGAATTAAGTGTTTAATCATCTAATATCATATAAATTGGGAGATGTTAAGAGGAAGAAATTGAATCCTGATGTAGTTCCTAGACCATAAGATTAGCTCACATTGTTTTACTCATATCCTTCAAATCAACTCTTGCTTTGTTGGTCTGTTGTAGGGGTGATCTTCCTTTTGGACTTGTGGATGTCGTACATCACTAATTAGTGAAGGTTGATGTCTAGCTGTTATTGTCATATTATACATATGCTATGGTTAGTTGTAAAAAAAAATAGAAATAAAGGAATGTGAATCAGAAAACTTCTAATTACCTTATTTCAATTATTGGAATAAATAAATTAGTGAATTGAGTGAATATTTGCACATTTGTAGATTTTCTTAAATTCATACACTGAAATTCCATTGGAGTGAATGAAGGATATCGAGATTAGAAGGAAAATAGAGATATGTTGCGATCGGTAACATACAACAGGTATCTGTATTATTTGATACATAATTAGCTAAAATTATGTGAATTACGTGATATTACTTGGCTGCGTGGTTTAGTTGAATTATGGAGCACTCATGGCATTTATGATTTGGCATTCGGTGCATGAAAATAAATATTTTGTTAACACACATCATTTTTACATATATACATCGATGCATGACATACACATTGAGCTATCATTTCTTTGATACCCATATGAGTCTTATTGAGATCTTTGATATGGTGTTGTGAGGATGATGGACACAATGCTAATTGGCTCAGTTTAGTAAGTGTAGCATCGAGTGTGTCGACGTCACTCAGACACAGGGATGCTTAGACGCATCGGGCTCAGCAGGACATGTAGCACCGAGTGTGTCACAATCGCCCATTGTAGGATGGTTGGAGACCTCGATGGCCCGACGAGATGATGTGTGTCGCCACCGTAGCTCGAGCTTGAGATATTTGATAGTTATTCCTTGGATTCCGGACGTTTGTTATCCCAAGATGATTTGGACATTTCATGCATTGCATTGCATCACATCATATATCATATTTTATAGATATATGTTGTACATTCTTGATAGTTTCATATTGGGGTTTGGCTCACCCCCAAGAAAGCTGTTGTTGTCTTTATGTGTGGACAATAGCAAGTATTACAGGTAACCAGGATCACAAAGAGGGAACGCTCGATGGAAGCCATCATGAGATTGTTTTCTTTTGTCTATCCAGTCGTAAGATAGTTAAAGTATACCAGGGTGTGTCCTAAATCGTATAACTATGTAAATTGAGTTTATTTAGTTCAGTCTTGAATATTTGGGATTATCCTGTGTTTATTTACAACTGATGGTATTATGTAAATATTTTGAGTATGAAATATGTGCTGGAGACTTATCGTGCATGCTATGGTATGATGTAAATATTTTTAGTATGGTTTATGTGTTTGATGCATATTGTGCATGATATGGTAATGTATTACTTTCTGCACTGGGGATACTATTATTGTGTTTTCATTTTTTTTTGTATATCCCTCGTGCTGGGTGGTCATGGCGAAATTTTAGAGCCACGTGTTGGTAAAATTTTAAATAATCTTCCGCTGTTTACAATTAAAAAATCATTGTGTGATAATTAATCCCTTGATTAGGAACGGGTCCTCACATCCAGTTCCTAAACTTGGCCCGTGACCTGAGCAATAATTCCAAGGCCGTTGATCGGCTTGTCTAGCTCCTCCAGACTTTCTCTGAGGTGCTTTGATCCTGTTATGATGGAATTGACTTCACTCTCATCCATCTCTTGTTAAGAAATCTGTAAGAATATTTTTATCAGATTTCACAATGACAATATCATAATTATAATATTGGCATTCAGCTTGTCATCTTAAAAGTCTAGCCTTTTCTGGTTTTGATTCAATTTTATTTTACAGAAAAGACTTAACACTAGTATTATCTATTTTCAAGATAAATTTATTTGCAAGTGAAAATAGTTGCCATTTTTTAAAAGCCTTTCGAACTGTAAAAAATTCATTCTCGTTGATGTGACATCTGATAACTTCGCTGCTGTCAAATAGACAGCTGCAATATTTGCATGTCACTTCTGCATCTGGTGTGGCCTTCATAAGAACTGCAGCCACCAATGATCATTGGCATCTGTGTATAATACCAGTTCATCCTCGTCGTTTGAAATTGCAAGCTTTGTTAGTTGCCTGCAAACTTCTTTAAGCTATTTGACAGCTTCTCTGTGATCTTCATTCTACTCGAACTTAAAGTCTTTTTTGAGTAGTGGACTGAACACTTTCTCGTGGCTTGCTAGGTTGTTGATGAACATTCCAGCAAATTTAACAACTCGCACAAAACTCTGAAGTTGCTTTAAATCCTTGAGGTCATCTGGATATCCTTGCAGTTTCTCGACAATATGATTCTGCAAGATGATTCCAGATTCGCGGATCTCAATTCCAAGGAACTCGATCTGTCTTGTGGCAATCACTGTCTTCCTTCCTAGAGAGCACTAAATCCTTCCTTGTAACAAACATCTGAAAAGATTTCCAAATGTTTAATATGATCTTTCATGTTTCTAGACGCAATGACGATGTCGTCAATATACACGAACATGAAGCTGAAGTAATTCTTGAAAAGATTATCAATATTTCTTTTATATTACTGGGGAGCATTTGCCAATTCCATTGGCATAACATTCCAGATACAGTGCCCTCGGTGTGGAGAATGCTATGAACTGTTTGCTAGCTTCCTCCATCTTAATCTGGTAGAACCCAAACTTGCAATTAGGGGTGTAAACGAACCGAATCGAGCCGAATTTTAGTAAAATTTTAGTATTCGAGTTCGAATTCGAATAGACATATTCAAAGTTCAAACTTTAATTTTTTCAGGCTCGAATTCGGTTTGAAACCGAGTTCGAATTCGAGTTCGATTCGAACTTTTCGAGCTCGACTTCGAGCTTTTCGAGCCGTTTATAAATTTAATGTGAGCTCGATTCGAAGCTCGAGCCACTAACCAAGTGAACATAAAAACCATTGCATTACTACCATCTAATTCATCAAAATCAGCAACATTAAAATTCTAAATCAAAACACCAAAATAATAATTCATCAAGATCATTCAATATTTAAGTTTCTCATCAAAACAACATAAACAATAAATTTCTCATCTCGTAACATAAACAAAATTTCCAACACCCAAATCTTCAAAACTACAATCAAATATTTTTGTTGTTTATATTTTCATAAACACAATAGTTTTTCTATATGAATTTTTTGTTGTTTATGCACACGAAAGCTTCTGAATCTATGTACTATGAGTCGTGTATTGAATAAGATATATATCAATCACAAACATTCTGGATTTACACAATTTACACAAAAATCAAATGGAGAAACAGAATGTTCCCTCACACAGGCGAGATGAAGAGTGGAGACATTTGGCACAAAAATCATGTATTTTCCATAGAAATCAAAAGAAAACTACCTTTGGCATGAAGGCGGAGGCTCGGCGTGAAGGCGGTGGCACGACATGAAGGCAGTGGAGCAAGGTGAAGGCGATGTAAATGTGAGACCCCGATATCTCAAGATACTAATAGGTGCGATTAAGAGAACTAAGCATTTCAATATCAGAGTATTTAATCGTGTTGACATTTTGAGCTTACAGTTCAAAAGTACCCATAAAATTTGAAACGGATAATAGTTACATTTCTCAAAACAATAGGAGTGACACTATAGTTCTACTCTACTACTTGTAGAGACTACGCATAAGAACTCTGTCCTGCTATTGTAGTAGCACTCCTTACAGCTCAAAGTATCAGCCCCGACCCTAGTTCTCCTTAGCAAAAGCACCTACAAAGACAACCCCCAACACATGAGCACATAGCTATCCATATACAACACAATATGAATACGTAAGGCGTAAATGCATAATCATAAATACAAAACACTTCCTGTATTTTCATCGCATTTACAATGCCCAGTGGTTGTCCCTGTACCACAATTCATAATCAAACACTATATGAATGTATGGCTTCACTAATAAATGTCATGACATATCATCTCTTTTTCTTGAGTCAGTCATCATCAGTTATTTTAATGCTTCTTCGCTTTACAATCTCAAAACAAGCGGTATCTCATCCTCGCTTCTTCATACTAGCGGTATCTCATCATCGCTTAGTATGGTATACCCCGCCTCCATGTGCAAGCGAGCCTCCCCCCTCCCGCTCCACATTTTTAGCGGTCAAGCGTAAGCATTAAACCTTCACTGTGATCACCCCTGACTCGTGGAATACTCCTCTTTATTCCACATCACAATATGCAACAACAATGCATAATATGCAACAACAATGCATAATAACATGTATCAACTCTTAATGCATCACATTGCATTCATCATATGTCAAACAGACAAACATAAGTACATGTTACCGTTGGGATGCCCGTACGTCGCTTACGTACCTTTCCAAAATGTAGTGTGTGGTGGGACTCTATCCCCTGCGTTGTGTAGCCGTCTGTGAAGGCTCTACACCAGTGTACAACACAATATTAGATGCCAATTTATGATCCAAAATCAAAAATCCAACAAAATATCAATATTTCAAAATTCTGCCTCTGGCGATCGATCGCTACCACTTGGCGATCGATCGCCAAACTCCACTGTCCCATGGCGATCGATCGCGCCATTCATGGCGATCGATCGCGTGCCTTTGATTTTGGCTACTGGACCTCGGCGATCGATCGCGCCATTTGTGGCGATCGATCGCCACATGGTCTGTGCGCGATATTTTCCAGAATGTTCAACACTGATTTTCACACCTTTCATTCTAACATGTAAGACATACAACATGCCCAAACAAACATGCTAGTAGCTACAATACACTACCCTGAGTGTAATCATACAAGATATGTATCCCAACCACAAACCCACATGCCTTAAAAGCACCCTATAACATCAGTACTCAACCAACTTTTTTTTGAAAAACAGCATTGTCTTCCTGCCCAGATTTTTGAGTACTCACTTTCAAGCAATGAAATCTACCACATAAGTCATGAACATTGCTCGAATAAAAATTCCAAAGGCTTCACAAAACTACCATGCATATTTTCACATCAAAGGTTTACCCTAAAACCCATCTAACATGCATAATATCACCTCCTCAAAATCACTCCCAGTCCACATTTTCCAGAAAAACAGGGCATACTCCTACCCATATTTCCGAACACCCTACTTTACATGCTTATTTCCTCAACATAAAACATGTAAAATACATAAGGAAAATTACTGAGAGCTACATAACAACACCATGTAAGCATTTAAATCGAAGGTTTTAAGAAACCTAAGCTAACATGCCATTTTTCACACCAACAAAAGTATGAACTCAACAACTAAATTTCAAACCCAGAAATGGTTTCTCACCCCTTTTTGCTCCGATTTTTGGAAGCTTCCCAAGCAATAAAAATGGAAGGTCTCCTCTCTAACTCCCTTAGCAGCTGTTGGACGAATTGTGGGAGAGAATTGGAGTGATTTCAGACATGGGAGGGTTGGGTGAGAGATGGGACAAGGGGTATGGGCAAGCAGCTGTAGCTGGCAGCAGGGCATGGGTCAAGGGGGGTGGTTGGGTGGTGGGTTATGTGATGTGTTATGTTTTGGTCCCGGTATTTAGCACGATGTATTAAAATATCCTCACATGATATTTTATAGTATTTTCTCAATAAAATACTTCAATTCCCATTTAAATATGCTTTTACCAAAACAATAATACACACCCCAAAATAATTATGCCGCAACCCCAACATCCCAACATATGTCGCATGCACCCCGAAATGTAACTCATCAACCATTTTAATTCAACCTCATGAATTATCACTAAATCATCATAATATAAATAAATGATTAAATCACATAATCATTTCGGGGATATCACAATACTCCCCTACTTATAAGATTTCGCCCTCGAAATCAGCATGCACTTACCCAATATAAAGTAAGACAAAACATAAATGCATACCAGAAAACAGCTCTGGATAGTGCTGCACCATGTGTCGCTCTGTCTCCCACGTGGCCTCCTCGACACCCCTACGATCCCACTGAACCTTGATCATAGGAATAACTTTGTTTCTCAGTCTGCGATCTGCCCTATCCAAAATCCTGATAGGTCGCTCCACATAGGAAACATCTGACTCAATCTGAACCTCAGAAGGCTGCAACACATGAGAAGGATCTGGCTCATACTTCCGCAACATAGACACATGAAATACATCGTGAATGCCAGACAGAGAAGGCGGTAAAGCTAATCGGTACACCAGAGTACCCACACGCTGTAAGATCTCATACGGCCCCACATATCTCGGGGACAACTTCCCCCGCATACCAAACCGTACTACGCCTCTGAAAGGTGAGATCTTCAGAAAGACTCTGTCGCCCAACTGAAACTCCAACGGCCTACGCCGCTGATTGGCATACGCTGCCTGTCTGTCATGAGCTGCCTTCATCTTTTGCCTTATCACTTTTACCTTTTCTTCCATTTCCCGGATCAAATCTGGTCCTCCGACTGATTTGCGATCCCCGTCATCCCAACACAAGGGTGACCTACAACGCCTACCATAGAGGGCCTCGAAAGGAGCCATCTGTATGCTTGCCTGGTAGCTGTTGTTGTAAGAGAACTCCACCAAGGCTATCGAGTCCTGCCATGAAGTGTCGAACTCTAGCACACAAGCTCTCAACATATCTTCGAGCGTCTGTATTGTACGCTCGGTCTGTCCGTCCGTCTGAGGGTGATAGGCTGTGCTCAGCCTCAACTCTGTACATAGAGCTGTCTGCAGACCCTCCCAGAAGTGAGATGTGAACCGCGGATCTCGATCGGACACTATCGAAACAGGGATCCTGTGCAGTCTCACTACATCTCTGACATATAACTGTGACATCCTCAAGTGCGTATATGTCATACAGTAGGGAATGAAATGAGCACTCTTTGTCAATCTGTCGACGACTACCCATATAGCATCGAAACCTGAAACAGTCCTCGGTAAGTGGGTCACGAAGTCCATGGATATGTGCTCCCACTTCCACTGTGGTATCTCCAAGCTCCTTAGCTCACCTCCAGGCCTCTGCTTCTCGGCCTTTACCTGTTGACAAATCAAACAGCGCTTGACAAAAGAGGTGACATCTTGTTTCATACGCCTCCACCAGAACTGGCTGCGTAGATCCTTATACATCTTTTTCCCGCCCCGGGTGGACACTCATCCTGCTGCAATGAGCTCGCTGTAATATACCCTGACGTAACTCGGGTGTATCTGGAACCACCCATCTGTCGCCAAGTCTCAGAGAACCATCCTCAGCCACTTTGAATCTCGATGGCTGCCCTGAATGAACCACTGACATCCATCTCTGAACCTCTGTATCGGTCCCCTGAGCCTTTCTGATGTGATCATAAATAACAGGCTCGGCTAACAAGGTCAAAACATGTACTGGTGAAGTAGACACATCATAATCAAATCCCAAATGGCAGTAGGAGCCCAACATAGCTGATAGACACATGGCATCCTCCGTTGTGCTCCTCACCTTCCGACTCAAAGCGTCGGCTGTCAAGTTTGCTTTCCCGGGATGGTATAGGATTTCACAATCATAATCCTTCAGCAGATCCATCCATCTCCTCTGCCTCATGTTCAGCTCAGCCTGTGTAAACAAGAACTTCAGGCTTTTGTGATCAGTGAAGATGGTGAATGAGGTACCGTATAAGTAGTGTCGCCATATCTTCAAGGCGAAAACTATAGCTGCTAGCTCCAGATCATGGACCGGATACCTCGTCTCATGTGGCTTCAATTGTCTCTAAGCGTAAGCCACAACGTGCTTATCCTGCATCAGCACGCATCCTAAACCCTGAAGCGATGCGTCGGTATAGAGAACGAACCCTTTGTTCTCCTTGGGAATCACTAAAACTGGCGCTGAAGTCAATCTGTGCTTCAACTCCTGGAAACTCTGCTCACAAGTTTCCGACCAAAGGAATGGAACTCCCTTCTGAGTCAGCTGTGTAAGTGGCTTGGCGATCTTTGAGAAACCCTCGACGAAACGTCTGTAATAGCCAGCCAACCCAAGAAAACTCCGAATCTCACTGACTGAAGTAGGGATAGATCAATCCATAACTGCCTCTATCTTCCTCGGGTCGACTGATATCCCCTCTCGTGATATGATATGGCCCAAAAATGATACACTGCTCAGCCAAAACTCACACTTGCTGAGTTTGGCGTACAACTGATGATTTCTGAGAATCTGAAGTACTGTCCTCAAATGATCGGCATGTTCCTCCTCACTCATTGAGTATACGAGGATGTCATCAATGAATACGATTACAAACTGATCAAGGTACTCCTGAAATACTCTGTTCATCAAGCTCATAAAAATTGCAGGTGCATTTGTCACTCCGAATGGCATCACTAAGAACTCGTAGTGCCCATACCGAGTTCTAAAAGCCGTCTTTTGGACATCGCCAGCTCTAACCCGCACCTGATGATAGCCTGACCTCAAGTCTATCTTTGAGTACACATCTGTACCCTGAAGCTGATCGAACAGGTCATCAATCCTCGGAAGTGGATACCTGTTCTTCACTGTGGCCTTGTTCAGTTGCCTGTAGTCAATGCACAGACGCATTGAACCATCCTTCTTTTTCACGAACAAGACTGGCGCACCCCAAGGCGATACACTAGGACGAATGTATCCCTTGTCAAGGAGCTCTTGTAACTGTACCTTCAGTTCTCTCAGCTCTGCCGGTGCCATCCTATAAGGGGCACGAGAAATAGCAGAAGTCCCCGGCAGCAGCTCAATGGCGAACTCAACATCCCTGACAGGCGGAAATCCCGGAATCTCGTCTGGGAACACATCAATGAACTCCGCCACAACTGGAATGTCCTCGGCTCTCACTTCCTTTTCGTCCGATGCATCCATGGCATAAATAAGATACCCAGTGTGGCCACGTTCCAATAACCGTGACATCTTAACCGCTGAGATCACTGGAATCCTTGGACGAGAGCCGTCCCCATAAAAAGTCCACTGAAACCCCTGATCAGATAGAAAACGTACCATCCTCTGTCGGCAATCTACCACAGCTCGGTATCTGCTCAACACATCAATGCCGATAATACAGTCAAAGTCTGCCATCTCTAACTGAATCAGATCGGCCCTCAGATCATTGCCCTCAAAATAAATGAGGCAATCAGATAACAGTCGGTCTGCAATCACATGCTTTCCCGTGGGTGTCGAGACCATGAGAGGCGTGGGTAACAGAGACGAGCACAAGTGGTATCTCTCCACAAAAGCAACAGATACAAAAGAATGAGAAGCACCTGTATCTACCAAAATAAATGCAGGGTACGTAAATAAATGACACGTACCAGCAATGACCTCCTCCGGGGCTGCCTCAGCCTGCTCCCTAGTCAGTGCATACACTTGTCCCTGCGGTGGTCTTGACGCCTGACCTCCCTGGGGTCGAGGCACAAACTGCTGCCTCGGTGGTGCCGTCCTAGCATCAAATCTTGGCCTATTCGGCCCTGAGTCTGCCTGACTTGCCCGATTGGGGCAATTCCGAGCTAAGTGGCCCACCTTGCCACAAACATAACAGCCTCGGCAGTCACGTGACAAGTGAAATCCTCCACAGCGGTCACACCTATCCCCTCCTGCCTTACTCCCCTGTGTAGGTCCTCGATTGCTCTGCTTCTGACTCTGAGATTTCTTCCCGCTAAATCTGGAAGATGATGAGGCTCCACGAGCCTTGAACTGATCCCCTCGTGGTTTCAAACTATCAGTAACAGGCCTCTGTGATGGCACGGAAGAGGGTACAACGTTCTTATATGCTCCCACTGCAATCTCTGCCAGCTCTGCCCTAGTCAGGGCGTCATCAAAAGAGCTGGGGTTGTTGGAAACAACCCGATCAAACAATTCTGGCCTCAGTCCCTTCAGGAAATGCCTCATCTTCGCATGGCTTCTCACAGCGATGTGGGGGACATACCTCAACAGTGAGGAATACTGCAAAGCAAAGTCTGAAACTGACATGTTGCCCTGCTTCAAATTAGTGAACTCGTCCTCCTTGACTTGTCTGGCAGCGGCAGAAAAATACCGGTTAAGGAACCGGGTCCTGAATACAGTCCAGTCCACTACCATACCTTGGGCCCTCAGCTCCATCACAGTGGTCTTCCACCACATAGAAGGCTTCTTCGCCATCTGAAACTTGGCTAACCTCAGCCATGCGGTACGTGCACAGGGCGCAGTCACAAGTATCTGCTCTATCCGTTCTAGCCACTCTTCGGCCCTTCTCCAGATTCGGTCCCCTCAAACATGGGTGGACGGAAGTTCAGAAACTGTGTCAAACTGAGCTCCCGGGTAATAACATCTGTGCACTGGGCTCCACTCCTACAGCAGGTGGCGGTAAAGGATTTATATGAGCAACACTAGCATTCATACTGCCCATATCCCCTACCTCTTCATTGAGGTTCTCCGGGTTAATAGCCGCCATGCTGCAACACAAGAGTTAACAACAATACCAAAAGCAGTTCATAGTATAAGGCGTTAGATAACAAGAGTATCATATTCAAAAGCATGTTAGTATAACACTTATACAACAATATGCATCACATGCATAACATGCCCAACAATGAATACCTAGCCAACTTGTCTCTAAAGGCTACCCTTCACTCTTCCCTGGTTATCTAACCTGGCTCTGATACCACTAAATGTGAGACCCCGATATCTCAAGATACTAATAGGTGCGATTAAGAGAACTAAGCATTTCAATATCAGAGTATTTAATCGTGTTGACATTTTGAGCTTACAGTTCAAAAGTACCCATAAAATTTGAAACGGATAATAGTTACATTTCTCAAAACAATAGGAGTGACACTATAGTTCTACTCTACTACTTGTAGAGACTACGCATAAGAACTCTGTCCTGCTATTGTAGTAGCACTCCTTACAGCTCAAAGTATCAGCCCCGACCCTAGTTCTCCTTAGCAAAAGCACCTACAAAGACAACCCCCAACACATGAGCACATAGCTATCCATATACAACACAATATGAATACGTAAGGCGTAAATGCATAATCATAAATACAAAACACTTCCTGTATTTTCATCGCATTTACAATGCCAAGTGGTTGTCCCTGTACCACAATTCATAATCAAACACTATATGAATGTATGGCTTCACTAATAAATGTCATGACATATCATCTCTTTTTCTTGAGTCAGTCATCATCAGTTATCTTAATGCTTCTTCGCTTTACAATCTCGAAACAAGCGGTATCTCATCCTCGCTTCTTCATACTAGCGGTATCTCATCATCGCTTAGTATGGTATACCCCGCCTCCATGTGCAAGCGAGCCTCCCCCTCCCGCTCCACATTTTTAGCGGTCAAGCGTAAGCATTAAACCTTCACTGTGATCACCCCTGACTCGTGGAATACTCCTCTTTATTCCACATCACAATATGCAACAGCAATGCATAATATGCAACAACAATGCATAATAACATGTATCAACTCTTAATGCATCACATTGCATTCATCATATGTCAAACAGACAAACATAAGTACATGTTACCGTTGGGATGCACGTACGTCGCTTACGTACCTTTCCAAAATGTAGTGTGTGGTGGGACTCTATCCCCTGCGTTGTGTAGCCGTCTGTGAAGGCTCTACACCAGTGTACAACACAATATTAGATGCCAATTTATGATCCAAAATCAAAAATCCAACAAAATATCAATATTTCAAAATTCTGCCTCTGGCGATCGATCGCTACCACTTGGCGATCGATCGCCAAACTCCACTGTCCCATGGCGATCGATCGCGCCATTCATGGCGATCGATCGCGTGCCTTTGATTTTGGCTACTGGACCTCGGCGATCGATCGCGCCATTTGTGGCGATCGATCGCCACATGGTCTGTGCGCGATATTTTCCAGAATGCTCAACACTGATTTCACACCTTTCATTCTAACATGTAAGACATACAACATGCCCAAACAAACATGCTAGTAGCTACAATACACTACCCTGAGTGTAATCATACAAGATATGTATCCCAACCACAAACCCACATGCGTTAAAAGCACCCTATAACATCAGTACTCAACCAACTTTTTTTTGAAAAACAGAGCATTGTCTTCCTGCCCAGATTTTTGAGTACTCACTTTCAAGCAATGAAATCTACCACATAAGTCATGAACATTGCTCGAATAAAAATTCCAAAGGCTTCACAAAACTACCATGCATATTTTCACATCAAAGGTTTACCCTAAAACCCATCTAACATGCATAATATCACCTCCTCAAAATCACTCCCAGTCCACATTTTCCAGAAAAACAGGGCATACTCCTACCCAGATTTCCGAACACCCTACTTTACATGCTTATTTCCTCAACATAAAACATGTAAAATACATAAGGAAAAATACTGAGAGCTACATAACAACACCATGCAAGCATTTAAATCGAAGGTTTTAAGAAACCTAAGCTAACATGCCATTTTTCACACCAACAAAAGTATGAACTCAACAACTAAATTTCAAACCCAGAAATGGTTTCTCACCCCTTTTTGCTCCGATTTTTGGAAGCTTCCCAAGCAATAAAAATGGAAGGTCTCCTCTCTAACTCCCTTAGCAGCTGTTGGACGAATTGTGGGAGAGAATTGGAGTGATTTCAGACATGGGAGGGTTGGGTGAGAGATGGGACAAGGGGTATGGGCAAGCAGTTGTAGCTGGCAGCAGGGCATGGGTCAAGGGGGGTGGTTGGGTGGTGGGTTATGTGATGTGTTATGTTTTGGTCCCGGTATTTAGCACGATGTATTAAAATATCCTCACATGATATTTTATAGTATTTTCTCAATAAAATACTTCAATTCCCATTTAAATATGCTTTTACCAAAACAATAATACACACCCCAAAATAATTATGCCACAACCCCAACATCCCAACATATGTCGCATGCACCCCAAAATGTAACTCCTCAACCATATTAATTCAACCTCATGAATTATCACTAAATCATCATAATATAAATAAATGATTAAATCACATAATCATTTCGGGGATATCACAGTAAACGGAGAGACGAGGCAGGCGACGGCTGGTGTGCGCTTATCGTGTACGCCCAAATTAACCCCACTCAATCCTCAAGATTGATAACAATAATGTAGTAGCGTGAGTAGGGATCGATCCCACGATGAGGTGTGAATCTTTGTGTTAATGAAAATCAAAATCAAAACAATAAAAAATGGGGTTGTGAATGAATTATAATAATTAAAATTAAAACTAAAGATTAAACTAATGAAAGCGATTCTTGGAATCGGTCGACTCTTCCTTGGAATTATCATCTATTTCATCGATTCACAAAAAAAAACTCAATTTTACTTGAATATTCATCAATTGGAAATCTAATTCCTCCCTTACCTTAATGGTAGTCAAATAGAAAACAACATTCAATTCAACTCTTATCAAATCTTTAACCAAAACTACAGCCGTTAATCAATGATAGTTTCAAAACTAGTAAGTTTGATGAATCTAATCAATAAAAACTACAGCCGTTAGAATCAATCATCCAATCGTTTTTCCTAAGAATTTAATAACACCAACAGCAGGCAATCATCAATCTTAGTTGCTTCGTAAATTAGAGGGATCAAACGATTCCGTATTTGATATCTAATTTAGCGTTAGATTTCATGCAAGTTACTAGGTTGTCAATCCAATAAACAAACACAACAATATCAATAAAATCAGAAAAATTCTTGATACTCAATAAAATTGATAATTAAAGCGTAAGAATCTCCCCAAGATAAATAAGATTTGTCTTCCTCAACCAAGAATTAAAAACTAGCTACACATATTCTACGAAAAACAATAAATAAAAACAAGGGAAAGAAAACTAGTCCGAACTCCGCTCGTCGAGGTGTCAATCCCGCATTCGCTTCGATCTTTGTAGCAGTCTTCAACAAAATTGAAAAGAAAATATAAAACTAGTATAAACTAGTCTACCCTAACTATCCAGATGTTTTTTAGTCTGATTTTCGTCCATATATGTATAGGGAGACTGATGGAGTAGGTTAGAATCCACGTGGGAAGGAAAGAAATCAAGTTTTTACACTTTCCAAAACTCTTCTGGCGTAAATACGCGCAGAATGGCGTAGGTATGCCTACACATGCCGTAGCATTGGCGTAACTACGCCTAATAATGGCGTAATTACGCCTGTCATCAATTGTGCTGGCGAGTTTTGTATTTTGGCCGTAACTTTCTCGTCCGAATTCCGAATTTGATGAATCAGCTGTCCACGCGAAGATAACTCAAAGTTCTACAACTTTTATATGGACTACATTTCCAAAACTTGGCTCGAACATATAGAAATTTGAGGAGAAAAGAGCAACATGTGTCTTGGATTCCGATTTTTTCCTCTTTTCTTCAACTTTACTCGTTCTTTCATCATTATAGCTTGATTTCTTCACCTTTTCCTACATTTACACAAATATACGATTAGGTAGCATATGTATCAATTTATCCATCAAAATATACCAAATCGTAGACAATTAAGTGCAATAGATGTGTCTATTTCTAGTCACATCAACGGCTTTTCAAAGCAAGGAAAGAAATATTAGGTTAGTGAGGAATGAGGAGTGAGGGAGCGACAAGAAGTGAGCGAAAAAGTCTGACGAGTGATGAAAAACATTTAATTGATAATATTTAATATATATAAATATTATATATAAATAAAATATTAAGGTTCGCGAACAGTTCTGACTATCGAACAAAGAAATTTGGGCTCGAGTTCGGCTCGAAAACATATTCGAACATGTTTGAGTTCGGCTCGAATTCGATAATTTCGAATTCGAATCAAATATTTTTCGAACATGTTCAAAAAGTTCGCGAACCGGCTCGTTTGTTTGCATCCCTACTTGCAATCGAACTAGAAAACACTTTGTCATTCTTGATGTTATTTACCAGATGTTCTATGCTTGGGATACAATATATGTCGAAGTTCAAGATTTTGTTGATACCTTTGTAATTGATCACCAATCTTGGTTTTTCTCTTTTAATTTCTTCATATTTCGGACAAGAAATCCCGGACTGCTATATGGAGAAACACCTGCTGAGATTAACTTAAGATCAAGATGTTTCTTAAGTATTATCTGCATGTCCATCCGATCTTCCATATTCATGGGGATTGGTTTGAATCTGACGAACTCATTTTCTTTTCTGGCTTTCACCTTCAAAGTAGCTTTGAGCTCATTCTTGTTCCACCATGCCAGGGGATCCTCGTTATTCCTCTGAATCTTCATTTTCACATCCTCTAGAGTGAGTTTCAGGTTGTGGAACTTCATCTTGTAATGCCTTTTTAGTAACAATAGGGTTTCTGAGTAATTTCTTCCTCATCATATTCTCTGAAAGACATAGTATTAACCCTAATCAAAAGTTTGGGAATCATTTTCACTGGGACCTTGTTGTCGAACCTGAAGGATTGCTCACCAAATTTCCGTTGATCCTTCATCTTGGGTGTCGAAGTTTTCCTTCATCACCACGCTTGCTGCGGAAACTAATGGAGAATTTTCTGTGAAACGCCTCCCTTAGTCGCTGGTCAATAATCTATGATCACAAAGGGTTGTGAAAATAAGCCTCCTTGTCTCGTTCTCGTGTGCAAACCGCTTGAATGTCTATAAGAAATTGTTTCCTAGCAGCAGATCAGCTCCTGTGAATTCCATTCCATCATGTAATCTTTCCCAAAGTTTGTTTTCCTCAAGAAAATCAATCCCAAGAATAAGTTGTTTTGAGATCATACCTGCAGTCCCTTCAATTGTTAGATCAATTTTACCATTTTAAAGGTTTCCTTGATACCTGCCAACTATATGTTGTTGTAAATAATATAGGGCATCGCAATGGAATATATTGTTCTTCTCAGTAATGTCGAAGATTAATTGCACTTCTCTCCAGCCTTCTGGGCATTTCAACATTCTTGTTGTTTTGATGTATATCAGGGATTTTATGAATCCTGCTCGCGGTGACTTTCTATTTTTTCCCTGGGATAGTTGTTGATCAACCTATCATGTTCGAAGACATCCGCCTTGGCTCAATCATAAGGCTTTTGCTTCTGTTCAAAATAGGCTGGTCTTGTATCCTCATGTCGATATCTCCAATCGTCGGAGTATTAATAATATCCGGCAATACTGCTTTTCTAAAATCTTCGAAGATTCTAGGGATTTCGATGAATTCCTTTATCAAGAATACTTGTGAATGATATGTATTCGAGAGCGCGTAAGACACCATGTAGGTGATCGAGTAAGGTCTATTCCATTCTTTCATCAAATCATTCTTTTTAAAGTCTTGATGAAGAGTAAGGACCTTGCTGAAGTCTCAATCTCCCAAATTGTATACTATTCTTGGATAGATGTTGAATGTCATCTTTCCATCATACAAATTTTCTTCGACTGTCCCAAACAAGAGTCTTTAAGGTTTGGGATTCTCTTGTCAAAGACTGACATGTTGAGTGGCGAATCAATTCATTCCTTGAAAGTTGCTTTGACGATGACTGTAATGGATCCGATATGAACCATGAGAGTGTGTTAGCAACTTCTCTTTTTACCTTGTTCTTAATCTCCTGGATTTCTCTGTAGGGGATTAACTGCATCTCAATTTGATTTCCAATGAACTCCATTAAGGATCGCAAATTCACTCGTTGTCACCTTATGATAATCTGATGCTTCCTGCTTCGAACCCAAATCATATCCATGGCTTTTTTCAAAGTGGACTTTGAAAAAGCATATGATTGATGAATACATAAGAAATCGGAGAAAAGGTATGATTTTCAAAGTGGACTTTGCAAAAGCATATGATTCAGTCAATTGGAAGTTCTTAGATCATGTCATGAGGTTAATGAAATTTGATGACAATTGGAGAAGGTGGATCATGGAATGTGTTACAAGTGCAAAAGCATCTATTTTGATTAATGGCAGCCCAACACAGGAATTTCCGCTCCAAAGAGGGTTAAGACAAGGAGATCCATTGTCTCATTTTCTTTTTGTGATAGTGGCGGAGGCTTTAAGCAGAATGATTGATAAGGCCGTTCATAGTAATTCACTTTCGCCACTATGGTTAGGGGAGGAAGAGGTAAAGATTTCATACTTACAATTTGCGGATGACACGCTGCTGATGGCTGAAGTGACTGTTGAAAATGCTATCACATTCAAAGCTATCTTGAGCAATTTTAAGATGCTATCGGGTCTGAAAATAAATTTCCATAAGAGCAGCCTCTTCGGTTTGAATCTGGAACAGTCAGGGGTGGAGGAACTGGCAGCTTTGCTGAATTGTAACGTGGGGGATTTTCCTTTCAAATATCTGGGGCTTCCGATTGGTGGAAATCAAACTCGCAAGCGTTTGTGGGAACCAGTCATTGAGAAATTTCGGAAAAGACTGTCAGTTTGGGATGATAAGAGTGTGTCTTTTGGTGGTCGTTTAATCTTGTTCAATGCCGTGTTGACTTCCTTACCGATCTACTTTTTCTCCTATTACGGTGCTCCGAAAAACGTTTTATCAAAATTGCGATCCATGCAAAGTGCTTTTCTTTGGGGGGGTGGGGAGAGTGGCCGGAAAGTAGCTTGGGTGAAATGGGCTGACGTGTGCAAAACAAAAATTATTGGGGGGCTGGGGGTGCGCAACCTAGAATCTTTCAATAAAGCGTTGTTGGGAAAATGGGGTTGGGACATGCTGACCAATGGGAATAAGCTGTGGGGAAGGGTCATTAGGTCAAAATATGGGATTAGTAGTCGGAGCTTATTAAATCCAAGGGCTTCTCGGGGTAGGAGAAAGGCTTCGATATGGTGGGGAGATATCTTGAAATACTCAGTTCACGACAAGTCGGGTTGGTTCAATGGGGGGGTTGAGGAAACAATTGGGGAACGGTATGGGGACTAAATTTTGGAAAGATGTATGGGTAGAAAACGAGAGTTTACAAGATAGATTCCCAAGATTGGCATTAATAGCGAGTGATAGGGATGTTTTCGTGGGAGATATGGGAGAGTGGATAGGGGGTTCATGGTATTGGAGATGGGATTGGAGACGAGATCTATTTGATTGGGAGGAATCTTTATTACTTGTTCTTTTATCTTTGTTGGACAGGTTGTAGCCACTATCGGAGGGCGAAGACTTCTGGACCTGGACAGCGGACGAGTCTAAAATTTATATGGTCTGATCGGCTTATGCACGGATACAAGACAAATCAGGTGCGGAAGGTAACACGGCGACGACTTACAATTCAATATGGAGGACGTGTGCACCAACAAAAGTGGCGGCGTTCATGTGGAGGGTGATTAGAGACAGAATTCCGACTATAACAAATCTGCGTCGAAGAAATATATATGCTGGATCGGATTCGGAAGAATGTGTTCTTTGTAAACAAAATCAAGAGACGACGCAACATCTGCTGTTCATTTGTCCGGAATCTTATAAGTTGTGAATGAAATGTTATCAGTGGCTGGGAATCTCAACAGTCCTATCGGCGGACCCCGTCGATCGTTTATTGCAACACAAGGGCCTGTGGAAGCGTGCAAAGGGACAGAAGGAGTGGATGACTATTTGGGAAGCGACCATTTGGACCATTTGGCTTCTTCGCAACAATTTGATTTTCAAAGGAGCGGAGGACATCAAGGGAGATTTGTTCGAATTGATCATTTTTAGATCATGGTTTTGGATTAGTAATAGAAGGCATCTTAGATTGGGGAACTCGTTTTTGGATTGGCGACATGAGCCGATCATTTGTTTGTTAGCTCTTTCGTAGTAGTGGTTAAGGATATGCTTGGTAGAAGTGCATTTTAGTTATGTTTTATTTTGCTTTTCTTGTAACTTTTTTAGTACCTCTGGTACTTCTTTTTAATATGTTGTGATTTGTCTGATTTAAAAAAAGTATCCATGGCTTTTTTCATTGCTCCAATTGTAAATCCATCATACATTTGAAGTTTTGACTCTTCTTTCATGATCCTCATAAGAGTTTTATGAGAAACAGTGGTATGAGAGAAAAATCCTGACGGCTGTTCTCTGATAATGTGTTGAAATAACTCTCCTTCACTCTGATCTGAACTGGATCACCTCCATTATCAGAATAGATCTCTTCTTCGTAGATGCTTTCATCTGAGGGAATATCCTCAAACTGATAGACCTACACCAAATCCTGGAAATAAACAGCATCCTCAAACTCTTTGGTACGCTCGAACTGTCTTACTCATCGGTTTTGGTTTTCTGGACAATCTGTAGAAAACTGCCTTCTTGCTCCGCATGTCCAACAGTTACAATCTTTAAAACTTTCATTCGTGCGAGTATGAGTGCGTCTGAAAGTCTTCTTTGTCGGTGCTCTGCTAGAACTTGCTTGCCCATTGATGAGGTTCTACTCCGTGGTGGTCCTAATCTTTGCCCTGATCTGTAACTTAGGGCTTTTTGCTTTAACCAAAACTTTCTAGGTCTCCATGAAGACCTACTTCTTCTTGAACTACTTCATCGGGCATAAGGATGATATCTGTGTTTTGTCATCTTCCACCTTTGGGGGTAATTTCCAATGATTGTAGGGATATCATTCCCCGTACAACAAAGAGGAGTTGTTTTGTTGATTCATCTTAGCTTCTTGTACTTCTTTGGGAGTTTCGCTTGATAGCACCACTCCACAAGCTTCATTTTAAGAAATGACATTCTCCTGGACACGTCTCTATTTCTCATGGTGTATATTCCTGGATAAGCATTTCTCTACATGGACTCGGTATTTTGGCAAAGAACAGCTCGACTGCATCTTTTCTGTCATCTTTGCCTTCCATCTATACTCTGTGAAGAGTTTGATGTACTCGTCTACATAACAGATATCATGTAGTTCCAGTCTATATAGAGCTTGTCTTTATTTTTTCGCTTTCTCATGCTCCATTCCTTCAAAGTAACCAACTCCAATGAAACAGATTTTAAAAAATTTAGCCTTTTGTTCCACATTTTCCTTCAGGGACTCTCCGGCTAGAATTTCTTCCTTGGTACCTAGGTCTGAGAGTTCCCAAACAATTTTGGCTGATCCTTCTAGACTAATATTAAGGAGTAATATGAATCCTTATTTGCTTAGATCAAGCGTTCCTGCTGCGATTCTCATTGCTGAAGCTCATTCATCAATAAGAACTTCTCGATTTTTAAAATCCAAGATATCCATGTTGAGCATAAGTCCGTATGGATGTATCCGATCTAACTGAGATTTCTCGTAAGGTTTTGATCCATGTCTGTCCTACGGGAATGATTCCTTGTTCTAACTGGGGGATCTAAAGTTGCTCCATCAGTAAAATCTTCTTGATGGGACATTCTTTGATCTCCATCGGGTGGTGGATTGTGTGACCCAAAACTTTCCTGTAGTGGTGGAAGATGAGGAATTCTGCCCACTTGAATTGTTTTAAAATCTACGAAATTCAATCCTGCAAACGAATCAGCAAGATCATGACTCCAACTCCTTAACTTGGGTTTGAACATCTCGAAGGTTTTCAGAATTTCCTCCTGGTTTTTAATCATGATCTCCATCTGACTTTGTATCTGTTGGATCTGTGTAGAGATATGATATTGTAAGTATCCATAACGTTGCACTGTCTTTCGAATCTCTCTAAGATCTTGGGATATCTTACAAGTATACAACTTGATTTCTCAAAAAGTTGGTTCTCACATCCTATTCGTCTGGTACGGACCCTGTTGGATCATTGGGGGTCTGGAATAACGTCCTCATGTTCGGGATGATTGTCTTCCTGAAATTCGGCTAACTGAAACTGTAGTTTGAGGTTCACTTGATGAAGCCTCTTAGCCATCCTCTATAGTTTCTTGTAATGATTTATGCCAGGTAGGCATAATCCTGTGCCTTGTAATAATTTCCACTTATGATTGAAGTGTTGAGCTTCCGCCATATGCTTTTGATTTAGTGCTTCCAATTTTTGGAAGTACCACATGTATGAGTGACACCTCAAACATTCGTACGGATCAATAGTCCCGTGTATCGTCTCCTCCATTTGGGATAATATTAGAATTCAAAATATTATTTTAATATTTTTCAGAATAAATCAAGGCTCTGATACCATTTTTTGCCAAGAATCCAAAAATAAGGGAACTCGCAAAAGAAGGGGTTTAAAATGCATCTTCTTATAAATATAAGGATGTAATAGATAATATAATATTACAAAAGGCATATTTCTTATCGAAATAAAATTCAAGGGATTATAATGCAATTTACTAAACCATCGAGGGGTATAAGAGTCAAAATAAAATACCAAATTGATTTGAAAATTTGAAATTGGACCTATTTGAATAAAAGATTTTAAAAATTGGAATTTTCTGTACTATTGTTTTTTCCTCAGACTTAAGTAAATTATGTTTCCCAAAAGTGTACCTCCTGAAAATTCTCCCAATAATCAAATATTGTATCATTTTCTACATGTATTAAAGTGCTTCGTACACGCAACTAGGAGCGAGCAATAAACATGTTCAACCAAGATCGAACCGAATTAATTTAGAAATTTGGTTCTATCAATTTGGAAGTTCGATTTTAATTTTAAAAAAAATATCGGCTAAATCTATTTTGTTTTAGTTATAATTTAAAATAATCGGTTAACGATTTAACCAGTTGTTTTTATTCTATCTATTTTTCATTTTTTAATATTTTTAAAAAATCGATTAATTTGATTACCGATTTATGCTAAAAATTGGAGTTATGGAGAGATACATTGGAATCAAATGTTAGATTAAGTAGGTAAAACGGAATATATAGAGTGCAAATTTAGTGGTCGTACATCTCGGGATGCCAACGTTATAACACTCGATGACCAAGATGTATCGATTAGTAGCAAGTTTTGATACCAAGATTCTGTTATCCAAAATGATGAAGAGATTGATAGCACCGTTAACCATATAATACATGTTGGCTGGTTGAAACGGAGAAATGCCACAGGAGTTCAATGCGATCATAATATCCAGCTGAGATTAAGGGAAAGTTTTATAAAGCTGTCATCAATTCTGCAATGATGTATGTTACAGAATGCTGGGTACCCAAGAGAAATCACATCCAAAAATGATTGTGGCAGATATGTGTGTTCCGTTGAATGTGTAGTAAAACCAGAATAGATAAGGAACAGAGAGATTCGAAAGTATGTATAACTTGTATATAATAGAATAGAAGATGCAAGAAAATCGCTTACGCTGGTTTGGTCTGGTACGACGTGGGGCCATCAATGCACATGTGCGTCGAGTAGAGTCCATGAATGTTGGTCCTTTCACGAGAGCAAGAGAACGGCCGAAGAATACATGGCTCGAAATTATATACAAAAATTTGGAGTCCAAAGGGCTTAACAATGATATTCTGACGGATAGAACATCTTGGAGTAGACTGACGTATGTGTGCGACCCTATTTGATTCCTTATGATTCATGTAATCTACCAAATCCATTGGAATTAAATGTTTATCAGTAGTCTTTATATTTTTAATTTTTATTAAAACGATTAATTCATTAACGATCGGATTAACTTATATGTTAATCGTTTCGGATAATAGTTTTTTTTCTTCTATAAAATATTGTTTTACCGATCAAAAATATTTCAATTAGTTCGATAATCAAACAGATTGAATGATCACCCATGCACACAAGTGCCCTAAATATTTCATACCAATCCTTGGCATGCAATATAGTTGTATAATATTAAAATATTATTATCTTAAGTAATTTCTGAAAAATCTAGATGTTATGCTAAAAGTAACAGTATGAAAATTATCTTTTACAAGATTGTTTGAGTAAACATTTATGTGGCTTTATAGTGCTTTATAATAGTTTTTGGATACTTTTTTTTTTTGCTCTCATAGTTTTAGGATACTGAGTGATATGATCGTTTAAATATCTAAAATTAAAAATAAAATAAAATTAAAATAATTGTATACAAGAATTTACTATTTTAAAATTTTTTCAATATGTAATACTAAATTAAAAAGAAGGACATATTTAGTACTAAATAAAAAAGCATACCATGATATCAAATTTAATTAACATAAAGGGGTCACGCTTAACAGCATAGTATATATGACACATCCATCTTTCATGCAAAATACGAACTCGACGCTCCATCTATAGATTGACATCAATATTGTTGGTATATATTTTTTTGTTTTTTTAAAAGATATTTTGTTTTAATATTGAGTTGGTATATAAATGTAACATAACCCGGATGCGTACAAGTATTACTCATTTTTCATTAATAATTTAACTACTGGGTATTATATGGATCATCTATATTTCCAAAGGGATTGGTATTACAGCAACTCCTTATTTTTGACATACAAACACAAGCCCGGATGCGTACAAGTATTACTCATTTTTCATTAATAATTTAACTACTGGGTATTATATGGATCATCTATATTTCCAAAGGGATTGGTATTACAGCACCTCCTTATTTTTGACATACAAACAGCAGCCTTGTGCGGGATTACTACCATTTTTGTTCCTAATATTCATTTTAAAGCTTGGAAAATAGAGGTTTTCTCTTGTGTTCATGAGCTGCAATTGCTTCTCCTAAATCTTTAGTTTGAAGGGCGGCAGAGTTCCATGTAGCAACATAGTCCAGACCTTGATCCACTGTCAAATCCCTGCTCAGTAGCAACACCCTCTTCGTCCCAACGACAGCAAGAGGAGATTTTGCAGCAATTTCTATCATTAAGAAACAAAAACAAAAAAAAAAAAAAAAAAACCACTTTTAACCATGTCGGCAACCTTCATGAAATACTTGAGCCAGTACACAGAACTAATTCAAAACCAAAAGGAAATAACAGGATCATTCATTAAAGATTCAATGATATAGAATATATTAAACGAGACAAGCTAAATGGGGGGTAAAGGCCAATCTATAAGTAAAATCAGCTAAAACTTTCCTTATAGCACTTAGAGTAAACAAATATTCCAATAATTATATATCCGATTGTATGAACAAATGGATTATGGATATATGAGGGTTAAACTCTACTGCGGAGACGACATTATAAGGTAGGTCCTGCGTCCGAGACGCCAGCATTATGCGCTATTCCTAGAAGTTGTATACTGTTAACTTTCGTACGGGGATCTCCAATAGTGGGAGACAAAAGATTCATATGAGAATGCAATAGATGAATAGTCGTTCGAGCCACAATTCTTTAGTTTTATTTCCTATCAGGCTAAACATAGAAATTCAATCACTGAAGTGGGAAACAAGGTTCTGGATAACAAGCCTAAATGCACTTGTGGCATACCATATTTCAATGAATTGTTTGGATTTTTGCGATTTTGCGGATAACTCTTTTTTTTTTTACATAGATTTCCGATTACTGACATGTTGGGAGCTATGAAAGACGAATTGATGAGGCTCATATACAGAACACCTGAATTAATACCTGGAGCAGCCGATTCAATTAATCAAGAAGAAAAGAGTATCGAGGAATCTCGCTATATCAAACAACTGTAAGAGTATCTCTAAATTAGTTTTTCAGGAGGGATGGGATAAAAAAAGAAAATGTCTTTATAAGAAAGTCTGGTCAAATATTTCTTTCTACATAACACATCAAATGACAATCGAGACTATGTACGCACCGTAGCCATGCCTGTGACTATTCCCTGCTATTATGGAGCAAGAGGTTTTGCAGTTAAGCATCAAGGTCAATGCAAATGAATCAAATGTCAGAAGTATATAAATATTCAAGTATTCTCAATAAGTTGAGACAATCCAAAGTGCACAATGGACATTGGATCCTCAGGCTACAGATTCTCACATTTTAGAGAAACATAAGATGCAAGAGGAAGGTCCGTTATAGAAAGTTCGAAACGCTAACAACATAGGTACACCAAACAAAACATAACAACCATCTAGCACATTTCAAATAGAACTTGAATAATGTGCTTGATGAATGATAATGTACACGCATGAAGATCAGAATGCAATATTTTAACAGTTCCTCTGTAAACTAGTTTTTGCATACTATAGCGTAGTTATAGTACACTTAAGAGTCCCACAATTCCGCTTACAATAGTGAATGGCTCCTCAAGTTTGAAGGAAACTCCCACCTAATAGACATTGAAACTTTTATCGAGGGCCAATACATAGAATGAACAATCTTCATGACTCTCTATGACTTAACCATGTTTTTCTTCTAAAACCTATCACGCACTCCCTAGTGTGAAAACCATGAGCATTATACAATTATGTAACCATGTTCGTATTATATTGTATACCATAAGGCATACAAAGGAAGACTGAGTGATGTCATTGGCCACCATAAATTATCCAAAAGGTAGTCTGTTATGGTCCCGATGGATCTCGTTATGGGGGCAATTGATGGGTGATGGGATGAAGGGTATGGTGCTCATTGAAGAGAGAACCCCACGATCTTGTAGATGAATTGAGGCTCATTAAAAGGAGACAACATCAGATCTTTTTGACAACTATTGTTGGGAATAAATTTCCTCTTCTTCCTTAATTCATTCAAGAGTGCTGAATAAATACAAAAAGTTCATATGTTCAAACGAAAGAGAAACCCAAATCTCCTTAGACTTCCTCCCATCTAGAACTCTATCCCTTTATTCAAACTTCAAACAAATTAAAAGATGAACTGATAAAATAAACAAACTTAAAAATAGATACAAACTAAAATTTAAACAGAAACATTCTGCAGTAGATTTCAATCATCTTGGGTTAACCATGGGCTTCGTGGCCCATAACATGGTCAATATCAGGAGCCAACATGACTTAGAGAGTTCTAACACAATTTCCCTGTGTAACGATGCTGAACTAGTGGGTAAATGATGAAATTCATAGTGATGGCCTACCATAGCAGTAAAACAGACAAGATAAATCAAGAAAACGGCTGAGTAAGTAAAAAGAAAAAAACTAACCCATAGCAATGGACTCAACTCCCTGGTCCATATCTTGCTTTGTACCAAAAACCCCAGCCACCAACCCCAACTCCTTCGCCTCTAAACCCGTGAACCTCCGACCCGTCAAAGCAAGTTCCATAGCATTACCAAACCCAACAATACTAGGAAGCCTCTGCAAGGACCCCATATCTGCCGCTAGAGCCATATCCACCTCCTTCACTGAAAAAAAGGCGTTCTTCATACAATACCTAATATCACAGGCGGTGATTATATCAACTCCTCCCCCAATGCACGCTCCGTGTATTGAAGCAATCACAGGCTTCCTGCACTCCTCAATCGCGCTAACAGCGCGTTGCGTCACCTTTATCTCCCGTCGGAGCTTCTCTGCTACGTGTCCGGGGCCCGTGGACTCGGATGAAACAGTGGTTGAGTTCAGGATCTCAAGGTCGATGCCGGTGCAAAAATGATTTCCAGCTCCGGCGAGAACGATCACAGCTACATCCGGGTTTTGATCGAGTGCGGCGAGGGCCGCAGGGAATTCGGTGAAGAAATCACGGGAGAGGGCGTTGCCACGTGAAGGGTTGTTGAGGTGAATGTAGAAAACTCGGGAGTCGGGAGATCTTTGTTTGATTTGAAGGGATTTGTATTTCTCTTCCATCTCCTATATTTGAATCAAAGAGGATAAGCAACTCGACTTTAACATTTCCCAGGAAGAACACACAGAGATGACGAAATTGCATTGTAGTCCTTCAAGGTTTTTCACTTCGACCTTTGGATTCTTTAATATTTGAGTTTCAGCTCAAATATTTATAATTTGATCATTTTCACACGAAATTGCTAAAGTTCGTTTAACTCTTTTTAACCCGAATCTAAAGTTACATTTGGATCGAATGATTTCATTTAATAATTGATTTGAAATTTGAATTGAAGTGATTTCAATAATTATGAATTTGAAATGCATTGGTACTGCTAAAATCTCTTAAAGATGATGGAGTTGAAATACATGGATTTCAAAATATGTGAAGACGAGCTCTGATTGATCAACAAATTTGAACTGATGCAATCTGCTATCATTTGCCACCAAATGATTAATCTTTTGAAATTTTAGTTTGTTTCCGCTAATTATTTAGTTAGGATAAAATGAAATTGCACAAATACCCTAAAATGTAATATTTAATCTTCATTCTAGATGTAAATATTCATTCATTCAGTTTACACAATTCAGAAAATTGAATAGGATTTTCTTCTTCAATGTTCATTCATTTTCTCAAGTTCAACATGGTATCATTCACACGGGGATAATCAATTTGCGAAAAAGATCTGTACTACGCTCTTCAGCATACAATGTTTATTTCTCTCTCTGTTTTATTTTTTATTTTCAAGTGTTACCTACTTCTCCTTCGGTTTCTGATGAAGCGCCGACTTCTACCGAAATTCTGCTCAATCCGGCAAACGATCCTTCAAAGCCATTCTTCCTTCATCCCATTGATATTCCACCTGCGCTTATTGCTAGCGAAATCTTCACTAGTGAGAATTATATCTCCTGGTCGAAATTAGTTAAAATGGCTTTTAGCGCTAAAAATAAATCAGGTTTTCTTGATGGTTCTTTTACTTGTCCTGCAATTTCTTCTCATGTTGTGTATCTTGCTTGGACACAGGCGAACAATATTGTTCTATCTTAGCTTTTGAATTCTATTTCTAAATATATACGTCAAAGCTTATTGTATTTTTCTTCTGCCCATCAAGGATGGGTGGAATTATGGACAAGATTTGCCAAAAGAGATGGTCCTCGAGTGTTTTAGTTAGAAAAATCGTTAAACACGATGAATCGAGCATCTCAATCACTCACCCAGTACTATAGTTCTTTTAAGTCAATCTGAGATGAGTGTATTAGCTATATGCCACTATTTCAATGTAATTGTGGAGCTATGAACAATTGTTCTTGCAAGTTTCTTGAAGCTGTTTCGAATGCTCAACATTTTGATAGTGTTCTCAAGTTCTTAATTGGTTTACATGACTCTTATGCTTCTATTAGAAGTCAAATTCTCCTTGTCTCCCCTTTACCATCGTTGGCCAAAAGTTTATTCATTATTGCTCTAAGAAGAGAGCCAGAGATCTCTTCAATCTTCATTTGTTTCCCTTTGGACCACTAGGCTATCATGGCCAAACAAGTACCAAAACCACTCTCTAATTCTAGTCCTGCATTAGATCCTACTGCTTTACAAGTCAAGAACGCTTATATAAAATGTCACACCCCGGGCCCAGGCCCGCGCAAGCGCGACTGCACAATGGGCTCCTATAGCAACTACTTCGTATCCGTCCTCGCTCTACGAAAATGGTTAACCCAAGTTGCTATAATAGCCCATTGTAAGCCTTTATAAACCACTTTAAATTTTCATCCACAACCAATGTGGGACAAGGGTATTACAATCACCCTCCTTTAGAACGCGACGTCCTCGTCGCCACCTAACTCATCGATCCACCAGCACCGGGAATCTAGAGGTGGCTCCTACAGGTTCAAGAGGTGGCTCCCGTCATGTAGCACTTTGCCCCGCAGGTTCAAGAGGTGGCTCCCACGCACGTGGCACTTTGCCCCGCAGGTTCAAGAGGTGGCCCCCGTCGTGTAGCACTTTGCCCTTTAGGCTCAAGAGGTGGCTCCCATGCACGTAGCACTTTGCCCCGCATAGCACTTATCTCCCGGTGTTTTCTACCGGTGACCGGCTCTGATACCATTCTGTCACACCCCGGGCCCAGGCCCGCGCAAGCGCGACTGCACAATGGGCTCCTATAGCAACTACTTCGTATCCGTCCTCGCTCTACGAAAATGGTTAACCCAAGTTGCTATAATAGCCCATTGTAAGCCTTTATAAACCACTTTAAATTTTCATCCACAACCAATGTGGGACAAGGGTATTACATAAAAGACAAGAAACGGTTCAAGTGTACACATTGTGGCTACAACAGGCAATAAATGCTATCACTTAATAGGATATCCTCGTGATTGGAAAGGTCCAAAGGGCACAAGAATATTGCCTAATTCTGCTACTGCAAATGCTGCTTCTATAATTTCTCTTCATATCAACTAGTAAAGTTTTCTCAAGAATTATACAATCAATTCTTAGCATTTGTAAAATCACAATTTCAACAGAATTCAGGTCAATCATGTGCTTCCCAGCCACACATGGCTGTTACATCGGTGAAAGGTGCTGTTTCAGACAATACACAACCGGTTTACAGCAATGTTATACACTCTAATAAACCCAAAATTTGGATGCTAGACATAGGTGCTATGGATCACATTATATGTGATACATCTTTTTATTCAAATACCTTGTCTTCTATATCAGCAAACGTTCATCCTCCTACTGGTGAAGTTGCTGAAGCAACACACATTGGGGATGTTCAACTCACCAATGATCTTAAACTAGAAAACATTCTTTGTGTTCCCACATTTAATTTCAATCTAGTTTCTGTATCAAAACTTAGCACATACTCTTCATTTTATATCTAATCATTGTTTTCTGCAGGATCCATTGTCCAAGAAAATGATTGGTTTTACTGGGACACATGATGGATTATATCATCTTACTATACCTGAAATACACTCTGTAGCTGTATCATATTATGTTGCTCCGTCTATTACAAATGATATTTGGCATTTTAGATTATGACATTTATCGTTTCATAGGATATGTTTGATTTCTGGATTAAATCTTAGTTGTAATACTCAAACTAAAAATGCTTGTGATGTTTGTCATTTTTCTAGACAAACTAAACTTCTCTACTTTGTTAGTTCTTTTATAACTTCTCACGCTTTTGAACTCATACATTGTGATATTTGGGGCCCATTTCTGTTCCTTCATATATTGGTTACTTAAACTTTCTTACAATTGTAGATGACTACATTCGACGTACCATGAGTTATGCTATGCAGACGAAATCCGAGACTAAAACCACTTGTATCATTTCTATCACCTTGTTCTAACCCAGTTTAAAACTAAAATTATGATAATCTGCATTGATAATGGATCTGAATTCATTCTAAAAGATTTTTATCATGAAAATTGTATTATTAATCGGTGTAGCTATGTAGAGAACCCTTAACAGAATGACAAAGTGGAAAGAAAGCGCCAACATCTTTTAAAAGTAGCAATGTCTTTTTTCATGCTCGTGTTCCTTTAGAATTCTGGACTGATTGTGTTTAAACACCTTTAGAATTCTGGACTGATTGTGTTTTAGCAGCTGCTCACATAATTAACAGAGTCCCTTCCCAAGTCCTGAACAATAAATCCCCTTACGAAATACTATATAATAAATTTCCTAGTTATTCGCATTTAAGAGTCACGTGTTGCTTATGATATGCTTCTACTCTCAATGCTAACGAACAAAATTTGACTCTCGAGCAATTAAATGCATCCTTGTTGGTTACCCATTAGGCTATAAAGGATATAAATTATATAATCTGGACACTAAACAGGTTTCCATTTCACGGAATATTCAATTCTATGAAAATGAGTTCCCTTTTAAAGATAATGATTTGAATCATATGTCTTCTCACAAGGTTATATTTCCTCTTCCAAATTCTTCAAATGACCATTTTAATTGTCCTACTGAGGTATTTAACATATACCTTATTGATAGTACACAGATGGCAAAATCAATTTCTAATGTATGTATAGAAGAACTTCAACATGAACAACATGTTCAGTCTACAAATGACATGAGTCCAACATCTCATCCTTACATTAGTCCATCTGGTGTTCCAAGTCAGCCCCCAACCGTGTCAGGAAAACATCTAGAACTCGAAATTCTCCTGCATATCTCAGTCTTTATGATTGTAATCTTCCTCAATCACTTGCAAAGCCATCAACTCAGATGGTTAAGGCTGGTAAACAATATCCCATTAAACGATTTATTTCTTCTAATAATCTATCTTTTGCCAAATAGAGTGTTTACAGCATCTATATCAGAAATCATGGAACCAAAGACATACAAACAAGCGGTACAAGATCCAAAACGGCAAGATGCCATGGACGCTGAGATACAAGCTTTGGAAAAGACCAATACATGGATATTAACAAACTTTACAACTAGTAAACACTCCACTGGATGCAAATGGGTGTACAAGGTAAAATTTAAAACTGATGGCAGAATAGAACGCTATAAAGTGAGACTAGTTGCCAAATTATATACACAAGAGGAAGGTATTGACTATTTTGATACATTTTCTCCAGTAGCTAAATTAACCAACGTGAGGGTACTTTTAGCTCTTCCAGCTCATAATGATTGGTATTTACATCAATGTGATGGAAATAATGCATTCTTACCTGATGACCTAGACGATGAAGTTTATGTGATGTCACCACCGGGTTATAGCCAACCAAATGACATGAGAGTATGCAAATTAATTAAAAGTCTTTATGGCTTGAAAACAAGCTTCTCGTAAGGGGTTTCATAAACTTACAATGTGCCTTGTTAGTTATGGTTTTTCACAATCAAAATCCGATTGTTTTTTGTCTATTTTATCCACCCCAACCCATTTCACTGTCTTGCTAGTCTATGTCGACGATATCATATTGGCAGGAAACAACTTGATAGAAATTGAAGCTAGAAAGATATATCATGATGACAAGTTCAAAATCAAAAATCTTGGCAACCTAAAATATATTTTAGGACTGGGAGCTAGATCAGACAAAGGCATCGGTTTATGCCAATGAAAATATGTCTTAGATATTATCAATGATGTCGCTTACTTAGGATGTAAACCATCTTCAACACCAATGGAATCAACATTAAAACTAAGTGCCAAAGAAGATGACTTACTCCCATATCACACTTCTTATAGAAGATTTATTGGTAGATTACTCTATTTGACTATCACCATACCTGACTTTCCTTTTAGCATTCAAACTCTTTTACAATTCATGTCCAAACCAACCCGACATCATCTAACCGCATCCCACTGAGTCACGTGATATCTTATGTAAGGACCTCAGGTTCTAATCCCATCATTAGTGCATTTATCATCTATATTATTGCATACATTCATGTCATTAGGGAATTCACATTACATGCTTCAATGGTACTGGCATGACGTCTATAAACATCCGATTCCGAATGCAACTCAACTAGCATATGTATACACTTCACAATGCACTAACATGTTCTCAATTCATTATGCAATTTTCCTTAATTAAATTGCTTGCAGCACTCAAATGAAAAGAGAATCATTAAAATACTTATACAATCCATATACACATCTCACGGGCTCACAGACGAGCATTGACAATAAATGTGGACACAATACTCTATACCAATACTGGTACCTCGCTCATAGGAGCATCCTTGTTCAATGTCTCGGACTCATTTCCCGAGCCAATGTCGTACCTGTTTTACCTGTTCCAACAGAAACAACCCAGAAACGGGGTGAGCATACCAATAACATAATCACAATATCAACAGCTACACAGAATACAATAATGTAATTTAAAGGAATACTCCCTGAGTACACAATGCCCATAAGAAATCTCCTGAACTGTTCATGTTCTCACAATACACATCATCAATCCATAATCGATAATCACAATCATCAATCCCATAATCGACAATAAGCTAAAACATTATAACAATGATTTAATGAAACCACGTGCATTTCAATTAGCAATTTACACTTTAAATCTCATGATATCACCTCGCTCGCTCAATAACGGCATCATCATAACCATCGCACGCTCAATAACGGCATCACTATAACCATCGCACCATTCATTGGTGAACTCAAATCTATCAACATATTTCTCAATAACTAGGTCAACAATTATACTTTCAGTACTTGTACATCTTTACGTACTAAATCAAATAAAACAAGAATATATCATTCTTTAAATGCAACAAAAATGCATTTAACTATGCTCGTATGTTACACGTACATTATGGTCGACAACATGATTTAGACATTCTCGACATCCTGAGGTTCGTAATAACCCCGACAATAACATCATAATCGCATAGATTCAACATGCTTCCTATCATACTCATTCACAATATATCGTACTACGCATACTATTCAAATCATCATATTTATCATTTATTAACTTAAGTTATCATTTAACTCAAACACGGAATACATGTCTGACTAATGTCTGACTAAGGTTCAATACTTGTAACCTTATCCCATTGTAAATAAAACTTCCCCAAAAGTCATAATCATCGTCAAAATACTGCACATGTTCATATCTCAAAATTCTCAACAAAATATAAATTTTCACAATTTTCAGGACATAGATCGATCTCTATCATTATAGCGATCGATCTCTGGCGGCAGAACACATTTTTGCCAAATTTTCCCTTTCGGCGATCTATCGCTCCAATCCTAGCGATTGGAGCGATCGATCGCTGAGCATTTTTTAACGGGCGATTGATCGCTACAAAACCATTGATCGTTGGCTGAAACTGTTCATCGTCACCAATTTTGATTTTTCTCCAGGCGATCGAGCGCTGCAAACCTAGCGATCGATCGCTAGCCCTGTTTTTTGCCAAAACTTTATTTCAATTACGATTTTCAAACCCAAACTCAAAACTAACACCCCAAACACCCACAATACTTCAAAAACTCCACTAAAACACATAAAAACATTACATACATCAATTTATCAACTTCTTCAAATTTCCCCAAAACTCAAACATATCTTTATACATAACCAAACTCTACAAAATTACTATCAAAACGAAGATAACAGAGAGGGGAAGGAGATTACCCAATTATTCGCTCGAAATTCCACAAGAATCGATAGGGGAAAATGGGGGAAGAGAGAGGCGAGAGAGAGATGAGAGAGAGAAAAAGCGTGTGTAATGACTGAACACCGAGTCAACTTGGTATATATAGTACCAAAGCTCCAAAAACCTGAGTTTCAAATACTCACACCAAAACCCTTTAATAATCATACGTGTTCAATAATTATCTCACACTCACTCAATCACATCGCAAACCTCAATCCCAAATCCCCACTCTAAATCCCACTACCAACACAATTCCAAGGTTTAACGCCTCAATGAGAATAAAATCTCAACATTTGGATCCAACAACCCTGATAGTGGATTAACATCCTGGGGAGTCTCAACATCGTAATTATCTCATAATTACCCCAATTAAATCAATTAAGGGTTATAATCACTCCGGGATTAACACAATTAATCCCGGATATCACATTTATCCCCCACTAATCAAATTTTATCCTCGAAATTTGCACATTCGTACTCAATGTACCACAAAGACCACGCAACTCAACTCGAATACACAGTATCGATTCATGAATACGTAATGAACGAAACACCTGTTGCGAGGACATCGACCTCGCACCAAACTCTGGAATGGTGATAGCCTCCCAAAACCAACATTATTTCTAAAAGATGTTAGAATACATCGATGTTAACTAACCAAAAGCAGTCGATTAACCTTAACTGCTATCGACTCGAATCATTCCTGATTCCAACGTAGATATCACCTTCAGGACATCTCTCTACCACCCGATCTACAAAGCAAAACATCCAATGCTTCCAATGAAACCATCAGTATACAAAAGTCTACTCACACAAAACTCGGTTTCAGCCTCTCCAATTCCATCACAAATATCAAAGGAGTATAGTTGCACGATTGCAACTCGAATCGGGCAACCCACGGCCACCAATCAACACAAAAACACATCTATACAGATGTCAACATCAGCGTGTTCCATGAAATCACATCTCGGCCCAACACACTATCGCAAACTTCACAAAATCACACGACTTCAAAGAGAACATGCAAGAAGCTCCATTGCATTCTCACGACATGTGTCGACAATCACATCGAACGAATTCGAATCCTTGTTATCCATTGTTTACCCTTAAAATCAAAATTTTAGTACAAGGATAACTATCGAATTAAAACACAACGAACTACCTCACTCCAAAATATGACAACCTCTTCCTAAAAGAGAGTCAATCGCCACCACACGATTTTATTCCTCAAAATGAATCGTCCCATCGAGGTTACCAATCTCAAGGATACTACAATCTCTTACAAGAAATTCACTAATCTAGGTACAATAACCAGTTACTCATCAATCATAAAATGATGGCATACCTATATACATATCGATATGTATGCCTCAACGCCAAATACACCATAGGCGTACTCAATGTACTCGATATGGGTATCACCAATCATACTCACAAGCCTTATATATAACGGTCAATCACTCAATTATTCTCACACCGGGGAGAATAATGATTGACGAGCTAACGACTAATGGTGTGAATTCAACATCGACACCACATGCACCGTCTCATCGAATCTTTCAAAGATTCCCAACAGGTATATCAATACCTCTTTCCTTACAAGGAAAGGGTCATACAAGCATGACTCTCCAAACTCGAACCATCGTTCGAACAATCTAGATACATTTATACCAAAATGTATTCCTGAACCAATAAATACATAATTGACTCCTGATAGTGCGTCAATGCTACTATCACCCGTCATTCTCAAAATCGCATATGTGACGTATACAACTCCAACAATGCTCCGTACTAACATATTAGTACTCAGATACTCTCAAGCATCTCCCTAGGGACGTCTCTCCATACGTCACCCAATTAATTCAAGGCAAGTACTAGGTCTATCACTAGTAATGCTTACCACGGTTGATTCACAATTCAAACCGCAATCGATACCACACTGTCCTCACGACAGGCATCGCTCCAAACCAAAATCAACATACAACAGTATATCCTCAAGAGATACAATCGATATAGCAGTGTTATCACACTAGCTCTGTCCATGACTCCGGTTACGATTCATAATTGCATCCTCAATGCAAGACTATTCAAATAGGGATAACAATATTCTTGTTGACACTCACGTCGGTGCTCTCAACGACACTGCACTGTCACAACACTATTCATCAACATATTTATACATATAAACGCTCTCTTGAGGTATCTCTTACCTCAAGCTCAATAAGCATTATAGTGACTACACCGAGTTCACTATAACTTCCTATCATATCATCATACGATTCACCTTCCTCGGTGTTGATAAGAAGTATAGTAGCCGCAATAAGTTCACTGTATTATCACAATGATAATTCATCATACTTGGCTAGCAAATCGTAGCCTCTTTAGGATTATACAAAACCACCAACGTTTCATACGTTCACCCCCGGTATACAATACTGTACCATTCACATACTACTACCACTCTCACAATTCACGAATCACATCATGATTTACTTATCGTCGTACAAACAATTAGGGATAGTAGATCATCATTTATCATTTCTCTAATATCAATACGCAATGGACATCCCAATGTCCCCAACCAATCACATTTCGATCCTAACTCATTAGGATTTATCTCCATATTCTCATGTGTATGTGAAATCATATCCATCGTACACCACATCGATATATGTATGTAGGTCCATCGACAACTACATACACTACGAGTCGCTCGTTCATAGCTAACTCAACGAGTATACCAAAAGGTACCCTTACTCATAACATATTCGTCTCAATACACTAAACAATACAATTATTTGTATGATACAACCATTTTTCCATCGAGCGAACCTGCTCAGCATAATGGTCTTGTGCCAACCTGTGACACACCAACACCACCTTTACGCCAATCAGTGGCACTCAACTCATATAGCTCAATACATACTTCTATATATGTATTATTCATCGCGAAAGCACAAGCCACTATTCGCCCTTCATGCCGGATTATCATAAAATACATCGTCAACCTGTGACGGTATAAGTCAACCGGTGATATTCATAATATCATTGTCAACCCGTGACGGTACATGTCAACACGTGACATTCACAATATCCTCGTCAACCCGTGACTCTACATGTCAACACGTGACATTTACAATACCCTCGTCAACCAGTGACGGTACATGTCAACACGTGACATTCACAACATCCTCGTCAACCCGTGAAGATACATGTCAACATGTGACATTCACATACATCGCTAACACAATAGCAGTACAATAGCATCCATCACTAATACAATAGCAGCACATCGATATCCATCGCCCAACGGCTGTACACAATCAATCATCATCGCCCAATGGCGGTACACAATCAATACTCATCACCCAATGGTGGTACATTGCCAACAATGGCACACATATCTCATCGCTAATACGATAGCGGTATATCGCCAACAATGGCACACATATCTCATCGCTAACAAAATAACGATGCATTGCCTACAATGACACATGTATATCATCGATAATACAATAGCGGTTCACCAACAATGGTACACATATCTCCTCGCTAACACAATAGAGGTACATTGCCCACAATGGCACACATATCTCATCGCTAACACAATAGCGGTACATCGCCAACAATGGCACACATATCTCATCGCTAACACAATAGCGGTACCCACAATGACACACATATCTCAACGCTAATACAATAGCGGTAGAACGCCAACAATGTCACACATATATCATCGCTAACACAATAGCGATACATAATGCTCATAGCTCAACGATATTGTCGTGGGCTCAAGAGCTGACTCACATGCATGCATCACTTTGCTCCTTTCGGACTCAAGAGGTGACTCATATCACATTCAGCACTTTGTTCCCATATCACGCTTATTTCTCAAACATCTCAATGACAATAGGAATATCATGAGGACAATTCAATATAAATGCATGTGTATAATTTCACATATACCTGGATTCTCATATTCACAGAATAACCATACCCGATTATCACATCATCCCTTATCCCATATCGACAGTATCCTACCATCCACCATTTTTGTCATCACACATCATATTTCATTTCTCGTTTCCTAATTTTCTACAAAATTAGACTTCTTAGCGCTGTATATAAATATATACAACATATACACAATCAAAATTCATTTATTCTTTCATTAGTAACAACTCAAGTTACTATCAACACTGAATTCTATCGGTATAGTACATCACTCGTCGTTAATTTAACGACACGTTATTGCTACTACAGAATGTCAAGCAATGATATACTATTAAATAAGTTACCGGTTTATTGCACTCATTGAACACTACCACCATAGGTGCGTACATTTATTGACATCACCGGTTACTTCTCATTGACATTCGTCGTATTCCATATGATTCTGTAATCACAATGGTTAGCAATATCATTTCATATTACACATAGATGTACATAATTGTCACACATTATGAACACAAAATCACAATCATGTGTAAATAATGTGCTATTTTGTTTTCTCAACACATCACTAGGCCTTCAGACAACCCCAAAGAGCAACCATTGCTCTGATACCACTAATGTAAGGACCTCAGGTCCTAATCTCATCATTAGTGCATTTATCATCTACATTAGTGCATATATTCATGTCATTAGGGAACTCACATTACATGCTTCAATGGTACTGGCATGACGTCTGTAAAATTTTCACATAAATCCTCTTAACATCCGATTCCCAATGCAACTCAACTAGTATATGTATACACTTCACAATGCACTAACATGTTCTCAAATTATTATGCAATTTCCCTTAGTTAAATTGCATGCAGCACTCATATGAAAAGAGAAGCATTAAAATACTTATATAATCCATATACACATATCACGGGCTCACAGACAAGCATTGACAATAAATGTGTATCTACTTGTATAA
This sequence comes from Haberlea rhodopensis, assembly GCA_907163345.1. NCBI lineage: Eukaryota > Viridiplantae > Streptophyta > Magnoliopsida > Lamiales > Gesneriaceae > Haberlea > Haberlea rhodopensis. The sequence continues at coordinate 4,183,943 of CAJQUN010000019.1, forward strand.
GACACATTACTCTATACCAATATTGGTACCTCGCTCATAGGAGCATCCTTGTTCTACGTCTCGAACTCATTTCCCAAGCCAATGGCGTACCTGCTTTACCTGTTCCAACAGAAACAACCCACAAACGGGGTGGGCATACCAATAACATAATCACAATATCAACACCTACCCAATTAATAATTTACATAATACAATACTGTAAGTTAAAGGAATGCTCCCTAAGTACACAATGCCCATAAGGAATCTCATGCTCACAATACCACATCATCAATCCATAATCGATAATCACAATCGTCAATCTCATAATCGACAATAAGCTAAATCATTATAACAATGATTTATTGAAACCACATGCATTTAAATTAGCAATTTACACTTTAAATCTCATGATATCACCTCGCTCGCTCAATAGCGGCATCACCATAACCATCGCATGCTCAATAGCGGCATCACTATAACCATCACACGCTCAATAGCGGCATCCAACCATCGCACCATTCATTGGTGAACTTAACTCTATCAACATATTTATCAATAACCAGGTCAATAGTTATACTTCCAGTACTTGCACATCTTTACGTACTAAATCAAATAAAACAAGAATATATCATTCTTTAAATGCAACAAAAATGCATTTACCTATGCTCATACGTTACACGTACATTATGGTCGACGACATGATTTAGACATTCTCGACATCCGGAGGTTCGTACGATATATATCAAATATCAATTCAATATTAACATCATAGTAATAACCCCTACAATAACATCATAATCGCATAGATTCGACATGCTTCCTATCATACTCATTCACAATATATCGTACTCCGCATACTATTCAAATCATCATATTTATCATTTATTAACTTAAATTATCATTTAACTCAAACACGCAATACGTGTCTGACTAATGTCTGACTAAGGTTCAATACTTGTAACCTTATCCCATTGTCAATAAAACTTCCCCAAAAGTCATAATCATCGTCAAAATAGACTGCACATGTTTATATATCAAAATTCCCAACAAAATATAAATTTTCACAATTTTCAGGACAGAGATCGATCTCTGGCGGCAGAAACATTTTTGCCAAAGTTTCCCTTTCGGCGATCGCTGAGCATTTTTTTAACGGGCGATCGATCGCTACAAAATCAGCGATCGATCTCTGAAACTATTCATCGTCACCAATTTTGATTTTCTCCGGGCGAGCGATCGCTGCAAACCTAGCGATCGATCGCTAGCCCTGATTTTTGCCAAAACTTCATTTCAATGGCGATTTTCAAACCCAAACTCAAAACCAACGCCCCCAACACCCACAATACTTCAAAAACTCCACTAAACACATAAAAACATTACACAATTTATCAACTTCTTCAAATTCTCCCAAAACTCAAACCCATCTCTATACATAACCAAACACTACAAAATTACTATCAAAACGAAGATAACAGTGAAGGGAAGGAGATTACCCAATTTTTTGCTCAAAAATTCCACAAGGATCGAGCCTTCTATCGATTTCTTCATCAAGGGGAAAAATAGGGAAAATGGGGGAAGAAAGAGGCGAGAGAGAGATGAGAGAGAGAAAAAAAAACGAGTTCAATGATTGAACACCGAGTCAACTTGGTATATATAGTGCCAAGGCTCCAAAAATCCGAGTTTCAAATGCTCGCACCAAAACTCTTTAATAATCATACGTGTTCAATAGTTATCTCTCACTCACTCAATTACATCGCAAACCTCAATCCCAAGCCCCCAGACTCCAAATCTCACTATCAACACAATTCCAAGGATCGCAAACCTCAATCCCAAGTCCCCAGACTCCAAATCTCACTACCAACGCAATTCCAAGGTTTAACGCCTCAATGAGAATAAAATCTCAACATTTGGACCAACATCCCCGATACTGGATTAACATCTCCAGGAGTCTCAACACCGTAATTATCTCATAATTACCCCAATTAAATCAAGTAAGGATTATAATGACTCTGGGATTAACACAATTAATCCCGGATATTACATCTTAAATCCACTTCGAGACACGTAATATTTCTCTCAAAAACATCATCTTTACACCTCAAAGGATATAGTGAGAGTGACTGGGCAGGTTGTATTGACACAAGTCGTAGTATTACAAGGTACGCTATTTTTCTTGGTGATTCATTGATTTCATGGAAATCAAAAAACAAACAACAGTAAATAGGTCGTCCGTAGAAGCTAAATACATGACTTTAGCAACCACCACTTGTGAAATGCAATAGTAATTATATCTGTTAAACCATTTTAACATTTCTCATGATTCTCCTGCTTTAATTTTTACCAACAGCAAATCCGCGTGTTGCATAGCCAACAATCCAGTATTTCATGAGAGGATAAAACACATACAAATTGACTGTCACCTTGTAAGGGAAAAGGTCCAGAATTGATCAACAAATTTGAACAAGATGCAATCTGCTATAACTTGCCACCAAAATGATTAATCTTTTGAAATTAGTTTGTTTCCGCTAATTAGTTAGTTAGGATAAAATGAAATTACACAAATACCTTCGGTGTTAAAATGTAATATTTTGTCCTCATTCTCATATATAAATATCCATTCATTCAGTTTACACAATTCAGAAAATTGAATACGATTTTCTTCTCCAATGTTGATTCATTTTCTCAAGTTCAACAAAATAGCCTAACATTTTGAATGGATTTGTATGAGTAACAAAATCCAACAAATTCATTCATCCAAAAGGAACCTGAATGAAATTAATATCAGTAGAGAGAAATCTATTCTCAAATTTTTTTTATTTAAATATATCATACATTCTATTTTCTTTTACAAAATATCAAATATATTACTTGATTTGAGAAGAGGAGGAAAACAAAAACTAGATTTTAGAAAATATTTCAAAACAGAACAATTGTAAAATTATTATTAAAAATTTGTTACAGAATTATAATAAAATGTGGGCTGAGAAATGTGGACTCATTTCTAAAAGACGTGACTCAGTCCACGTTATTTCCCTTAATTGTTTCACATTGTTTTTAAAATAAATATTTGGTTGGAAAAAAAAAAATTGGCAACACAGATATAGTATCCCAAGGGCGCGAATATACGTTCATGTGAGGGATAGCTGCACTCTCAAAATATATTTTATAAATCCATCTTTAACTTCTCTTTATGTACTTTTTTCCACGAAAAAATTATAACTAAATTATATATATATACTATATTATAATCTTTGAGCACATTAAAGTAATCACTTTGGTATGACAATTGTGAAATTCCAAAAATACCCTCTATTTGCTTGTAGCCATGAGTCCATGAGATAAGAGATAATATCAGAAGATCACCTATTAACTTCCCAACTTAGTTCCCAATTTTTCATCAATTTTTTTTTCCTTACGAAAATATGTGCGATAATTTTTCGCTTCCCCATAAAATATCATATTTAAATCAGATATTTCAAATATAAAAATTTAGTATGCATATACAATATATAAAATTTAAAATTTTATTACAGACGTAACACGTGTGCATCGACCACTAGTAAAAATAAAGGCGGATGCACTACGGGGCAAGGGGGGCAAGTGTCCCCTTGCCCAAAAATTAATAAAAAAAAATTTACCTTAAAAAAGTTTTTTAATAATTACAAATTTATCCTAAAAAATTATATTTTACCCCTTAAAAATTATATTTTGCCCCCCTTAAATTATATTTTGACCTTAAAACTTTTTTCCCCTAAAATATTTTAAAGTTTTTTTTATCTTCCATCCCCAAAAATTCTGCGGCCATCGCTATATATATATATTATTAACTAAATATATCTTCAATCAATCAATTATTTTCCCTAGTACAATTGAAGGGGGACAAGTTCGATATTTCGTTCTGCCCTTTTACACTCACCGTCGTTTCAACACCACTGCACCGTTCTAAGCAATGCAGAATGCACACGGAAATTCTATTTACCATTGATTTGATTCAACTTGATGAGGCTAATATGTATTATCATCTGCAAAAGTTAACCAAATAATTTTTTAAAACCAAGTAGGCTAAATGTAGTGAATGAGGATGGTGCATGTTATAATATATATGTTATTTATATTTTATTATCTGTAATTTAATGTACTAACAAAGGGCGATTGTCCTTCAAGGAGTGGGAGGGGCTTCCCCTAAAAAAAAAATTTGATTTCGTCCCTTAAAATTATATACTAACCCCTCTAAAAATTTATTTATCATATGTTATTATGTTTTGTTCCCTAAATAAAATTTGAAATTCGTCTCTAGTTCTAACATTATCATTCCAATATTATTTAGGTTCTCAAACTTGGACACATTGTATGACATACTCTGCATGCATTTAATGACACACTATGTAAATTGCATTGATAATAAGTAATTTTATATTTTAATTATGTATGTTGATATTTATACTTCAGTATTTATGTTAATGTCTTAACTAATTTTAATATAGGGTAAAAAGTGAACACCCACTAATGTTAACCCCTTTTAGCACTTCACTCCCGACCTTTCAAAATATGCACTTAACCCCCTAAATATTTTTAAGTATTGCACTTAACCCCCTAAACAATTTTCGAGAACAATTTCCTGAATATTCTGGCTGCAAATTCTCTCGCGTGCGTTGCACATGCCACAATCGAGGATATGTATATATATTCATGTATTTTCTGCATGAACTTTACAAGTATACCCATCAGAAATACATGAAAATGAATTTTACGAGTATACACACGGTCGAGAAATTTTACTCGTAAAATTCCTGCTGAAAATACATGAAAAGACATACATACTCTCGACCGTGGCATGTGAGACACATGTGGAAATTTGCACCCATAATATTTAGGAAAATTATCTCCGAATATTGTTAAGGGATTAAGTGCACTACTTAAAATTGCTCAGGTGATTAAGTGCATGTTTTGAAAGGTTAGAGGGTGAAATGCTAATGTATGTGAATATTGGGGGGATGTCTGTTTTTTACCTTTTAATATATTATTGTACTGCAATTTATTTGGACTCTATTTTTTGGATTACAAAAAATATATCTCGGGTATACATTATCTTGCAAAAAAAATTCAACCTTTTTTCTTGCTTAAAGGAAAGATGATTTTAAAAAAAAAAAACTGAGAAACGTGGCTTACGTTTTACCATAGGTTTTAGAACTTTTTACCTTATCTTGTAATTTTTTAAAAAAAATTACAATTTATTTTTTAAAAATTAGACGAAATAAAGGGGAATTATGCAAAGGAAGAAATGCTGGATGTGAAGGTAAGGAATTAGAGAATGGCCGTCCAAGATACCGAGTTTCATCTTCATTAAAAAAAAAATGGTATTCTTTAGACGGAAATGGTATTGAAGGGAGTTGGATATACTGTTACCTCGAATTTTGGTAGGGTGTCTTCCTCGGCCAACAATAGCTCATCCCCTTCTAGAGATGAGCTTGTCCTGAAAGAAAAATGTTAGAAGAGAGCCGGAGAGGGTTCTCCGGTGGGTCGCCCCTCCAACGATCAAGTCAGGATATAAGATAGGGAATGTAAACTTTTTTTGCAGAGAGAAATGACGGGGAATCTAGTTAGCCTGCAAACCTGATGCCCCACACATATATACTGGGTGATGAGAGAAGAACAACCTGCTACAGCCAGGGGCGAATCTAGGAAATTTATCGAGGGGGGGCAAAATAATTTACATAAAAATTAAAACAAAAGTTCATGATAAACATATAAGTTTAAAGATTGTAGGTAAAAATCAATATATAAATAATTATAATGTGATTATTTCAAGAAAGAAACTTGCTTGATTTCAAAAAGTAGTACACTAATAATACAATTATTACACTAAGGCTTCGTTTGGATTGAGTATTGATATTATTAATCTTTAGATTACTTATCTATCCCATGTTTATTTTGCTGTATAAAAATTTTTTATCCCACCATTTTTATCACATTCTATTCCCACTTTATAGTAAAAAGACATATTTACCCTTTTCCCACATTTTTTACTATTTCAAAACTTGAAATTCCCTCCAAAAAGTATAACTTATTTCCTACAACATTATTATTATTTATTGTATTTGTATTATTTTAATTTATATTATTATTGTTATTGTTATGATTATTATATATATATAATAATATTAATCGACATATAATAAAAATAATATAATAAATAGATATAGATATAGAGAGATTAGAGGATATTAGGGTTAGGAGGATTAGACAGAGAGGGAGATAGGATTTTATAATAAAAAGAATTATTAGGATAGATAGGGAGAGAGAGAGATGTAGAGAGATTATGGTTAGGATAGGATTAGGAGATACAGAGAGGAGGAGGAGAAGAGAGAGGAGAGAGAAAAAGGAGGAGATAGAGAAAAGGGTTTAGGGGAGGAGGAAGAAAGGGAGAGACAAGGAGGAGAGGAGAGAGAGAAAGAAGAAGAGGAATCGAGATATAAGAAAAAGAAAGAAAAGAGAGAGATTAGAGGAGGGGGAGGAGGAGGAGACAGAGATGAGAAGAGGAGGGGAGAAGAAAAAGAAGAATTAGAGAGAGGGAGAGAGAGTGGGGGAGGAGAGAGAGACAGAGAGAGGAGAGAGAGGAGAGAGAGAGAGAGAAAAGAGGAGAGAGAGAGAGAAAACGGGGAGAGAGAGGGAGAGAGGAGAGAGAGAAAAGAAGGAGGAGAGAGGAGAGAGGAGAGAAGAGAAGAGAGAGAGAGAGAGGAGGAGGATAGGATTTTATAAAAGAAGAAGAGACGTAGATAGAATAATTTCTATAGAATAATATAATAATATTAATATGTATAATAATCTATATGGATAGATATTATATATTATAGATTATTATTTATTTTTATTACTATTTTCAAATATAATAATAATTATTATTTTATTATAATTATATAATAAGAATAATTATTATTTGTATCTTAATAATAATCTATTATATATATTATGTAGTATTATTATTATTATTTATTTATTTTTATAGTACTTTTTTATAATATAATAATAATAATAATTTTTATTATTTTAATTAGATAATAGAAATAATAATAGTTATTATATATTATTAATATTAATGTTATTATTATTATTATTATTTTATTATTATTATTATGTTAAGGACATTTTAGTAATTATACCAAATAATACATTTTATCAACCATTTTATCCTCAAACCAAACATCATATAACTTATCACACATTATTTTTACAATCATTTCATACTTTTTAATCTTTACATTACTTATCACATCATTCAAACCAAACGGTACCTAATAATACAATTATTAAAATGTTCGATTCATTGATATTCAAGGAAAGTCCTTGCTCGATTTTAAGAAAGATTAGAGCAAATTCTTTATATGTTTAAAAGACCTATTTCTGGGAGAGAATTATAAGATGAGGCAAGTGAGTACTCTATTGTGAATTTTTTGGGTAATTTATTGATATTTTATATTTGTTAATTAGTGAATTACAAATTATTAAATTGCTACATGTTATTCTGGATTGGAAGGAAAGAAAGGTAAATCTGCATTATTTTGTACCGAGAAATCATTGTTTTACAAATAATAAAAATTATTGTGAATGTTTAACCATGTTTACTAATGAAAATAAAATAGGAAAATAACAAAATAAAATAAAAGGGATGAGGAAAATAATAAAAGAAAATAAAATAGGAAAACAAAAGAGGAAGGTCCCACATATTGGAAATTTTCCCAACAAGATTCGAACATTGGTTGAATGGGGATTTCAAACTCTAGCCCTCACCACTAGTTCAACGCACATCTTTGATTAAATTATAGCAAACATATATTATAACAAATTCTTTTTGAGGGGGTATAACAAATTCTTTTTGAGGGGGGCAGCTGCCCCCCTCACTTACACGTAAATTCGCCCCTGGCTACGGGGGCCTCGTGGGACCATCGCGAGCACTCCACTAGGTGTCGGTGTCTCAGAGGGTGGGGACCACCGACAAATACTATACACCTCGTACGACGCACCACCTGCGAGATCTTGATAATACGAGAAGATATTCCCTGAACATCAGTCATTCTCTGATTGGTCCATTCGTGAGTGGTCCTCTGTCGGGAGTAAAATTCCGTGACAGACAGCTTGGATGAGAGACCACACTAGTGCCCACGATATATCCTAGCCAACGCCGAAGAAGAAACAAAGGGAATTGCTTAAAGTTGGGACACCAGCCCGGTCGCCGTCCTGATCACAATGTAAGATTCCTGCGAGCACAACCTGAGCTGGATTGGTTTGATCAAGTAGGGTTGAAGACACATGTTGCGCTGAGGACACGGGGATAAGTCACCGGGCTGAGGTTACGAGTTTGTTCACCTAGCTGAGTTCATGAGGACATGTTCCTCCAAGGGCATGAAAATATCTCCCGAGCTGAGGACGTGCCGCAGACAAAGAAGTAGGGCCGGGTTGTACCCCACGAGTAAAGGTCGAGACCGTACTGACATCTTATCGGGATAGCATATACAAAAAGAATTGTTTAAGTTCAGAGATATTTTTACATTATTCGTCTAACAATAAGTCAATGAGTGAAGCCTTTACTTTCTATAGTACAACACACTCACTCTAACGGCGTAACTTTTGCATGATCGGTCAGTGAGAAAATGGGAACACCAGCTTTAGCCATTAGATATAGGTGTTTTCCATAGGTGGAATCTTCTAATTTTTCCTATTTGACCGAAAACCGATCTATCTGTCATGAGCAGGTTGAAGAGAGCTCTAACATATTTGATTATATTAAGATGGTTGCATGCGAGAATGACACACTGGGAGTGGATTAGAATCCAAAATAAGGGGACAACAGAATTAATAACATAAAAAATTGGGGGAAATTTTTTTAAGGGGGTTAAATATAATTTTAAAGGAACAATCTGTGGAAAAATACAAATTTAAGGGTAATAAAAAAATTGTGTTGATGTGTACATCCTCATTTGATTACACACATGGAGTTGGATAAAAAATTTCAAAGACAAGAATATTTATTCACTAATCAAGTCATAAAAAAATCTTTGGTAAATTGGGAATAAATTCGCAAACACAGTGTTTACTTTGTGTCCGTACCTAGTCAGAAAAATCTTTTATTTAACTCTTACCCTCAAAAAATAATATTATTAAGTATACTAATATTACAAATCTGCATTTTACCCTTTGTTTATGTATGGTTTGTGATCCCTGTCTTCCTAAAATCTCTTCCCGTTTCTTCCCATTGTTTGAAGAATATGTGTTCCCCTGTGAATATTTTGAATCTCAATCATAATAATCATCACTGACGAAACCCATTTACAGTCACACACACAACAAAAGCTGTGAAGAAGCAATGGCTTAAACACATGCTGTATCCACCCAATTGGAGGTTCTCGTTTTCCGCTCTTACATCGTTCGTTCACTGCTGCTTGATTAGGAGTGGAATTTTGAGTAATTTTGGACATAAATTTTCACGTTTATGCCGCATATCGTCGCTCCTGGTTTGATGTGTTTGGACCCTGGTATTTCTTTCAGTTAGCGGACGATTGAGACCTTATTAGGTGTTTTATTTTACATGTATTTGTTGAGATTTGTTACTGCTTTCTCATCGATTAAGGCACTCCTGTACAACTACGGTTTTTGCTTTTCTATGATGCTTCAAACTGATTTTTGTGTTGGGCTTAACTACACTTGTTACTCAATCTTGCTGGGTTGGGTGTGATCTTTCCCCTGGTTTGAGCTCCCTGACATTTCTTTGACACAAGTTGGGGTTTTTGGTGCACTATAAATGTTTGTGGAATCGTCTAATCTGACTATACTTGCGGTTTGATGTCTTTCTACTGTGGTATGCCTTCTCATGCGTTCTTGATGGGCATGGAAGCAGTGTCAAGAAAACGAGTCTTCATGATCTTTATGAGCAGGGATGAAACTGGGGTGTACCTAGTCTAGCACCCCTTATGATAAGAAGAGGATGACTACATTGGGGACGTTTCTCAATTCCTACCCAAATCATCCTTGAAACAAGGTTGTGGCTTAAGTTCTTTGAATAAGAAATCAAAAGGCCAAAATTAGTAGCACAAAAAATTGAAACGAGAGAGGAAGCAAATAGATGAGTATAAGCAAACAATGGAAAACTTAACTTCAGTTATTCTAGAACCCAATATGGGGTTCAGTTTGTTGAAGCAAATGAACCCAATATGGGGTATTCGTAAAAATCGTTAGGAATGTAAGATTCCAACAAGGCAAGAAATAAAAAAAAATGCCCGACTCAAATGATTTTTTGTTAAATTATAGTAGCAAAAAGAGTATTGAAGAGGATAACATAATATACTATTCAAGAACGAAAATGACGATCTACATTTTCTTTTACAAATGTAATTTGGAACCAATTTCAACAGAATCAAAAGTGTGCACAAATTGAGGACAACTCTTTATTAAATTGTTCGTCACAACTATACAAATAGTAAATCATCTCATATTCCTAAGCGTAAATATCTGATACAAACCAAATCAAACAAAATTAAAACACAAACAACCCAAGAATATCATGTTGGGTTTCCGTACCCCGGCGTCAGATCCAAACGCAGCGAAAATAATACAATAACAGATCTGACCCGGGGACGGTCGATCGCGCCTGATTCATATATTAACATGCAAAAATCAAATATAAATGCACGAAAAGAGATTACCGTTCACCGACTTGAATCTGATAGCGGTAGTCCCTCGAGTCCAATCAACCTGACCAGATCTACAAGCCAACACCAGTGCTAGTTTGGCGTTGGCATTTCTATGAGAGTGAGTGTTGATTGAGAGTAAAAAACCTCTTAACCCTAGAGATAAACATATATTTATAGGAGTTTGGGTCATTTATTTGGCTATGGTTATTAGGGTCCAACGGGCCAATAATTGGCCCATTGGCTTGTAGGGCATCTAATGCTAACAATCTCCCACTTGCCCAAAAGCCAACACAAAACTGTAAACTCATAACCAAGTAATTCAATCAAATTGAATAACTTGACGTACTACCAAAGTACATAATTATGCAACATAAATATATCAAATGTTTTAATTTTAAAACTTTCTATAGATGAAACATTTTCAAATATAGAAACTCCACTAAAGTGAGGAGCTTTCAGAAATTAAATTCATCTCTTCTAAATCTCTCAATATGAGCACTTAACATTTAAGTCTCAATTCTCATCAATAGATCGGCGGCCGGTTGATTGTGACCCAGCGAGGCTCAAGTGTATCATAGCAGTAGGATCACAACCTTTGTGATTTTAGAAGTTAAACAACTTCTTGGGCTTACCCTGAATGCCCCATTGCCAATTAAACACCTTTTAATAGACAATGGCTGAAATATAATTCCAGCACAACCTACCGATCGTGGGTAGTGCCTAGCATCTGCGCTTCACGAAGACCTAGATACAAATGACTAGCAACGTACGAGAACCTGTCAGTCATAGTTAGCGTGCAGTACATTCCTTTCACTCAATATGTCCCGATTGAATCAAGGGCATTGGTTGGTCGAGGCCCCTTATGATTTCAATAACTATGTATTTGTTTCACATTATATGATTCCTTGTGTGCGTATATGAAAAAACCCATTTTCACAAGCACTACCCACTCTGGCCAGAGATTCCTCGAATCATATATAGAAAAACACATAGGACATCCTGGTTCATCAAGACCAGTGGTGAATCCCCAACGACAATCATAGGCCTCTGACAGCATCACTGAATACCCAAAATAATGACTTTATGACCCACATGTGATCAGTCATTAAATCAAAGTACACAACTATCTATCAAGACCTCAATGACGCCTCGGGTCATGAGGAGTAATGGTGCACAACTATGACTAGAAATTCTATACTCGACAAATGGTAACCACTTATAGAATTCCGAGTAGGGTCGTTCAGTGAACTCATTCCTAATGAGCACCTATTCATGTGTGCTGACTTCTCCAAGCCAACGCCGATGAAACGCGGCGCACTACACTAGACACATCATGAATACCAGTCTCTAACGAGCATATATCGATATCCCATTCTCGAAGGCTCATCGACCAGGAACATTTAGAAATCGCAGTCGAGAATGTATTTCATGGTCACCATCATATGCGTAACCACATTCTATGGACTATAGCAATCTCAAGGACTTCATCAACACATCAAGATGCATGGGTAAACAGATGAAGAAGTGCCATATATATTAATATTCAAACAAAGATTTGTCATAATAAGATTACAAGTACAATCAATCAACTATTGATTTAATTAATCATGTATAACAACAATATCTTTCACTTTCCCAAAGCCAACCACTCATGTGTCTTAAGACCATCTTCCCAAGATGTCTAACAAACACCAATCCTTGTAAAGGCTTTGTCAGTGGATTCACTATATTTTTTGTTGAAGCGATTTTCTCGATAATAATGTCGCGTCTACCATCTATCTCATTAGATGATATTTTCTCAATATATGTTTGGATACTGATGAGATCTTAGATATTCATAATAGCTCAAATGTTGTCACAGTACCAGGGACTGTGTCAATCGCACTAGAAATTACACCCAACTCTTGGATGAAATTTCTTATCCAAATTGCCTCTTTGCTGCATCGTATGCTGCAATGTATTCAGCTTCAGTGGTGGAATCCAAAGTGATGTCTTGCTTGGAACGTTTCCAAGAGACATCACCATCATTGAGCTTAAATACAAATCCGAACATCGATATGGTATCATCTACATCCGACTGAAAAAACAGCATCAGCTTAGACTTCAACTTTTATTTCTCCACTTACAGATCCAAAAATCATGAACGTATCCTAAGTTCTTCATAAGCCCTTGAGGATTATTTTCACAATTTTCCAGTGATCTTCACCGGGATCTGTCTGATGTTTGCTCATTACACTAAGAACATACATCAGGCCAAGTACATAACTTAACATACATTATGCTATTAAAGTAGAAATTTAAGGTACCAATGTCATCTTTTCTCTCTCCTCGTCAATCTTAAAACATATTGACTTGAGAGATGAATACTATGACATATTATGAAGTAACTCGTTTTTCAACTATTCTATGCTAAACCCTTTTAGCACAGTGTTTATGTACGTAGATTGAGATATCTCAAGCATCCTTTAGATCTATCCCTATAGATCCTTACGCTAAACACGTATGACGCTTCCCCCAATCTTACATGGAGAAATTAGTAGATGATCGTGCTTTAATTGATTAATCAAATACCATTCATAATGAGTATGATATAATCAACTTAAAGCATCACAAATGTAACATGTTCCCACTAACCCTTTTGCACACACATGAAATTCCGGATTTTTAACAAAACCAAACACTTTGATGATGTTATCAAACTGAGGTTCAAACTTCGGGATGCCTTCTTAGGCCCATAAATGGACCTCTGGAGTTTGAAAACATTTTTCTCACTCCAAGAAGTTGTAAACACGTTTGGCTGCTACATTTCTGCCTCAATGCCACCACTGAGAAATGTTGTGTTCACATCCATTACTCATATCTCATATTCATAATATAAAGATATAACTAATAAAATTCAAATAGACTATAGCATCACAACTGATTAAAAGTTTCTCACAGACAACTCTTTGCCTATGAGAATAATCTCTTCACATCAGTTAAGCTTTGAAGGTCGCTATCTTCCCATCCACTCCAAGCTTTCACTTGTAAATCTATGCAGCCAATGGGAACAATTCCCAAAGAATATCTACTAAGGCCCATACCTTATTGGAGTACATGGAGTCCATTTTAGATTTCATGGCATCTTGCCAATATATCGAATCAATATCTGACATCGCCTCCTTGAAAGTCCAAGGATCATATCCATGGTCTATTTCTTGACTACTTTCAAGGAGTAGATTCATTCTATCAGGAGCTCTTGAAACATTTTCAAATATCCTTGGTGTGTGTAAATCAAAGGTTGTGATTGACTAAATTAATTTCACCGTTTTCACTTTTCTAGTGGTTTGTGGTTCTTGAACCCTTTCAAGTTATATTATTTTGTCATCCTTTCTAATAGAAACATTTTCTCTAGAAAGATTGCACTTGCGAAACAAACTCTTTGCCTGCAATTGATAATATAATTTCCACATAAGATGGATCAACTATCCAACTCATCTCCCACTGGCTGCTTCACATAAGCAGAACAATCTCAAAATAAAAATTTGGATTAATTTTCAATCCATATCGTATATGGAGTTTTGGTCACTGCATTGGTATGAATTATATTCAACAAATATGTAACTTTATAGAGTTACTCAGAGAGAATCACATTCTCTTTAAGATAACTCAACATCATCTTGCACTAACATTTAGTGCTCCACATACGTCCATATGAATCAAATTCAATGGACATTCAGCACATGCTAAATATATGTTGGATTTAAGTTATCATTCTTTTTATATTCTTTGAATATAATCATACTAATCATTCATAAGTTCACCAGATTCAATAAAACATGCATTCTTAAAAATAATGCAAATCACATTCGCATATTTAAAAGAATATCATTCTCTATCAAAATAGGAACAATGTTCATGATTAAATCTAGAACAAATAAATAATTGCTCAAACCAGTTCCTAACCAGTTCAAGATTATATATTAAATAAATGTTTCAAACAGCCATTGCTACAATGCTTAGCCTCAGGCAGGTTCACCTTCCTAGGGCTCTCTACTTCTTCACATCACATGCAACTCTTTGCAAAAATGCGTGCACAACTGGCATCATATACCAAAGAAGTAGAACCAATAGAAACATTTACTTTTAATATATAACATACCATTTCTAGAACGCTTCTAGTATATGTATTCCTTACAATTTTGCGCTAGTGACCAGCAGTGAAAACATAGATGCCTCTCCTTTCTTAGTTGCTACTATATCCTTTTTCGTCTTTCAAGGTTGGGAACCATTTCCCTTCCTCTTCTTTATCATTGAACTCTTCCTACCATTGGTAGAAGATTCGACAAGAAGAACACGTTTCTCCTTTTGAATCAAGGACTCATGAGTTTCCAACATTTTGACTATAAGATCAAATCTATAGCCAGTTAATGAGGATTTGTCACATTCAGATTTTCCAATTTCTCAACAAGAGATATTTTTCTTACACCATGCTCATAGACCGAAGCCCCATCTCGCATGTGAAATGAAAATAGCTCTTTTGAAATCGCGAGTCTCAGTAATCGCGTCCGTTCACCAAACAACATTTGTAGGTGTTGGAAAATATCAGCAATGTGAACAAGTTTCTCATTGATGCTATCATATAGCACCTAGCTGAGAGATTATCGTCCCATCACTTCTCAAGTGTGGCGATCTCTTCATGAGACGAACGTGGAGACACTTCAACAGGAGGCTCCCACCAAGGGTATATAGCAACCTTTTAGAAGCAATTACTATTTTAAAATTAATAGTCAATCAGAATAATTTGGTGCGGTTACTTTGTTTGTATCGAGATTTGATGTAATCGGATTCACGACAATCACAATAATGAGAATAAACAGAAAATATATGCAAACCGTTTGATTATTAATTAATTCAAAAACTATGGACTTTAGTTATTGAATGCTCCCACTAAATTTTTCGAATTCATCACCCTCATGACAAATGAACGGAAAATCATATTTTCTTAGTGGGCTTGGAGTCCAACTAGCTCATTAAAACCCCGGACGTGGGCCCACCGGCTTCATGATACTAAAGGTAGATCACAATTGCATCATATGCAACCCCAAGATATTTGTCTCGCGATTGGCATAACCCTACGTGGGCAGGACAATTACGCCTTCTCACGTCAAACTAACCCATCCCACGGATGGAAATGTCGCGCCCAAAAGACCCCACGTGGGTGAGTAATCTAGAAGGTTAACATAACCACACCCTTAATTAAGTGGCAGTTAAACGCACAGCTTTCCCATGCCAGATGCCCCCCACGTGGGTGAGTAAGGCAATATGACACAAGTAGCGTCTCATGGCTTAACTGTTGATGGAAGACAGGAAGCAACAAACCCTTTTGAGCTCCCCTTACAGTTTGATATTAATTTTTTTTTTTAATCATATTCAAAAGAGGGATTTAATAATTTTCAAATCTCATCAAGTACTTGTTTGTTTGTTTGCCGGATTCAAGCAACTATGTTTTACTCATGCAGTCATATGTACAAATAAAACATACAAACAAACATTTATCATACATCATATGCATAATAAAAATAAATATGGACGATTACGGCATTTTCCTAATTGATCCGCGTGAGCCATACGTGGATCACAAGTCTGTCTAATGTGATGTAGGTATGCAATGCAATCCTATTACATTTTTGCCTCCATTATACATGTCTTGATTCTTGGTGCTCCATCTTCAATCTCGATCTCCCACTAATTCTAATGATTTTACATTTAAATCGTGCAAACAAGAGAATAGGGATACAAATCCAGGGTGGGATACATCAGAAAATAGAGAGAGCAGGCTCGCAGGCCCGATAACCAAAAATCACAATAATAATGAAACAATAAAAAACCTAAACATTCACCTAAACACATTGATCAAGGCCCGTAATCATCCATCATGCATTTACAACATATGTAATTAAACATTAAACTAAACAATTACATCATATGTAATTGTACTAATTACATCACATGTAATTAGAGCACAATAATTAATTTATTCTATCGTTTCCCACTAATCACATCATTACTTAATAATAAAATTAACAAATTAAATAAAACCATTTTATTTAATTTCTAATTAATTAAATTTCAATTAATTGGTAAAATCTCTATTTTACCTTTAAATCATATTAATCGAAAATAAAATTAACAAACTAAATGAAACACTTTCATTTAATTTCTAATTAATTAAATTATCAATTAATTGGTAAAATCACTATTTTACCTCAAATCATAATATTAGCCAAAAATAAAATTAACAAATTAAATGAAACGTTTTCATTCAATTTTCAATTAATTAAATTTTCAACTAATTGTAAAATCTCCATTTTACACTTAATAAATTAAAAATCACATTTTAATAAATTAAGTAGTATGATTTATTATTTCAAAAATAATATCCGGATAAAACATCTAAAATGACCCAAAATAATTTATGGACTCCAAACAATTTGGATCCAAAATTAGAAAATCAATTTCAACCCAAATTACCCTATTTTCGGATTTAATAATTTTTTTTTTTAAAATTATTTTTCCGAAAATAACTGTTCATCATCTCCCCCAAATTCGAAATTAGGGTTTAGGGTTTGGCTAGGGTTTAGCGCCGCCCCCTTGCTCGCCAGCCCACGCCGCCGCCCTTGCTCCCTTCACTTCGCACATCATGCCTCGTTTTCGTCACCTGCAACAATTTTACAAGGGACGTTCACGCGGCTTGCTTGCGATTTCAGGAGTCCTGCGCACGGCTGTCCGTCTGCAACAATCTGGTTGCAGAAACTCGCGCAAGTCTGGCCGAGGAACCTTTCCCCGACGAGTTGGCTGCAGATGCACGCATGATTTCCCGTCTGCAACAAGACCCAGAAGAACACGCGCAAGCCTGGTCACGGAACCCTTCCACGATTCTTGCTCTGCGCCTGTTTCTGGTTCGCGATTTGCGCACAGAAACAACCATCTCCGCGGCGCGCACGGCGGCAGAGAACATTTCTCCGCCGTGTGCCGCCGCCGGTCCGCGGCTGTCAGCCTTCCATGGTGGCGATCGGAACATTAATCTTAGGTTTCCATTAAAACACTTTTTAATGCATTTTCTATATTTTTCGGATCATATAATTTCTGAAATTCAAACATGATTAATATCGATAGGAAACGTTCTAACAAAATTAATTATCAAATATACAAATCAAAGCGCAACCTGGCTCTGATACCACTGTTGGGTTTCCGTACCCCGGCGCCAGATCCAAACGCAGCGGAAATAATACAATAACAGATCTGACCCGGGGACGGTCGATCGCACCTGATTCATATATTAACATGCAAAAATCAAATATAAATGCACGAAAAGAGATTACCGTTCACCGACTTGAATCTGATAGCGGTAGTCCCTCGAGTCCAATCAACCTGACCAGATCTACAAGCCAACACCAGTGCTAGTTTGGCGTTGGCATTTCTATGAGAGTGAGTGTTGATTGAGAGTAAAAAACCTCTTAACCCTAGAGATAAACATATATTTATAGGAGTTTGGGTCATTTATTTGGCTATGGTTATTAGGGTCCAACGGGCCAAAAATTGGCCAATTGGCTTGTAGGGCATCTAATGCTAACATATCAAACATATTTTATTATATCTTGTACCACACATGCTGATTCTAACCGATGGTCTCAATGATCCCTTCAAACTTCACCCAAACCTTCAATTTTTCCGCAATAACTCAGTTGCATTCCAGATTTTATTCTGCAACTAATTGGAAAAAATTGAGCTTCAAAACTTCAACAAGATGATGATTCTAAGGGAAATAAGTGAAAATTTTTTATTTAGTACGAAAATATTATTTACAATGTTGGATTTAGCGGTAGGGAAGAAACATGTGAATGAAGTTGAGGGAACAAAATCAATCGATGAAAGGAAGAGAGATAAAATTCGTAGAAAACTATAATTTGAATCTCCGGAAGAAGAAGTGGCCCATTACAAAAGAGACATTTTGTTCGGATGCTCAAACATATTTTTTATGACATGAGACTGAAGTTTGAATTAAATTCAAATTGATTTAGAGATTTTTAAATTTTAAGTGTCCCAAAAATCTTTGTATCATTTATTTTTTATATAAATAATAATAAATACTGAAAATATATTGTGTTTGGCCCGATTTGAATCAATTTTTAACCTTGATGGCTAATTTATTACGTCATTAATCTAAATCTAAGTAACTAGGGTACGAGAATGACACACATTTATTGGTTGTACACATTAAAAAATGTACGTGAAGTACCTCATTGGTTGCCCACAAACTACACGCATGCTTATGGCACGATGAGTTAAATCAATGGGATTAGCCTTTAACCCATCTCCGTACTGTCTGAGCCGCCGAGTCAGTCCACGCCACCGCTGACTCGTCGCACGCCCGACCTTTTTCGGACTAGCAACTGCCACCTTTGTCCTAAGTTTGGGTGTCCGAATACACAATTACCAACAAATTTATTTACTCGTGCCACTTTATTTTTTTTCCCTCAATGTTTCTTTTTTATATATAACCTTACACATTGTGGATTTTCGTAAATGGTACTTTAGGAGCATGTGGAAAATGTCATAAAATTTATAGAGAAAAATAAATGGAACATTTAAAATCGAGCACTTTTTAATATTATATATTTACATTTGCATGTGACCTATAATGTTGTATTGAAATGTAAGATTGCGCTTGGATTGATCGATTTAGTTTGGAGAAAGATATTTGATTTGAAGGATGTATTTCAAATAACTGTCATCTTAAGTGTATTTCAAATCCACCGTAAGTATAATTCAAGGGAACAGTTACACCATATATATGTTACACAAAACACATACATATGTGTTTTGTGATATCCTCAAGTGCACTATTCTTTGGAGCAATATCAAAGATACCAAATAAGTTATTGTCGCAAAGATGTATATATATATATATATATATATATATATATATATATATATATATATATATATATATATATATATATGTTAGTTCTTGGATTTAGCGCATTGAATATATATTCTTTTGTACAGTATGTCACGTCCATGTTATTAATAGAAACGATGTCATTTATATTGATATATTAAATATAAATTCAAATATAATTAGAACCATGACGTAATAATAAATCCAGAGCTTAACAGTTGACTCAGAAAATGTGTCCTAATTAAGTGTTTGTTTGTTGCTGTCCTGAAGGTCACTGTCCTTAGGGGCATCATCCACCATCAATGTAGAATTTTTTTTTCTTTTTAAAAAAAAGATTTCAAATGAACGGTGATGATACCCTTAAGGGCACTGCCCTTAAGAGCATCATCAAACAAACCCTAATTAAGTTAGGGAATTCTTTAAAACGGACTCGAGATATTTAATATCTTAAAGTTTTTAATAAAGTTTTTTTGAACTCATTTTCACTCATGTAAGATCCCATCAAATTAAGGAATATTACAGATATTCTTTCGAAAAAACCTCATTTTGTTTGTGTAACTATAAGTAAAAAGGCATTATAACGTACTTTATATGAAACTTTACAATTAATTACATTTCTAATACTGGATTCAAACTTATAGGACCAATCAATTATAGTCCAACATAAATTATTTTTAATGAAAAATAATCTCATATAAATGTTTTAAACAAAATTCGTCCCACAAACTTAATTTTAAGAAAAATAGTCCCATAATTGAATAGGAGGCATTTGTGACCATTTTTTATTAAAAGCAAAAGTTCGGCATTAATATTGATTAAAAACAAATATTTTGGGATTATTTTTGATTAAAAACAATTTACATTTGAATATATTTGATTAGTTCTAAAAGTTTGACACCAGTATTACAAAAAACCTAGTCTATGAGACCATTTTTTTAAATTTAGCCCTTGATTTTCACTTATTCTTATGCTACTAATTTTGAGTCATTTGAATGTATTTTTAAATCTTTGGCAATTTTAGTCACTTTTTCTGCGAGAGTGCTGATATGATACTGTACACGTGAGTACCACATTGGTATCACGTAGAATAAAAGCCCTAAAGTACCCAAAAAAAAAGAAGCAAAGATATCAGTGAAATATGACAATATAGATAACAAAAATCACAAAACGGCAAACATACATGATCACGATTACAATTTTTCAAACTTAGAAGCATCAGGGAAATTCCATTTTTAAATCAGAAAAAAAAAATCTTAAACTTGATTACCATTATCATTTTTGCTTTAAAACTTTTGTACCCCCCAATTTATTTCATTATTTTTTCTACATTATTATTATTATTATTATTTTACCCATCCTTCTCCGTATACACGCAGATTTATCCCTCGGTAAAATAGCCGAAGAAGGACATGCATGCTCGCTATCTAGCTAGCCAGCGGCGTTAAGCTTCAGAGTTTGCTGTGTTCTGTCCCACATTCCTTCATAAATGAAGTGCTTACCCATGTTTTCTGCAACCCTTTTAATGCAAAAGTTAATTAAACTATGCATCCTACATGTATATTAGCACGCCTACAGACAAAAAACATACAATCTATTATATTATATTTTTTAATTTCCTAACTTTCCGTACAGAACATTGCCGATTCACCACACTGTCGACATCGGATAATATCTGTATGGACATATATATATATATATATATGTTGATGTTTGTAAGATCGAGTCTATAGAAGTTGGACCACTCAACATCTTATGATAACCCATTTTAATGGTATCAAAACAGATAACATAACTTTAAAGTTGTACGAGTACAATTCCCTTGTCTCGATTACTTTCAATTTCCAATGATCATTGCTGATGTGTAATCGTTTAAGTATTGATGTGTCCGATGTCATATTAGCAGTTCAACGAAAAAATGACTGAAATCACAAAGAAGCAAAGCTATTGCACTATGAATGATATATGACCAATCAGAGGATCAAAATTACAATTGAGCTATTTTCAAAACAAACAAAAAAAAATACAATTAAGCCAATTTGTAGGACTAATTTTACTATTTTCTCAATATCTATGTTACTGTTCTTTCTCACATCTCCATGTAAACCGACATGGAACATCTCATTTTTGATTGATTGTGACTATTTTTGTTAGAGAAAAATAATAAATTATAGAATCTATCTAGAAACTCGGGCTTTTAGATGAAGATAATTTAACATAGTATCAGAGCCCATGACTAACGTTAACTCTTGAGTTTAAAATCAATAAACAACAATTTCACCAACATGAAAATATCCACTTGATGGATCTTAAAAGAAGATGAACAAATATGTCCACAAGTTAGGGCGAGGTTAAAGAATATATAATAAATTATAAAATCTCTCTAAAAACTCGAGTTTTTAGATGATACGATAATTCAGTCCAACAAATTTAATGTGAACTAAATCTAATAATAGTTATTTCTCAAATTGCTTTGTCCATTACATCTTTTAACGAGTGTAACAATGCTAGACCATTAACTCGAAATGTGAGCCAAAATCCAAAGTCAAAAACAGATGTGGAGCCTCGATCTTAGATTCCCCATGCAAATGATCTCTATTTATACCTTGGTCTCGGCATACTTCCCTTCATCATAACTTCACTCATCTTCTCCAGCTTTGAAACACAAACAAATCGACGGATTTCCTATCCTCTTTATCTTCTTCTACCAAATCATGCGCCATTACCACTACTCCACATTACATCATGAGCATCATCCAGCTGGGGCGGTGGTGGAGGACCCCTTGCAGAGGGTGGTGCGGCTGGCCTCCGGCAGCGCCATCGTGATTTTCAGCGTGAGCACTTGCTGCATGTGTCATGCACTGAAGAGGCTGTTCTGCGGAATGGGAGTCAACCCAACTGTTTTCGAGCTCGACCAAGATCCCCGAGGCAAAGAGATTGAGAGAGCTCTGATGCTCCTTCTCGGCGGTGGTTCAGCCGTGCCCGTCGTCTTTATCGGCGGGAAACTCGTCGGCGCTATGGACAGAGTTATGGCTTCGCATATTAATGGCACTTTGGTTCCACTCCTGAAGGAAGCTGGGGCCCTCTGGCTTTAAACATTTTCAGTAATTAAGTGATTATTAATTACTGATTAGTACAACTGATTGGCTAAGTATAGTTAATGAATGCTTAATTCTAGAACTATCCCCTTTTTATTGGGACTTAGTTTGTTAACTACAAAGGAAAATAGCTTATTAATTAATGGCGTGCATGGAGGATTTTGTATTTTTTTTTCCAGTTTTTATTGGTATTTAGTTTGTTAACTATGGGCTTATCTTGCATACATTAAAACACATACATATATATATATATATTTGTATGTATGTTGATGTATGTGTCAGATCCGATATATAGAAATATCTTTTACCGGTTTCCTCAATATTATAAAATAATTTATGCGATAAATTTAATTCGATACATGAATTATCTATAAATTATCAAACTGACGGTAATAAATGGTTTAATTAGTAAATGATACAATTAAAACATAAATTGATTTTAAGTCTAACTATTGTTATTAAATACAAGTAGTACACATTTTAATTTTTCAAGATTATTTTATTGATTAAAAGTTTAAAAATAAACTTATATTTATTTAAAATTGTAGTATGATAAAATAGTATCACACTCTTTTTATTATTAATTAATACAAATATATCTCCATAGATAAATTATGTACTCAAATATTATATATTTTTAAAATATTTATAAACATATAATAAAATGATATTATTTGTTCTCTATCTATAGTTGTATTTGGAAACTGTTTAACATAACATACATACAAAAAACATTGTTGGCAACTCTTCCTTGTTAATGTTTATAACATAAATCTTTTTGGTCATGTATAATACAAATATGATGTTACCACCTTTATATCAAGACCAAAAGATGTTGCATGCATGTGATTAATATCCGATACCATGTGAGTACTTCGACTAAAATGTGGTTAAAAGTGAAAAAAAACAATTTATTGTGCTAAAACTAAATTTTGATTAATTAGATGACCAGAATCCTATCTAAACAGACTTTTAAGAGAATTTTACTACCGTTTTTTTCTTTTATCATATACAACAAAAAATATGATTTCATCCCTTTATGAATTCGACCTAACATGATTATGGTCGTAATCCTCACATCTATATCGGAAGATGTTGCATGTCACTAATATCCTATAATATGTGAGAATTTCAACGAAAATGAGGCTAAAAGTGAAAAAAAATAATTAATTGTTCTAAGATTAAATTTTGATTAATTAGATAAAATCCCAACTAAGCCAATCTATAAGAGGATTTTGCTAATAGTTTTTCCAAATTCGACCTAACACGATCATGATCATAGTCCTCACATCTAGATTAAAAGATGTTGCGTGTTACTAATATCTGATATTATGTGGGGAGTTCGACGAAAATGAGGTTAAAAGTGAAAAATTAATTTATTGTGTTAAGATTAAATTTTGACTAATTCGATGGCCAAAATCATAACTAAACCGATCTGTTAGAGAATTTAGCCAATGTTTTTTTCTTTTTATCATATACGATAAAAAGAATATATGATTTCATCTATTTTCCAAATTCGACCTAGCATGATTATAGTCATAGTCCTCACATCTGCTTCAAAAAATCTAATATTCATTTAATCATTTCCCCAAACGTTTAGACAGAGGAAAGTCCAACCTTCATTTGACTATTAAACTCAGAATATTATGTGTCCAAACTCATATGTTCTGAGTCCATGTCCGTGTAAGTTCGACTGCACAATAGGGCTCCTAGAGCAACTATTTCATATCCATCATCGTTCTACGAAAAGTGTTAACACAAGTTGCTATAGTGGCCCACTTTAAGCCATTATAAATCACTTTAAGCTTCCATCCACAACCAATATGGGACAATGGTATTATAATCACCTCTCCTTTAACGCGACGTCCTCGTCGCGACCTAACTCATCACCGGCACCGGGAATCTAGAGGTGGCTCCAGTCATATAGCACTTTGCCTCGCAGGTTCAAGAGGTGGCTCATATGTACATGTCACTTTGCTCTGCATGTTCAAGAGGTGGTCTCTGTCATGTAGCACTTTACCCCTTAGGCTCAAGAGGTGGCTCTAACGCACATAGCAATTTGCCCTACATAACACTTACTCCCGGTGTTTTCTGACGATGACCGGCTCTGATATCATTCTATCAAGCCCAGTGCACAATGAACTCCTATAGCAACTATTTCGTATTCGTCATCGCTTTACGAAAATGGTTAACTCAAGTTGCTATAATAGCCATTTGTAAGCTATTATAAACTATTTTTAGCTTCCATCCACAACCAATATAGGACAAGGCTGTGACAATAAACTTCTAAAAACAAGCCGAGGAAACCTCTTCACACCCGTGAATGGAATTAATATGTATTCTTCTAAATCCACCAAACGCATCAAACAGTTAGGCAAAAGGGTTTCTTCACACGCATTTTGTTGGTTAGTGTATTCAAAGGCTAGTAGATTTCACATATGGTTTTTCGGTATTAATCGTTCAATAAGGACATGAGAGTGGTTTATTGTACATTAATACTAGACTTTATATAGCTTGACCATAGTATAACAAATGTAATAGGGAAACTCGTCACCTTAGATTGTAGGATTTTGAATCTTAATTAATAGGAAAATTGTGGGGGATTACATGGGTGAATTGACGTCTTGATAATTGTTTTTATCATATCTTTCATTATCCATCACTACTTTGGTTAATTATTATGTTTTAGTCAATTTAGTTTAATAATCACTTAATAATCGTAGGCTAAATATAGTTAATCTATTTGAAAGTGGTAATTACTTTCTAGTCCTCGTGGGTTCGACACTCATATTTTTTTATCTACTATACTAAAACTTGACACCATGCAGTTGCGGTATAAAATCGCTACACTGGAATTTTCTGTTTAAATAAATTGCTATCAACAACACCTTCATCTTGTTCTCAAGACATTAAGAGAGAAAGAGCTCTACACCAAGTTCAAGAAATGCAAATTCTGGCTAGAGAGCGTCTCATTCCTGAGCACATCATATCAGCTACAAGAATGTACGTAAACTCAAAGAAGGTAGAAGCAATTTCGGAATGGACAAGACCAAATACTATAACAGAAATCCGAAGTTTGTTTGGGTTAGATGGCTATTACCGAAAATTTGTTGAAGGATTCTCCTCAATAGCATACCCTTACGAAACTCACACAAATGACTCTAAATTCATCTGGAGTGAAGAGTGTGAGAAAAGATTCGAAACTTTGAAAAAAAGCTCGCATCTACTCCGGTACTAGTACAACCCACTAAACGCATGGGTTTTACTATTTACAGTGATGCATCGAATAAAGGCATAGGATTTGTACTCATGCAAGAAGGCAGGGTGATTGCATACACATCAAGGTAACTTAAGACGTATGAACAGAACTACCCTACACATGACATCGAATTAACTGTCGTAGTCTTCGCTCTAAAAATTTGTGGACAATATCTCTATGGCGCTAAGTGTGAAATCTTCACGGACCATCAAGGTCTCAAGTATTTATTTACATAGAAAGAATTGAACATGAGACAGAATCGATGGATTGAACTCCTGAAATATTATTATCTAATGATTAATTACCATCCATGTAAGGAAAATAAAGTAGCGGATGCGTTGAGCAGGAAAGATAAAAGAAAATTATATTGGCTTCAATTTCAGCTCAGCTTTGTCTTCCAGAAACAATCAAGTAAAGCATCATAGAGACCCAAGTTTGACCAGATTAAAAGAACAAGTCAAAGAAGAAAAGATCTCTTATTTCCAGTCTGATAGTGATGGAATCCTATGGATGAAGAGAAGACTATGTGTACCTGACGTTCGCAACCTTAGGCAAGAGGTTATCCGAAGCACCTAAGTCGAAATTATCGGTCCACCCTGGAGGTACAAAATGTACAAGGACTTGAAAGAGATTTTTGATGGAATTGAATGAAGAAAGATGCGACGGAATTTGTTGCACGTTGTCTGGTATGCCAGCAGGTCAAAGCCGAGAACAAACGACCAGGAGGATTACTTCAACATTTGGAAATTCTATAATGGAAATGGAATTCATCAAGTGAGCGATGTCACTTCCTTGGCCGCCCAATTGAGGCATTAAACAAATGACTAAACAGCATGAGCATGAGAGTGATGCAAGCCCAAGTGATTACTTGTAACTTATGCGAAGGCAATCACCGAGAGTTGAATGCCAAGCAGGTAACCCATTTGTGCAAACAAATGAAGCTATTAATTATGTAGGAAACAGTCCACCACCCAACAACAACTACTCCAATGTATATAATACGGGGTTGATGAACTATCCACAACCACCGCCGGGCTATGCACCCAAGCCAAGCATTGAGGAGTTGCTAACCAAGTTCATTACTTCGACGGAGACTAGAATGCAAAATCAAGATTCTTTGATAAATAACTTGGAAACGCAAGTGGCGCAGTTAGCAACCATATTGGTCGGACGAGCACAAGGAACTTTACTTAGTGACACTGAAAAGAATCCTAGGGAGCAAGTATGTGCCATAACACTGAGGAGTGGAAATGAACTTGGTGACGAAAAGGAGACTGAAAACATTGAACTTAAGAAAGAGGAGAATGAGCAAACACGCAACAAGTGTAAGCCTACTAAGACCACTACACCTAGCACACCACAAGAAAATGTACACATTCCTCTCACATTTCCCGCAACAGTTAATAGGACGAAGGTTGATTCAAACTTTGCCAAAGTTTTAGACATGCTTAAGAATTTGCATATAGATATACCATTTATTGATGTGTTACGAGAAATGCCAAATTATGCTAAATTCTTAAAGGCGATGTTATCTAAGGAGCGGATTGGGAGAGCATGAGAATGTCAATTTGATTTAGGAATGTAGTGTTATTGTGCAAAAGAAATCGGCCACTAAGTTGAAAGATCCAAAGATTTTCTATTCCTTGCACTATTTGGCCTATGTCTTCTATTAATTCATTATGTGATTTAGGTGCAAGTGTTAACCTAATGCCTTTATCTGTTTTTAGCCGACTTGGATTGGGAGAGCTGGAACCCACAAGGGTGGTGTTATAAATGGCGGACAAGTCTATCACCTACCCACTCTGAATTGTCTAGGACATGCCTGTCAAGATAGATCGATTCACTTTCCCGATGGATTTCTAAGTGTTTATGCTCGGGATGTTCGAGCTTCGTTCGGAATTTTATGAGTTTATTCATGGGATCGGGTTCTCATGTTGGATATGGAAGAGGATGTGAGCATGCCATTGATTCGGGGGTTCCCATTCCTAGCTACTGGAAGATCCATCATTGATGTTGAAGAAGGGAAGTTGATCCTCGTGTAGGAGAGGATCGGGTTACATTCAATATTTTTAAATCTTCAACACACACACACAATGAGCATGATTATTTGAAAGTTAACGTGATTGACATTTTTCATGTTGGTGTGGTGCAAGGTACTGATGAGGTGGAGGTGAGATCGAGCTAAAGACTGAAGAAGGCAAGATCCATGACACGGTGAAACCAAGGAAGGCGAAGAAGCAAAAAGAGAGAAGAACGTTCATGAAGGGAGAAGATCCAATTACATAAAGCACCACCACCACGCATTTTTCAAAGGAAAGCGGAAGGCTTCATGGGTTGGACCATTCACGGTGACCACTGTCTATGCTCATGGAGCAATTAAGGTAAGTGATCCTATTCTAGGCATCTATGTGGTAAATGATGAGCTGTTGAGGCACTACAACGTGGGTGTCACTAATCCACATACTTCGAGCCATTGAGGCGGGATTGGTAGAAAAGTCCAGCTTGGGACTATAAATTAAGAACTTTTTCTTATCATTATCATTGGTTTGTTTTTAATTTTAGTTAATATTTACGAGTTTTTATTTTATTTTTCCCGAGCCTAACTCCGTGTGTAATTTTCAGATGTAGCAAAAGGGGTGGATCAAATTATGATGGGGCGTAAAGAAAAATAATAATAAATAAAAAAATTATTTTTTCTGAGGAGTGGCGATCAATCGTCGTGACTCCTCGATCGAGCACTGATTAAAAATGAGTGCCAAATATTCTGAAGTGGCAATCGATCAGTGGACTTTCGAAGATCGGTCGCGTGAGGGATAAAAACATTTAAAAAAATCTGCCTCCCTCGATCGACAAAGAGGACATGCTCGATTGACCGTGGGCGAATTTTTTTTGTTTTTTAAAAGTCAATTCTGCAGATTTCACACATATTTCTCACACATTTTCACAGAAAAATAATTCGCCCCCTCACTATCCTTCCATAAATCACCTCTAATCTCCCAAATTACTCAACCATCCATATTATCTACTATATCTCTTGTTCTAATATCGATTTTTTCACAGATCTGGAGATTCACTGGCTGTTTTGGAGCACCATAGGTCCCAATGAGAGAAAGGTGAAGCCAAGTCTACAACACCATAAGATTTTCAAATTCTTTAGGTATTCAGCTTGAATCTTCTTGAATATTTATAGTTGAAGGCCTACTTGTGTTTTGGACGTACAAAGATAGGATCTTTGGGGTTAATTGATGGAGTTGAAATATGATATTAGTAAAGTTTGGGGGAATTGGTGGATATATTGGATTCTTGGATTATTTGTTGCTAGTGAGGAATTTCTGGCTGTGAATTATTACCTGATGTGGATTTGTGTCTTTTGGATTGGGTTGGTTGTCTTGTGGATTTAACAGTGATGGCCCCAAAGAAAAAGCAAACACAAGCCGCTTGATCATCACAAGCATTTGACTCGTTTAAGTTTGTCAACCAAGTAGCAGCGGATTTCTATCCCATTTACCACCGGAAACCACTCAGCCGAGAAAGGGGCATGGACATCAACACACTAGAATGTCACGTGATTCAAGAAGTGATAAGAAGAGGGTGGTTTGAATTCATTCAACAGCCGAAAGCTGCAGTGGTCCCTCTTGTGAGGGAATTCTATGTGAACTTGAGGACTCTTTGCACCGATGCATCTAGCTCTGTGTATGTACGGGGAAAAGTGGTCGAATTCAGTCATTTCAAAATCAATAACTACTACCGGATGCCTTCGGCCCAGGATGACGAATACAGTTCTTTCATGGCGGGTTCATTCGACTACGATGAGGTACTCTGGAATATCAGCGTTGAAGGGACAGAGTAGCAAAAGGACCAACCAATGAGATCCTCAGTTAGTCCTTAAATCACAGTTAAAACCGGAGGCACAAGCGTTGTTCTCTTTCATAGCCGCACGGGTCATGCCATTGACCCACACTTCAAAAGTCACCAAGGAGAGAGCTGACTGTTGGCATATGCCCTAAGACAAGTCATTAGATGATTGTTTATGACATACAATGTATTATGATTTTATTAATGGCAAATCATTATTATATCTTATTCGAATATCTGTGCAATATGAATTGATATATAAGTTAATGTCCTTAGAATAATATTGTATTGTTCTTAAAGATTGTCCCTAGTCAAGTATTATCATGAATAAGGATAATGATAATACATTGAGACTAGTATGTTTTGATTGATGAATTAATTCATGGATATGAGATATCAAGTCAACACATGGGTACATGTTAGAGAACAATGTAGTGGACAGACCCACCATGAGAATGCTACATGGGTAGTTATATGAGTGTCATAAGCAATTCTCATAGTGATAATAATGTATGTAATCCTTACGACTTGAGATCATCAGAGATCTCAACATAAGGAGTTATGTATCTTGATATTGTCAAACGTTACTTGTAACAGGGTAAACTATAAAGGCAACTATTGGATACACTACGAATTATGTAGAGGGATGTTGATTGATCAAGATATGATTTGTCCCTCCTATATAACATGAGAAGTGTTTGGGCCCTTGATCAAGTAAGACTAAAATGTATGGCCATGCTCGAATGAGTCGATATGTGATATTGAGCTTATTCGTTTATTGGGTTTTTTAATTATTTAACCTATATTTAATTTTTTTTTTACAAAATAACCTAAAAATAAAAAAATTTATGAAAGTGACTCGAGTCGCCAACGGAGATGGCGACTTAATTTGAAGTCGACATCTCAGTTGGCGACTTCATTTGAAGTCGACATCTCAGTTGGCGACTTCCGAAAAAAAAAATATTTTTTAAAGGAGACGCTATCTCAGATGGCGTCTCCTTTATATTTTTTTATGTTACGCGCCTTGACTTTACTTTTGACTGTTCACACACTTTCATTTATTTGGATTGTTCACTCACTTGCCTGTGGGTCCTTTAATATTTGTTTTTCTTACGTAATATTTCTGTGGTTTTATAAACGTAAAGTTCAACCTAATCATCTTTTTAAAATTTATGCAATTAATACACCAACAAGATGTTTATTCGTGTTATTTTACTTTTGGCAAAAATATCATTTTATATGCTTCCTCGTCTCTTTAAAATTTATGTAATTAATACACCAACAAGAATGATGAAATTCTTATTATTTTACTTTTGGCAAAAATATCATTTTATGATGCGCTTTATTTAATATTTCGTCTAAGTTAAATTATTGAATAACAACAAATTCCATGCATCAAATTATTTGTTCGATAGATCATAATTTATTTACTCAATAAAATCACCAAAACACTCAAGAACTTGTGATATCAATCTAACTTTAGACTCAAATGTTGTACCAGCCAAAGTTCATTTTATTTTTATTAATTAAATTTAAAAGAGATAGTAATTTAACTTGAATCATTTTAGTGGCTGTATAACCTATTATAGAAATTAATATGAATAATTCTCGGGAAAACTTTAATCGCCGGAGGAAATAATTGAAGGAAACATAAAATGATAAAGTACTGAAGACTTAACTGGAGGATTAGATGCAGAACCTCGCATACAAATTCTTGTTGATTATTCTTTGAGCGTATACTTGAATGCTACAAATTTCGTGCTTGTTGATTTGAAGAATGAACAACCTAAATAATAATAACAATTACTATTCTTAAAACTATCCATACATAAGTTGATGTCTGCAAAATGATATTTATGGGTGAAGTTTTGGAGTCAAATAGTGAACAGTCCATATTTGCCAGCTATATTTAAATAATTGATATACTGAATAATAAATTAATGGGTAAGTGAGTGAACAATCTACATGGCATTGTGTGAACAAGCGAAAGAAAAGTGAAGGCGCGTAACGTAAAAAAATATAAAGGAGACGCCATTTGAGATGGCGTCTCCTTTTTAAAAAAAAAAAAAATTAAAGGAGATGCCATCTGACTTAAAAAAAAAAAATCGGAAGTCGCCAATTGAGATGGCGAGTTCAAACGAAGTCGCCATCTCAATTGGTGACTCGAGTCACTTTGATAATTTTTTTATTTTTAGGTTATTTTGTAAAAAAAAATTTTAATATGGGTTAGATAATTAAAAAACCCTTCGTTTATTCTAGTTCTACTTGGGGATCAAGAAATAGAGATTGAATATACGAGTATGAATATTCCATGACTCGTGTTCAATCTAAACACATGGACAAATGGATTAAGTTACATGGTTAATATTATCACAAGTTCTAAGGTTATGTCGAGTCAATGACATTCTTGTAATGTGGGCTGCCTTGATGTGTTGCTAGATACCGCTCATTGCTTGTGACATAAAATTAGATTTTATGTCGCTGCCAACATTACAAGATCCTATCGGGTCGCACAAAAGATTAAATCGATAAGGGGAATTAAATTCATTGGATGAATTAATTAATTAAGAAGAGTCTTAATTACATGATTATAAGGATTTAATTAAATCATGGGTTTGGGCCATAAGGCTTTGTGAAAGCCTTTAATTAAATAATATATAATTTGATAACAAGGTGATTAATTGAATCAACACTACATATAAAAAACCTAGCTAACAAAAGCTTCCGGCCGCCTCTTGCTCGAAGGATCGCCGCCGCCTCCGCCGTGATCTTCGACAATTCCGGCCATCGTCTAGCGGTTTAGAACCGTGTGACTTTGCTTCGTTTATAAACAAGTCTAGCAACTTGTTATTAAACGATCCCTTTTGATTTGATCGTGTGGATACCAGATGTGTTGCTCGTGACTCGTGATTTGGCATCGTTTCTGCATCAAACACGCTACAAGGGTGAAACTCTTTTAATCATTCTGATATGAATACTCTGTATAGGTCCTCGGTTAGGAATCCAAAATTTTATTTCCGCTGCGCACTTGTGTGTTGGATTCCTTACAGTGGTATCAGAGCCGTGTACAAAGCTCATATCGGAATTATGTGGTTAATCGTTTAATCATATTTTGATTTGTATTGCATGCTTTAAAACTGTATATTCATATATGATATGGAATAAATCGAGTTTGTGAAAATCATCGTAAAATTATATATGATATAATTGACAATTTATGTATACGATACACGAAGGCGAAAACCGAGCCCATAGCTCTTGATGGTTCGGCCACCACCATCACAAATGACCCACGGCTGCCACATGAGGGCTAGGGTTTTCGAACCCTTGGCTCGAGATGGTCTAGCCGTTGTGGCTCATGGTTGTGCATGGAGGTGTCAAAACATGGCTAGGGTTTAGAACTTTTGGCTCGATTAGATGGTTGGCGGCTACCTCCACGTGAGAGCTAGGGTTTTTTGAACCCCTCGGCTCGAGATGGTCGAGCCGCCACCGTCATGAATCGTGCATAAGCCGAGCCACCGCCGTTGGACTAGAGTTTCGAACCCTAGGGTTTGCATGGCTCACGACCGCCGCATGTGAAGAGGCTAGGGTTTCGAACCCTTAGCCACATTCGGTCCATGATGGCACCGAGATGACTAGGGTTTCGAACCCTAGTCACATGCGTGGTGGGCCGTGGTTTTGGGCTAAGGATCCGTGACATGTGATGTCCCGAGCATACGATAATTTCATAAAATCTATTTTACAGTTTTATTGGAATTATATTTTAAAATGTTTAGAATTTAATTCATTAATTATTATAGCATGTTTTATGTGTTTGTTTGAGCATGGTGCATGGTTATAGCCATATGCCCTATTAGATAGGAGTTTGTAAATGTTTGTAATTTAATACGGCCTGCGAGTCGTGCCTTCTCTATTTTTCTGAATGTATTCCCTCCCCTATGCCCCCCTCGAATGTAACTCGAGGAATTCTCTATATCTTGTAAATGTTATATAGTATAGTTTATTTCATTGATGGAGATCAACGAAGACGGACCATGGTCCGGGATGAGAAGGCCATTCACAAAAGGGAGCCAAAGAGGTGCTTGGAAGAAGTAACCTTAGGTGGATTTTTAGGATTTTCTCATTGGCTTGAGAAAATCGCTAGTAGGGGCTATAACCATGTCACTTTTACTTTATGTTCATGTATGAGATGCATGTTTACTGTTTTATTTAATATTGATGCTTGATATATATATATGTAGATATGTATATACTTATATATGTACCAGACATATTTTCAGTATTAATAAAATAATGAGATCAATAAATCCCTCTTATAATATTAAGTTTTAAGATACCTCCCAATTAAAAATACTCGTCAAAACTTCGATTGAACATGTGTGGGTTTGCCAAAGCAAAGCACCGTGACAATCTTAGTAAGACGCGAAAGGATAAAAGTGATATCCTGTGTTATTTAAAATTGGGTTCGACTTAACTAGTGTTATCTCAATAGGATTGGGAACCTAGATGCATGGGGTTGGAAAATAATTCATTAGATGAATTTGAACAAAGCGTTGTTCGTCCAATCATCCAAGAATTGCATGTGATTGCAATTGACAAAGTGTTGTCTACCTAAATAACCGAGTCTTGGGTGATTAGCCAAAGCTAACTCAAGATTAAGTGAAATATGGATCTTGGCCCACTAACGTTTTCGATGGTTGATAATTTTAAACAAAATAGTGGGAGTGTCATTTAATATAAGACCATATTAAATGATTAAAATCATAAACTTATTTTGCATTTCTATATTGTAGATATCCATGGCAACCAACAACGTTACAAGCACACTATCGTTACGATCGGTCCTTGAGAAGGACAAACTTAATGGGACAAATTTCCTAGACTGGTATAGGAATTTGAGGATTGTCCTCAAACAAGAAAAAAAGCAATATGTCCTTTAGGAACCCTTACCTGCTGAGGAACCTCCCTTGACGGCTGCTAAAGCCGATAAATATGCTTACAAGAAGCATCAAAATGACGCACTTGATGTTGGGTGCCTTATGCTTGCCACCATGAACTCTGAGCTTCAGAAGCAACATGAGGAAATGGAGGCGTTCGATATGATCGAGCATCTAAAGCAGCTGTACCAACAACAAGCAAGACAAGAGAGGTATGACGTCTCTAAAGCGTTATTCCAGTGTAGAATGGTAGAAGGAAATCTGGTTGGAACTCATGTACTCAAGATGATTGGGTACATTGAGAATCTGGAGAAGCTGGGTTTTCCATTGGACCAAGAGTTGGCCACTGACGTGATCTTGCAATCGTTGCCTGAAAGCTTCAGTAAATTTGTTTTGAATTACAATATGATTGAAATTGAAAAGACTCTACCACAGTTGATTGGCATGCTTAGAACTTTTGAAGCAAATAGCAAGAAATCTAAGCCTACAAATGTTCTTATTGTGAATAAGAGCAAAGGAAAGACTAAAGCTAAAAGCTACGAGAAGAACAAGAAGGTCCTTGTTAAGTCTAAGCCACATGTTTCTGCACTGAAGCCAAAGGGAGGAGTGGTAAAAGAAGGGAACTATTTCCATTGCGGTGAGACCGGACATTGGAAAAGAAATTGCAAAGTTTATCTGGAGGATCTTAAGAAGACGAAGGGAAGTGTGACTTCCACTTCAGGTATTTTTGTTATAGAAGTCAATTTATCTACTTCATCATCATGGGTATTTGATAC
Source organism: Haberlea rhodopensis (assembly GCA_907163345.1). NCBI lineage: Eukaryota > Viridiplantae > Streptophyta > Magnoliopsida > Lamiales > Gesneriaceae > Haberlea > Haberlea rhodopensis. The sequence goes on from CAJQUN010000019.1 coordinate 4,219,470, forward strand.
TGGATGTGGATCTCACATTTGTGTTAATGTGCAGGATCTTAAAAGGAGTAGGACATTGGCAAAAGGCGAAGTAGATCTCCGAGTAGGAAATGGAGCAAGAGTTGCTGCATTAGCTATAGGAGATTATTCATTGTATTTGCCTTCTGGTTTATCTTTAGATATAAAAGACTGTTTTTATGTGCCTTCAATTACTAGAAACATTATCTCTATTTCTTGTTTGGACAAGTTTGGATTTTCATTTATTATAAAGGACAATTGTTGCTCCATTTATTTAAATGATATGTTTTATGCTAGTGCACAAATGATTAACGGTCTTTATGTATTACATCTTGATATGCCTGTCTATAACATAAATACTAAAAGGATTAAGAATAATGATTCTAATCCAACTTATCTCTGGCATTGTCGCTTGGGCCATATAAACGAGAATCGCATATCAAAACTTCATAAGGATGGAGTATTGGATTCATTTGATTTTGAATCATATGAAACATGTGAATCTTGTTTAATGGGCAAGATGACTAAAGCTTCTTTCAAGGGACATGTTGAAAGGACAAAAGATTTATTGAGTCTCATACATAGTGATGTATGTGGACCAATAAGCACACATGCTAGAGGTGGTTTTCAATACTTCGTTACATTTACTGATGACTTCAGTAGATATGGGTACGTGTACCTAATGAAACATAAACATGAAACCTTTGAAAAGTTCAAGGATTTCAAGAATGAAGTACAAAACCAACTTGGTAAAAGTATCAAAATCCTTCGATCAGATCAATGAGGTGAATACCTAAGCCAAGAGTTTCATGACTATCTAAAGGAGTGTGGGATAGTCCCACAACTCACTCCTCCGTTTACTCCACAATGGAATGGTGTATCCGAGAGGAGATATCGAACATTGTTGGACATGGTTAGATCAATGATGAGTCATGCAAATCTTCCGATATCCTTTTGGGGACATGCTTTAGAAACAGCAATATTCATACTGAACCGTGTTCCATCTAAATCAGTGGAAAAGACACCATATGAGATATGGACTGGGAAACGTCCTAGTATGTCTTTTATGAAGATTTGGGGTTGTGAGGCTTTCGTGAGACGTCACGCCTCTAACAAACTTGGACCCAAATCTGATAAGTGTTTATTTGTGGGGTATCCTAAGGAAACGAAAGGATATTATTCTATTATCCCACCAAGAACAAAGTGGTTGTTGCTCGGACTGGTGTCTTTCTTGAAAGAGAATTTATTTCTAGAAAAACCAGTGGGAGACATATAGAACTTAGTGAAGTTCAACCACAAGAAAAATTGAACATGAGATTGAGATGGAAATAGAGCAGTCACCACAAACTGTTGTGGATGAAGTGCCTGCTCAAGAGACACAAGCCCAGCGTAGGTCTGTAAGAGAACACCGTGAGCCACAGAGATATGGATTTCTTGTGACTCAACAAGGTGACTTACTACTTATTGATGAGGATGAAGCCGTCATCTTATCAAGAAGCTATAATGGGCACTGATTCTGAGAAATGGCAAGAAGCCATGAAATCTGAAATGGAATCCATGTATGCAAACCAAGTATGGACTTTGGTTGACCCACCTGAAGGGGTGAGACCCATAGGGTGCAAATGGATTTTCAAGAAGAAGACCGACATGGATGGTAATGTACAAACCTTTAAAGGTCGACTGGTAGCAAAAGGTTTCAAACAAATTCATGGTATTGACTATAATGAAACTTTTTCACCAGTTGCCATGGTTAAATCCATTAGGATATTACTTGCAATAGCTGCATTTCATGATTATGAAATCTGGCATATGGATGTCAAAACAGCTTTCCTTAATGGAAATCTGCTTGAGGATGTGTACATGACACAGCCCGGGGGTTTTGTCGATCCAAAGGATGCTGGAAAGATATACAAGCTACATCGATCCATTTATGGATTGAAGCAAGCTTCTCGGAGTTGGAATCTTCGTTTTGATGATGCAGTCAAAGAGTTTGGTTTCATCAAAAACGTAGATGAACCTTATGTCTACAAGAAGGTCAGTGGGAGCATAATTATCTTCCTAATATTGTATGTAGATGACATACTTCTAATTGGGAATGATATCCCTGCCTTACAATCTGTAAAGATTTGGCTAGGGAATTGCTTTTCTATGAAAAACTTGGGCGAAGCCACCTATGTATTAGGAATCAAGATCTATAGAGATAGATCGAGAAGATTACTTGGCCTAAGTCAAAGTACATACATAGACAAAGTGCTAAAACGGTTTAGCATGCAAGAATCTAAGAAAGGATTCGTGCCTATGACGCATGAAATACATCTCTTTAAGGATCAGTGTCCTTCAACACCAGATGAGAGACAACGCATGAGTAAGATTTCATATGCGTCAGCTATTGGATCTATCATGTATGCCATGATATGTACTCGTCCCGATGTCTCGTATGCTTTAAGCATGACGAGCAGATATCAAGTTGATCCAGGTGAATGTCACTGGATTGCAGTCAAGAATATCCTGAAGTACTTGAGAAGAACTAAGGATACGTTCTTGATTTATGGAGGTGAGGAAGAGCTAAATGTAATAGGTTACACTGATGCAAGTTTCCAAACCGACAAAGATGATTTTCGATCGCAATCAGGATATGTGTTTTGCCTAAATGGAGGTGTTGTAAGCTGGAAGAGTTCAAAACAAGAGACAATAGCTGATTCTACAACTGAAGCTCAGTATATTGCTGCATCAGATGCACCAAAGGAAGTTGTTTGGATCAAAAAGTTCATTTCTGAACTTGGGGTGATGCCTAGCATCTAGATCCGATTGAACTCTATTGTGACAACAATGGAGCCATCGCATTGGCTAAGGAACCTAGATCTCACCAAAGATCCAAGCACATACTTCGGCGTTTTCATTTCATTCGAGAAATCGTTGAAAGAGGAGATGTAAAGATATGCAAAGTACCATCAGATGATAATGTATCAGACCCATTGACGAAGCCACTGTCACAGCAGAAGCATGATCGTCATACTAGATCTCTAGGCATTAAGTATATGTCTTATTGGTCTTAGTGCAAGTGGGAGATTTGTTGGGATATGCCATAAGACAAGTCATTAGATGATTGTTTATGACATACAATGTATTATGATTTTATTAATGGCAAATCATTATTATATCTTATTCGAATATCTGTGCAATATGAATTGATATATAAGTTAATGTCCTTAGAATAATATTGTATTGTTCTTAAAGATTGTCCCTAGTCAAGTATTATCATGAATAAGGATAATGATAATACATTGAGACTAGTATGTTTTGATTGATGAATTAATTCATGGATATGAGATATCAAATCAACACATGGGTACATGTTAGAGAACATTGTACTGGACAGACCCAACATCAGAATGCTACATTGATAGTTATATGAGTGTCATAAGCAATTCTCATAGTGATAATAATGTATGTCATCCTTACGACTTGAGATCATCAGAGATCCCAACATAAGGAGTTATGTATCTTGATATTGTCAAACGTTACCTGTAACAGGGTAAACTATAAAGGCAACTATTGGATACACTACGAATTATGTAGAGGGATGTTGATTGATCAAGATATGATTTGTCCCTCCTATATAACATGAGAAGTGTTTGGGCCCTTGATCAAGTAAGACTAAAATGCATGGCCATGCTCGAATGAGTCGATATGTGATATTGAGCTTATTCGTTTATTCTAGTTCTACATGGGGATCAAGAAATAGAGATTGAATATACGAGTATGAATATTCCATGACTCGTGTTCAATCTAAACACATGGACAAATGGATTAAGTTACATGGTTAATATTATCACAAGTTCTAAGGTTATGTCGAGTCAATGACATTCTTGTAATTTGGGTAGCCTTGATGTGTTGCTAGATACCGCTCATTGCTTGTGACATAAATTAGATTTTATGTCGCTGCCAACATTACAAGATCATATCGGGTCGCACAAAAGATTAAATCGATAAGGGGAATTAAATTCATTGGATGAATTAATTAATTAAGAAGAGTCTTAATTACATGATTTTAAGGATTTAATTAAATCATGGGTTTGGGCCCATAAGGCTTTGTGAAAGCCATTAAAATAATAATATATAATTTGATAACAAGGTGATTAATTGAATCAACACTACATATCAAAAACCTAGCTACCAAAAGCTTTCGGCCGCCTCTTGCTCGAAGGATCGCCGCCGCCGCCGCCGCCGCCGTGATCTTCGACAATTCCGGCCATCGTCTAGCGGTTTAGAACCGTGTGACTTTGCTTCATTTATAAACAAGTCTAGCAACTTGTTATTAAACGATCCCTTTTGATTTGATCGTGTGGATACCGTAGAGGCAAGATCTTGGAGGTGTTGCTCGTGACTCGTGATTTGGCATCGTTTCTACATCAAACACGCTACAAGGGTGAGACTCTTTTAATCATTCCGATATGAATACTATGTATAGGTCCTCGGTTAGGAATCCAAAATTTTATTTCCGCTGCGCACTTGTGTGTTGGATTCCTTACACTGACTTGGTATATGTCATCCTCACTGGGCAAACTGTGGACCTAGGGGAGATCGTGAATGATAATATACGAATCTTCGGAAGAAGTCCGCCCACTTCTGTACTACCGTTTCCTACCATTATTACTGCCATGTGCAAGAAGTGTGGCATTGAATGTGACACTAATGAAGAGCTCTTGCCACCCAAAAGACCCATAGTGGTCGACGGACCACCACCACTTTCAGGTCAACGTAAATCACAACCACGATATGTGAGCAACCACTCTACTTGACCATCATCATCTGTTGCTACAATGCCTACAATCTACATCTGTCACACTAGACTCACTCCACCATGATCTTCAGGATATATGCCTTGACCAAAGGGAAATACATCGTGAACGAAGGGAAATTCGCTTAGAGCAACAATAGATGAATCAACGCCACATGGAGTTCATTAAGTATCAATTTGCATAAAACACTACTTTGGCACAGGATTTCCCGACCATCCCTTTCCCACCACAGCCGATCTTTCCACCATACTAGCTATACCCGCCAGTACCCCCACCGGAGCATGAGGATGAGGATGATGATCACTGACTATCATCATTGTAAGGCCTCCCACCTTAAGTGTGGATTAAAAGCATAAGGAGAGCTAAGCATTCATAAATCAGAGTATAAGGTTCATGTTGATGCCATGGGCTTAAGGATTACAGTGACAAAAATTAAATTTCAAAAAGGATTATTTACATTCCCGCAAAATGAATGTTAAGGCTATAGCTTTACACTACTCCTAGAGTAGAGACTATACAAAATAATAATATCCCGCTATACCGATAGCACTCCTCACAAAGCTCACAGCATCATCCGGTCCTTAGTCCTCCGTGCCAAAAGCTCCTATAGGAACAACCCCAAAACCATGAGCATATAATAAACCATAATCACAATAACATGATTATAATATAAAAATGCATAAACCGTAAATACAAATAACTTCCTGTAATTTATGCATTTAAATGCTCCATTTGGTTGTTCCCTGTATTACATTCATAATCAACAGATTATAATACCATTAATAAATGTCATGACATATTTCCATTCCATTAATAACGATGACCATTTTCCAGTCTTATTATATCAGTGGCATAATGCCCCTCGCTTTGACATGACAGCGGCATTAATACCCCTCACTTCGACATACCAGCGGCATTTAATATCCCTCGCTATAATATGGCAGCGGCGTGTTCTTCGCTTCTACATATTAGCGGCAAATATTCTTTCATCACTACGGTATGACAATGGCAAGTATTCTATCATCGCTTCGACATGAAGGCGACAAGCATTATTCATCACTGGAATATAACCTCGACTTATAATAACATGCACCCATGCATCCAATATACATATGCAACCATAATGCATAATCCAATGTGTATATGCAACCATAATGCATAATCCAATGTGTAAAATACATTTTACCATCCAATGCCCGTACGTCTCACTACGTACCTATGTTCCAAAATGTGGAAATGTTGTAGGACTTTATCTCCTGTGTTGTGTTGCCACCTGGGAAGGCTCCTTGAGCTTCAAATTCCTATCAAGAATCAAGCAAATGCAAGCTTTACAAAGTTTCCTTCTCTTCCCTTGGTGTTGATCGATTAAGTGGGGTTTGGGGAAGGGTTTGGGTGTGATAAAAATGAGTGGTGGGGAGTGAGGTGAGAGGGGTGGGGTATAAAAGGTGTAGGGAGTTTAATAAAACATGGTACCCAATTAATTAACATGATGTAGTAAAATATCCCAACATGATATTTTAAAGCATTTACTCAACAAAATGAACCACAACAATATTAACATGCTTTCCAAAATAATTAACATCCACCTCAATTAAACCATGCCAATACCCAATTTCCACAACATGCATCACAAGCACCCTGTAATGTACTACCAGTTCATGCCCATCGCATAACTATACATTTTACCACCATAATTAATTAACACCATAATAATCGCATAAACATAATTAATGGTCCAAATGCACATAACTATTTTAGGTAATCACAATTGTCGAGGTATGCGTATTGCTATTGCACTTAGTGATTACTGTACAATTGAAGGCAATGCACTTACTAAGTTTGGGGAGGGGGTGTTTAATAATAGCTGTTGTTTCTGTTGATTGTGTTGTTCTTGCAAGCTTATATATGTTACTTGACTAAGTTGTTCTTGAGCATCTAAACAATTTTCTTTTCTAGAAAATGAGTTCAACATTAAGAAATAATTGAATTTGAATTGCAATTGTATTACATGATGAAAGTAATCCCCATCTCAACTTGAGTCTTGAAATTTTTTGACTTGTTTGTGAACATCCTTGGTTGAGTTAGTACTTCAAAATTGAGAAATATTTTGGGCAATTTTGAGTCATGATTGTGTGGATTATATGTTGGAAAGTGAAATTTTTTGTGAACTATGATTTTTCTTGAGCATCTTAGAGTACTCTATAACATAGTTGATGGCACTTTGAGGCAAAATATTATAATTATGAACTTGATTTGGACATGATTTAGGCGATATTTGGAATGTTTGAGCCTTTCAAGCTTACCTTATCTATATTTATCCTTAGTGTCAACTTTTGAGCTTAATTGAAAAAGAATGGAAATTAACCACCATTCGACTTTTGTTGATGAAACTTATTATACATACCTTTATATGAGCCTAAAAATAATTTTTATCTTTACCTTAAGGGAGTATAATGAATTTCATGTACGTACTATGTTCTGGCTATTACAAGAAAAGTATTCAATGCCTAATGAAAAAGGAAAAAGAAAGGCATAGTGTAATAAGAGCATAGTTATGTGATAATGAACCATGTGGAGGTCTTATATTGACCACATTTCGTAAAATCTAACAAAGCCCATAGTCATCAAGATATGAAGAAAAAGAAAAGAAAAAAATGAGGGAGTTGAAGATGTGTTAAGATGACATGTACGAATTATACTCTCTTCTTTGATTTCCTTACATTTTCTTTGAAACCGATACCAAAGGCCTAACATTATAAGCTTAAACTGACATTTTGATCCAAGTCTAGGGAATAATTACATTAGTGGATAAGTGCTTGCAAAGTAGGCTTATGGAGTGCTTGATAGTAATCTTGACTTTGAGTTTATTAGCATTATTTGATCTTGAAGATATGTATGAAATTCAAGATTGACAATAGCACACACGCACGTTCTGATTTTGTGATGTATTGCTTGGCTTAGGAGAAAACACTTCTTGTTGATTGTTGGATTGACTCTTGTTGATGTGTTAGTGGGATTTCTGATCTTTACATTTAAGTTGCTAAATTAGTTCTTTTAAAGTATTAAGGATGAACTCTATATTTTGATCTTACTGCTTGCGATCAAGTCTAAGTTTGGGGGAGTTGATAAGTGTCGTTTTTAAACTTATTTTGCTATGATTTTCGTGTTGATTCCTGGACAATTTTACGTTTTTTGGTATATACTTGTTGATTTCAGGAATCTAGGTGAAAGTGCATAAAAGTTGAGGAAATGAGCTAAAATGATGAAAAATGACCAAATCGAGTCAACGAAGTACGAAGTTGGAAATTTAAAGCATCGATCTACCGAGAAGCATTACTCGATCGATCGAGCGTAGCAGGTGTTTTGACCAACAAAATTGAATGTTGCTCGATCAATCGACGAGCAATGCTTGATCGATCGACGAAGGCAGAAAAATTGAGAGACGAGATTGAAGAGCCGCGATCGATTGGCCACTTTGCTTGATCGATCACCCAACAGAGTTTTCAGAAAAATAAAAATTCATTTTTGAGTTTGGTCCAACAAGGACACTTCCATCCAACTCCTTCACTATATAAGGGACCTTGGACATGAATTTCTGGACTTTTGTACATAATATTCCAGACCTAGGATCGGCCTCCTCCATCCCTCAATCACACAAAAACACCACAAGCCGTTGAGGAAGGAAGATCAACGCAAGAGATGGAACGACTGAGCAACGCACGGCGTGTCGCCCTTGTTTATTCGTATTTCTAATCTTATATACTTTTTATTCTCAGATTTTGATGTTTAGATTGTTGCAAAACATATTTAGACATTATTGTTTGATGACGATTGTTGGCTAGGCTTGTTTATCAAGGCTAGGGGATCCTATGTTTGAACCCATGATTTGAATATTAGTTTTTGATTCAATTTTTACAATCTTTGTGCATAATTTACGTTTTTAATGCTTGCAAGAGATTAGCTATCTTTTGTATGAACTAGGTAATTTTAATTGACTTGAGCATACGATATTACGATACGACATAGTAAATTAGGCCATGGGTTTTAGGTTGAGACGGACCAAGTAAAATCTAGAACACGTGTGATAGCAATAACTTTACCAAAATCGAAGGCTAGTATTTTTCACAAATCGTTTTTCGGTATTAATCGGTCAATAAGGACGCGGGAGTGGTTTATTGCACATTAACACTAGACTTGTTATAGCTTGACCATAGTATAACAAATACAATAGAAAAACTCGTCACCTTAGAACGTAGGACTTTGAATCTCAATTAATAGGAAAATTGTGGGGGATTACATGGGTGAACCGACGTCTTGATAATTATTTTATCATATATTTTCATTATCCATCACTGCTTTGGTTAATTATTATGTTTTAGTCAATTTAGTTTAATAATCACTCAATAATCGTAGGCTAAATATAGTTAATCTAGTTGAAAGTGATACTTATTTTCTAGTCCTCGTGGGTTCGACACTCGTATTTTTTATTTACCATACTAAAACTTGACACCGTGCAGTTGCGGTATAAAATCGCTACACTAGAATTTTCTGTTTAAATAAATTGCGATCAACAACACCTTCATCTTGTTCTCCAAACATTAAGAGAGAAAGAGCTCTACGCCAAGTTCAAGAAATGTGAATTCTGGCTAGAGAACGTCTCATTCCTAAGGCACATCATATCATGTACAAGTGTGTCCGTAGACCCAAAGAAGGTAGAAGCAATTTTGGAATGGCCAAGACCATAGACTATAACATAAATTCGAAGTTTCTTAGGGTTAGATGGCTATTACCAAAAATTTGTTGAAGGATTCTCCTCAATAGCCATACCCCTAACGAAACTCACACAAGGGACTCTACATTCATCTAAAGTGAAGTGGGTGAGAAAAGATTCGTAACTTTGACAAAGAAGCTCGCATCTACTCTGGTACTAGTACAACATACTGAAGGCATGTGTTTTACTATTTACAGTGATGCATCGAAAGAAGGCATGAGATGTGTGCTCATGCAAGAAGGAATGTGATTGCAAATGCATCAAGGCAGCTTAAGACATATGAAAATAACTACCCTACACATGACATCGAATTAGATGTCGTAGTCTTCGCTCTAAAAATTTGGGGACATTATCTCTATATCTCTAAGTGTGAAATCTTCACGGACCATCAATGTCTCAAAAATTTATTTACACAGAAAGAATTGAACATGAGACAGAGACGATGGATTGAACTCCTGAAAGATTATGATCTAACGATTAATTACCATCCATGTAAGGCAAATAAAATGACGGATGAGTTGAGCAGGAAAGATAAGAGAAAAATTATATTGGCTTCAATTTCAACTCGGCTTTGTCTTCCAGAAACAATCAACTAAAGCAGGATAGAGACCCAAGTTTGACAAGATTAAAAGAACAAAAGATCTCTTATTTTCAGTCTGATAGTGATGGATCCTGTGGATGAAGATAAGACTATGTGTACCTAATATTCGCAACCTTAGACAAGAGGTTATGTCCGAAGCACCTAAGTTGAAATTCTCGGTCCACCCTGGAGGTAGAAAAATGTACAACAACTTGAAAGAGAGATTTTTTGGTGGAATGGAATGAAAAAAGATGTGGCGGAATTTGTTGCACGTTGTCTGGTATGCCAGCAGGTCAAAGCCGAACCAACGAACCGGAGGATTACTTTAACATTTGGAAATTCTAGAATGAAAATGGGATCATATCTCCATGGACTTCGTGGTGGATTTACCAAAGTCACGACATAGTCATGATGGAATATGGGTAATCGTGGACACACCCACAAAATCCGTGCATGTCCTACTAGTCTGTAAGAACTACAACCTGGACAAGTTAGCAACCCTGTACATGGATAATATTGTTCGACTACATGGAGTTCCAATAAGCATCCTATCAGACAGAGACCCCAGATTTGTATCACGTTTCTGGAAAAATTTCCAACAGGCCGTGGGAAGTAAAATGAGTCTTAGCACAACTTGTCACCCACAAACCGACGGCCAGGCAGATGGAACTATCCAGACTCTCGAAGATATGCTTAGAGCATGTGCATGGATTTCAATGCAAATTGGAGCGAGCTCTTACCTCTAATTTAGTTTGATTACAACAATAGCTACTATAGCAGTATTGGAATGCCGCAGTAAGAAGCGCTTTATGGGCACAGATACCGATCACCCTTATATTGGGATGGGATAGGAGAGAGCTATCAGTGGATCTGAGCTAGTACAAGTCACCACTGACAAAATCTCTATAATACAAGAAAGACTCAAGGCATCACAAGATCGACATAAAAGTTGGGCAGACATGAAAAGAAGACCATTAGACTTCGAGATTGGCTACAAGGTCTATGTAAAGGTCTCACCAATGAAAGGAGTCGTCCGATTTGACAAGGGAGGGAAGCTAAGACCAAGATATGTTGGGCCATTTGAAATCATAGAGAAAGTGGGTACTCTAGTTTACAGAATAGCATTGTCGCCAAGCCTGTCCAGAATTCAAAATATATTTTACATATCACAAGTAAGAAAGTACATTACTGACCCGAATCATGCTCAAAGCAGAACTCTTAGTAGTTCAACGAAACTTGAACGAAACACTAAAGTATGAAGAAATTCCGATCTGAATCATAGACTCAAAGGATCAAGTGCTTAGACGAATTACCATTCCATATATCAAAGTTCAATGGTTGAACCATACAGTGAGAGAAGCCACTTGGAACCAAATGAGAAAATGCAAAAGAAATATCCCTACCTGTTCCAAGATCAAGCGATTCAAGTTTCGATCAACCATACACTATTTTTTTTAGAAACCTTCTATATAAATACCAAGCAATAATCATAAATGAAGAACAAAGAGAATACTATCAAATTTACTATCAATTCCAATTATTCTAGCAAGAAAGAAAGTCGATTTTGTAAGTTGCACACAATTCAAACCCGATATATCAAGTTTAAGAATCATCCTAACCAATCAAGTAAGTGGGCTTTCGCTATAATATCTTCCTTTCGTTTTGTAAGTATGCTTTTAAATTCTAATTGATATGTGACGTATTTTGAAACTAAGATGTTTCTATTGAAAACTGTGATTCTAAAGAACTTAAATATCGAAATACAATTGATAAGAATTTTCGATTTCTGTTCTCTGACCCTGATGCGGTGGGGGTAATAATGGTTATTCTGACCTGATACGGTGGTTAACAATTGTTATGGAAAGTCCAGACACTTTATTCGTGGGTGATCCGATGTTCTGACCTTATCTCTAGGAGTGTTTATTTTAGTATATGTTATATGATTCTGATATGAAATTTATGTTTTCGCTCCGAGGAAAAGCAACTCTGTTCAATTTCTGTTATGAGTTCATATCAGGTTCTGCTATGATTTTGATGCATTTTTCAAAAGTTATTATACGTATATGTTGTGTCAATATGATTGTCCCCTGCTTTCTGAGTGTTTAACAAACACTCACCCCTTACACTCGTACCCCATTTAAAAGTGAATCAAAAGTTGAACACGTAGAAGAATTTTGGGGTTGGTGAGTAGTTGTCTCGCAGAGATTTCAAGATATTAAAATTTATTAAGCTTCCGCTGAATTTGTTATGTTTACAATCTTTTGAGAATAGTTTATGTAATTTAAAGTTGTAAAACATATTTTATGGAATAAATTGACCGTTAAATTCTGTATTATGAGGCTTATTGAATTTGAATTGTATTTGGAATTAGCGCCGGTGTTATCGACCCCGATCTCGAGGTGTGGACATGCCTGGATTTTGTCGTTTTCACTCATTTTCAAGCATTCGAGTTTTATCTCATGTCTTTCTTGCTTAATTTCAATTCATTAAGCCGTAAATTCCAACAATTATATCCATTTGATATAAAAATCTAATACAATGTGTTTATATCCCAAAATATAATGTCAAGTGAGAAATCCAGGAAATTAATTAGAAATAAAGTATACTGATTTGAATTTTAATAATATAGGAATTCCAATTGTGATGTATTTATAATATGATGAAAAATTATGGGTTTTTTGGCGAATAGTACAACATCTAATCAGTAAGGCATAATGTGTACATATGTGGTTTTTGGATAGTTTAATGATGTTATTCTGTCCTTAGTGACAAATCAAATTTTTGATTTATAATATTCCGAAGAAATATTCCAAATTAAGGGTTGGTGCCAATGTGTATCATAAAAATGTGTGGCTCTTAGTGAATGTTTGGCTCGTTAACAGGATGTGCATTTCTTCACAAGAACTTCTACATATAGTGTGTATATGCAAATATTTCTAAGAAGAGTTTATCTACATTTTAGACAAAAAAAAAACCATTTTTTGGTGTTTGGTTTTCTTAATTCTGCTATTGCTTTATAAAAAAAACATGTAAAAGTAGAAGCAGAGAACAAGACATGAGATGCTCATTGAGTGATGGTAATTTTGTAATTAATTAAACTTCATTAAGATGACTTTTTTATTTTGATAGCAAACACTCAATACTTTTGCTTAAAAGTAATTTTTTCTAACTTTTAGCAAAAACAATGTAAAAGTGTATGGAATAAGCAATTGCAAACAAACCAATAATATGACATGTATCATAATCCTATCGATGGTTAGTGTATTAACACAATTAATGATTTAAACCGTGAATTACCATTGTCCCATTATCAGATCTTCGTTGATCTCGGTAAACTCTTGATGGAGCTCTAGTAAACTTTTGGTTTACCCGTGTCCTTCCGGCTAACCTCCGATGAGTTCTAGGAAGCTTTAGTAGGCTTGGGAGGTCCTCCATATTATTTTTCATTTATTTGTTTTTAACAATTTATCATTGTTATACCTTGAATGAATTAAGACATAATAATTGGCTGAATGCACTTATGGGGCCTCAAAATATATAATACCTAATATAAATAAAATACCCGAAGGAGGTAAAAAAATCATATGGGAAGAGAAGAGACACCACCAGGAAGAGAAGAGATACTACTCGGGAAGAGAATGGACACCACCCAGAAAGAAAAGGGCACTACCCGGGAATAGAAGGGACACCACCCGGGAAGAGAATGACACTACCCGCGAAGAGAAGAGACACTACCCGAGAAGAGAAGGACACTACCAGGGAAGAGAAGAGACACTACCCGAGAAGATAAGGAAGCCACCCCGGAAGAGAAGGGACACCATCCGGGAAGAGAAGAACACTACACGAGAAGAGAAGTGATACCACACGGGAAGAGAAGGGACACCACTCGGGAAGAGACCCGGGAAGAAAAGAACCAGGGCACGGAATTTGATATGGAATTGACACATGTACATACATGCATAATGACACCTCACATTTCAAGTTCCAATAAAGAGTCGTGATGGACAAAAGCATGGTAAAGGTAAATACATGTCAGATGTCAGATAAAAAAATCATTACTTGGACTTTCTTTTCCTATATAAAAGAGGAGAGTGGCCGATGGTTAAAAAGAAAGAGGGGGAGACTTCATCAATGCTACATCAAAACACAAATTTTACAATTTTCTCTTCACTTTATTTACTATTTTAGTGTACAAAAATATTGTAACTCTTGGATATTATAGTAGAGTTTATATTGGACTAGGTCCCATGGTTTTTTCCCCTAGTTTTGGGGTTTTTCACGTAAAAATCGTGTGCCTGATTTAATTTCTGCTACATGGTAATTTTTTGAGTTAACAATCATCATTCTTTACACATTAATTTCTAATTAAATCAATAATGGTTTTGAGAAATTAACTATATTATAATTTATTTGTGACATATATTATATGTATCTAAATTGTGATGCCCAACATAATTTACAATTGATTATTTGACTTAGTCTAGTAAATTGTGAGATAATTTAAAGGTTTAAATTATTGGGCATCATATGTTGGGAGCGGAATTAATTAAATAATTTCGGGTTGAACTTGTAGGGTAAATTAAATTTAAAGGGACTCTTGTAATATTAAATTTGTGAAATGGTAATTGAAAGATGGAGATTAATCCTAGGGATAAATGATAATTGGATGGTGTTGAATAGATCTAGGGTTAGACTTTTAAACACTCACTTCTCTCCATTTCACACACCAAGAAAATCGGCCCCTCCCTTTCCTCCCTCCAGTCCACGTCGTTCCTCTCTCAGTCGTAAGAGGCGAGTTCTTGACATTGTTTCAGACACATTTTCGTACAGGTGAGTACATGTAATGCTAGGTTGCTTCTCTTAGTTCGAAAACCATGCTCTAGGGTCGAAAATTCTACTCTGTTATGGGCGAAAATCTGATGCTATTTTGGTTAAAAAATGATGATGCTTTGGTTCAAAATTTTTATTGTTCTTGATTCAATTTCTTGCTGTTTTGTTTCGAAAATGGTACTAGTTTTGGGTTTGAATATGGTGATGGTTTAGGTTCGAAAATGTAGCTGATTGTGAGTGAGGAGTAGAGATCGATTCTCTTACTGCCATGGATGAATGGGTTCCTGATTGGTGATTATGGAATTTTATTTCATGGGTTTGTGTTTATCTTGGTTTAATTATAAATTGAATGGTTGGACAAATTTTAAGTTTACATTTCGTTTCCTTCCATGCTCTTATGATCAACTTCTTGCTGCTACATTGATCAAGTGTTGATGTTGTTTGTTCGAATTTTAGCTGCTGCGTTGGTTTGAATTGTAGCTACCATTTTGCTTCACATTTTGCTAGTAATTTGATATGAGATTATAAATCAATGATATTGGTTTTATGCTTATATTAGATGTTTGAATTGAGGAAATATCATGTGTTATTAAGGTGAGACTTGAAGAAAGCAAGAAATCATTTTGACAGCTAGTATATATGGGGGTGTTTGAACATTGCGAGATATGGGTTTGAATCACTATGGGTGTACATTGAAGATTTCAGCCCGCCCCTCGTATTCTTACTATGGAAAGTGCATTTGCTTGTCAGAGGTTCTATTAGTAATTTCTAGTTTCTAAATGATGAATAACGTTAGATAAATCATACGAAATAGATTTGTAATGGCACGAGAAAGTGATACATTTGCATCGGATTAATAAGCTACTTCATTGAGTTAAATTATTGGTATGTATAAATATTGAATTAATATTGAATCCTGGCATAGCGATGGATGATGGTTATGTCCAATATTCTTTGGGGAGCCTTGAGCCTAGTAGATTATGATTTCTCTGGATATGTTACGTCAAGGGGAATTTATATCTTATTTATGAGAAAACATATATGAATGTTGAGTATTTATTGGATTATCAATTTATTGATGTTGAATTGAGATTGAGATTGAACTACTGAACTGATGTAGAGCCTCCACGAACATCTGGACAAAGGGAGTAACTTGAACTTGGTTGTCAATTGTAAGGTACATAGTGATGTATGAGCATGTATATATACTATGAAGTAATTACATATTCATATATTCTTGTATTATTGAATTTAATGATGGAACGTAAGAAATGAATATGTGTGTTGAGTATGACATATGTGGCATGGTGGATACGTAATTGTACGTTATCAGAATATACAAGTAAAGAAATGAATATGCGTATACATGTGGTATGAGGGATACATAGTTGTACGTGATCCAGGTGTACGAGTTGAGTATTGATGCCTTGGACATGATTGATATGAGAAAGTGTTGAGAATGAGATAGATTGCTAGGCAGGATGCCTGCGATAAGAAATTGTTTATGATTATGCATAAATGATAGATTATGGTTGTATTGAATTTATCGTGTTGATGCGTATCATATTTTAAATAACGATACTGAACTTTATGTTATGAAAGCGCGTGAAAACAGGAACAGTTCGTGGAAGCTATACAAATTCAGAACTATACAGGGAGTACATTTTTATAGATTTTAAATAATCTTAAATTATGATATTATGATCTTATCATGATTTTTATACATTGTTATGAATATGAGTATTGTGATCTTATCAGGACCACTTCGTGGAAGCTATACGGATTCAGAACTGTACATGTAGTACATTTTTATAGATTCTAAATAATTTTAAATTGTGATATTATGATCTTTTCATGGTCTTTATACATTGTTATGAATACGAGTATTGTGATAGTGTATGTTCACCCCGTTTGGGGGCTCTTTCTGATGAAACAGGTACAAAAGGTACTACATTGGTTACAAGAAACTTTTTTTTAAAAAAAAAACAATTTTTACCATTATTTTTTTTCATGAAAATATTTTGCCCCCACAATTTTTTTTTTATGTTTTTTCATAAAAATATTTTGCCCTCATAAATTTTTTTTCTAAGTCCCCTCATGCCAACATTTTAGTAAGTTTCTTTGTAAGCCAAGTCCATATGGGGGAAAACGTATACAAAATTCTGGGATAACACTGCACCTAATCAAAGGAAAACTTCGAGAAGTTGGAATTTTAGAATCCAGAACTAGAGAGCGTGGCCAAGAGTCGTTAGCTATAGTTATGTGTAGAACATTTCATATATTTCTCCGAGTTATTGAAAATATCATAAAAGTTTTACTACTGTATATAAAAAAAATTACATATGTGGTTGTATGTTTTTTTCAAAGTAATTTTTCATCTTAGATTTTTTTATAACCCAAATATCCGAGCTTAGAATTTTCTTGAAGGAGGACGACCTTCTCACTAGTTTGCCCCATATAAATGTAAACGAAATGAGAGGAGCCAAATACAACACGATGCCCACATCCCATAATTGTTCTGGTATTAATTACAAATTTGGATCCGTACAAAGTGGCAAAAATGGCTAAAACACTTCGATCATTATAGCTACCAACAATAGCTGACGTGACGGCTCCACTTAAGATCCAATTTTGTGATTAATACCAAAACAATTATGGGATAGACCTCGAGTCACAATTTGAGATCAAATCAACCACAACTTCTTGTCTTCTAGAATAAATATTATCTTCCATAATACTAAGTGGATGTTTGAGATTCCTTTTCAAAATTATTTATCTGTTTTTCAGACCGAAAAAGTAGATTTTGAGTTTTTATTTCATTTATTCTGTTATTGCTTCTCTAAAAATAAGTAGGTAAAAACAAAAGTAAAAAAACATCATGAGATATTTTTCATAATTTTTACTTGTGTTAGTGATAATTTTGTAATAATTTGAAGCTCATTAAACTGTTTTTTTATCAGTTTACAACCTGAGTAAGTTCGAAGTCATGATATTGTTCTACAGTTTATTATATTAGTATTACTTGGAAAATATATTAACCACCTATTGTTTTTTTTGTAAATCATTTTTATTTTAATATTACTTGGTAAGTTTATTAAGTCATATTATATGTAACAAACACTGAATCCATGTTCTTGCGGCGGTTTGTAGTTTTTTTCTAAATAATTGTTTGACTCGCTGTTATTCGAACTAGAATGATCTTTTCAACTTGCTCAATAGATCGAGTCCTTCGCATAAATTTGTTGTGATAACGGGATTCGGTTACGGTTTTCAGAGTAAATCACGAGGTGTTGGTGTAGCAATGGTGCTGCTTCTGCTGGCGGTTTTCTTTCTTGGGGCGGTAACCGTTGTCGCAATGGAGGTGGTAGGACTCTGGATTTTTTTACGCCGTTTGACTCGAAAGGTTGAGCGAGAAGAAATCAAAGCCAAGGATGCGGCATCCGTTTTGTATGACGACCTCAGTTCATCTTTACATGAAAAGCAGGTGATCAATCTGGCAATTTGTGTTACTTTTTTTTTTGGTGAATTGACAATTTATCTGTTTATCATCTTTAGATATTGGATTTATAGGTGTCCAAGTCTAGGTCTGCGTCTCTAGGATGAAATCGTTTCCATTACCGTTCGACTCCAAAAAAAAAAAGGTGAAACGAGAATCATGCGGTGGAGTATGAATCGCACTTAAATTAAATTAGATGATGATGCAATTATGATGAAAATGAAGCTGTGCGTCTATAGGGGATACTTTTTTTCATCTGTTTTGTGCTAGTATGTAATTCATTCCTTGGGCTTGTGACAAAACCTTGTCCGAGGCAATTTGAGGCAATTTGTACGTCATAGACATGTCACCATAATAACAGTGAGGTTCCCGTTTGAAATCAAGCAAAAAACCATGGGATGGAGGAGTAATAGTAAAATTAGTTTATCATTCTTCTTTTAGTAACAGATGTCGCATCATAAGGTTCCCCTTTTGCTTGCATTCTTCTATTGCTTCGTGTCTTGTCTTCATGCTAGATAGAAATTTTATTGCGTAGAAATTTTTTAATTTTCTTTACTTGATTTAATCTTTGTTTGTGTTCTTTTCCATTGAATTGTTTGTTTTTTGTCCAGGGGGCTCTATGGGTTCTAGAAGCAGAAAAAGTTCCAAAAACTTTGTTTGATGGCAAATTGCCTGCGGACCAAAGGCGGAGAAAAGATATCCTGGATGTTTCACCTGTAAAAAAATATGGAAGAATTAAAGATCGTTGCCTAATTCTAACTGAGTTCGATGGTTCCCG
Source organism: Haberlea rhodopensis (assembly GCA_907163345.1). Lineage (NCBI taxonomy): Eukaryota > Viridiplantae > Streptophyta > Magnoliopsida > Lamiales > Gesneriaceae > Haberlea > Haberlea rhodopensis. Next base: position 4,238,724 of record CAJQUN010000019.1, read on the forward strand.
GTCAAATATTTTACTCAAGGGCTGCACAATTGCTGCTGTGTCTGCAACAAGCTTGTCCTCCAAAAAATGGTGATGTTACTTTTTCTAGACACATTTTACCAGACTTAAAACTGTCTAATGACTTCAGAACTTAGTCATATTGATGCGGCATTTGGTATATTACTATTGTGATTGTTATGCCTTTCCTTGTAGAGGATTAATGTGTATGTTGATGTGTGTTTTGTATTTTTTTTCCCTTCAAAGAGTATCTTACTAATCATCAATGAGTAGAATGTGCTCTAGCACAAATGGGAGGAATAAAATTCTGTTTAATTACGAGTAGAGTGATAATTGGCTGATTCTGCGCGCTTGGTAGTTTCTGCTAAAGAGTGCTGCAAGCACTAATACGTAAGAATTTGACATGTTCCTGATTTTTGAACAAAAATAATAAACAAGAAACTTTTATACTTGCCAGGTTGCGAGACTTTACACCACACCATTTTTTACAATAAGGAGCTTATTCAAACCCAATAAATCATGTAAGCATTATAGACTTGTAAAAATACTCCTATAAATAGGCCAGCTAGAGATTTAGAATATGACTACAGAACAATGAATAAACAAATAAGACTCTTTCTGAAGACCTGATTTATAGTAAAATAAGACCCATTTCATGGATAATACTGATCTTGGTAAAATTAATGGCTTGGCTTTATCTAATTGTTAGACTTGATATTTTTTGTTTGTAAGGATTTTTGTTTTGCTTCATGCCTTTAAGGATGTGTAAGTTAGGTATCAGAGTTTATCTGAGTCATGATTAGACTATGTTCACGTTAATAATACAGTACATAAGAAAGGATACATTTTTCAGTTCTCTTAGAAATTTATCTAATTATTTTATGGGTTCTCTGAAATAATGTATATTCACGGGTCTCTAAAATAAAATCCTTTTAACTTACTTTTATTCATTTACTGGCTCCAATTTGTATTGCAGAGTCCGAAATAAAGTAAACTTTCTCGCTTCATAGTCAAGCTTTGAAGTTCATAGGTATTGCCAAGATATTTTATAGAAAAATAGAGCACTGACCTAAACTAGATCTCTGCTAAAGACCAATTGGGGCATTGGTCATGGCCTAAAAGATATTTAGAAGTTCATTTTCAATTTACTTATATCTCCTCTAATGTGTTATGTTTCAATTTCTGGAAGATTTGTAACATAGATTAGTTTCCTTTTCTTGTAACAGGGCGAAAAGGTACCCAATCAAATTGGAGAGCAAGAATTCAGTTGTATATAAGGGACATAACATTGTTTACCTATATCTTGAGACATCTTGGGAGAAGGAATCCTGGTGTAAAGCACTTCGTATTGCTTCCTGTGATGATGATGACAGAAATCGGTGGTTTTCCACATTGAATGTTGAATTTCAGAAGTACCTAGCATCAATAAATGTGGGATGTCCTTCAGTTGTGAAGCCCTCTGCAGGTTTCGGTGCGGAATTAATTGATAAGTCAGTGAAACTTGACAATTCTTCATCAAAAGTTCGCCACTTCCTGAAAAAACTTGCAAAGAAGGCTTCTAGAAAAGAGCAAGAATATAAACCTGGTGGCACTTCAATATCAGGCCATGAAGAAAAAAAATTTAGCGAGAAATCTCGCTCATTCCAAGACTCGATTCGATCCTATGGCTCGGGAAAATATGCCTCGATAGAGAAGCCTAGTGTTTCTTTTGATGATACTTATTTGTCATCAGCAATTTCCACATCTACTGATCCAGGAAGCAGAAATTATATATCTAGAATATCCGATGCAGATGCTGATTCTATAAATTTTGATGAAGGAACAATGTGTATAAATATGTTAATTTCAAGACTTTTCTTTGATGTGAAAAAGAACCCGAAGATTAGCGATTCATTGCAACAAAGGATACAGGTTTGTGATGTCTATTTTTCCACTTCCATATGCTGAAGCATATTAGACCATGTTTTACATGATACGCCACTGGTTATGCATCCATAATAACGTAATAATGTGCCACCAGGTATGCAATCCATAATAATGTAGTATCATAGTATAACTTGCTTTTAGAATGTGGCATTGTAGTTGATCTCTGGAGTATCCGTTACATGATCTTGCTATTAAATGATTTTCCTCGGGGAACAAATTATAATTATAGGTTATTAACATTGTGAGACTGATGAAAAATAGAAAGAATTTTGATTGAGTAATCATGGTTGTACAGCAAGTGCAATGTGTCATCAACTAGTGCTATGGATGGGAGTCCAAGTGTTGTTATTCTGTAAGTTATTTGTTTAAGTACTGAAATCGTGTTTATTACCCTAAGACAAAAAAGTTGCTCAAATGCCAATTTAATAAATAATTCACTCAACACCAATAACTGTTGGTTCGAGTGGCAAGGAGTTTAGTTCTGAAAACTGAAAATAGTTCTTGAAAAATTTTGTTCTGAACTCGAGCAGTCTCTTACTGGATTTTAAATTTTTGATTCGGAAAGCAAATCTTATTAGAACTCTTAGAGCACTGCCTATGGAAAAATGCAAGAGTTGCCTGAGATATTGTGGCATTTTGTAAAAACTAAGAAATGGGTTATTATTTTCTTTTTCTTTTTCTTTATGATGAGTTTAAAATTGTTCCATCAAAAAATCAGGATGGTAACGTGAAACGATGTATTCATGCAGTTCATTTATTGACGGTAAAATCAGCAAACGAGTATGTTTCATGTATGTAACTAATTTATGTACCATGCAATGCTGTAGAAATCATTGTCCGACATGCGAATGCCAAGTTACATCGGTGAAGTCACATGTAAAGCTTTGAATCCTGGTAGTCTGCCTCCAAGAATCCTTGCGATGGGGGTCCTTCCCTCAAATATGAACGAGATGTGTGCCTTGGAAATTGATGTAGAATATTTAGGAGGCACAATTCTTGATGTTGAGACAAGGCTTGAAGTTCGAGAACTGGAATTGGAAGGAGAAAAATTACAATTAGAGACAAATGCGGCTGGTGATGTCACATCTAATCTGCTGGCAGATTTTGAAAGTATGGGGGAACAATTGAAGCATTCCGACGAGGTGATTGCCGAAACAAAACAAAAAGACGAAGCGAACCCTGGTCCAGGTGTGTGACCAAACTGCTTAGTTAATTCCGTCCAGTTTTACTTATGTGGTACAATATGTTGTACTATTCAAAACAACAATGACACTTGGTTTATCTTGTGACCTTGTCAATAGTTACTTCAAAGTTATGCGAAACATGTATAGATTTTCTGAAATAAGCATGAGTTTTCAATGTGTGTAGTAGCGGCCTAGCATCTGATTGATCAATTCTTAAGTACCTGAAGATCCTGCCTGCGTTTAAATTAATTTATAGAATCTAATCCAATACTCAAAATTGTTGGTTTGATAATGTACGAGAGATCAGCTGAATGAATTGTGTGTGTGTGTGTGTGCATGTGTATGTGTACTTTTCTACCATTTGCCATTTATGTTACGTTAAAAACTTTGCAGGTGAGAGTGACAAATCCAAAGGTACTCAACATGTACCATCTCAAACGTCTAGATGGAAGTCTATGTTGCATTCTCTCACCAAACAGGTCTCACAGGTTTGTGAATGCCTTCTTTCTTCTGAATATGTTTCATCCACCAATCTATCTAAGGTTGAAAGAAGATCTCTAAGTTTGTTAAGATGCATAGCATTAGATTGTGGTCAGTGCATTTTCTCTTCCTTAAGATTTCAGCATGCAGTGTATACTTGGTAAATTTGTAGGACCAGTGAGCTTTGGTCTGGTGGAATTTGATTTTGGGCTACTTGAACATGGCACCTTGGGGCTGATCTCCATTGAGAATGAAACGATGAAAGTAAAAAATTCAAGTAGTTTTAATTGGAACACGTCTCTAGCTTCTTGAATGGCTAGTCTATCGTAGTTCTTAATTATTTGAGATGAAAACCATCTTATTATTACTATGCGAAGTGGCTAATGACAAGTTAAAATCCTTAGAAGCCACTCTCAGCGTTACAGCTCATGGCATTGCTAGTTTACCATTTCATAAGGCAAGGGACTCTCGAGGGGCTATTTGTCGGCTTTAGTTTATTGTTGAAATGATTCCTAGAAGTTGACAACTAGGAGCTTAAGACATGATAAACCTCTCATCCTAAGGTTATAGTGCCTCCTTACTCATCATATAAATGGCATCCTCATTGTGTTCAATCTGCACTTTTTAGTGGTTACATTAATTTTCCAGTCTAATACTTGGTACAAACATCTCAAGAGCGTAATGCCCACCAGTCAGAACTCCTGATGTGGGACAATCTTTTGTTGACTATCTATTCATACCATAAACATAGTTTGGCTTTTGTTGATTGTCATTTATCCCTGTTTTTAATTTGTATTAACGAGTTGGAGTTCCTGATTTTTCATAAACCAGTTGAATGGATTGTTTTTAGGGGGAAAATATAAGGTTACTGAGTTTTGTAATAAGTGTTTGTCAATTTTAGCGTCATGTCTTTATTGCATGGAAAAATCAACCACTAGAACTTTATTCCTTATCAGTGTGAAGAGAAGAAACTCTCTCAAATGAGAGAAAAACGTTTCACTAAGCAGAGATTGAATGAAGATATATAATCATACAATACTTTATTTAAACAAGAAGTCTTTCTCATTAGGTTGGGGTCCCTCCCAGGTAAGATTCGATTTGAGTTTGATTAGATCCTCTTGAGTCTGATTAGAAATAAAGTTTATACAGAATTGAGACCATAAAGATAATTAATATAAGTACCATAAAAAAAAAAATTCCGAATAATTATCCAGGTCCGCAGTAAACAGTATTTTTAAAATAAAATTTGGAACTAAAGCAATTATGACATGTATGCATTAATATTCACTTTTATATAGAGATAAATTATTAGGACAAATGTCTAATATCAAAACGATATAATTCCATACCAAATTTCTCATCCTTCAGTTTAACAGATTGAATTCTTACTCTTCATATCTGGATATGAATAATCCGTTTCATAATCAAGATTTGAATCTTTATTCAGTTGCCAAATATGTGCTAATAGAATAAAATCCAAATTGATTTCAAATAAAATCCAAATTGATTTCAGAGTTATCTCAGATTCTTTCTGGTCATAGTCGTCTTATTTAAAAAGTATGTCTGCTCTACATGAGTATATAGGACTTAATTTGTTTGCTTCACCCGTCTGGCTGTTAATAGAGAAAACATTCATTAATGTTTACCTCTTGGCTGGCCTCTTGATCCGATCCATATTCTTGAGCCTCCCCAACACACTTCGACGAGAAACCACCCCCTTAATCTACCTGCCTTTGAACGATAACTGTTTAATGCACATAAATAGCACTAGTTTTCCTATTTTCTCTTTCTTATTTTCATCTCATCCCCCTTCCACACATTTCTTGCACTTTGAACGAGTTAATGTTACATGCAGCCACAATAAGTTTATTATCCTAAATAAAAGTGCTGGGGAAGAGGCGGGGTTTTGGTTGGCTAGGAGATGTACAAGTGTGTGGTTCTCTGGGCTATGTTTCTGTTCCTTTAACCTCCATAGCTTGTGGATAGTGTCACAAATGCTTGTTTCTAGGAAGACATGAATTGCAAGAAAATGTGGAATTTCATCTAAAACTTGATTATTCTTTGTTGGGCGAAGGTTCCTATCTCATTCAGGATAAAGATTTCTTCTGTTCGCGGGACTATGCGACTGTACATAAAGGCTTCACCTTCAGATCGAATTTGGTTTGGGTTCACTTCTATGCCTGATATTGATTTTAACTTGGAATCTTCGGTTGGAGACCGCAAAATCACAAACGGGCACCTTGCCCTGTTGCTGATTAATCGATTAAAGGTCAGATTTCGTTCAGCAAATAATTTCTCTTTATTGTCTTATCTATACATATATAATTATTTCCATGAAGGTATTATTTCATATATATTACTGTTATCATTGTCTCTTCTTATTTTATAGTTTCTCCAAATTCTTTGATCATACCTATTTTTCCAAATACGTAAAGTTTGTACTCGTTATATGTGATTGTTCTTTGGAAATTTATACACATTTCATTGAAAAATTATATTTGCTTGAGGGCCACATACCTTTTTCCTTTTCTTAGAACACCACGTAGGCACGTAGTGCCTTTGGCTCTTGTTGCCCATGACTATTTCTTATCCATAGTTACATCCTTGTAATTTGTAAATGTTGGGAATGAATTGAAATGTATTTGGAAAAGAACGTGGAATGGACGATACATTGGTATGGAACGGAAAAACTAGTGAAATGGACCATATATCAGGAATGAACGAGAAGTAAATTCGGTAGTATAATGTACAAAATATAATAAATGAACATAACAAAGATTTAGAAAAAAAGACCATTGATTTACTTCCCTCAGGATGGACACCGTAATCATCCTTTTTTTTTTTTTTTTTTATCACAAGTGGTAATTGATATGATCAATATGATTTTTGAGTTTTCGATGATATCGGCAATACATGATACTCAAGTTGAAATATTATATGATTTTGTTCCTTCTCGTCAATTCACGTGGTATTAGCCACACATTTTTTATTATGTTAGTATTATTGATTATACATTTAGCATGGAAATGGAATATTTTGGTACTGGGGTTCATTAATTGATATTCATATAGGAATTATACAGTTGTGTTTTTTAAATTGTTTCAGTAACCATATTGATTGGTTCGATGTACTAACTAAATTATTTGGATAATAGTTGCAATAATATATGTTGATATTTTTTTCAATTTTTTATTTGTTTGACAAATTTATGTATGGAACAGTCATGACCTGTACATGTTATGGAACTGAAAGAGTCGTCTTGGCATATCATCTACCACGATCTTTCATGCAAACCATTATTTGTACCACTTGAAATTTGATATTCCTTTTCAACATGTGCTCCACTCAATCTAAGATTTGAAGTCATAGCATTATTCTTATTATAATGCTGAATCTCAAATCTATATGAAATACTCTTGATCAGGCAAAGTCATCCATATTTTTGCATCGCCACGTTCATACGGTGCACTTGTTTGACACTTTTCTTTATCTTATATATGCATCTCTAAAATGATGGGAGTTAGCTTTCCCTGGATTAGTTTGTTTATACATGATCATCCCCCCCCCCCCCCTCCCCCCCGCCCCGCCCCCCCCAATCTTTCTTTCAGGTGGCTATTCGTGAGACCTTGGTTCTTCCTAACCGTGCGAGTCTTGGCATTCCATGGATGCTAGCCGAGAATGATGACTGGGTCCCTAGGAATGTCGCTCCATTCATGTGGTATAAAAATAATCAAGATTCCTTTACTGATAGCACAAAACGCGAAGTACCGAGCTTCGAATCTTGGGAAGCAACACAGAACGTAGGAGCCAATCACGGACTTCCCCCTAGAACAGAAACCAATCTCGAAAAATCAAAAACTGTAGGTCAGGTCCCAGAAATAACTAGTAAATCTGTGGAACCTCTTGCAGCTTCATCAAGCTCCATGCATGACTCGACAGCCAAGGATAGTTCTTATGAAGAACTTAAAGCCCCTCTAGTTAAAAATGATAGACTGCAAGGTTTTGTCCCTCGGGGCAAAGACGATGAACCGGATGCTCATACATCTCAATCACTTGAGTTTTTAGAGGGACAATATGTTCATAGCTCAGAAGAAGATGATACAAGAACAAAGAGAATCGGTACAAGAGAGCGAATGCTTGGGTTAGGTAAGAAAATGGGGGAAAAACTTGAGGTGAAGAGGCGCAACTTCGTCGAGAAAATGAGGGCACCGTGAGGATGAAGTTTTTCAGATCCTAAATGCCATTGCTGGTAGGCCTGCTTTGTTGTCGTGGCATATACACTCGTCATAAGAGTTGTACAAATTCAGCTTCTTGATAGTGAATGGCGCTAAAGAAGAGCATTTCATCTTAAGAGATACTCCATCAAATGTGTATAGCACAAACTGTAGTGTCTTTTTTTTTTATCAATGGATGTCTTGGATATTACAAGTTATTTTGGGCCTTGGCATGTGATTGTTCTGATATTACACAAGGAGTCATCATCTCCTCCATTTTTCATGTTAAATAATGGTATGTATGCCTCGTAGATATCAAGGAAATGCGAAATCTGGGTTCATTTTTGATTGAAGAAAGTGGCATCAGAGCAAGTATTCCATGCTGCTAAGTTGAGAAAAGAGTAAATCTAGACTATTATTAGTAATAAATGCAATACAAAATCAAATCTATTACTTTTGCATGCTTCATTGTTACAAAGGTAGGACCTATATTTACAATTTAAAGTTAATAATGCTCCGTGTTTCATTTTCAACTTGTCTTGAAAATTTTATGAGACAACAGGTTATTTACCAGTTCTACATTAGATTAACATGTTTCCATAACCTTACCTCCAAATCTCCACCTTTCTTTATTCTTCTTCCCTTGAACACCAAGTTTATCTGCTAATGACCAAAGACCTTTCCAGAATCAGTGTTAAAATTCTTGGATAGAGCATAGAAGTAATCCCACTTATTACACACTGTTACTCACCCTAGTTGACTGTAATAACATCTTCATTGCTTAGCAGGACAGAGTCACATTGTCCATTTATTGAATATCACAGCCAATCGTAAGAGGCGCCTAACGCCGTCAAAGAAAAGTTCATATATCAAGAATGCCAGTCTAGCGTAGTTTTTTTTTTTTTATCGGGCAAATAAAACTATAATAATAAAAGTACCAGGGGTACTTGAAAATACAAATAATTTAGAATACAAAGTCGAAAGTAGGAAAAAATGAAAATCCCAGATAAATTATAAAGCTAATAAACATATCCTCGGCTCTTTTCTCCAATCTAAGAAAGAGTAACTCGAAGTCGAATTCCCTCTATTGGTAACCCAAAACCAAGATCTAAAGATGATTAATTCCACTAAATCTTCTGCCGTTGCACGGGTCCCTTGAAATATAAGATTAGTCCGGCTATTCCGTATTGTCGCAATGACCGTGCTCCAAATAATAAGCCATCCTTTCCGGCCTTTTTTGGATACCCATAATCCCGTGTGTTGAAGTAAATGTGTGGTTGAAGCATCCTAACCATTCATAGCACTTCATCCAAACATTGTATGAATCTGGACAGCTGAAAAAAAAGATGTTGAGTCATCTCTTCTTCCCGTTGGCCAAAAGCGTCTCTTCTTCCCGCTGGCAAAAAGCGCATGCCACCGATGTTGCAGGATCTTCTCGTTCCCTGCTAGTTGGAGTTTGAAGATATATGAGTTCTGTTCCATTTAAATTCATTAAATTGCCACCTGTAATTGCTTATATACTTTTGGGATTACATCGTAATAAGCTATGAATCAATTTGGTGTCGTAATTATCCATACAAGAATTCAAAGATACCATAAAAATCTACCTTTAATAAGACTGTGTTTGTTGTGAATTTATATGAATAATAGTTTTTGTTGGCACCGCACCAAGCACCAGCATATTGGTCAATTTTTTTCCTAATTAAAATAAAATTTCAAATTACTGACTTTAACAAACCTTTAAAAAAAAATGACAATGCTACAGTAATTAAATGAAAAAAATAACCAAAGAACTAACTCTAACTTTTCTGAAAAAAAGATACACGTCTTACTATGAACTGAAAATGTCAGGCTCGGAGCAGTGTTTAGAAGTGGTGGTTGAATAAACACTATACTCAATTTGTCGATTATTTGATATGCAGCAGACTGTTAAGTATTGCAGTAAGATATCAATTGATAGCTAGTCAGCACACACTAAAAATAGTGTGGAAGATGTCTACTGGACTTGTGAGGTTAAGAGGCTGAATGGTAATACAAGATATGTTCTGGAAGTTCGAAGCACAACGCTTCTACGTCTCACCTTCTCCCTTTGCAGGAAGGTTACACTAGAAGACTTTGGTTTACACTTTACAGCATACAACATTCTTAGGATCCACAAAGATTTGCCTAAACTCCTAGCAATACAACAATCACAGTTGTTTACAATGTGTTTTACAACACGCACACAAAATATAAATCTTTGATCTTCGAGTGTTATTGAGCAGCAGTCTCAGTAGGCTTTGATCTTCAAGATCACAATGATGTGTTTGTGTTGCTCTGCAAAACTTCAGAATGCTGCAATAAGTGTTTTTAATATTTTGCTTGAAGTTGATTTCTGATGAGTAAGAGTTGAGAACTTAGCGAAAAGGAATTCTTCATTCTTTTCTTAGACGTAATTATAGACATAAAAGTCTAACGGCATTTTAACTAGAAAGGATTGTGTAAAATCAGCTTCATGATTTTCTTCCAAGTTCTTTTTCTTTTTTCCAATTTTGTTAATCAACGGCTAGTTTACTTTGACGCGATTGGTGGCGCTGATATAGCAGTGTGGCGCTCTGTTGTACCTTTGTCAGAGTGAGCTTGTACGTGTATTGTTGTTGCCTTATACGTCTAATGACTTCTCCTTGACTGTATATCTGCTGGTCAGCATTAGTTACTTAGTCTGTTGGACTAAGGTCCACTAATGTCTTCTCAATCGTCTGCTGGTATCTCCTACCGACGAGCACACTTCACTAAGATACCCTTGTTCCAGTAGACGCTCATTCTCTGCATCCGGTAGATGGTAACTCTTAATCTTTGGACCCGGTAGATGTCTTTACACCCAGTAATTGTCTTTACACCCTGTAGATGTTTTTACATTCGGTAGATGTCTGTAGATGTCTTTACACCCGGTAAATGTTATCTTCTACTTTCAGTATCCGGTGGACCTTTGTAGAGTTGATCGACGTTGTTTTCATCAGTAGACTTCTTCGATGCAGTAGATGCTTCAAGCAGTTGACGTTTGTTATCACCAAAACTTAGAAATGTTTTCCCAACAGAAAAAAATAACATTTGAAGTTGCGCGCACCAATAACCGATTAAGGTATATTTTTTCCTAGTCGATTCAGGTCAAACGCATCTACAAAAAAAAAATGTTAACAAAAAGAAAATTTCTAACAAAAATTTTTTTAGTTAACAAATTAATTAGAAAAAAAAAATTTATTTTAGAAACCAAGCCTTTACTATTCATTATAATGAATAGAAAAGGCTCATACACTTATTATATAGGTAAATATCCTACTTTTTCACCTAAATCGACATTTCTCCATGTTGTTGCTTAGGTCTTATGATCATAGTACTTAATTTCGTTCTGGAACCGGAACGGATAACATCCGTTACGGGCACTGTTTCCGTGACTGCGAACTATGCCTATAACCAAGTAATCTCAGAGGAAAGTCAATGTATTAGTCCTCCTTTCCTGTCATAAAAATCTTAGCTTACCATTCGCAGAAGGAGAAGAAGATGGATCTCGCAGAATTCCGTAACAGGATATCTACCTCATCAAGCCATGTTGTCTCTTTAGATAGATACACCATTTATAATAAGAAAAAATATATTAAAAATTCAACTGAGCAAGTACAAATTTTACCTTTCTTTAGGGCTGGTACCATCATGGTTACAATTGTGATACTTCCAGTAATCTATACCCTGTCATTTAGTTTGCTTGTGCCTCATATACAATCTTATAAAACACACATGCGCATAGTCCCCATGAACCAAAAGTTTTTGCATCTTGTTCTTCATATCCAAGGTACCCTGGCCTATATTATCAACAGAATCAATGGGGATAGCTGTCTGATGTAGATTATTAGTTAAAAAAACAAAAAAATTACCCTGCATCGGAGTAAATTTCAAGCTTTAATCCTTTTCGGTGGATGTAACCCGCCAGTGCTTTGATTCCAGAAGGGGATGTAGATGCCTCCGGGACCAAAATCCCTTGAGAATCTCTATTCAGTTCAGCCCAGAAAGAATCTGAAATCACCAACAAGATCATCATAAATGAGTAACCTTATACATGGACAATTAAAGCTCGTTCGACGTTAAGGTACCAAGATTTATATATTCATATCCAAGTGCTGCAACACAGTTAATACCATTGCGTCTGTCAAAAGAAACATGAAAGATATAATTAAATTTTAGATCATAATTTATGATTCATTATTGATTTAAAGTTCAAGTAATGGAGTTACCTGTTTCTCTATTCAGTTTTTCCTCAATGCCACATTATTGTTCCGATATACTTGTTTTTGGTGAAAAGTATCTGTTTAGTAGTATATAAAGTCATGCTTCTAGATTCCTTTTTTGTTTGATTTTGGTTGGCAGATTCGAGTCATTGTGCGGAACTGTGAAATTCCTCATGAAGGGCCTTTCTGCGACTTAATGTGGAGTAATGTTGGGGATATGAGACGTGGGCAGTCGCTCCTCGAGGAGCAGTCTGACTTTTTGGATCGAGGGTGGTTGTATAATTTTCTCTAGCAAAGTGTATCTCGGGAATGCAGTAACAAACAGAATAATGGCTTCAACATTTATGTCGATGCGAGATTTGTAATATCCGTCCTTAAGACAATATTGCCCCGCCTTGGTGCTAACGGTTTGCTATGGTAATTTGTCTCCCAAGATACAACGACTATGACTTGTGATAGAAGCACTTCAAATCACAAGTCCTCAAACCACAAAGGTTCAAAGTACTCAATAAGAAAAAATTGATGAACAAACAAAATTCTCTCAATTTTTCACTTATTACTTGATTAGATTTCGAAATGTGATATTAAACAAGTGAGGGAATTGTTGTATTTATAGTAAACCAAGAGATACCTTCAAACAGACATAATTTGGAGGCACCACATCATGAAAAATCACACCCAGACATGAATGGAGACACCATTCCGCACAACAGACACATGGCTCGATCGATCGAGCGCTTGGTGCTCGATCGATTGAGCCCCTTATTCCAACAGAAGGAATTTATCCGGCTTGCTCGATCGATTGAGGCCTTGTGCTCGATCGATCTAGTGCTATCTTTTTCTCTTTAATTTACTTCAAAAAATTCCAACAATCCCCCACATGAATTAAATTAATGCATATATGCATTGAGTGCTTTGACGAACTATTATGAAATCTGGAGAGATGGTTCGCGGCTTTGAATCTCCCATAGTAGTATTCAATTGAATTTACTTGACTTAATAGTGAACTTATAGTCTTGAACTATTTAGTCGTTGGTGTAAACCAAGACAATTGAACCCACACCATAACAATTCTAACATTCGTATTAGTTTCTTACGGTTGTGTCCGTTTCGGCCATGGACCACGCTTGGTTTCATAAGTGCTTTCCATTCTTTGAAGCGGCCATACTTCGCACTTACGTATGTGATCTCCTAAAAGAGTATCCCGATGTACTCCAACATATCCTATGTATTAGGAACCATTAAAGGCCTTTTGTCTATCCTCGTGCCCTTTTTGCAGGCTACATCCCTTATCATAGGAATGGGTCAGAGATTAATTCTCCAAGGTGTTTATACAATCTCGTAGTTTGGTTGTCCCTTTTGAATCTAGAGCTTGGGATCTCCAGTCACATAGGTTGGGTATCCACCACAAGATTTTGATTACAGGGTTTTATTCTCATTCCCCTCGATAAACTATATACTTGATCTCTAGGCAAGCCTTTTGTGAGCGGATCCGCAATATTTTCCTTTGACTTCACGTAGTCAATGTACATAATGTCATTTGAGATCAATTGTTTAATAGTATTGTATCTACGACGTATATGTCTAGACTTACCATTATACATGCTACTCTGTGCTCTTCCTATAGCAGATTGGCCATCACGATGTATTTTAATTGCAGCCACAGGTTTTTCCCAACAAGGAATTTCTTCCAAGAAACTTCTAAGTCATTCGGTTTCTTCTCCCGCTTTATCCAAAACTATGAATTTAGATTGCATAGTGGATCTAGTAATACAAGTTTGCTTGGTAGATTTCCACAACAGTGCAGCTCCTACAATGGTAACACATAACCACTTGTCGACTTGAAGTCTTGTATGTCCGATATCCAATTTGCATCACTGTATCCTTCAAATACATCAGGATATCTTGTATAGTGCAATCCATAGTTCAGGTGTATCTTAAATATTTAAATACCCTAGTCAATGCCTTCCAATGGTCATTGTTTGGATTGCTCGTGAATCTACTTAGTTTACCAACCGCATACGCAATATCAGGACGTGTACAATTCATGAGATACACGAGACTGTCAATTATCCTTGAGTATTCTAATTGCATGACAGGGTCTCCTTTTGTTTTTAAAGTGTAGATTCGGGTCATAGGGTGTCTTCACAGACGACGTGTCATTTGCGAGAAATTTCTCGAGTATTTTCTCAACATAATGAGACTGTGACAACACTCGTCCTTTGAATATCTTGGAGATTTTAATTCCAAATATCACATCAGCTTCACCCATATCTTTTATTTCGAAATGTTTTATTAACATTTTCTTTGTTGCGTTGATGATTTCTAAGTTGCTTCCTACTATGATCATATCATCAACATATAAGCATACTATTACATATGTTTTAGGCGTGTTTTTCAAATATACTCATTTGTCACACTCGTTAATTTTGAAACCATTTGACAACATTGTTTTATCAAATTTTTCATGCTATTGTATCGGCGCTTGCTTAAGCACATACAATGACTTAACGAGTCTACACACCTTTTTCTCTTGTCCGGGAACAACAAACCCCTAGGGTTGTTTCATATAAATTTCTTTCTCAAGCTCTCCGTTGAGGAATGCTGTTTTTACATCCATTTGATGTATCTATAAATTGTTTAGAGCAGCGATAGCAATGATCACTCTAATGGACGTAATTCTCGTGACTGGTGAATATGTATCAAAGTAATCAAGGCCTTCATTTTGTCTATATCCCTTTGCCACGAGTCTCGTCTTGTACTTATCAATTGAACCATCGGACTTATATTTCCTTTTAAGAATCCATTTGCATTCTAATGGTTTACTTCCAGTTGGAAGGTCTACCAGTTCTCACCTGTGGTTTTGCATTATTGATTCTATCTCGCCATTAATAGCCTCTTTCCACATAAGAGCATCAGGGCTAGATAATTTGTCATTAACCGATCTTGGTTCATTGTCAAACATATATGTCATGAAGTCAGGACCATAAGTCTTAGCCACCTTTGTCCTTTTGCTACGTCGTGGCTCTTCAATTTCTTTTGAGTCATCGATAGCTTCTTCAAACATCATTTTCTTAGGACATATTTCCTTGTTTGTTTTGTAGGGAAATATTTCTTCAAAAATACCACATTTCTTGTTCCATGATTGTACCTTCATGCACATCACTTATTTAGATTTATGTACTAAAATTGATATGCGCTACTATTGTTAGCATACAATAAATACACAATCTATTGTTTTAGGCCCAATTTTTACTTGCTTTGGTTTTGGTACTTCTTCCTTAGTCAAGCATCCTCACACTTTCACGTATTTGTAGGAAGGTTTGTGGTCTTTTCATAACTCATAAGGAGTTTCATCATTACTTTTGTGTGGTATTTTGTTTAGAATGTAGTTGGCCGAAAGATTGCTTCTCCCCCCACCCATAAATTTTGTGGTAATCCAGAACTTATCAACATAGCATTCATCATCTCTTTAGGGTACGATTTTTACGTTCGAAAATACCATTTGATCGTGGTGAATAGGGGGCAGTGGTTTGGTGAATAATGCCATACTCAGTGCAAAATTCTTCAAACGGTGTTCCATATTCTCCACCTCTATTGCTTCGAACATTCTTTATCTTTTTGCTAAGTTGATTTTCAACTTCATTCTTGTATTGTTTAAATACTTCCAAGGCTTCGTCTTTGCTTCTTAGCAAATAGACGTAACAATATATCGTAAAATCATCAGTGAAGATAATGAATTACTTTTTCCTACCTCTAGTTTCCTAAAAAATTTAGATCACATAGATCTGTATGAATTAATTCAAGAGGTGTCATATTTCTTTCAATTGATGGAATGGCGGTTTCGTTAACTTGGCCTCGACAGAAGTCTCACACTTATGTTTCAAGTTAACATACTTTATTTGAGGCAATAAGTTTAACTTCATTAATTTGTTAAGTGAACCATAATTCACATGACCCAAAAGATCATGCCATAAATTACAATACTCAATCAAATACGTAGAATCATCCACTTTATTGCTTTCAAATTGACGTATAACCGTCATTACATTCATTTTGAAAAGGCTTTTCTCCATATAGACCTTTCCAACAAAAACTCTATCTTTGGAGAGTACAATTTTTTCATATTCTAAAACGAGTATAAAACCCGCCTTGATTAGAGCCGGTCAGAATATCAGGTTCTTTCGGATGTCGCGAACATGTAGGACATCTATCGAAGTCAGTTCCTTTCCCGAAGTCATCTTTAGAACAACCTTCCCCAGTCCAACTACCCGAGATGTAGTTGAGTTTCTCATGTAGAGTTGGAGTCCACTTATTAGAGTGTATGTGGAGAATATGGCTTTGTCCGAGCACACATGTCGGGTTGCACCGGAATCGACGAACCATTCCATAGGATTGTCCACCAAGTTTACTTCAAAATCACAGCGGTTAACATTAGATCATTCAACTCATCCGAGATCCGATCACGTTCGGTCACATTGACTTGATCTTTTGCTTTCCCATGAATGTCTTTGTCATGACAATCATTTGCCATGTGATTGGGCTTTCCACACTTATAGCATTTTCCTTTGAGCTTTTTCGCCTTGCCATTGTTGGAGGTCGTATCGTCAAACTTACGCTTTGATCTGGTTCTTTGTTCAACAAGGTTAGCATGTGGTTCCATTTGAAACCTACCCACCTTCCTCTCGGAAACTTTGTTGTCCTCCTCGATTCGTAGTCGAACCAAAAGATCTTCAAGACTCATCTCCTTTCGTTTGTGTTTCAGATAGTTCTTGAATTACTTCCACATATAAGGCAATTGCGGCGACTTGGAATGAATCACTTAGACTCATTCCCTCCGCATGAATGTCATGCAAGATCACTTGTAGATCTTGCACTTGCTCCATCACAAGCTTGGTATCAGCCATCTTGAAAATCCAGGAACTGTCCAACTATGAATATCTTCATGCCGGCATCCTCGGTTTTGTACTTCTTTTCCAGTATGCCCATAGTTCCTTTGCTGTTTTCACAAGATAATAAACGTTATATAATTTATTGTCTAACCCATTTAGGATATAGTTCTTGCATAGGAAGTCACTTTGATTCCATGCGTCACGTACTGCCATCTTTTGGGTGTCAGTCTCTCCCTCTTCAACCGTAAGAGCCTCATCGGTTAAGACCTTGCCAAACTCAGTGAGATCAAGTAAAAGAGCATCTTTTGTTGCCACCGCTTGAAGTCGTTCCCAATGAACTTTTCAGGCCTTTCACCATGATGGACATGAGTCATCGTTGCACTCGAAGAAGCCATTTTTTGCCTATATTGTCTTAAGATTGTTGTATAATTTTCTCTGGCAAAAGTGTATCTCAGGAATGTAGTAACAAACAGAATAATGGCTTCAACGTTTATGTAATAGCGAGATTTGTAATTTCCGTCCTTAAGATAATATTGCCCCGCCTTGGTGTTACCGGTTTGCTATGGCAATTTGTCTCCCAAGATACGACTATGACTTGTGATAGGAGCAATCTAAATCACAAGTCCTCAAACCACAAAGATTCAAAGCACCCAATAAGAAGAAATTTGAGGAACAAACAAAATGCTCTCAAAGTTTCACTTATTACTTGATTAGATTTCTAAATCTGATATTAAACAAGTGAGGGAATTGTTGTATTTATAGTAAACCAAGAGATACCTTCAGGCAGACATCATTTGGACCACATCGCGAAAAATGGCACCCGAACATTAATAGACACATCATTCCGCGCAACAAACACAGGGTTCGATTGATCGAGCGCTTGGTGCTCGATCGATCAAGCCCCTTATTCCAACATAAGGAATTTATCTACCTTGCTCGATCTATCGAGGCCTTGTGCTCGATCGATCGAGTGCTATTTATTTATTTTTCTTTAATTTACTTCAAAATATTCCAACAAGGGTTACATCTGAGGTGAGTCAATGAGATGTCTGACAACAACCAACAACAACAACTAAGTCTTTAATCTCGGATTCTCAATGGATTGGAGTTGGCTAATGTCTGACAAATGGTAAAAATGTTGTTACCGTATGCGTTGTATGTGTTCGTCATTGCTTTGATACATCAGTTGTTGAAAGTATGACAGGAACAATATCAAGTCGAGGCAATTGTTGAACATTTTGTCTTTAAGAAGATTTGCTCCACTCACGGTATATAGCAATCTTCTCCCAAGATACAACAACTTCTATTTATGATAATTACACTACAAATCACAAGCCTCACAAATCACAAATATTGCTAACTCTCTTCTTTTCTGGAAAAAGATATGAGATGATGCAAATGAACTTTTAATCTTGCTTTTTCTCTCAATGTATGGTGTTTAGTTTCGAAATTCAAGTGTTTTTTCAATTCATATGGAATGTTATATTTATACTAATTCAAGAGATATCATCATTAGACATCATTTGAATGCAACAATTCATGAAAACAACAACACGCGAAGGGGTGTGTCTGCAGAAAAACCCGCGCCTCCAGATTTGGCAGCGATCCATAGCTGCCAACGTGTAGCGATTGATCGCTGCATCAGAATTTCAGCCCTTAATTTTTTTTTATTTTTCGATACTAAATTTCAATTCTGTAAGCAAAACTCCAACAAAAAATAGCTGCACATGCCCATTAAATTGTTATAATTTTTTTATGTCCGCGGTAACACAATGTTATGAAAGCGGGATCTCATTATGGGTTCTTCTTAGTTGGGAGAAATGCTAAGGCTCGTTGAAGAGAACATTCGATCTTATGGAATTGTTAATTGAGCAAATAATTGCTTGTTTGAGAAAATTCTCATGTTATTTTATTCATACCTCTTGCCCCTTTAAAACAACTCAAAAGCAAAACCAAATCCTAAAACTAATGTAAAGATAAACACCAATCCTAGATAATATACTAATCTAATATAATAAAATTGAAAGATAACAATTGATCCCCTTATCTAAATCCGTAGAGATCTTTATTTTCAAAGATAGAATCTAATACACTCCTTGTATTTTCCATGTGGAAGCGCTGGTACACAATATTTGTTGGACTGGGTTCTAGACCTAAGACCTGTTGCAAGGCCCATGGCATTACTCCCCCCATGCACATTGAGGTTGAGTTTGTCCTCAAACTCGAAGGAAGGGAATTAGAGGCGAACACCCCTGAAGCATCAGCAGGGGAAGTACCCGCCCAGTGTACAAGTACCTCCTTTTTCCCCTTGGTGATTCTAGTGCTTAAAATGGCTTGTGGATGTGGCTTCATTTCCACTAGCATAGGAGGTGGCTGAGTGATCCTGGGGTCACCTTGAATTGTAGCAGAGATGTGTCGCCTTCCAGATGAAAAGAAACGAGTCCGATTTTGTCTATATCATAGGCGTTTTGATGGCGGAATAATTGCATCGATGGAGCCCACTCAAAGGATCAGAGGCCATCATCTTTAGGAAAGTCAATCTTCGAATATTCTGGCACACACAAATTGGCTTCCTATGTCTACTGTCCGACCTCCGTTCCTCAGGCGGCTAGTTGTTGTTGTTGCTGCATTCAAACTGGTGGTTCACCTTCTTCCGCACGGCTGCTAACCCCAAGGGATAAGTCCTCTACCTGTGCACGTAAGTCACGCTGGAGTTGTTCCCGGGCTTTCCTATTGTCCATATACATTTGCATTAAAGCTTCGAATTGTTTCTGAAAGGATGTGAGATCTCCCATAAGAGATATTTTGGCAAATAACCTTCCTGCAAGCTCATTTTAAAAAAACTAACCCTCACTCTTGAAAAGACAATTTTACCCTTAATATCCTTTGAGTCTTTTGAGTCTAAACTCCATATATATCCATACAAATTTAAAACTAACGGTCTTAACAACGATCCGCAAAAAATGGTATCAGAGCCTAGGTTTATTCTGGAAATACTATGATAATATCTTGAATATTAATTTGTAACCTATACGGAGGAGACGATTCAAGAAAAATATGGACCCGAACGTTTGTTCGAAGTGTCATTCTTACAGGTGGTATTTCCAGAAATTGGAAAAACTAAATCAAAAGCATATGGCAGAAGCTCAACGCTTCAACCATAAGTGGAAACAATTACGAGGAACAGGTTTATGCACTCCAAGCATAAATCATTACAAGAAATTGGAAAGAATGGCGAAGAGGCTTTATCAAGTGAACCTCAAACTTCAGTTCCAGTTAGCCGAACTTCAGGAGGACAATCATCCTGAACACGAGGACGTTGTACCAGACCCCAATGATCCAACAGGGTCCGGACCGGATGATTAAAATGGGTGAGCCAACCTTTCGAGAGATCGAGCCAGATTCTTCTAAGATTTCCCAAGATCTTAGAGAGATCCAGAAGACAGTGCAGCGCTATGGATTCCTTCAATACCATGTCCCTGCACAAATCCATCAGATCCAGAGTCAGATGGAGACCATGATTAAACATCAGAAGGAGATTCTTGAAAACCTTCAAGATGTTCAATCCCGAGTAAAGGAATTGGAGTCAAGGCCCAGTCCGACAGGAAGAAGAAAAGGAGGATGGTTGCCACCATCTTACGGAACAGAACCCCTTTTACACCAGAAACGCAGAGGAGGTCCGTAGGCCTTTAACTGAGTCTGAAAAAATGATTGCAGTCCTACGAGGAGAACCCATACTTCCCACAAAGTAATGGAAAGAATCAACCTGGAAGATCTACGGGATCTTGAAGATCTAACGGATCTTGCTGATTCATTTGCGGGATTAAATCTCGTTGAAATCAAGACAGGAGAGCTTGTACAAAGACCTCCACCACAAGAGAGCTTCGGGTCACACAATCCACCCGAAGGAGACCAAAGTATGCCACATAGGGATGATTTCACCTCAGCAACTTTGGATCCCCCAGTAGGAACGAGGAACCGTTCCCGAAGGCCAGATATTCATCAGACGCCATATGGGAAGTCACAGCTAGATCCAATCCATCCATATGGACTTATGCTCAATATGGATAATTTGGATTTCAAAAACAGAGAAATTCTTATTGATGAATGGGCTTCAGCAATGAGAATAGCAGCAGGAACACTTGACTTAGGCAAAGAAGGATTCATTTTACTTCTAAAAATGAGTCTGGAAGGATCAGTCAAGATTGCCTGGGATCTTGGAGACCCAGGAACCAAGGAAGAAGTTCTAGCCGGAGAGTCCCTGAAAGAGATCGTGGACAAGATGGCGAGATTCTTCAAAATCTGTTTCATCGGAATAAGCTACTTCGAGGGAATGGAGGAAGAAAATGCTAAGAAATACAGACAAGCTCTAATTAGCCTAGAACTACATGACATCTGCTATGTAGATGAGTACATCAAACTCTTTACAGAGTATTGATGGAAGTCGAAGATAGCGGAAAACGATGCAGCGGAGCTGTTTTTTGTCAAAATTCCGAGCCCATGGAGAGAAATGCTTATCCAGGAGTATACACCGCATACAATCGAGACGGTGTCCAGGAGAATGTCATTTCTCAAAGTAAAGCTGGCAGAATGGTGCTACCAAGCAAAGCTCCAGAAAAATTTCAAGAAACTCAGAGGAATCAACAAAATGGCTCCTCTTTGTTGTACGGGAAATGATATCCCTACAATCATTGGGAACTACCCACAAAGGCGCAAGTTGAAGAAGCACAGAAGTCAACCGTATGCCCGAGGAGGTAGTTCAAGAAGAAGTAGGTCTTCATGGAGACCTAGAATGTTCTGGTCAAAACAGAAAGCCCGAAGCTATAGATCAGGGCAAAGGTCAGGACCAACAAGGAGTAGAATCTCATCGACAGGTTCTAATCAAGCAAGTTCTAGCAGGGCACCAACGAAGAGAACTTTCAGACGCACACCTACCCGTGCAAATGAGAGTTTCAGAGATTGTAACTGCTGGACATGCGGAGCAAGAGGACATATCTCTACAGATTGTCCAGAAAACCAAAGCCGAGGAGTCAGACAGTTCGAGCATACCAAGGAATTTGAGGATGCTGTCTATTTTCAGGATTTGGTACAGGTGTATCAGTTTGAGGATATTCCCTCAGAAGAAAGCATCTACGAAGAAGAGATCTATTCTGAAGATGGAGGTGAATCTAGCTCAGAATCAGAGTGAAGGAGAGTTCCTTCAGCACGTGATTAGAGAAGAACCATCGGGGTTTTTCTTGCATACCACGGTTTCTCATAAAACCCTTATGAGAATCATGAAAGAAGAACCAAAGCTTCAGATGTATGATGGATTTACAATTGGAGCAATGGAAAAAGCCATGGATATGATTGGTCTTCGTAGCAGAAAGCATCAGATTATCCATAGGGTGACAACAGGTGAATTTGCGATCCCAATAGAATTCACGGGAAACCAAATTGAGATGCAGTTAATCCCCTACAGAGAAATCCATGAGATTAAGAACAAGGTCAAAAGAGAAGTTGCGAACACGCTCTCATGGATTCATATTGGAGCCATTAGAGTAATCATCAAGGCAACTTTCAAAGAAGGAATTGATTCGCCCCTCAACCTGTCAATCTTTGACAAGAGAATCCCGAACCTCAAAGATTCTTGTTTGGGAGCAGTGGCAGGAAATCTGTATGCAGGAAAGATGGCCTTCAACATCTATCCAAGGATTGCATACAATTTAGGAGATCGAGACTTCAACAAAGTTCTCACTCTTCATCAAGATTTTAAAAGAGAAGATTTGATGAAAGAAGGGAACAGACCTTACTCGATCACCTACAAGGTGTCATATGCACTCTCGAATACTCATCATTCCGAGGTATTCTTGAGAAAGGAATTCATCGAAGTCCCCAGAATCTTCGAAGACTTCGCCAAAGCAGTATTGCCAGACATCATTGATACTCCGACAATAGGAGAGATCGACATGAGGATACAAGATCAACCGGTTCTCAACAGAAGCAGGAGCCTTATGATCGAGCCAAGAAGGATGTCTTTCCAACATGATAGGTTAATCAGCAACTATCCCAAGGAAAAGCAGAAGGCAGCCTCAAGCAGAATTCAGAAAATTCCTGATGTTTTCACAACAATAGGAAAACTGAAGTGCCCAGAAGGCTGGAGAGAAGTGCAGATAATTTTCGACATAACCGAGAAGAATAATCTTCCCCTGCGATGTTCTATATTATTTGCAACAACCCACAGTTGGTAAATTTCAAGGAAACCTTCAAATTGGTGAAATTGACCTCACCATTGAAGGCATTGCCGGACGGATCCCAGAACAGCTTATTCTAGGAATTGAATTTCTCGAGGAACATAAACCTTGGGAAAGATTGCAAGATGGAATGGAATTCACGGTCGACGGAAAGAGATACCGAATCAGATGACCACCAGTCCATTCTCCATATACATCTCCATTGGGATGTTATACGAGCAATACAGGGCAGAATATTTTGCAGCATACATTGACTCAGGAGCTGGAATATGTACTGCCAGGCGAGAAATCTTCCCCAAAGAAGTTGGTGAGAAATTACCAGCCATTGCCGGAAGAGACTTTTCCAAACGGATCCTTATTCTTAATGAAGGAGTCCGAGGAGCCGAAATCATTATCGGAGGAGCCGGCGGTACCCCATGGTACAAAGTCAAAACTCCACCTATATATTTCCATGATACAGGTGCAGATATGTTGTTAGGAAACAATTTCCTACAGACGTTCAAGACATTCACTCAAGAGAATGAAACGCGAAGACTTATTTTCACAACTCTATGTGATCATAATAAGATTATGGTACAACGATTACGGGAGGCGTTTCACAGGAAATTCCCTATTCGTTTTCGCAACAAGCGTGGTGATGAAGGCAAACTTCGACACCCAAAGATGAAAGATCAGCGGAAATTTGGAGAGGCAATTCTTCAGTTCCGACAACAAGGTCCTAGTGAAAGGGAGTCACAAACTTTTGACTGGGTTAATATCATGTCTTTCAAAGAACAGGATGAGGAAAGAGTAACTCCAGAAACCCTGTTGCTACTGAAAAATGCTTTACGAGAAGAAGTTCTACAACCTGAATCTACCCTCGAAGAGTGAATCACTCTAGAGGATGTAAAAAGGAAGATTCGTAGGAACTACAACGAGGATCCACTGGCATGGTGGAACAAAAATGAGCTCAGAGCTACTTTGAAGGTGAAGACTGGAAAAGAAAATGAGTTTGTTAGGTACAGGCCGATCCCCATGAACCAGGAAGATCGGAAGGATATGCAGATCATACTTAAGGAGCATCTTGACCTTAAGTTAATCTCAGCATGTATCTCTCCATACAGCAGCCCAGGATTTCTGGTAAGGAATCATGGAGAAATTAAACGAGGAAGCCGAGATTGGTGATCAACTATAAAGGGATCAACGAAATCTTGGAGTTCGACGGATATTTTATCCCAAGCAGAGAACATTTGGTAAATAGTATCAAGAATGCCAAAGTATTTTCTAAATTCGATTGCAAGTCTGGGTTCTACCAGATTAAAATGGAGGAAGCAAGCAGAAAGTTCACAGCATTCTCCACACCACAAGGACATTATATCTGGAATGTCATGCCAATGGGATTAGCGAATGCTCCCCAGATATATCAGAGGAATATGGATAATCTTTTCAAGGATTACTTCAGCTTTATGTTCGTGTACATTGACGACATCCTCATAGCGTCAAAAAACATGAAAGAACATCTTAAACATCTGGAAATCTTTTCAGACGTTTGTTACAAGGAAGGATTGGTGCTTTCCGAAAAGAAAGCAGTAATTGCTACAAGACAGATCGAATTCCTTGGAATTGAGATCGATGAATCAGGAATCATCCTACAAAATCATATTGTTGAAAAGGTACAAGGATATCCGGATGACCTCAAGGATTTAAAACAACTTCAGAGTTTTTTAGGGGTTGTTAATTTCGCTGGGATGTTTATCAACAATCTAGCAAACCACAGGAAGGTGTTCAGTCCGCTACTAAAAAAGGATGTTAAATTTGAGTGGAATGACGATCATAGACAAGCTGTCAAACATCTGAAGGAGGTTTGCATGCAACTACCAAAGCTTGCAATACCAAACGACGAGGATGAACTGGTATTATACACAGATGCCAGTGATCACTGGTGGGCGGCAGTTCTCATGAAAATTACACCAGAAGGAGAACTGTCATGCAGATATTGTAGTGGGCTATTTGATAACAACGAAATTATCAGATGGCACATCAACGAGAAGGAGTTCTTTGCTGTTCGAAAGGCTTTTAAAAAATGGCCACTTTTCCTACTTGCAAAGAAATTTATCTTGAAAATAGATAATACGAGTTTCAAAGCCTTTTTAAAAAATAAAATTGAATCAAAACCAGAAAAGGCTAGAATTTTAAGATGGCAAGCTGAATGCCAATATTATGATTATGATATTGTCATTGTAAAATCTGATAAAAATATTCTTGCAGATTTTTGACGAGAGATGGAAGCAAGTGAAGCTAATTCCATCATCACGAGATCAAAGCACCTCCGAGAAAATCTGGAGGAGCTAGACAAGAAGATCAACGGCCTGGTGATTAATTCTCAGGTTGCGGGTCAAGTACAGGAACTGGATGTCACGAAGGTCCAACAGGCTATGAAGGCTACCATGCAGGCTCACACCTGTTTATGGGACAGTCTTTATATTCCCCTCTGACGGGATGCTTCTTCGGTGAAGCTAAAGTCGTGTTTCAGAGAGCCGGGCTCATCAACCGGTGTGGAGGATTCAAGTACCGCCACTACAGGTCCTAGTATTGATCCTTTCGGGGAAAATACAGAAGGAAATATTGATTCCAAGGTATCTGGGATATCGGAAGAATCAAGCCAACCCAGCACCTCATGGGTTAAAGAGGGAGAGATTAATCTTAGGCCACCGGCGGGCAAATCTAAGGTTAATACTAACGAAAATATTGTTTCCTCAACTTCCCCTTTGCAGGAATATCAAAGATCATGGGAGAGACTTTGTACAAGAATGGGTATAATTCCTGGAAAAATTACAGCAGACTGGTCAGGAAAATACCCAAGAATGTGGATGCATCCTGGTGTCAAACCAGAAAGTGTTCGTGAGTGGTTCGATTTTGGCTGCCTAGCCTCAGTCTTTACCACAGCACCAAGTTTTCCGGAAATCGCAAAATTACCGGATTGGATCTCTGAAGGAGTGCATGACTCATGGCAAAATAATCATACACTGGGACGAAGAGATGTTCTGGAGCTAAAATTCATAACTGCAGCCCCAGAAATCACAGGAAAAGGCCTTCACCCTAGCTTTCATTTTGTAAAGTTACAGAGGCCTAACTGGAAGGCGATGGATCAAATAAAACCACCGCCCGAAGGAACAACAATAGTTTCCCCGCTCACAGAAGATGACATTACAACCAGAAGAGCTTGGGGATTATGGGTCTGTCTCACGGAGATGGACAAAGTCAAGTATCCGTTCAAAATATTCCAGAAAACAGCGAACAGATCATTCATGGTTAACGCCATGACAAGCCATACTACAAAATTTGCTGAGGACATCTTTGAAAAGAAGAGGCAGATATTATGGGACAACAAGATTCCGGCAACCAAAGAAACGAGTCGGAAGTTCTGCAACATGGCTCATGTGGGAAGATGGCATGACTACATCTGCCCAAGCTGCCCAGAGCAGAAAGAGCCACTGTTCGGGAAAGGATTCCCTGTCAAAAGGGACCAAAAGAAAGAGGACAAAGCAGGACCAGGCAAACGTGGAAAATTCCCACGTGGACTACAAAGGCCAAATTTTTAGGGACCACAGGGAGACAAGAGCCATGTGACTCTGACGAGGACCACTACCATTTGAAAAAGAAAACAAAATGGTAGGACAGCTCTTCGGCCGAAAGTCGAAGGGACCACAAGATACCAAACAAGATAGAAGACGCATGCAATGACGTCTGATTATTAACAAGACTTGAAGTCCGGACTTCACATCCACCTCCAGACTTCTATAAATACCAAGGCATTCAGGAAGCTAAGGACATCGAAAATTCTCCATAGTTTTCTGAAAATAAATATTGTAATCTCCAAGCTTTGTAATCTTCAGCTTTCTTAGCTTGGTAATATTTCTTTTCTTTCTTTCATTTCTGTAGTGTCTGTAATAATTGTTCTGTTTGTTACAAGTTTATGTGTTCTTAAGTCAAGCCTCATCTATATGAGAGGCTAAACAAGTCCGTCTCCTCCCAAAAGGAGACGTTTTAATGTAAGAGATGTTATAAGTATTCCAGAATAAAAATAAGGCTTTTGTCCATCTACCTCCCAGATTTCTTTAAAGCTTTTTTATATCTTGATTATACCTTACGCCTTAAGGTAGAAAACGAATTAAGGCTGTGCTGTGCGGTTTCTGAAGGAGTCGGATAACTGGCAGACTAACCTCGCCCGCGTGCTGAGGTTGGATGGTGAGGAGCCATTCGTAAAACAGTCTGGAGGCAGTAAGTTTCCGACTGGTGGCGTTGCGACCTATCTCACCCGGTACCGTTATGGTCAAAATGGTATTTTCTGTTTAATAAAATTTTATTGTAATTCGGAAGCATGATGGGCCGGTTTTATTTTCTTTGTATCGATTTATGAAGAGTGAGTCCCTTGCAAAAGTATGCTGTTGGGTTTATCTCAAGATGACAGAAACTGAGGGAGTTCATGTTCATAAAAGTTAGTTTCTTTAGTTTTATAATTTATAAGGATATAATTGGAATAAAGGGGTTATTTTCTATTTTGAAGGTTAGTTGACCAAAAATAATTTTGAAGAGGTCTATGACTTTAAAAAGTTTCTCTTTTAAGGTCATTTTTCTATTGGACCCTCTCCCATAATGCCTGGCTTTGGATACAAGTTTGTTATGAATAAGAAAAATAAATTATGGGGTCGGAAAAAAATTTCGAACCTTGCACCGGTTCCGCCAAACGATGGGACTAAGAAAAATAAGTGCACACTATTTGTTTGATTTATTGCCCCATTTATAAATTTGATGGTACGTGGGAGTTTAAAAATTGAGAGAAATTGTGTACTATCTTTTTTTTTTAACGATGTATTGTCTTTTGATTTCGGCCCACAAATTCAAACCGAAAGGAGTTAATAGTGGCCTTTATTTTTTTAAAGATTCAGTCATATTTAATATCTTAGCCAAAAAAAATATGAAAAATGCAGAAATTGTTGTTTGACTAGGAGAGGATCGA
This sequence comes from Haberlea rhodopensis, assembly GCA_907163345.1. Lineage (NCBI taxonomy): Eukaryota > Viridiplantae > Streptophyta > Magnoliopsida > Lamiales > Gesneriaceae > Haberlea > Haberlea rhodopensis. The sequence continues at coordinate 4,266,911 of CAJQUN010000019.1, forward strand.
ACTTTAAAGATATTCAATATTTTAGCCAAAAAAAGGAAAACGAAAAATGCACAATAAGGGGCCCTTATCTATTAGGGACTGGACAATTTGCCACAACACTACAAGGAAACTTGTTCACTATAGATCCGCCCCTGCCCCATATAGCTTTATGTGCAGTTTTTAGATCAAACCATAAGTTAAATCTCAGTTTATAATTTTATCGTATACAACTGAGACCACTTTTCAGATTCTTGAGTAAAAGAAACTTGCGTTACAATAATGGCAGGAAACTTGTATCATAGTTCAACGTTGCGGTCACGGTGGTCAGAACGGAGGTCATTGTTTCAGTTCCAATGACATTTCACGGAACGGACATGTCGCGAATTTAAAAAATATATATTAAAAAATTCAAAAATAATTGAATATTTGAAGAAAATTGATTAAAAAATAACAGATTATTTTGAAGAAAATATCGTATTAAATTGTTTTTCTAATATTTTGTACACTTTATAAAACATAAATTTATCTTCAATATGGACTAAATTTTTTACAACACTATCAAAATTCATATGTGATACTGAGAATTTTTTTGGTGTATAATAAATTAAAATCTTGAAACACTTTCATTTGGAGGGGTATAGGTTCACCCAAATCGGCATTAATTTAGAATGATGGACTGATGATGTTTAATTCATCAATCGATATGTATTGCTTGCCGATATTTGTAGTAAAATTAATATTGAACATATTATATTACACATCCAATGCATATATTTCAAAATAAATTAACGTTAGAAAAATGAAATATAAATAAGAGGATATATATATATATATATATATATATATAGCTTAGCAACAATTTTTCTTTAACAATTAAAATAACTCGTATATATAAACACAATGTGGGAGTATTCTTGAAAAGGTGTAAGAACGTAAGCCCAATAACTAGTTAAATTTAATCATTTTTATTAGCACAAGTTTAATTAATTATATTATTAGACAAGATAGGCTGAATGTTTTTCACATTCTGCACTTCCCGTTTCGCGACACCGTTAAATCAGCGATATATGATTGTATATCACATTTTCAGAACAACCTCATTTACTACATGGAACTTTGAAACGGCCAATGCACCAAATTTTCTTCTTACCCATTATTCTAACTTCAGAAAGTCGGGGCTTTAATTTTACACTAGTTTTACGTTGATTGATGTCGTTTTACATTTAGCTATATTTTGTGGTGTGTTAGTTGTTGATGTCACACTATTGTTATTATGGATTTCCATATTTGTTCATGTGTTTGTTTTCGCTGAAATGATCATATTGATTTTTTATAAGTTTTTCAAGATATTATTGATTATGATATTATTTGAATGATTTGTTATATCGATTGTGTGGCTACAATTGATATCTAGTCAATATTACATGTTCGATTCGTAAAATCATTGGGAGGAGATTGTTGAAGTATAATAATTGCCTCTACTTGGAGAACAATCAAAATATGTGTAAAATTTAATGATCTGAGTTGTACAATTACAACCAACTATAACTTTTAGTAAAACGGCTAACATTTGGTACTCGTTTGTCATGTTCGATATTTATTGTCAATTACCAACACTAAGACTTCATATACATCATAATATGTCTTTGACATATTCATCACCTAAAAATTTTAAGCAATACAATAATTTTCAATAAAGTATGGTGCATAATCCAAACTTTAAATACATCATACTTATTAGTGATGCATTTCAAATTCCCACAAAATAGAATCATTTGAAATTCATTTCTCGAATACCTTTCTCAAATCCAAATACATCCATATAATCGCACCCTCATTTATCTATTCAATTTGGTATTTTAAGAGTCTTTTAATCTCGTTCTCTTAGGAAAATGGGCATGGCAGTACTGTGTGAATTCTAATTTGTTGTGGGTAAGGGTACTAAAATCTAAATATTGGGGAACAAGTGGGGGATTATTGAGATATGATGGTAGTTTAAGCAAAGTGTGGTCTAAGTGGTGGGGGGATTTGGGAAGGGGTATTTAAAAACCCTTCTCGTTGTTTTCAGCAGGGCTTGAATAGAAGGGTGTGTGATGGTGATAAAATTAGTTTGGAGTGATTCTTGGTTGGAGGGGTGTAAGCTTAGTTCAAGATTTGAGAGGCTTTTTTTCAATTGCAAGTGACAATAGTGTTTCTATAGCTAAAAATGGACATCGGAGGAGGGAATTGGGTGTGGGATTGACATTAGAGGAGAAATTTATTTGTTTGGGATGAAAATATACTTCATGAATCATTAACATTATCATGCAAGGGTGGAGGATGCTTTCATTTGGAAATGCAGTAAAGAAGGAACATGTTCAACGAATTCGGCATACAACATAATATCAATTAAGATGGAGCAAGAGGCAGTGCAATATCGAAATCATCTTCACTTAGCGTGGAATAAGTTGGTTCCTAGTAAGTAAGTGGTTTTGTTTGGAAGCTACTTCAAAATAGAATTCCAACAAAAATGAATCTTGAAAAAAGAAGTTTACTAAGGGATCAAGAGTCATTCTAGTGCGTGTTTTGCAATGAGATTGAAAAAGATATGGATCATTTGTTCTTTTCTTGTAATATATCGTACGATATGTGAATGTGGATTTATAATTGGTTTGTGGTCAAAATGATTGGACACGTGAAGCCCATTCTTTCTACAACATTCTTATCTATTAACACAACAAGGAAAAAGCACGGAATGGAAAAGCGGTTTGACATTGTATAGTGTGGCATATTTGGATTGCAAGGAACAATTTAATTTTCGATAATCAGATCTTTTCCAACCAGAAGGTCGGCGAGAATATTAAAATAATGAGATGACCATGGTTTAAGGGAAAATGCAAAGGGATTGCACCATATTTGGATTGCAAGGAACAATTTAGTTTTTGATAATCAGATCTTTTCCAGTCAGAAGGTCGGCGAGAATATTAAAATAATGAGATGGTCATGGTTGAAGGGAAAATGCAAAGAGATTGCACCTTATTCAGTCAAAAATTGATTTACAAATACTAGAATATGCATAGGTTTAAAGTAATGCTTTTAGGTTTGGTTACATTTCATTGTTGTATTTGTTGTGAATGGGTTAAGTACCCCTTGTACTCAAGTGAAATATAATTTGTCATATAAAAGAAATTTATTTCTTTAGTATTTAATTTGATCAACATTTTCAAAAAAATTAGTAAATTGTTTAAGTTTCAAACACTTTTCAATTAATTAATCAATAAAATTTTATATAAATTGAAACCTATTCTATATGTATTTTGAAATAACATAATCAACCAATTTATATAAAATTGCTCAATTAGAGTTAGATTTGGATCTAACCCCAATTCACTCGGACTCGGACTCGGACTCGGACTCGGATTCGGATTCAGATTAAAGCGGGTAGAAATTATATATAGAGTAGAACGTTTATAGAAAAAACAAATAAGAAAATTGGATAAGAGAAGCTTCCATGAAATTGTTGGAAGAACCCAACATACGACCCTTAAACTTTCTGTACTGAAGAACAATAGGACGGACCCCAATCATCCATTCTCGTCATCCACGCAGCGAATTCGAAAACGGCCCTCAATTTCTGCCTCCATCGCCCCTTTCTCCAAATCTCTGTGGACACATACTCAGGTAATGTTTCAATTCCATTTCCATTTTCAATTTTTTTTGTTCGACCATTGATTGATATGGTGGATTCACCAGATTTATATGCCTGCATTGCATGTTTGCATGTTATGGCCCATCATTTTCCTGCTGCTAACTGTGATCTCCTTGGCTTTTTACTTTCCTGAAGTAGATTTTAAACTGTTCCAGATATTACTTTTAGGTGGTATCATTTAATGTAGTATTTGGTTTATTGATCGTGGCAGTGGAGGTTCTCGCTATTGATCAGACCCCTCCCTCACAAACGAAAAATTGAACTAGTTCTACCGTTTGGATAAAGAAAGGAGGAGCTGCTCTTGGTTTGTGTTTTTTTATGTTAGGTTGAAGGCATAGCGATTGAATGGGCTGCCTAAATTTCTTTACTGTCAGAATTGCTATCTCGGGAATTAAACTGGTGTGAGGCTATTCTTTCTTGTGAAATATTTGTTGAGGGACTCATGATTAGCTCAGCTGGGCTGTCCGAAAAACAGGCTCCATATAAGCTTATGATAACAGAGCAACTCCACATTAAAGTCATTGTGATGCAGTTATACTATTATAGAAAAAGCAAGTAATTAAAATAAAAACAATTAGAGCTGACTGAAATTATGTGACGTTGCTAGCAGAATAGGGAAGGAATGTCTTGGCTTATGGAGCTATCAGTATGCTCTGCCCCAGTGAGTCAAATTCACCTTCTCTTCCTCCCCTCTTTTGCAGCATGATTATTTCCAATCTCCCTTAGCTACTCTTTTGTAGTTAATCTACTCCATTCTATTGTTGTTATTATCTTTATTTTTGTTGTCAAAATGCTACTATGTCAATGTTTCTCTGGCAGTGCAATTCCCAGGCTTTTTGTACCTGGAAAACATTTGATATTCACATCCAATCAGCGTTATTCGAGGAGTGATTTCTTAGCTAAGTGCCATGAGTTTTGTGTTATGGCGTGTTTCTTTAATCCCAATATCATTCAACCACCCATTGTCAAGGAAGCACTCAAGGTCAATACTATTCTCATCTCCCGTATCAATTTTTATGGTCAATCATAATTGTTATATGTTATATGATTTTTTCATTTTTTTCTTTTTTTATGTTTTCCGATTTCTTTTCTTTATCCGTCTGAATTTCTCTTCTTTAATACGTCTTGACAGCAACATCAAGTATTTATTTGGTTTCTTTTCAGCAGACTGAACCCAACGGCTTTTAGATTTTGATTTGTTGTAAAAGAATTTCAGGCTTGTTAGAATTTAGATGGCTCTCTCTTGATCTAGCTCCAATGATTAACTTATTAATTGATTTTGAAGTGTATATATGAGTTTCCTTATAATTGTTAGTTGGTCAAATTTCTTTTTCAACTATGTCTGAAGGATCTTTGTTAGTCCTATCTTATGCCAATAGTTTCACCTTCGGGTAGGTTACCCAAAAAAATCTAGTCACTGGGCAGTGTTAATTTAGATTCAAAACCTCTCCTCGACGCTAGTTTGGTTATATCAGATAGTATATTAGTTGTATCCGTTGCATAGGAAGGTAAAGTGCAATGCATCATATGCAACACACGAAAAGGAAAATAATTTACTCTAGATATCTAATTTGAAAATTGTTTTGGGAATTGGTCATTGAATATAGTAATGGATTTGTGTGTTCAGAAACACATTCCCTTGCTAAGTTTTTCTTGGTCTATTTCCATTTTTTGCACACGTTTGCCCACTGAACAACACAAAATGCAGATGTCTGCCCTGGTTCGAGCTCCGGCATTTTTCTCCAAACGAAGGTTTTTCGAGCAAAAAATCTCAGATCTCCACAAATGCACAAACATCAACGAACTAAAACAACTCCATGCTCTCATTTACAAATCTAATCTTCATACAGATCCCTTTGTGGCCCCGAAACTCATCTCAGCTTTATCACTTTGCTGCCAAATAGGGTTGGCCATCAATGTGTTCGATCAAGTTCCTTGCCCAAATGCTCGTTTATGTAATACTTTAATCAGAGCTCATGTACGAAATTCTGATCCATTTAAAGCTTTTGATGTTTTCACGGAAATGCTGAGATCTGGAATATCTCCAGACAACTGCACTTATCTTTTTCTTCTGAACGCATGTTCACGGTTCGAATGTGTGAGAATGATTCACGCCCATGTGGAAAAATTCAATCTTTATTTGGATTTATTTGTATGTAATTCATTGATTGATGCATACTCGAAGTGTGGGATAGTGGGTATTAGAGCGGCCAGGAATGTGTTTGATGCAATGGATGAGAAGGATGTCGTTACTTATAATTCGATGATTAATGGACTTGTGAGGACAGGTAGTTTGAGTGAAGCTAAGAATATGTTTGACGAAATGCCACAGAGAGATAAGGTGAGTTGGAACACAATATTGGATGGTTATGTGAAGGCTGAAAAGATGAATGAGGCATTTGCACTGTTTGAGAGGATGCCATCGAGGGATGTAGTCTCTTGGTCTACTATTATATCAGGTTATGCAAAACTGGGGGACATCGAGATGGCCGGGGTATTGTTTGATAAAATGCCGGTAAAAAATTCAGTTTCGTGGACCATAATCATATCTGGATATGCTGAAGTGGGGCTTGTGCCGGAGGCAATAGGGTTGTATGATAAAATGGAGGAGGCAGGGTTCAATCTGGATGATGGAACTTTTGTTAGTGTTTTATCTGCAAGTGCAGAATCTGGTTCGATAGGTTTGGGAAAGAGGGTTCACCGGTCTATAATAAAGAGTGGGCGTAAGTGTAGTATCCTGGTGAGTAATGCCCTGATTGACATGTATGGAAAGTGTGGCAGATTGAACAAGGCATGGGGTGTTTTTAATGAAATGGAAAGGAAAGATATAGTATCCTGGAATACCATGATCCATGGACTGGCAATGCATGGATACGGGCGGAAGGCTGTTCAGCTTTTTGCTCATATGAAACAAGAAGGATATGCACCAGACAAAGTGACCCTTGTTGGTGTCTTATCTGCTTGTGCTCATGCTGGTATGGTCAAGGAGGGGATTTGTTATTTTTATGGCATGGAAAAAGATTATAGGATTGTTCCTGAGATCCAGCATTATGGTTGCGTAATTGACCTTTTAGGTCGTGGTGGGCGCCTAAGTGAAGCTTTTAGGCTTGTGCATGAAATGCCATTTGAAACAAATGTTGTTATTTGGGGTTCTCTTTTAGGTGCTTGCCGAATGCATAACAACACACTCCTTGCTGAGAAGGTATTAATTCAATTAATTAAATTAGAGCCAACTGACGCAGGAAATCTTTCTATGTTGTCAGACATATATGCCGCATCTGGGGATTGGGGAAATGTCTCAAATACAAGATTGCAGATGCGAAAGTCAGACAACATAAGTCTGTCCGGAGTTAGTTCAATAGAGTTGAATGATGAATTTCACGAATTCAGTGTAATGGATGCGACTCACCCTAAATCAAATGGGATATATCAGTTGGTCAATGTACTGAGCCAGCATCTTAAAACGGTTGCTTATGCGACGGATGCTTGTGTCTAGAAACTTTGTTACGCCAGAGATACCAAGCACATGTAGAGCAGAAAGTCCTTGTACCCAAATCCCACGAGGAATCTATAGATCTACTATTCCCTAAATCCGGTCAGAGTTCTTGCAAAACCAGAGAATATAGTGCACAATCATTTGACGGAGCAGTATCTTAAAAGGATTGCTTGCATTCCAGACGTTTTTTATCTAGAAACTTTGACGGTCCCTAAGACCTCTTGATGTGGATCTGAAAGTCCTTGCACTTAGCATCCTCAGAGCTTATTTGATCAGGTATGAATTTGCAGCTACAAAGCATCCATACTGTATTATAATTGTGCAAATGTAATGAAGTTTGCGTACAATCATTTATTCAAGTATTGAAAGTGTAAATCATGTTTTCTCTGAATGTATGCACTTCGATGTAACATATTCTAGCACCGACTCCAGAGGCTTGATTTAATCGAGCCTTTTATCCTTCACGCTACCTTCTTTTCGGCATGCAAGCTACATCTCTTTGTAAATCGTGCGAGGAGTATGTGTCTTCAGTCATCAACAGTAGAATGTTGATGTTGAAGTCTAAAGTTGTTGGCAGACACTGATGATATTTTTTGTTGGTAGGACAAAATAATAATATTTAATAGAGGGAATACAAGGGGTATTCCAATCCAGATACAAACGATCTAAAGGAAGAGCCTTTTAAGGAATGGGTGAGCAGAACTGTTGAAGCTGCTGGACTAAGTGTAGAATCATTAAACCTTAATTCCCAACATTATTTTTTTGTTTGCAATATTTCTGGTCCATTTCTACATTCCAAACACAATATGAAGACTTTGTATCCATGGTAATAAGTCCCGAAAGTCCAATAGTCCTCGAGTCATTAAATAAACTTTTATGACCTTACACAAGGACTTTCATTAAGTTATAGGTAGGGGTGTTTAACAGACTGGGTTGATCCGGAACCGGTAATTTTTATAAAAAACAAAATTTAAAAAAAAATTAATTTTTTTTTTTGTATTTGGTTAAAAACTTATGTATATATGTGTGTGTGGGTTAAAATTCACATAATCTTCATTATTCTCACAACTATGAAATCTTGCAAATCTATGAATATTTATCATCTTTTGTTAATTTATAAACACAATAAAATTATTATTATGATATCTTCATTTCGCAGTGGTGATCGTCAATCACCTGGTCATCGACAATAAATTTGCTGGTGTCAATCTAAATGAAGATGCTGCATGTCCATCTATGAACATCGAAGATCAAGAACATGAGCATGATGTCGAACTTTCCCATCAGATACCACAAGTTGAGTCATTCCGAGCGACTAGCAACGACTCGTGTCAAAAGAAGCAAGATATAAGATCATTTCGAAATGACTCCAAAAGAAGGTACAAATGCATTTGTTGCAATTTGTAATTATGTAAAATAACGCACACATGTAGAGCTGGTGGTTCAGGTGGGGGTACCAGAACATTTAAAAAATACTTAGTAAAAAACATAATTTTGATGAAGCAACACTACAAGCAACACTATCACAAATTAATTCTCTCATTGACACAAATTTTATCTTAACAGCTCCAGATGACCGTAGGTCACTTGGTAGATATGCGATTGGTCACTTGGTAGATATGCGATTAGATGTGAACTTTCTTTTATACAACGTGAATATGATGGATTTATTGAATTTTGCTTCGGCTTTACAACCTATGTTTAAACATATTTTAGGCACACATTAAAGAAAAATTATATGAAAATATTTGTTGAATATAGACTTACCTTGCTTGAGCATCTTTCGAATTTGCCGTGTACTGTAAGTTTGACAACCGATATTTCGACAAATGTTAAAATGTATTCATTTCTTGTTGTGACTTGTCATTAAATTGATGAAAATTGGTCAATGCAAAAACGAATTTTATCTTTAGATGAATTAAATCTGCACACGTTGGATATATAATTGTTAGCAATTGTATATCATTGTTAGGTACTTTTAAAGAAGCGACTGAACGTTTCTTTGGTGTTTCTTATGCGACTTCTATTTATTTTGTTGCATTAATATTTAACATGTTTAAAAATTTATAGAATTTAGAGATGATTAGGATATGTATTCTTTTATTACTTTAGTAGAGACTTAATTTAAAAATATTGGGGGAAAATACAATAGATGTATCGCATCGCAATATTGTTGGATTCTAGTCAAGGATTATGGTCATTTGAAAAATATTTTTTTAATAATATTCACAATTTTATGAAAAGACGTCAATAATGCACTATCTCCTAAAATATGTTTCAATTTTATTACAGTGAACATGTAAGATGAGCATCGTAACACAGGGAGGTTGAAGAAGAAGACAGGGTTCATTCATAAGGCTGAGGGATATTTTTTCTTAGGTGTCTAGGAAGGAAAAAATTTAAGAGACGAGGACTTCTTCTAGCACTCGAATGAGTTGCAATTTTTTCTCAATCAAGAATTTCGAACAGAAGACCACTTCGACGTATTACAATTAAGGTGAATGCAAGACAATGCTCCGTCTTAGCCATAATGGCTAGAGACATGTTCGTGGTACAAACATCAAGCATTGAACCAGAATCGGCCTTCTCAACATGTGGTCGAATAATTGGATACTGTAGAATTAGTCTTTCTACTGATTCATTATGAATGTTAACATTACTCGATTATTGGTTTGAAGCTGAATATAAGAAGAAGAAAAAAAGAATGAGCGATAAATAAGTTCGAAAATTCTTCATTCCGAAGAAGAGGTATTATGCGCTAAAACAATACTAGTTAATTATGATGAGTGATGTTATTTCTTTCATTTTCAGATTGTTGTAACTCTGTTTTTATAATATGTTGTAAGTTTGATTTAAGCAATTACCAATGAAGAAGAAATGCATAGAAATTTTTATGAATCTTATTTTTAATTAAAAAATACCAAACCAACAAAAAATTAATAAATTTGGTGGGAACCGCGATTGGTAGCGTCCTAACAAATCTTTTAAAAACTTCATGTGGGACACCAGTATTTTTTTTAAAAAAAAATTTGAATTATCAATTCCGAGTTGGAACCAGTTCCAGTCGGAACTGGTAGTATAGGAACCCAATCAAAATCCAATATCTTATCAGATTGTTCTGGTTCCCAAAAACCGTCGGAATCGAATATGGTAACACCTGTAGTTAAAGGGTATGAATAAATGTGGTGTAAAAATTCCAATAAATCAAATTAACTTAATATGTTTAAATTTGGTAGTTTAAATAATTTGTTTTATTTAATTATGTAGTTTGATTCACTCTTTTGCTTCTTTTTTTAAAAATAAAATTAGATCAGTATAGTTGGTTTTTTAATAATAAGATATTTAATTATATATGTTTAAAAAACTATTAAGCCAACCAAATAAAAGGATTATAAATTGCTTTAAATGTAAACTTTGTTCGGTCAACTAATACATTAACATTATAATACCAAATTTACTAAAATTAGAGCTATCCGATCTAGTTGAGATGGATAAGAATTCATACCTACTTTACACAGACTCGAGATCGAGTCATCCTTGATCCAAAAAAATTGACTTAGCCCCTCCATCTATTCAAATTTTTTTTTTACTAAAATTAAAACAAATAAGGAAATGGGACAAGAGGCACTTCAATGAAATTTCTGAATAACCCAACAAATTAGCATAATTCTTATCTAACCCTTTAACTTTCTGTAATTAGGAACGGTAGTACCCCCACTTTCATTCTCTCCATCCTCGCAGCAAATTCCCAAATCGGGCCACATTTTAGGGGTTTTCCTTCCATCGCCCCTTCCCCCAAACCTCCATTCATCACGCTCTACACATAATCGGGTAAGTTTTTAATTCAATTCCATTTTCACTTTTATATTTGTTTGTGCGCACCACTGATTGATATGGTTGACTCACAAGTTTATTTGCCTGCATTTCATGTTTGTATGTTATGGCCGAGCTCATTTTCCTGCTGAAACTGTAATTTTCTTGGCTACTATGGAGAAGTAGATTAAAAATGTTCCCGATATTACTTTTAAGTGACTCCATTTAATGAAACGAAATGTTATACCACCATTTAGCTGGTGGCAACCATCTGCTCTCTATCTCTTGATTTGTCAGTGCACATACATTTCAAGTATTGTTCCAAGCATTTATTTAAAATTAACGTTTGATCGTCTATTTCGGGATGGTATGATGAATTCATCAATAGTCTTGATACCCAATTGATTGAAAAGTTGCTGTCGAAACTGGTTTGTAAAAACAATGATACTCCCAAAAAGAGTGATGAACTCTTAGTATCAACAAGAGAGAGGATTACCCCTTTTTATGTTCTTGAGCGGATCAAATAAAAATGGACCAAATCTTGAAATAACCTGCTAAGATCTGAAATAAAATGTTAGAAAGGTGTCGGAAGATTTTTACGGCGGGTTGGTGAGTGTGTATAGGAAAATGCATACCTTAAAATCCTAAATGAGCCTGCTATTTATAGGTGTTACCTTGTGGGTGTGCAGCTTGGACCAGTAAAGCCATGACCTACACGATTCCTGAAATCTTGGAACACGTCGGCTGACTACCCAGACTACTGATCGCCCCACTCCCTAAAATCTCGGGATATATCAGTTCAACGGGGAATTGGTCAACATATTCTCATGTGTGAGAAGTTTGAGATAGTCAAGGCTATTGAGCATCCTCACCGATTGACAGGACGGTAGCTCGGAGCGTTGAGTCCTTTGACATTGAAGGTAAGACTATTACGAAGGTAACAAGGTAGGGAGATCGGTAGGTCGGCTGACTCTGCGGACTACGACTATTGGTTTGTATTCACGAGGCCGGGAGGTCGGTGAAGAGATTATATACTTGGAGTCAAGGCAGGTGCTTTTACCTCATCAGGTCGGACGTATATTTATCGCTGATGTTGGTTTTCTGATCCCACGAGGTCCAGAGGTTAACAATACATAGTATGATAAGTCAATGTCTTTCTCCCGCAGGGTATCAAACAAGATCTGTATCACTCAGAAATAGAGATTGGCATAACATGTAACCTGTAAATATTGTCAAAGAACAATTCCAAGATATCTTAGCTGTATGAGAGTGGGTCATTGTCAAGAAATGAGCATACTTGCTTAATCTATCAATTCAAACATATCTTAGCTGTATGAGAGTGGGGCAATGCCAAGAAATGAGCATACTTGCTTGATCTATCCACAACAACACCGTAATAGCCTCCTTACCAAGCAACTTGGGAACCCCTCAACAGAATCCATAGAGATTTAAGACCATGTTTTCTTTTCTATTGGTAGTGGTTGTAAAATGCCACGATAAGTTTCCGGGAGAAATAGCATTTTTTAATTTTGTTTCGCTGACTATAATGGCATTCAGCCACAAAATCTACTAATTTCCTTTCTCATGTGCTTCCAATAAAAAGAACTTCTTGTTTTTCTAGAGTCTTTTAGGCCCTATAATCACCATCAATTGTCTCACCATGAGCTTCTTGTATTTGATTTATTAAGCTCGTATTCTTTGCTTAGCCGTAATCTTCTTTTGTGTCCAATTGATCATTAGAGCAACTAAACTTTGAATTGGAAATTGGTGCAACTTGAGTTTATGGGCTCTTGAAGTTTTTGGTCCTTCCTCCATTCCTCTTGTAACAAGTTCGGCGAATTTGGCACAGGAAAAGCTATGCCCATTAAAATTAGAGTTAGATCCTCCTCTTTATCATGCAATCTAGCCGTTTTTTGTTTTTGCCACTTCTGTAGATTATCTCATAATTATAGCCATCCAATTCAGCGAGCCATTCCTGCTGAACTGGAATTGAAGTTATTTGAGGCAAGAAATATTTCAAACTAAGATGGTCAGTATTGATCTTGAAATGTGTTCCAACTGGATAAGGCCTTCACTTTTGTACTGCTCTAATTTCAGTCATAGCAGTCATTGTATTGGATAATTCTCGTAAGTTTACTGCATGTTTGTCATATGACTCTTTCAACAGTTGACTGTCATCCAACCCACGTAGTTCTTGCCCTCTAATCACTCTGTCATGGCTAGTAGACAATTTCTCCAATACCAATACTAATGGCCCAAGGAGAAGATTTCAAATAGAAAGGAAAATTCCAAAATACCTATCGATATTTTTGTGATGCTCATTGTGATTACATAACTTACCATAAGTAGAAAAACTAGAAACAATTCAAGATGGCAATAAATACGTTAATAAAATAAATAAGTTAACAAATAGCTTAGTCAATAGCTGATATCTAGACATTGGAACTACACAACAAAATTAATGGAAAGTTTTAACCCAGGATAATACTAGAAATAGACTAAAATAAAATCTTCATAACATTTAGTGTTTAGTTTAGTTGGCGCCTGTTTCTTGATCGTGGAAATGGTGGTTCTCTCATATGATCTCCCCTCTCCCTCAAGCAGAAAGCAATACTAAAATGATTGAAATTTTTTTACCATTTAAGTTTTGTTGTTATGACGAAGGTATTGTGATTGCATGAGCTACCAAAATTTCTGTACTTTGAAATTGTCATCTCAGGGATAAATTTGGTGTGAGCGATTCTTTCCTGTGAAATGTTTGTTGAGATACTAATGATTAGCTTAGGTGCCAGAAACGTAGTTTATTTGTTATTCCATTTTGTTCATTGGCTTTGTTGCATGGTTGCAAAAGCCCTCGCCTGGCTCGCCTAGGTGAGAAGCCAAGTCAGGCCAGAGTGTGGCTCCTCTGGTGCGTAATAGGCCCCACACATACATCAGGCCGCGCCAATTCAGCGCCTAGGCGCCTGGGGCTTAAGCCCTGGGCGATGGCTTGATGAAAAGGAAGAGTGTTGTTAGGATTGAGCTCAAATTAGTTAAATAATAATAAGCCCAAATCCTATTTTTAATAAATCCAAAGCCAATTTTAAATAAGCCTAAACCCTATATTTATATATTAGGCTATTAACACGTCATATTCATCATTAATTATATCAAAAATGTAAAATTTAATTATAGTTACATTTTTAGTTTTATAATAGATAATAATAGATGATAAGAATTAATGTAAAACAAAATATATTTTGAGAATAGATTAAGAATATTTTAAGATAAATTGAACATTAATTCAATCAAGCAGATTTAACATATTGCTTCTTTTTTTTTAAATAATTATGATGTATTATTGAATGAGATTCATTGTTATCAAATCTCTCGTGTAGTAAATTTTTATATTAGAAATGGACAAATATTACAACATGAGCAGCTTCTTAGCTATATAGTTTGGCCATTTTGGAAAAAAAATATTTATATCAAAATATTTAAAATTTATTTTTTCTCGACGCCTCTATTAGGCCACGCTTCGCCCGGCGCCTAGCGCTTTGAGCCAGACCATGCTTCATCGTTTTTTGGCGCCTAACGCCTTTAATAACTATGCTTTGTTGTCACCACTTGTGTCGTTCTTCACTGCAGATACATTCCATACCTAGCTTTCGATACTACGATACTTCCCCCAAATTTAATTTGTGCTTCCTCTATGCCCTCTGACCATTGAAAGCACGAAAGAGGGTGATTTTTATTTTTTTTTTCTTTTCCATTTTTTTATGGGCTGGGTGTGTTTATTGTGAAGGATTTTGAATTAATAGTTAACATCGAATATTTTTTTCATGTAGGGTTGTGTTGAACGACAGAGAAGGCATTATAGTTTACTTATACTTTGATTTTTGAAGATCGACAAATTTATTATGTATGGATCGGGGTGATCCTCACTTAGTGGGATAATGCTTGCGTGATTGATACTTAGATTTTTGAAGATCCACATCATGGCAAAGGGAAAGCTTATACTGATATGCCAGTCTGGTGGTGAGTTAATAACCAATGATGATGGAACCTTGTCATATGAAGGGGGAGAAGCGAATGCTGTAAATATCAGCCATGAAACTCTGTTCGATTATCTGAAATTAAAGCTAGCTGAAATGTCTAATATGGATCATAAAACAATTTCTATCAAGTATTTCCTCCCAGGAAACAAGAGAAATCTCATCACTTTGAGAAATGACAAAGACCTAAAGAGAATGATTGGCTTTCATGTGAATTCAGTTACCGCTGATATTTTTGTTGATGGAAAAGAAGGATTTGACCCCAGTGTGATAAAAGTACACTCTAAGCAGGCAAGTGATTGTAGTGTATCTTGTTTTCGTATTCTTCAAAGTCAAAACATAGCATTCTGAAGTTTGCCCTATGATTCCCAAGTGTTGCTAGTCAAACCATGCAACATTAAAGTTGATTTTTTTTTTTGTTACCATTTCTTTGATTCCCTGCACGTTTTAGTCTGTAATTTCAATTCATGCACTCTGAATGATATCTGCAGGGACAGTGGAATGAAACTGGCCGAGACAGTAAATCATGTTTCCGCACCCTCAGTTGCTCCTAATACAGTAGTCCATGATGGTAAACCTTTGGTTTCCCATAAGAACAGTGTACTTGATGATGCTAATCCACTTGTTGATTTCCTGATTGATTCTACTACTGAAAAAAATGTAGACAGCTCAAACCCCAGTCATTCACGTACAGCCTCACCCCAAATCTCTGAAAATGATGCGGAGAATGATTCTGATTATAAGCCACGTTTAGCTGCCACAGTTGATGGTGCCCAGAGTTCAGCTGGTTTTGATAAGGATGGGAGTCCAGCAGATACTGTAAAGAAACGCCGGCGCACTGCCTCATGGATGATTGGTGCCCATGGCCCAACTATTGTTACAGTTAGTAATGATGGGGAACAAAGACTGTGGAAGAAAAATAACAAAGATCGTGGTACTTTAATTATCAGTAACAACATGGAAGGCCAAGGAGATACTATTCATGGAACTGATGTTGACAGTCTATCCACTGTTGCTTTCAGTGATGATGATTTACCTGAAAAATTAGTTGCCTCGTGGAAAGATTGCATAGTTGGTGTGGGTCAGGATTTCAAAAGTGTGAAAGAGTTCCGGGAGGCACTGCAAAAGTATGCTGTAGCTCACCGCTTTGTTTATAAGCTAAAAAAGAACGATACCAATCGTGCTAATGGCATATGTGTTGATGAAGGCTGTTCCTGGACTGTACATGCATCTTGGGTTCCCGCCTCTCAGACATTTAGGATAAAAAAGTTCAACAATTTACATACTTGTGGAGGGGAATCTTGGAAAAATGCTCATCCAGCAAAGAATTTGTTGGTAAGTGTTATAAAGGACAAGTTGCGAGATTCTCCACATCACAAAACCAATGACATTGCTAAAAGCATTTCACAGGACTTTGGAATCAAACTAAAGTATACACAAGTAAGGCGTGGGATGGAGGACGCACGGGAGCAACTTCAGGGCTCATATAAAGAATCATATAATCGGTTGCCTTGGTTCTGCGAAAAGTTGGTGGAGACAAATCCTGGTAGTTTTGTCAAGCTGGTGACTAATGATGAGAAACAACTGCAACGCCTTTTTGTTTCTTTTCATTCCTGTATACAGAGCTTCCTGAATTTTTGTCGTCCCATTCTTTTTCTAAATTCCATGTCTTTGAAATCCAAGTACCAAGAAAGTTTGTTGACTGCTACTGCAGTTGATGCCGATGATGGATTCTTTCTAGTTGCATTCGCCATAGTTGATGGCGAAAATGATGACAACTGGCATTGGTTTCTGGAGCAATTGAAATCTGCCCTATCAACGTCCCTACCCTTAACTTTTGTCTCAGAGAGGGAAAAGGGACTAAAAAAGTTGGTGCAAGCGGTATATGAGAATGCTTACCATGGTTATTCCATGTATCATCTTTTAGAAAGTTTCAAGAGGAACTTGAGGGGTCCATTTCATGGAGAAGGAAGAGGTGTTTTACCTGGAAAATTGTTGGCTGCATCACATGCACTTCGACTGAGCAGTTTCAAAAAGTTCACTGAGCAAATCAGACAGATTTCTTCGACTGCTTATGACTGGGTTATGCAGAGTGATCCAGAGAATTTTACTAGTTTTTCATTTAAAGGCGAACCTTACAACCATATTATTCACAGTGTGGCAGAATCATGCACTAAGCTAGTTGATGAAGTAAGAGAATCAACAATAATGCAGAAGATAGGAGCCTTGATGGACATGATGGTTAAACTGATAAATACTCGTCAAAAAGAGTCGAGTGCATGGACAATGAAACTGACCCCATCCAAAGAGCGAAGAATACAAGAAGCAGCCTTAAGGGCTCATGGTCTGAGAGTGTTCATCTCCTCAAATATACTATTTGAGGTTCATGATGATTCTACTCACGTCGTCAATATTGAGAAATGGGAATGTACATGCTTAGAATGGACACAAACGGGGCTGCCTTGTTGCCACGCTATTGCTGTTTTCAACTCTGCTGGGATGAGCATGTACGACTACTGTTCTAGACACTTCACCAGTTGAGAGTTACAGGATGACATATTCAGAACCCATAAATCTTATTCCTGGCATTGGTACACAAACTGTAAAAGAAGAGGGCAATTCAAGTTCTGTGCAGGTGCTTCCTCCTGTGCAGAATCAACAGAAGAAAGAACAGATGACAACATCGGATCCGGATAAAAGAACGGTCACTTGTTCGCGGTGTAAGGAACCTGGACATAATAAATCTTCAGTGTAAGGACACCCCCACCCTTTAGGCAGACTTGTTTTGGAATTTTACTATTGCACATCCTGCTATAAGAAAGACCATCTGCAGAACCTAAGCACCTGATGGATACCAGTACATTTGCAATGTGCAGAAAACAAAATTCATAACCAAGATAGACCAATGCATCCAATATCTCATGCAAAACCAGAAATTTCAGAACCAAACAGTTTAACACAGCTTATGGAAAATCCAAATTCTCCAAACGCTAATTAAACATTCAGAAGTTTAAGTGACTCACAGATAATGTACAAATATGTATGTTTAAAGTTATTTATATTATTTGGGCACACATGTTAATTGTTTCATAATATTTTTATATGTATACACTTAATATGAATTGATAAATAAATAAATGAGTAAAAATATTATAGTTATAAAATTACCAATATATATATTTAAGTATAAGCTAATCACAAAGCATACATCTGTTTAACGGGTTACATATATTATGTATATCAGTAATTTTTAAATATTAAAGTTTAATAAAATAATAAAGAACTTTTGTAGAATATTTCACATATGTTATTATATATGAAAATAATTATTATATTTAAATAAGGGTCGATTTAGAAAATATAAATATTTTCTAAGTGAGAAATGGACGGCGAGAAAATCGTGTTGGGTTTTCTTGTTCTTTGGTTCAATCAAATTAATTTAAATTTTTTTTTATCAATATAGAAAGTTAATTCAAGTTTTAGAAAAAATAAATTATATTTGTATAAGTCAAATTCTTATAATCATTTATTTGAAATAAATTTAATCTAATGTAAAACTTTTTTAAAAAAACTAAGAACGTGAAAGCAATGTAAATATAATATCTAATTTTTAATTAATTGAGTGATTAGTTAGACATATCTACCCCTTTTTAAACAATACTTTAATGGAATTGTTGGACAAACATTATTTGTCTAACTGCTACAATGCTAGATGGATGCTAAAACTTTGTTTGATTTTCATTTCTCAATTTGTTTTAATCTTTTGAACGTATAAAATATATATTATATATTTATTTTTTTTAAATAATTTATTTATATATTCCAGCTGATAAAATATTTTAATTTAATTGTTTGCGTAAAACCTTTTTTATTATGTCATAGTCTAATCCAAAAATTTTAATATACGATTTTATATTAACAAAAATCAAATTTAATCCATTTTTAATAACATTTATTAGATAGTTGGATTAATTTTATCATAAAAACTTAATTTGAATCAATTCAAAACACAATATCAAGAATGGAACTTATTTTAATTTTTAAAACTTAAATATCAAGGACTAAAATTGCAGACTTAAAACATGAAGGACTAAAATTATGGATTCTGATAATTAGAGGACTAAAATTACAGTGGTAAAAGATAAATGACTTAAATCGCTGAAACAAGAAACATAGAGGACCAAAATTGCATATTTGAAACCATGGGGAGCAAAATGCTGACTAATTAAACATAAGGGACCAAAAATGCATTTTCTCTTCATTCCTTCATCCATACATATACACACACACACACACACACATATATATATATATATATATATATACACCATTCATTTCTTCATCCATACATATACATACATAATCTTCTTAAATTATACATCATAATTACTATTTGTTAATAACCATCAATTAGTTAATTAATAATTAATAATAACATTAAAAGTTCAAGATAACAATAAGATTAGAAAACATAATAAAACGTATTAAGTTTCAACAATTAAGTTACAAATTTATAAACTTAAATTCGTACATCTTAATTACTAATTAACATAATTAATAATAGCAGTAAAACAATATAATAAAATTACAAATGATTGTCTCTTCTACTATCATAACTTTCATTTTTTTTCCTCCTCCGATTAGTTGTGCGAATATAATGTATTAAGTTTCAACAATTAAGTCACACATTTATAAACTTAAATTCTTACATCTTAATTACTAATTAATATAACTAATAATAGTATTAAATAAATATAATAAAATTACAATTGATTATGTATCTTCTACTATCATAACTTTCATTTTTTTTTCTCTCCTTCAATTAGTTGTGCAATTATCATTATACCATTATTATCATTTATATATTTTCTTTAATATTTCATGCTAATTACTATTAGTAATATTAAAAAGGTAATATTGATGATGAAATTATCATTAATAATGATGATAATGATAATATTATTAAATGTTAATTAACATATAATACATTTTGATATAATGAACTAAAAAACTAAGAAAATGTTTACGGCAGATGACAAAACTTGAATGTCAAATATATAATAATTAAAATTAAAAAATAATATTTATTGAAACTCACACCTTTTCGTTTTCCATTGTTGATCACTTTTAAACTATGATGCACGGATACTGACATGACGACAAGAACATATATTATACATGCACTATATTATAAATATTAAAAATTACATTTTTTAAATTCTAAAACCATGTAAAAATAACAAAAATATTCTTACCAAATTCAAGAAGAGTATAAATAAATGCATGTCACAAGAATCATCATAATATTAAACATACTAATATCAAATGCATATTACTTCAATTAACATAAAGCTTAGCAAACAAGTCCAAATAAAATATAACATCAAATATATTCTTACCAAATTCAAGAAGCGCATAAATAAATGAATGTCACTAAAATCATTATAGTATCACTGATAGAAGCACCAAATGCATATTACTTCAATCACATAAAGTTTAACAAACACATCCAAATTTTATTTTAGTCAAAAGCTTTTTAACGTATACAATTAACCCCCCAAATATCATTTTCTTGTCGAACACATCCTCGAAAGTGTACGACACGGGTGTCCTAATTAATTTTTAATTTTAAATTAAGGACACGCCATGTGGCGTGTCTGATACGTGTCAGAGGAGTGTCCGATGATTGTCGGTGCCCTAGAAGTGTTCGATACTAAACCAAATGATTTTCAGGAGTATCCGTACATCATAGCTTTTAAATTACATAATCTTCTTAAATTATACATCTTAATTACTAATTGTTAATAATTATCAATTACTTAATTAATAACAACATTAAAAATATAATGAAATGTATTAAGTTTCAACCATTAAGTTACACATTTATAAACTTAAAATAAATTCGTACATCTTACTTACTAATTAATATAATTTATAATAGTAGTAAAAAAATATAATAAAATTATCAAATATCAAATAATAATGCTAATAATAATTATAAAATATAATAAAATTACCAAATGTCAAATAATAATTATAAGCACTAATTAATTTAGGACAATATCACGTAAAAAGATGAGAATAACATAAAAATAAAATATAAAATATAAAAGTACAGAACAAGTGCAAATTCAATTATGAAATGATACAATATCCTTCAAATCGTTTCCCTTCCTGCAGGTACAAGGGAAATAATTTCATTTTAGCTATAAAATTTTAAACTTTTAGATAATTATCTATCATTTCTATATTTACTTAATTACTCATTCTTATTAACATCTCATCATTATCTCACACCTCTTCATTTTCCATATTAAATCACAGTTGAGGCACAATTAAGGCTTTAAGTCAAAACTTTATAAAATTAAATTTTACATCCTAATTACTAACTACTAATAATTATTAATTAATTAATAAAAGTTATAAAAAAATATGAGATGGTTAATGCATTTTCTTATTTTCTTACTTTATTGTACTTTATTATACAATGAGTGATTTAATTATAATTTTTTTAGTTTTATTGAAAATAGTTTATTGCTTCATTTTATTTCATTCTTATCATATATGTCACCTTAAATTGTAAGGATAGTTACTGGACCAAAACAAACTAGAAAATGTCAAAACATGATCATTAATGATTATTATTAAAAGATTAAATAATATGATAACAAAGAATTATACTTATTTTAGTTTTGCTACCATGGGGAAAAAGGGAAAAAAAACCCAACAATTTCAAGTATTAATCATTATCATTAATTACGTATTCTTACATACACATAAAAATAGATAAACTAATATGATATTAAAATTAATATTATATTTTCAATTTTATAATTTAAAATCGTATTTAATCTTACTAATATTCACGTGTGATGCACGTGCTTTATACCAAATAAAGAGAAATAGAGAGAGAGATACACGCAGGCCTAGTCTTTGCGATCAGTACATCCCTCAACTCATTTTCGTCACTTTTGATATGATTCGTTTTATTCAAAAAAATATTCCTTTGTGTTATATTTAGAGTGAGCCAAAGTTCGATTTAATCGAACTAATCAATCGAACCAAATTAATTCGGAAATTTGGTTCGGTTAATTCGAAAGTTTGGTTTTCATAACAGATATAAATATCTGTTTTCATTTTCATTTCAAAAATTAAACCGATATTTTTTATATTATATTTTAATTTTTTTAATTTTTTAACTTTTTTAAATCAGTTTTGTAAATTTTTTTAATTGTTATTTTAAAAAATATCAATTAATTCGGTAACCGACCGAAATAACTGATATTTTATCGGTTGAATTTGTTCGATTTTAATATAAAAAATGAGTCTGTTCGGTTGGTCGAAAAACAAATTCGATCGATTCGACTTTGACCGAATATCCACCCCCAGTTATATTAATATCTTATTTTGTAAAAAAATTCATTGTTTTGCATGCCTTTCTAATTTTTAAAATACGGATCATGTAAAAACTTACAACATATAGTTTCTTATTCGTGATGTATATTTTGGGTGAATTACACAGACTCCCTCTAATTTGAACAATTATGAATTCTCCCCTTCTAACTTAAACAATAATGTCTATCTTCCCTGTTATGTATTTTAATGTAAAATCATAGAGGAGACAACTGTAATATCCATCCATCCGCTACAAACTAGAGGGAGTGAATTCGTAATATAGCTATTCTACACTGGGTCTATCCATTATGTTTTAAATTAAATGTCAAAAGTTGTGATAAAATTAGCTGTAATTTACCATTTATTTTTTTTAAATATACAAATTTTAATTTAAATAGATGCAAGTCATGTGCAACGTTACTAATGACAATAAAGATGGAGTAAAGATGGACTATATGAGTTTTAGACTTTTAGGTTAACAAACACACATATACTAACTCCATAATTTGATTGCATCTCCACGATGTGTGTGTGACTTCGAGGAAATCAGTATTGGTGAGTACCCAAATCCCATGGCCCTCTTTCCAGCAAGGTTTGACGTAGCAGTTCACTATATTAGGTGTCAAGAAAGGTGAACAACTTTTCCTAACCCACCCATATTAGGAACATATAGTAACCATACTCTTCCAACTTCAATACAATACCATCTGTCTACATTCAACCAATATTTATTACATTAAACAATTGGCAGAAGTAAAAGATTCCTAAGCAGATGCTAGTATCACCATTTCAAAACCAAGAAATATTGATACTAACTAGGGGTTGCATACAACTTGTGAATGGCAGAGCATCAAAGAATTCATCCTGTCGTGGTACCTCCTGCAGTTCCTCCTCAAGGTTCGTACCTATCAGTAAAGGTGGATCCATCGGGGCGCAATGTTCCGGTAAGGAGAAGGACAAATTGTTGGTGCAAGTGCTTGTGTTGGACAATTACCACCCTCATCCTCCTACTTGTCATAGTTGCAGCCGTTTTAGCCATACTTTACCTTGTGTTCCAACCCAAGCTTCCCAAATACTCTGTTAACAATCTCAGGATAACAGATTTGACACTTAATTATGACTTGACGCTTTATGCGCGGTTCAATGTCAGGATCACAGCCAATAACCCCAACAAAAAGATCGGAATCTACTATGAGAAAGGGACTAGTCTTAGTGTTTGGTATAAAGACACGAACCTGTGCCATGGATCAGTTCCAAGATTCTACCAGGGTCACCAGAATACAACAGTGCTAGATGTGGAGCTAACAGGCCAAAACCAATATGGAAGCAATCTGCTTGAGGCATTGCAAGAGCAGCAACAGACTGGGAGGATTCCGTTGGATCTTAAGATAGATGTGCCAGTCAAAATTAAATTAGGGAAGCTGAAGATGATGAAAATAAGGATATTAGGCAGCTGCAAGTTGATTGTGGATAGCTTGTCTACCAATAAGTTTATCAGCATCAAAGCCAGTAGCTGTAACTTTGGACTCAAACCCTGAGCACAAATTTCTTCTCATGGCTCTTTTTCACAAATCTCCTATGCCTCCCATCTTAATCCATGATTAGCTTGGTGTAGACAGCTCTAATCCTTTCTTATGATGTAGAAGGGTAAATCATTTTTTCCACATTTTCATAGTAGTACTTTGTTCTAATGGTGTCTGTTTCGTCGAAGAAGTTATCCTAAAAGAAGGCTTCTACACATTTAGAATTCATAAACAAAATCCTACGGGAGCCATACTACAGAAGAGGCAAAAGAAAGTGGGCTGGGTAAAGTAACAGAAGATAATCATTCACATGATGCCGCTCCGTCTCCACTATCCAACATACGTTTGATCAAAATATATAGTATTGAAAAGAAAAAGAAAGAAGCATTTTCTTTCTTTTCTAACAAAAATTCAATCAACGCACTGTTTTATTTTCGTTTCATTAAATGCCATCTGTGTTTGACAGGGGAATTTGGCTGGAACCCAACCATTATACAACGAAATGAGGAAAGTGCATAAGATGGTAACAAGCCAAGATCTCTCATCAAAAAATCAATCTAAACAACATTTTGTTATCTTCAAAACTAGCAGAAAACTCTACGCAAAATTTAAAGTCGAAAGTAGGAGGAAATTCAACCAAACACTTGCTAAATTTTTACCTCTTACCCATGAAAAGGAAAGGAACAAATTACGTTGTCTTATGTCTTATGCTAGTTGTGAAAGTATCAAACTCATAAACAGGTATATCAAATGGTTCTCCCACTACATGCACAATGTGACAACCAAAACCTGGTATATTGCTCTAAAATGCTGTTTTAACTTGCCCATGCATTGAATTTAAAAGGTAGTCCCAGTCATTGAAGCAGTAAGCAATACAAAAAGATGATATATCTTCGTCATCAGACCGTAATTCCAACCAGCCATAGAACACGAGAATCAACAGGATGGAACTATTTTCCCTCCATTGAGAAGAAGCATTCGCTCAGGTAATAACTACATGTTGGTCACCAATTAGTGCCCGCGGTCTATGCTCCAAAACATATGAAGACATTTCTGTATGCGAAACAGCTCGGACAAAATCCATGTTCGCCCTTAAAGTAAGAGCCTTGTTGTATTTAATTTATTGGGTGTGTATCTTAGGAAAGTAGCAAGCACAACAAATGACTTTTTAATAAGAATGTCGAGGCGAGATTTATAATCTCTGTCCTTAAGACAATATTGCCCCGCTACGGTGCTAACGGTTTACTTTGGCAATTTGTCTCCCAAGATACAACGACTATGATTTGTGATAGGAGCACTCCAAATCACAAATCCTTTAAACCACAAAGGTCTAAAAACGCTCAACCATAACAATTATGAAGACTCACAAAATTACTCAAATTTTGATCTTCAAATATGATGTGAATTTCAAAAATTCCATGTCTGATTCATTCAAGGGTTGTTTCTTATATAGTATACCAAGTAGTGTCATCAAGAGACACAATTTGGAAGCATCCATCATGAAAATTTGCATCCCAACATGAATGGACACACCATTTAATTTTGAAGCAACTAATCATGAAAAAATACACCCCAACATGAATGAGCACACCATTTATCATCAAGAGACACAATTTGGAAGCATCCATCATGAAAAATTGCATCCCAACATGAATGGACATACCATTTAATTTTGAAGCAACTAATCATGAAAAAAGGCACCCCAACATGAATGGACACACCATTTAATTTGATTCAAATTTCCAACAATCCCCCACATGAATTAAATTAATGCATATATGTAATTGAGCGCTTTTAACGAACTATTATCGCATCGGGAGAGATAGCTTGTGGCTTTGAATCTTCCGTAGTAGTATTCAATCGGATTTACTTGACTTAATAGTGAACTTATAGTCTTGAACTATTTAGTCGATGGTGTAAACCAAGACAATTGAACCCACACCATAATAATTCTAACCTTCGTATTGGTTTCTTACGGTTATGTCCGTTTCGGCCATGGACCACGCTTGGTTTCATAAGTGCTTTTCATCTTTGAAGCGGCCACACTTCGCACTTACGTAGATGATCTCCTAGAAGAGTATCCCGCTATACTCCAACATATTCTTATATGTCTTAGGAATCATTAAAGGCCTTTTGCCTATCCTCGTACCCTTTTTGCAGGCTACACCCATTATCATAGGAATGGGTCGGAGATTAATTCTCCAAGGTGTTTATACAATCTCATAATTTAGTTGTCCCTTTTGAACCTAGATCTTGGGATCTCCAGTCAACAAGTTTGGGTATCCACTGTGAGATTTTGATTATAGGGTTTTAACCCCATTCCCCTCGATAAACTTCCACATGATCTCTCGGTTAACCAATATATATGCGGATCCGCGGTTTCACATAATCACTCATGATTATGCCACTAGAGATCATTTTATCATTATCGCAACACATTTTAGTTGCATGCACAGGATTTTTCTCTAACTTATAAAGCAACTCGGCCGAAGAAGCTTTATATGTTTTCCATAGAGAATTTTCCACAATAATATATCTTCAGTTTTGATAATCACATTACCTCTTTTGCATCATTATCCTTTTAGGATATTTCCATCATCGAATTTTAAGCGTTGTTAACGCGTTATTTCAAAATTCGAGACAAGATCAAAATACTCAACTTTAATTCACAATTCAAAAATTTTAAGCACATAAAAATTACAAGTTCAAGATTACATTTCTTACAAACTTGAAATTTAAACACAAAGCTTAAAATTTGAAACTCGAATTAATCATTGAGATTTCGTTCTTCATGTATCTTGGAAACTTCATTCCAAACATTATTCTTGATGCACATGTCAAAATGTTTTGTCAACATTTTTTCTTTTGTTACTTGATGATTTCTAAATTGCTTCTCCAATGAGCATATCATCAATACACAAGCATACCTATGCTTAGGTGTGTACACATTTGTCACACTCATTAATATATTTGACAACATGATTTGTCAAACTCTTCATGTCTTTTATTTGGTTGGCCTTCATTTCTAATTTAGCCAAGTACCCCCATATTTCAAATATTGTAGGAAACTCTATTTTCCTTCAATCACAAGGTTTCCGTCCTTGCCTAAATGTGGTAAGTGATTGAATCCTAGAATTGCAACCCCACAACTTCGGGCAGTAACGAAGTGCACTGACGTTCAAACTTTCGTGTTTCAAGTTCTAAGCGTTATAGTCTTACAAATCCAAATTCAAGTTTTTATTTCTTGAAAATTTCGGATTTAAGCGTACTTGCTTACAAAAGTTGAAACTTGGATAATATTCTCAAACTCGGTTCACATTTTGCAATTTAAGCGCACTAACTTAGAAAACTTGAAGTCAAGTTTTTTTTTAACTTGCAAATTCATGTTATAAGCGTACTAGCTTAGAAATTCAAAATGAACCAATTTGAGATATTACAACGCCTAATCAAAATTTGTGGCTTCGATTTATCACTTGTGTTTTAAGCGTACAAAGCTTAGAAACTCGAATTCAAGATTTTATAGTTTTGCAGATTCAAGCTTAAGCGTCAAATTTGTTAGGATCGGTCCGGAGTGTTTAGAGGGGGGGGGGGGGGGGTTGAATGAACACTCCTATTAAAAATTAATCCCTTGTGATTTCTTTCGGATTAGTGAAAGAAATCTGTTTCTTAATCAACTCTTTTGCAGAACAGACCACTGAATGTTTTAGTGCGGAACGGTCTGTTCTTAGATTAGTAAGAACGGCTCGATGGCTTGAATAATAGAACGAGTGCAGAATGATAAAACACAGAATATGTTTCTGGAAGTTCGAAGGTGGTGTAATCCTTCTACGTCTCCCCTTCTTCCAATTAAGGAAGGATTCCACTAGAAGACTTTGATTTATACAATCCTGTTGTACAAACCCAATTCAGCTGGATTTACCTCACTACCAGACTGAAACTCCTAGTCTCTCGATCTGTTCAGACACACTCTGTTTGACAGTTACAATTGTTTCTCACTTCTATATTTCAATACAGAATACACAAGATAGACTTTAGTCTATGCACACAATGATCCTAAATGATCAAATATTACAATATACTTGTGCTTATGAAAATTTTCAGCTCGAGAATGTCTGAGCTTGTAAGCTTGTGCTGTTTTGCTTTCTTGTGCGTTTTTCGATTTCTTTATTAGACTCTATCTTGAGCTCTTCTGTTGCATCCTTTTATAGTTGCATGTACCAACGACATTATTTCCCTTAATGTGCAACTCTTGACTCTGCTTAAACTCTGAGTAAGCTACAGTCTTCTTCTTTAGGGTACTTGCTGTTCTGGTTCATGCTTTCGGCGACTGTCAGGTAAGCTCTTCTTTGTCTTCTTACCTTTTATGGTAATCTTCAGTCCTTGGTCTTTTTCTTCATTAATTGAAACAATAAATGCTTCAATAAATAGCCGTTAATGAATCGGACTGAAGAACCAATCTTTATTCAGCCTTGACTGCTCTGATCTGATAGAAGTTGAGATCGATCTGAAGCTTCGATCTGGCCAGGCTGATTTCCATCGATCCGTTCTGTTTTGCGATATACCATATCAGCTTGATCTGTTTTGAGCTATCGATCTTGTCAGTCTGATTTCTCTCGATCCGGTCTGATATATTTTGTCATCTTTAAAATCCGGAACTAACAAATTCCCCCTTTTTGATGATGACAAAACCTAGCTTCTAAATCTTTTTATCCAGTCTTTTAAGAACTCTAAAGCGTATACTTTCGGATCGATTACTTCTTCTTGTTCAAAATAAATGAACATTATTAAGTTAGAGTTCGGATCGATTAAGCCGTTTTTAGTTCAAAATAAATGAACAAGGACTTAACAACAAAGAAAGATTTTTATTGATCACAAAAATCTTATATACAGACAGTCTGATTTAAGCAACGAAACTTCTACTTTCTTGAAGACTGAGACTGATGCGGCTTGAAGTCTTTTCTCTTTTCCCCCTTTTTGTCAGCAGCAATCTCTTGAAGAAAATCGACAACTTGTGCTAGCTGAGCGCTGATAGTGTCAAGACGAGTGTCTTGAGCACGAAGGGAATTGGCGACGGATGCTCTGAATTCAGTGGCCAGCTCGATCTGCTCTTTTCTCAGGCTGTTTTTATAAGAAGCTTGCTGAGAGAACATATCATTGAGTCCTCGCTGAAGGCTGCTAATGCTGGCTGTCATCTTCTCTTTAAAAGAATCAAAATCCAAGACTGTGGTCCGCTGACTTTGATGAACCTCTATGACTCGTTGAGAGAGAGATAGACAGTTATCAGATAAGTGCTGAAGGGTCCTAGCCAAGGATGGAGGTGCGTCAGAGAGACGGCTTGGAGAGTGATCAGATGACGACAGTGTGTCATCAGCTTCTTCAGTAATCGGTATAAGTGAAGATAAGGCAGCTTGGCGTGTTTCGGACTGGATCAGGGTGACCAAGTCCGAAGAAAAATCTTCTAATAACGCCATATCTTCAGCAGATGATTCTGGAGGAGTGCTATGTGTTAGGATCGGTCCGGAGTGTTTAGAGGGGGGGGGGGGGGGGGGGTGAATGAACACTCCTTCTAAAATTTAATCCCTTGTGATTCTTTCGGATTAGTGAAAGAAATCTGTTTCTTAATCAACTCTTTTATAGAACAGACTACTGAATGTATAAGTGCGAAACGGTCTGATCTTATATTTGTAAGAGCGGTTCGATGGCTTGAATGAAAGAACAAGTGCAGAAAGACAAGAACACAGAAAATGTTTCTGGAAGTTCGAAGGTGGTGTAATCCTTCTACGTCTCCCCTTCTTCCAATTAAGGAAGGTTTATACTAGAAGACTTTGATTTATACAATCCTGTTGTTCAAACCCGATTCAGGCTGGATTTATCCCACTACCAGTCTGAAACTCCTAGTCACTCGATCTGTTCAGACACTCTCTGTCTGACAGTTACAATTTGTTTCTCACTTCTGTTTTTCAATACAGACTACACAAGATGCGCACAGTGATCCTAAATGATCAAATATTACAAAGTAATCGTGCTTAAGAATAATTTCAGCTCGAGAGCTTCTGAGCTTGTAAGCTTGTGCTGATTTGCTTTCTTGTGCGTTTTTCGATTGATCAGTCTCTCGTGTCCTTGTATGTCTGTGTATCGTTGTTGCATCCTTTTATAGTTGTATGTACCAACAACATTATTTCTCTTAATGTGCAACTCTTGACTCTGCTTATTCTCTGAGTAAGCTACAGTCTTCTTCTTCAGGATACTTGCCGTTCTGGTTCATGCTTTCGGCGACTGTCATGTAAGCTCTTCTTTGTCTTCTTACCTTTTATGGCAATCTTGTGATATCCCTGAAATGATTAATTGCAATCTGGTGCATTAATTAAGTTTATATGATTAATTATGTGGTAATTAATTATGTGTTGGAATTATTATGTTGAAATGTTTAGTCACATGGTAGATGTGATCGGGTTGCATTTCCGGGTGCATGTTGAGCATGTTGGGAATTATGGTTGGAAGCATGATTT
Source organism: Haberlea rhodopensis (assembly GCA_907163345.1). Taxonomy (NCBI): domain Eukaryota; kingdom Viridiplantae; phylum Streptophyta; class Magnoliopsida; order Lamiales; family Gesneriaceae; genus Haberlea; species Haberlea rhodopensis. Next base: position 4,297,348 of record CAJQUN010000019.1, read on the forward strand.
ATTTGCCATGGGTAGCAATTAATTGGAAATCATGTGTTTAATTGATATTTGGTGCATTTTGGATTAATGCTTTTAAAAATATCACGTTGGGGTGTTTTATACACCATGGTAATTTATGGAATGCAATTGGTTTAATTAAACCACTTATACCCCAATCCCACCCTTCCAACCATCACTCTTACTTTCCCCAAAAACCACCACCAAACCCTTTCTTTTCCCATTTTCGAGTTGGTGCTTAGGGTTGAAGAGAAAACCTTCAAAAAACTTGCTTTGTGGGATTTGGTGTGAGTTTTGGAGTCCCCAAGAGGTATGGATACCTCCCCATTGCTTTTATTGTGTTTAGATTGAGTTTGAAATGATTTTTGAAAGGTTTTGAAATGGATTTGTGTTGGGTTATTGTGGTTTTGTTTGGGGGTTGGATTTATGGTTGTTTTAAGGTGTATTTTGGAGGTTTATGTTGTTATTTGAGTTGTTGGTTTGATGGTTAAGTGTTGGAATGGGTTGGAATGGTTTGAGGTGCAAAAATGGAGGTTTTCGGGTAACAGGGGTTGGCGATCGATCGCCCATTCCAGGCGATCGATCGCGCCCAGGCAGTAGGCTTTTCAAGCATTTGGCGATCGATTGCCACTCTTGGGCGATCGATCGGCGGGGCTGGCGATCGATCGCGCCAAGTGTGGCGATCGATCGCCGAAGGGTGAAAAATTTTGGTTCTCGGACAGTGAGGTTTGGCGATCGATCGCCGTGATGGGCGATCGATCGCGAAGGTCAACATATGGTATTTTTGGATTTTTTTGTAGGATTTTTGGTATTGGACTATTATTGGGTTCTAATATTGATTTGTGTGAATGTGTAGAACCATCCCAGGTGGCAACACAGCCAAGGCATTGAAGTCCTACCATATCCTACATTTTGGAAAGGTACGTAGTGGACGTACGGGCACCCAACGGTACATGTATCTTATATACTCATTGTTTATGCATTGTGGATGCAAGTATATATGTGGTATTGCATTGTGGATGCAAATACATGTTATGCATGATGTTTATAGATGCATATGATTATTGGTGCACATCCCATGAGTCGTGGTCATCCCTTGATGATTTTAATGCTTGCCGCTATTTGTTTAGTTCCGCTAAATGTGAAGCGAGGGGTGGGAGCGCCGCATGTCACATTTGAGCGTGGTTATCATATAGGGCGAGGAAAGGGTATTTGCCGCTCAATGTGAGGCGAGGGGTGGGAGTCCCGCATGTCCATTGAAGCGAGGTTATCCTATGCCGCCTATATGTAAATAAGCGAGGGGCATTAAAATACATTGTGATGGACAGACTTGGGATTGGTGATCAGTATTTGGTATTGATGAGATGGTATATGTCATGACATGTTTAGACCATTAAAAATAATCTATTGATTATACTCATGAGTTATGGTACAGGGACAACCAAACGGGAAGCGTTTGAAATGCATGAGGAAAACAGGAAGTGTTTTATTATGATTATGCATTTACGCTTTATCTTCATATTGTGTTGAATATGAATGATTATTATTGCTCATGTTTGGGGGTTGTCCTTGTAGGTACCTTTTTGGCATGATAGAAGGGCTTGAGCGGGTTGAGGTGGTGAGCCTTTTGAAGAATTCTTTTGAGGCAGAAAGGACAGGATTATTTTGGATAGTATCTACTCTAGGAGTAGTATAAAACTATAGTTGAACACATTCATTGATTGGAATGTAATTAATCCATTTGGTAGTCCTTATTTTTGGCATGTAATGCTTAAGCTCATAGACTCAACACGTTCTTTTACACTCTGATCTTTTATATTAGCTCTATTATGCCTTGATTTCGCACTTAAGGATTAGGGTCCTTACATTAATGGTATCAGAGCAGTGGTTAGAGAACCCGGGGACGAGTGAAGGGTAGCCTTAGCATGATTGGCTAGGTGCTTACATTTGAAGCATGTTTATGCATGTGGTGCATATTAATGTATATCCTGTTATACTAACGTGCTTATTCTCATTCATGTTATCTAACGGCATAACATATATATTGCTTTGTAATTGTTGTTAACATTTGTGTTACAGCATGGCTGCTAATGAGGAGGTTGGAGATGTTGGTAGTGTGAACGCAAGCGAACCCTCTACCTCTACCTCTATTGCTTTGGACAAGTGAACCCTCTACCTCCACCGGCCGTAGGCATGGAACCCGTAGCTCAGTTATTACTACCGGGTGAGATCAGTTTGACGCAATTTTTGTCTTACCATCCGCCCCGGTTTGAGGGGACAGAGTCCGGAGAAGAGGCTGAAGAGTGGCTGGAAAGACTTGAACAGATCTTTGTATCGGCTCATTGTGCTGTTACAGCTTGGCTGCGGCTGGCGGAGTTTTAGTTAGCAAAGAAACCTCTCATGTGGTGGAGGAGCACGGTGATGGAGCTAAGAGCACTAGGTGCTGTGATTGATTGGACACTCTTCAGGACTAGGTTTCTGAACCGGTATTTCTCCGCAGCGGCGAGACAGACAAAGGAGGACGAGTTTACAAGTCTGAAACAGGGGAATATGACGGTGTCAGACTATGCCACGCGGTACTCTTCGTTGCTGAGGTACGTTCCCCACATTGCCACCAATGGGCACGCAAAGATGAGGAATTTTATGAAGGGGTTGCGACCGGAGCTCTATGACCGGGTTATTACCAATAACCCAACTTCTTTTGATGACGCTCTCACAAGGGCGGAGCTTGCCGAGCTTGGGGTGGGAGCTTATCCTAGTGCTATGCCACCACCAGTACCGCAGCAGAGGCAGACTAGTGACAGCTTGAGGCCCCGGGGTGAGCCATTTAAACCCCGTGGTGCCTCTTCATCTTCACGGTTTGGTGGAAAGAAGTACTTTGGTCAGAAACAGGATGGCAAGAAGGGCAATTGGTCCGCCAACCGAGGATACACGCAAGGAAATAGGCCGGGAGAGCCTAGATGCGACAATTGTGGAGGGCCACATTCTTCAAACAAGTGTCCTGCCTGTTATATCTGTGGCAAGATGGGCCACATCACTCGGTATTGCCCCACCCGGGGAGGACAGTCAGAGTTTCAGGGCAACAGGCCGAGGTTTGATGATAGGACTGTGCAGCAGAGGCAGCAGTTTGGGCCTCGACCGTCGGGAGGTCAGACAGTGGGACCGCCCCAGGGACAGGTGTATGCGCTGACTAGAGAGCAGGCCCAGGCAGCCCCAGAGGAGGTGATCGCCGGTACGTGTCATTTATTTACGTACCCTGCTTTTATTTTGATCGATACAGGTGCCTCCCACTCCTTTGTATCGGTGGGTTTTGTGGAAAGACACCATATGCGCACGTCTTCTTTACCCACGCCTCTTTTGGTCTCTACACCCACTGGAAGAAATGTCGTTGCTGATCAGTTTATGGCAGACTGCCTCATTTATTTTGAGGGCAATGAATTGAGGTCAGACTTGATTGTGTTGGGCATGTCAGACTTCGACTGCATCTTAGGTATTGATGTTCTGAACAGATATCAGGCAGTGGTAGATTGCCGCAGAGGACAGTGAAGTTCAGACCTGAGTTGGGCAGTCAGTGGACCTTCTATGGCAACGGTTCTCGTGCGAAGAGTCCGTTGATTTCAGCGATCAAGATGACTCAGTTGTTGGAACGTGGCCACACGGGCTATCTCATTTATGCCGTGGACACGTCTGGGAAGAGTAAAGAACTAAGAGTTGAGGATGTACCAGTGGTAGCAGAGTTTGCTGATGTATTCCCAGAAGAGATCCCAGGATTCCCACCGGCTAGGGAAGTTGAGTTTGGGATCGAGCTGTTGCCAGGGACATCCGCTATCTCTCGTGCACCTTATAGGATGGCACCGGCTGAGTTGAGAGAGTTGAAAGAACAGTTGCAGGATCTCCTGGACAAGGGATATATACGCCCGAGCGTGTCGCCATGGGGCGCACCAGTTCTCTTTGTGAAGAAGAAGGACGGCTCGATGCGGTTGTGCATCGATTACCGGCAACTGAATAAGGCTACAGTGAAGAACAAGTATCCTCTTCCAAGGATCGACGATCTGTTTGATCAGTTGCAAGGTACCAGGGTGTATAGCAAGATTGATTTGAGATCCGGGTATCATCAGATTCGAGTCAGAGAGGAAGATGTGCAGAAGACAGCATTCCGGACCCGATATGGACATTATGAGTTCCTAGTGATGCCGTTCGGCGTGACGAATGCTCCAGCAGTCTGATGAACAGAGTGTTTCAGCCGTATCTTGATCAGTTCGTCATTGTGTTTATTGACGACATTCTCATATACTCCCGGAGTGAGGAAGAGCATGTGAAACACTTGAGGACAGTGCTTCAGATTCTCAGAGAGCATCAGTTGTATGCTAAGCTCAGTAAGTGTGAATTTTGGCTGAACAGTGTAGTGTTTCTGGGGCATGTCATATCGAGCAGCGGAATATCTGTAGATCCCAAGAAGATTGAGGCTGTGATGGAGTGGGCTGCCCCCACTTCTGTGCCTGAAATTCGGAGCTTCCTTGGTTTGGCCGGGTATTATCGACGCTTTGTCGAGGGCTTTTCGAAGATTGCCAAGCCGCTGACGCAGTTGACTCAGAAGGGAGTGCCTTTCTTTTGGTCAGAAGCTTGTGAGGAAAGCTTCCAGGAATTAAAGCACCGGTTGACGACGGCGCCAGTGTTAGTGATCCCTACGGAGAACTCCAGATTTGTTCTGTATACTGACGCATCACTTCAGGGCCTTGGCTGTGTTCTGATGCAAGATAAGCATGTGGTAGCTTATGCATCGAGGCAGTTGAAGCCGCATGAGACCAGATACCCAGTCCATGACTTGGAACTGGCGGCTATCATCTTCGCCCTGAAGATTTGGAGGCATTACTTGTATGGTACTTCGTTTACCATTTACACGGATCACAAGAGCCTCAAGTTTTTATTCACTCAGGCAGAGCTGAACATGAGGCAGAGGAGGTGGATGGACCTACTCAAGGACTATGATTGCGAGATAGAGTACCATCCCGGGAAGGCCAATTTGACAGCAGACGCTTTGAGCCGGAAAGTGAGGAGTTCTGCTGAGGACGTCATCCATTTGTTAGCCATGATGACCTCCTATTGCCATCTGGGCTATGATTTTGACATCGATGCATCACCTGTGTATGTATCGACTTTGTTAGCTGAGCCAGATATCTATGAGAACATCAGGAGAGCTCAGAGGTCAGATGATGAGGTTCAGAGGTGGTTATCTTTAGTACATCTTGGTCAGCCAACGAAGTTCAGAGTGGCCGACGACGGATCCTTGAGATTGGGTAACCGTTGGGTGGTTCCGAGTACGCCGGAGCTGCGTAAAGGGATCTTGGAGCGAGCTCATAGTAGCAGACTGAGCATCCACCCAGGCGGGAAAAAGATGTATAAAGATCTGCGTGGTCAGTTTTGGTGGAAGAGGATGAAATCTGATGTCGTCGCTTTTGTGAAGAGGTGTTTGATCTGCCAGCAGGTTAAGGCAGAGAGACAGAGACCTGGCGGCGAGTTGAGAAGCTTGGAGATACCGAAGTGGAAGTGGGAGCACATTTCCATGGACTTCGTGACTCATTTGCCGAGGAGTACTTCAGGCTTTGATGCTATTTGGGTGATTGTGGACAGATTGACTAAGGTAGCCCACTTTATCCCCTATAGCATGACATTCACCTTTTTGAGGATGGCGCAGTTGTATATTAGAGATGTGGTGAGATTGCATGGGATCCCCGTTTCCATAGTGTCAGATCGAGATCCGCGATTCACATCTCATTTCTGGGAAGGCCTTCAGTCAGCCTTGGGAACTGAAGTCAGATTGAGCACTGCTTATCATCCTCAGACGGATGGCCAGACCGAGCGCACTATTCAGACGCTCGAGGACATGCTGAGAGCTTGTGTTTTGGAGTTCGATGCCTCTTGGCAGGATTCAGTGCCTTTGGTAGAGTTTTCTTATAACAATAGCTACCAGGCGAGTATTCAGATGGCTCCGTTTGAAGCTCTTTATGGCAGACGGTGTAGATCACCCTTGTGTTGGGATGATTTGGACCGCAAATCGGTCGGAGGACCGGAGTTGATTCGGGAAATGGAAGAAAAGATAAAGACGATAAGGCAGAAAATGAAAGCGGCCCAAGACAGACAGGCAGCTTATGCAAATAAACGGCGGAGACTGTTGGAATTTCAGTTGGGAGATAAGGTCTTTTTAAAGATCTCGCCTTTCAGAGGCGTTGTGCGATTTGGGATGCGCGGAAAACTGTCTCCGAGGTATGTTGGACCGTACGAGATTTTGCAGCGCATTGGCACCTTAGCTTACCGACTCGCTCTGCCGCCTTCTTTATCTGGTATACATGATGTGTTTCATGTATCGATGCTGTGGAAGTATGAGCCGGATCCATCGCATGTATTACAGCCTTCCGAAGTTCAGTTGGAATCCGATGTGTCTTATGTGGAACGGCCTGTTAGAATTCTGGATCGAGCAGACCGCAGACTTCGGAACAAAGTGATACCTATGATCAAGGTTCAGTGGGATCGCAGGGGTGTCGAGTAGGCTACGTGGGAGACGGAGCGGCATATGGTGCAGCACTACCCGGAACTATTCTCTGGTATGTGTTTATGTTTAGTTTCCTTTTGGAGTAAGTGCATGTGATTTCGAGGACGAAATCTTATAAGTAGGGGAGTATTGTGATATCCCTGAAATGATTAATTGCAATCTGGTGCATTAGTTAAGTTTATATGATTAATTATGTGGTAATTAATTATGTGTTGGAATTATTATGTTGAAATGTTTAGTCACATGGTAGATGTGATCGGGTTGCATTTCCGGGTGCATGTTGAGCATGTTGGGAATTATGGTTGGAAGCATGATTTATTTGCCATGGGTAGCAATTAATTGGAAATCATGTGTTTAATTGATATTTGGTGCATTTTGGATTAATGCTTTTAAAAATATCACGTTGGGGTGTTTTATACACCATGGTAATTTAGGGAATGCAATTGGTTTAATTAAACCACTTATACCCCAATCCCACCCTTCCAACCATCACTCTTACTTTCCCCAAAACCACCACCAAACCCTTTCTTTTCCCATTTTCGAGTTGGTGCTTAGGGTTGAAGAGAAAACCTTCAAAAAACTTGCTTTGTGGGATTTGGTGTGAGTTTTGGAGTCCCCAAGAGGTATGGATACCTCCCCATTGCTTTTATTGTGTTTAGATTGAGTTTGAAATGATTTTTGAAAGGTTTTGAAATGGATTTGTGTTGGGTTATTGTGGTTTTGTTTGGGGGTTGGATTTATGGTTGTTTTAAGGTGTATTTTGGAGGTTTATGTTGTTATTTGAGTTGTTGGTTTGATGGTTAAGTGTTGGAATGGGTTGGAATGGTTTTGAGGTGCAAAAATGGAGGTTTTTCGGGTAACAGGGGTTGGCGATCGATCGCCCATTCCAGGCGATCGATCGCGCCCAGGCAGTAGGCTTTTCAAGCATTTGGCGATCGATCGCCACTCTTGGGCGATCGATCGGCGGGGCTGGCGATCGATCGCGCCAAGTGTGGCGATCGATCGCCGAAGGGTGAAAAATTTTGGTTCTCGGACAGTGAGGTTTGGCGATCGATCGCCGTGATGGGCGATCGATCGCGAAGGTCAAAATATGGTATTTTTGGATTTTTTTGTAGGATTTTTGGTATTGGACTATTATTGGGTTCTAATATTGATTTGTGTGAATGTGTAGAACCATCCCAGGTGGCAACACAGCCAAGGCATTGAAGTCCTACCATATCCTACATTTTGGAAAGGTACGTAGTGGACGTACGGGCACCCAACGGTACATGTATCTTATATACTCATTGTTTATGCATTGTGGATGCAAGTATATATGTGGTATTGCATTGTGGATGCAAATACATGTTATGCATGATGTTTATAGATGCATATGATTATTGGTGCACATCCCATGAGTCGTGGTCATCCCTTGATGCTTTTAATGCTTGCCGCTATTTGTTTAGTTCCGCTAAATGTGAAGCGAGGGGTGGGAGCGCCGCATGTCACATTTGAGCGTGGTTATCATATAGGGCGAGGAAAGGGTATTTGCCGCTCAATGTGAGGCGAGGGGTGGGAGTCCCGCATGTCCATTGAAGCGAGGTTATCCTATGCCGCCTATATGTAAATAAGCGAGGGGCATTAAAATACATTGTGATGGACAGACTAGGGATTGGTGATCAGTATTTGGTATTGATGAGATGGTATATGTCATGACATGTTTAGACCATTAAAAATAATCTATTGATTATACTCATGAGTTATGGTACAGGGACAACCAAACGGGAAGCGTTTGAAATGCATGGGGAAAACAGGAAGTGTTTTATTATGATTATGCATTTACGCTTTATCTTCATATTGTGTTGAATATGAATGATTATTATTGCTCATGTTTGGGGGTTGTCCCTGTAGGTACCTTTTTGGCATGATAGAAGGGCTTGAGCGGGTTGAGGTGGTGAGCCTTTTGAAGAATTCTTTTGAGGCAGAAAGGACATGATTATTTTGGATAGTATCTACTCTAGGAGTAGTATAAAACTATAGTTGAACACATTCATTGATTGGAATGTAATTAATCCATTTGGTAATCCTTATTTTTGGCATGTAATGCTTAAGCTCATAGACTCAACACGTTCTTTTACACTCTGATCTTTTATATTAGCTCTATTATGCCTTGATTTCGCACTTAAGGATTAGGTCCTTACAAATCTTCAGTCTTTGGTCCTTTGTAGCATTAATTACGACATTAAATGCTACAATAAATAGCCGTTAATGATTCGGACTGAAGAGCCAATCTTTATACATCCTTGACTGCTCTGATCTGATAAAGATTGAGATCGATCTGAAGCTTCGATCTAGTCAGTCTGATATCCATCGATCCGGTCTGATATGTGATATGTCTTATCAGCTTGTTCTGTTTTGAGTTATCGATCTGGTCAGTCTGATTACCCTCGATCCGGTCTGATATGCTTTGTCATCTTATCAGCTTGATCTGTTTTGGGCGATCGATCTGGTCAGTCTGATTTCTCTCGATCCGGTCTGATATGTTTTTTTTTTAAAATCTCATCGATAAGGTTCGGAACTAACAAATTCCCCCTTTTTGATGATGACAAAACCTAGCTTCCAAGTCTTTTTAACCAGTCTGATAAGAACTCTGAAGCGTATACTTTCGGATCGATTACTTCTTCTTGTTCAAAATAAATGAACATAATTAAGTTGGATCGATTAAGTCTTTTATTATTAAGCCTTTTAGTTTAGTTCAAAAATGAACAAGGACTTAACAAAGAAAGATATTCTTTATTGATCAACAGTCATGCATACAGACAGTCTGAATATATAAACAATCTATTTTCTTGAAGACTGAGACTGATGCGGCTTTAAGTCTTTTTTCTTTTCCCCCTTTTTGTCAGCAGCAATCTCTTGGAGAAAATCTACAACTTGTGCTAGCTGAGCGCTGATAGCGTCAAGACGAGTATCTTGAGCGCGAAGGGAGTTGGCGACGGATGCTCTGACTTCAGTGGCCAGCTCGATCTGCTCTTTTCTCAGGCTGTTCTTATAAGTGGCTTGCTGAGAGAACAAATCGTTCAGTCCTCGTTGAAGGCTGCCGATACTGGCTGTCATCTTCTCTTTGAATGAATCAAAGTCCAAAGCTGTAAGCCTCTGACCTTGATGAACTTCTAGAACACGTTGAGAGAGTGACATGCAGTTGTCAGATAGGTGCTGAAGAGTCATTGCCAGAAATGGAGGTGCATCAGATTGTCGGCTTGGAGAGTGATATGATGACGACAAAGCATGATCATCTTCGTCAGCAATCGGCACAAGTGAAGATACAGCAGCTTGGTCACTTTCGGACCGGATCAAGGTGACGAGATCCGAAGAAAATGCTTGTAAGAAAGCCATATCTTCATCTGATTGGACTGGAGGAGTGCTGGGTCTGGAAGGCTCCTCAAGTTGTAGAGCTGCAACAACAGTGGATACCACCAGATCCGGATCGACGAACTCTGGTGCGCCAACTGTTGCAAGTTCTGCGGTTGGACTGATGTGAACGTGGGATTCTGACGATCCTAATGGAATAGATGTTGTTGGAGAGTCCAACAAAACATTCAGTGGTTCATCTTCTGTAGCAGACGGAGCATTAGGCAATGGCTGCTCCGCTGTCTGATCTGCTACTATGTCTGCAGTCTGATCTGCTTCGCGATCTGCAGTCTGTTCTGCTCTTGATCTGCAATCTGTTCTGCTGCTCGATCTGCAATCTGTTCTGCTGCTCCAGAGGGAATAACCTCAAAGAAAGGTTCTGCCAGAGTCTTGCTGGCAGAGGGATGATCCGGGCTGGTTGCTGGAGTGGATATGCTGAGTTTCTGTCGTTGAAATCGGACAGCTAACTGGAGAGCATGAATATCCATCTCTAATTGAGCAATAACAGCCCCATCATCTCTGGCAGTTTGACATTCGGATCGAAGTTCGCTTTCTTAGCAGTTAAGAGCAGAGTCGCCAGTCTGAATCTTTGAGTGGCCTTGAATAGCTCTTTGCGCTGCACAGCAAGCCAAACATCATCGGTCTCTGTCCCCTTCAGAACGTTTTCTTCCATTTTCTGAAGGCGTTTGAGTTTGCCGAAGAACATCTCAATGTGGTTGATCGTTCTGTATTCGACGTACTCATCAAAAACCACAATAAGCTCCTTCACATTCTCTTCAACGTCCTCCATAGCAATATCAATTGCTGTCTGTGCTGCAGATTTGGGCTTAGAGGAAAGTGGTTCGGAGAGAATGGTTTTGCCCTTGCCGGTGGAGGGAGGGGACTTGATCCCGGATTGGGTATAGTCTCCCAACTCAGTGATAACAATCCCTTTCACCACGAGAATGGCAGATGGGACTCGGATGGTTACATTTGGTGCAGTGGTTGAAGTGGTTGAGATTTGGGTTGTAGGTTGGGGTGCAGGGGTGGCTTTTGTTGGAGGCAATATGGGTAAGGCTTTTGGTTTGGTAATCTGGGTTCTTGGCTTCTTGGGAAGAGGCTTGGATGGTGGCGAGGGAGCAGACTGAGTTTCTTCAGAGTCAGTCTGGATGGTTAACTTTCGCTTGACTCGTGGTTTGCGAGCAGCAGCCTGGGCTTCTCCCTCCTCAATCTTGACAGCCACCAGATCGGTGGGAGTAGGTGGAGCACTCTTGGACTTCAGCAGTGCTAGTCCTTTGGAGTTGAGAATCTTGAAGGGACTCAGAGCAGACTGCTTCCCTAGCTCAATGTCCAAAGTTTCTAGGAGTTTGCTAAGAGGAACAGCAAAGCAGACGGCCTGTTTGGAGGCGATCACTGTTTCCATCAGAACTCCAAAAAGAATCACGGACCAGTTCATCTTCTGTCTGGAAACAATAGCAGCCATGGCCCTGAACTTCTCGGCAGTGACGGCGTCAAAACTCCCAGCTTTGCCCAATAATGGCTTGCCCACAATTTCGCATAGCACCTGGAAATGAAATAGCATTTCCTTCTTTTTGAATGAGGGCTGCAGGCGATGGCCAAAAATAGAAATCTTCCCCTGAAGAGCTGTGAGAGAGGCTTGAGGAATCTGCCCAAACTCAGTCAGTCCGGAGTTGGGTAGACCAAAGGTCTTTGCCAGCGTCATCGGCGAGATTTCAAAAGTTTTGCCCTTGACAGATGTGGAGATGAATGACTTCTGGGATATGGCATTGACAAACAGTTCACGAATCTCCGACTCGTAAACCACTGTGCCACACTCCAAAAAGTTTCTCAATCCAGACGATTCCAAAGCTCGGAAAATGGAAACCATCTCTGAATCTTCAGCCCTGTAAATGTCATTGAACTCAACGGAGAGAGAGTTGTGAGTGATGGTAGCCATTGGAGTAAAATGGAAAAAGTATACGAAAAGTTTTGAGGGAAGATGAGAAAGTTAGAGAGCAGACTGGCGGTAAATGGTAAAAAGTGAATGAAAATGAAATGTTCAGCCCGCTAAATAAGAGAGAGAAGACACGTGTCTTTATCTCGAAGACTGATAGATAAATAATTCGAAATAAATGGTCAGGATAAAAGAAAGATAAGGCGGTTAAACTGCAATCAGTCCGGGCTGTTTTTTTTTTTTTGTTTTTAAATAAATACAAAATAAAAGATTTATTGTCCAGACAGATCATAGGATAACATCAGATTGACATAGATCGGTATGAAAGTTCGGACCGGTCTGTGTCTTTCTAAACATTGTATTATCGATCTGTCCCAACAAAATTCTTTAGGCGCGAGAAGAAGAGAACATCTAAACTATTAAGATAAGTCAATTAATCCAAGAATTTGACGGAAATAATTAAACTTAGCCTCAGGGAGCGGTTTGGTGAAGATGTCTGCTGCTTGCTGCTCTGTTGAGATGTGATCGATCCGAATCTCCTTTTTGCCAACATGATCTCGAATAAAATGATGTCTTATATCAATATGCTTTGTTCGAGAGTGCAGAACTGGATTATATGTTATAGCGATTGCACTTGTGTTGTCGCAAAATATCGGAGAGTCGACAGCTTGGATGCTATAGTCTTTGAGCTGGTGTTGAATCCAGAGCATTTGAGCGCAACAGTATCCAGCGGCAAGATATTCTGCTTCAGCTGTAGATGTGGCAATTGATGTTTGCTTCTTACTGAACCAAGAGATCAATCTTTCACCTAGAAATTGACATGTTCCACTGGTGCTTTTACGATCAATACAGCCAGCGTAGTCTGCGTCTGAATATCCGATCAAGCTGAAGTTAGAATCTTTGGAGTACCAAAGACCAACGTTCTGAGATCCTTTCAAGTATTTCAGAATACGCTTACAGCAATAAAATGTGATTGCTTTGGTTCTGACTAAAATCTGGCGCACATACAGACTGAGAACATAATATCAGGCCGGCTCGCTGTAAGATATAAGAGCGATCCGATTAGTCCTCTATACATAGTTACTTCGACTGTCGTTCCCCCTTCGTCTTTGTCTAACTTGATTGTAGGACTCATTGGAGTGGATGCAGTTGAGCATGTTTCCATTCCGAATCTCTTAAGCAGCTCTATGGTATACTTGGTTTGGTTGATGAAAATTTCATTGCTGAGCTGTTTGACTTGGAGACCCAAAAAGAATGAGAGTTCTCCCATCATGCTCATCTCAAACTGTCCCTGCATCAACTTGGAAAATTTCTCGCATAATTTGGGGTTAGTTGACCCAAAGATTATATCATCAACATAAATCTGAACCAACAGGGTATGTTCCCCCTTAATAAATTTAAAGAGAGTTTTATCTACTGAGCCGATCTGAAAGTCATGGTTCAGCAGAAATTGAGATAGAGTGTCATACCAGGCCCTTGGTGCTTGTTCAGACCATATACTGCTTTATTCAGTAGATATACATGATTAGGGAATGAGTGGTTCTGAAATCCAGGAGGTTGCTCAATGTAAACTTCCTCCTGAAGCTTACCATTAAGAAAGGCGCTCTTGACGTCCATCTGATATACCTTAAAGTCTTTAAAGGCAGGATATGCAAGAAAGATTCTGATTGCTTCAAGTCTGGCGACTGGTGCAAAAGATTCATCGAAGTCAATTCCTTCTTCTTGTCGGAATCCTTGTGCCACCAGTCTGGCCTTGTTTCTAACCACAGTTCCATCTGCGTCCAGCTTGTTTCTGAAAACCCATCTGGTTCCAATAACAGGCAGATCGCTTGGTCTGGGGGTTAGACTCCAAACTTGATTTTGTTCGAATTGATTAAGCTCTTCTTGCATTGCCTTAATCCAGTTGAAATCAGTCAGAGCTTCATCGATCTTCTTAGGTTTCAGAGTTGAGATGAAAGCAGCATGAGTGAACTCATCCATCATCTGTCCTCTGGTTCTAATCGGTGCAGAGGGACTTCCAATCACTAGATTAGGTGGATGCCTCTTAGTCCATCGATAGCTTGACTCTGGATTGTCTGGTCCAGCCGGATGAGTAGTAGTAGCGGTATGATCAGCATCTGCTTTGATATGAGAGTTTGGATCATCCGGATCGGCTCGATCTGAAGAAGCTTCATTGCCTTGATCCGATCTGGCTGGTACTTCAGGTTCTGGTGGGTTGTCTCTTGACCTGTTAGCTACAATCTCATCATCACTGTTAGCTTCGAGATGGATGTTTTCCATCTGATTTTGAATTGATTCTTTGTTACCCTCAACACACAAAGATTCATCAAAAACTACATGAACTGATTCTTCTACAGTTAAGGTTCGATTATTAAAAACTCGATAAGCTTTGCTAGTTGATGAATATCCTAAGAATATTCCATTATCTGACTTAGCTTCAAATGTTGTAAGATGATTCTTACCATTGTTGTGAACGAAGCATTTACAGCCAAATACATGAAGGTGAGAAATAGACGGTCTGTTACCAGTCCATATTTCATATGGAGTGAGATTCAGCTTCTTATTAATCATAGACCGATTTTGAGTGTAGCATGCAGTATTTACAGCTTCTGCCCAGAACTTTTGTGAGATTCCAGAATCAGCAAGCATTGTTCTTGCTGCTTCTTTGAGCGTTCTGTTTCTTCGTTCTGCAACTCCATTCTGTTGAGGAGTTCGAGCGGCTGAGAACTCATCTTAATTCCATGATCTTCTAGAAAGGATTCAAGATTCTGATTTGAAAACTCAGTGCCTTTGTCACTTCGAATCCTGTCTATGCTGGATGATTTCTCGTTCTGAGTGCGTTTCAGCAGCTTGATCAACTTCGGACCGGTCTGATCTTTACTGCTCAAAAATATAGTCCATGTAAAGCGTGAGTAATCATCAATAACAACAAGAGTATACCGCATTCCCCCTAAACTTGTTATTGGTATAGGACCAAACAAGTCCATATGCAATAGTTCTAAACAACGGGAGGAGGATTTGGCATTCTTGTTTTTGAAGGATGACCTGCTATGTTTGCCAATTTGGCAAGCTTCGCAGATCTTATCCTTAGCAAAGTCGATCTTGGGCAGACCGATAACTAAATCATGTTTACACAGACTAGAAATAGTCTTAAAATTGATATGATTCAAGCGTTTATGCCATAGCCAGTGTTTATTATCATTGTTAGCGATGAAGCAAGTAGGATTATCAGGTTGAGCATGATTCCAGTTAATCTTATATGTATTTCCATTCCTGATTCCTACAAGCATGGTTATATCGTCTGATGATTTAACAGTGCAAGTGTGTTTGTGAAATTCTACAGCATAGCCATTATCACAAAGTTGACTTATACTAATCAGATTATAGCACAGATTTTCAACTAACAGCACATCATTGATAATAATGTTACCATGGACAATCTTACCCTTGCCCACGGTCTTACCCTTCGAATTATCTCCGAAAATGATCTTGGGTCCAGTACATTCTGTGACTTCAGACAGCAGCCCGATGTTTCCAGTCATGTGACGAGAACACCAGCTGTCCAAGTACCAGTCTGATGCAAGTTTCTTCGGTACCTGTCATCAAACATATTTATTGTTGGTACCCAATCCTATTTGGGTCCAGAACGGATTAGCCCCTTGGGAACCCACACCTGTATCAGCTTTAGTGGCTTGTGTGTGTGTGGTGTGCTGTGAGCTGGTCTGTTTCGATGTTGTGTATGATAATGTGTGCGATATGGAACCCTTTGATTCTCATGAGGTAGTCTATATCTTCGTTGAACTGGTTTTGAATTATAGTAATTGTATTGTCTTCCTTGCCTTCGATCTTGCACCCTTAGATTTGGTCTGAAAAACGCAAAGCTTCCTGGTGCCTTTTCTTTGGCTTGGTTGACATATCCAATTCCTTTTCTCAAACCTTGATTCACGAAAGAGACTCCCGTTTGAATCGTAGGTGCTTCAGTTTCATATACTGTGCTGGATTTAACAAATGTCATTTGTTTGATTTTGTTCTTTACCAGCAACAGTTCAGATTTATCTTTGGTGGATTCTTTGGTGTCAAAGCCTATGCCGGTGAAATCACCAACGTTTCTTTGTACCTCTTGTAATTCTTCCAAAGATGTTCTGGATTTTGTCCATGTCTTGAATATATGAGAAAGCTTAGCATTTTGTGTGCTAATTCTCTTATTTTCTTCGTGGAGCTGATCATTGGAGATTTTCAGCTTATTCAGCTCGATCTGGAGATTGTTGCACTCACCCTGCTCAGAGCAGCTTGGTTTGTTGTGCTCATCCATTTGATCACTGACTTTAGCTTTATTCTTCTCAAATGATTCAGCTAAGATCCTATAATCATTAGCCATGTCTTGCAGTGCGGACATGAGCTCTTCACGTGTAAATTCATTTGAGTCAAAGTCAAATACCCGTCTGTCTGACTCATCTCTTCATCTGCCATTAGACATTGAATATCTTCTTCGCTTTCGCTGGAAGAATATTCGGAGCTGTCTGAATCGGAGTCAGTCTGAGCCCACTTGCTGTTTCCTTCTTCAGCTACTAGGACCTTTTGGGACTTTCCATGATTTTTGTGGTCTTTGTAGTGCTTCTTTTTCCTGTCATCGCGATGCTTCTCCTTCCGTTCTTCTTTCTTCGGTCTGGTGCAATCTGCAATGAAATGTCCGGTCTTACCACAATTGTAGCAAGCCTGATCATTAACAGCATCGTCATTTCTTGGCTTATAATGATGAGAGGGTTTAAAGTTCCTCTTATTTTTAGACATGAATTTACCAAATTTCTTAATAAATAATGACATAGCATCATTACTTATCTGTTCAATAGATCGATCTGATGTGGAGGCGATCTGGTCTGGAATAGCTGCCAGTGCTTTGTTTGGTTGAGAGATGAATGACTCTGCTTCACCTCTGCTTATCAGTTCGAACTCATATGCTTTAAGATCTGCGAACAGATCATGAAGTTCAACCTTGTTCAGATCTTTGGACTCCCTCATTGCAATGGTCTTAACATCCCATTCTTTAGGCAGGGCTCTCATAACTTTTAGAGCGATCTCTCTGTTTGAGTATTCTTTGCCCATACTATTCAGCTCATTAATGATGCCAGTGACTCTTTCATCAAACTCGTTTAGAGTTTCTCCACTCTTCATCTTTATGCCCTCAAATCTTTGAAGAGCAACAGTCAGCTTGTTTTCTTTGGTCTGGTCGTTGCCTTCACATAGCTGTGCTATCTTCTCCAAAATTTCTTTGGCAGTAGAGCACATTTTGATTTTGCTGAACATGTTCTTGTCCAATGTCTTGAACAAGATGTCTTTGGCAACGTTGTCGAGATTTGCTTTCTTTCTTTCCTCATTCGTCCAGAGGGATCTGTCCTTCTCTACCATTTGTGGTTCACCACCAGTAATGGCGACTGCTGTATTGACTTTCAGAATCTTCATTGGTCCATCAGTGATGACGAACCACATATCGTCATCCTGAGCTGCCAGATGAGCTTGCATTCTGATTCTCCAGTCATCATAGTCTTCCTTTGAGAACATAGGAATTTTGTTGAATGATGCCATCAGCTCAAGTGTCTTTGTGCTGATTAAGATGACCTGGCTCTGATACCACTTGTTAGGATCGGTCCGGAGTGTTTAGAGGGGGGGTGAATGAACACTCCTTCTAAAATTTAATCCCTTGTGATTCTTTCGGATTAGTGAAAGAAATCTGTTTCTTAATCAACTCTTTTATAGAACAGACTACTGAATGTATAAGTGCGAAACGGTCTGATCTTATATTTGTAAGAGCGGTTCGATGGCTTGAATGAAAGAACAAGTGCAGAAAGACAAGAACACAGAAAATGTTTCTGGAAGTTCGAAGGTGGTGTAATCCTTCTACGTCTCCCCTTCTTCCAATTAAGGAAGGTTTATACTAGAAGACTTTGATTTATACAATCCTGTTGTACAAACCCGATTCAGGCTGGATTTACCCCACTACCAGTCTGAAACTCCTAGTCACTCGATCTGTTCAGACACTCTCTGTCTGACAGTTACAATTTGTTTCTCACTTCTGTTTTTCAATACAGACTACACAAGATGCGCACAGTGATCCTAAATGATCAAATATTACAAAGTAATCGTGCTTAAGAATAATTTCAGCTCGAGAGATTCTGAGCTTGTAAGCTTGTGCTTGTTTTCTTTCTTGTGAGTTTTTCGATTGATCAGTCTCTCGTGTCCTTGTATGTCTGTGTATCGTTGTTGCATCCTTTTATAGTTGTATGTACCAACGACATTATTTTCCTTAATGTGCAACTCTTGACTCTGCTTATTCTCTGAGTAAGCTACAGTCTTCTTCTTCAGGATACTTGTCGTTCTGGTTCATGCTTTCGGCGACTGTCAGGTAAGCTCTTCTTTGTCTTCTTACCTTTTATGGCAATCTTCAGTCTTTGGTCTTTTGTAGCATTAATTACGACATTAAATGCTACAATAAATAGCCGTTAATGATTCATACTGAAGAGCCAATCTTTATACATCCTTGACTGCTCTGATCTGATAAAGATTGAGATCGATCTGAAGCTTCGATCTAGTCAGTCTGATATCCATCGATCCGGTCTGATATGTGATATGTCTTATCAGCTTGTTCTGTTTTGAGCTATCGATCTGGTCAGTCTGATTACCCTCGATCCGGTCTGATATGCTTTGTCATCTTATCAGCTTGATCTGTTTTGGGCGATCGATCTGGTCAGTCTGATTTCTCTCGATCCGGTCTGATATGTTTTGTCATCTTTAAAATCTCATCGATAAGGTTCGGAACTAACACTATGTCTCGAAGGCTCCTCGACCTGTAAAGCTGCAACAACGTTGGACACCACCAGATCCGGATTGACGAACTCTGGTGAGACAACTGTTGTAAGTGCGGCGGTTGGACTGAGTTGAACATGGGAGACTGATGATCCCAGAGGAATAGACGTTGTTGGGGAGTCCAACAAAACATTCAAGGGTTCATCTTCTGTAGCAGACGGAGCATTAGTCATTGGTTGCTCCGCTGTCTGATCCGCTATTCGATCTGCTGTCTGGTCCACTGTTCGATCTATTGTCTGGTCTGCTGTTCGATCTGCTGTCTGGTCTGCTACTCCAGAGGGAACAATCTCTATGAAAGGTTCTGCCAGAGTCTTGCTCGCAGATGGATGATCTGTCGTTGAAATCGGACAGCTAAGTGAAGATTCTTGCATGAATATCCATTTCCAGTTGAGCAATAACAGCACCATCATCTTTGGCAGTTGGAGTGCTCGGATCGAAATTTGCTTTCTTAGCGGCCAAGAGCAAATTCGCCAGTCTGAATCTCTGGTTGGCCTGAAAGAGATCTTTGCGAAGCACCGCGACTCTCACATCATCCGTCTCTGTCCCCTTAAAGACTTCTTCTTCCATTTTCTGCAGTCTTCGCAGCTTGCCGAAGAACATATCAATGTGATTGATCGTTCTGTACTCGACATATTCATCAAAGACCACAATGAGCGCCTGGACCTTTTCTTCAACATCCTCCATATCGATGTCAATGGCTGTTTGCGCGGCAGATTTGGGTTTGGAGGAGAGGGGTTCAGTGAGAATAGCTTTGCCCTTGCCGGTGGAAGATGGAGATTTGATCCCTGATTGGGTGTAGTCTCCCAATTCAGTGATAACAATCCCTTTGACCACGGGAATGGCAGAGGAGACTTGGATGGTCACTTTGGGTGCAGTGGTTGAAGTTGTTGAAGGTTGGGTTGTAGGTTGGGGTGCAGGGGTGGCTTTTGTGGGAGGCAAAATGGGTAGGGTTTTGAGATGTAAGGTTTTGTGTGGCTTGGTGATCTGGGTTCTTGGCTTTTTGGGAAGGGGCTTGGCTGGTGATGAAGGAGCAGACTGAGTTTCCTCGGAGTCAGTCTGAATGGTTAATTTGCGCTTGACTCGAGGTCTTCGAGCAGCAGGTTCTTCTCCTTTCTCAATCTTGACGGCCACCAGATCGGTAGGAGTGGGTGGAGCACTCTTGGACTTCAGGAGAGCCAGTCCCTTAGAGTTGAGAATTTTGAACGGACTTAGAGCGGACGGCTTCCCCAGCTCGATGTCCATCATCTCCAGTAGCTTGCTTAAAGGCACAGCAAAACAGACAGTCTGTTTGGAAGCGATGACTGTCTCAAGTAGAACTCCAAATAATATTGCAGACCAGTTCATCTTCTGGCCTGAGTGAATAGCAGTCATGGCCCGGAACTTCTCAGCAGTAACAACATCATAGCTTCCGGCTTTGCCCAATAATGGCTTGCCAACGATCTCGCATAACACCTGGAAATGAAAGAACATTTCCTTCTTCTTGAATGAAGGCTGCAGGCGGTGGCCAAATATGGATACCCTCCCCTGAAGAGCCGTGAGAGAAGCTTGAGGAATCTGGCCAAACTCAGTCAGTCCGGAGTTGGGAAGACCAAAGGTCTTGGCCAGCGTCAACGGAGAGATTTCAAAAGATTTGCCCTTTACGGAGGTGGAGATGGATGTTTTCTGTGATACAGCATTGGCGAACAGTTCGCGAATCTCCGACTCGTAAACCACCGTGCCACACTCCAGAAAATTCCTTAATCCAGATGATTCCAAAATTTTGAAAATAGAGACTATCTCTGGATCTTCAGCCCTGTAGATATCATCGAACTCAACGGAGAGAGAGTTGTGAGTGATAGTGGCCATTGGAGTGTAATGGAGAAATACGAAGAGTTTGAAAAATAATATGAGAGAGTTAGAGAGCAGACAGCGGTAAATTGTAAAAAGTGAATGAAAATGAAATGTTCAGCCCGCTAAATAAGATAGAGAAGACACGTGTCTTTATCTCGATGACTGATCATTAAATAATTCAAAATAAACGGTCAGGATAAAAGAGAGATAAGGCGGTTAAAATTTGCGATCAGTCCGGGCTGTTTTAAACAATTATTTTATTTAAAGATTTGTTGACCAGACAGATCATGGGATAACATCAGATTTGACAAAGATCGGTCTGAAAGTTCGGACCGGTCTGTGTCGTTCTGATAATTGTATTATCGATCTGTGCCAGCATACAATCTTTAAAAGATAACTAAAAGAAAGATACTTCTAAAAACATCAAGATAAATCTATTAAACCAAGAATTTGACGAAAGTAATTAAACTTAGCCTCAGGAAGTGGTTTGGTAAAGATATCTGCTGCTTGCTGTTCTGTTGAAATATGCTCGATCCGAATTTCCTTTTTGCCAACATGATCTCGAATAAAATGATGTCTTATATCAATGTGCTTTGTTCGAGAGTGCAAAACTGGATTATACGTTATAGCGATTGCACTTGTGTTGTCACAAAATATCGGAGATTCAACAGCTTGAATGCCATAGTCTTTGAGCTGGTGTTGAATCCAGAGCATTTGAGTACAACAGCTTCCAGCGGCAAGATATTCTGCTTCAGCTGTAGATGTGGTAATAGATGTTTGCTTCTTGCTAAACCAAGAGATCAATCTTTCACATAAAAATTGACATGTTCCACTGGTGCTTTTGCGATCAATCTTACAACCAGCATAATCAGCGTCTGAATATCCTATTAAGCTGAAATCTGAATCTTTGGAATACCAAAGACCAACGTTCTGAGATCCTTTCAAGTATTTCAGAATACGCTTAGCAGCATGTGTGATTGCTTTGGTTCTGATTGAAATCTAACACACATACAGACTGAGAACATAATATCAGGCCGGCTCGCTGTAAGATACAAGAGCGATCCGATCAGTCCGCGATACATAGATACTTCAACTGTTGTTCCCCCTTCGTCTTTATCTAACTTGATTGTAGGACTCATTGGAGTTGATGCAGTTGAACATGTTTTCATTCCGAATCTCTTGAGTAGCTCTTTGGTATACTTGGTTTGATTGATGAAAATGCCATTGCTGAGTTGTTTGACTTGGAGACCCAGAAAGAATGAAAGTTCACCCATCATACTCATCTCAAACTGTCCCTGCATTAACTTAGAGAATTTCTCGCATAATTTGGGGTTAGTTGACCCAAAAATGATATCGTCAACATAAATTTGAACTAGCAAAGTATGTTCCCCTTAATAAATTTAAATAGAGTTTTATCTACTGAGCAGATCTGAAAATCATGGTTCAGCAGAAATTGAGACAGAGTATCATACCAGGCTCTTGGTGCTTGTTTCAGACCATATACTGCTTTATTCAGTAGATATACATTATTAGGAAATGAGTGGTTTTGAAATCCAGGAGGTTGCTCAATGTAGACTTCCTCCTGAAGCTTACCACTAAGAAAGACACTCTTAACGTCCATTTGATATACCTTGAAGTCTTTAAAAGCAGCATAAGCAAGAAATATTCGGATTGCTTCAAGTCTGGCGACTGGTGCAAAAGATTCATCGAAGTCAATTCCTTCTTCTTGTCGGAATCCTTGTGCCACCAGTCTGGCTTTGTTTCTAACCACAACTCCATCTGCGTCTAGCTTGTTTCTGAACACCCATCTGGTTCCAATAACAGGCAGATCGCTTGGCCTGGGAGTTAGACTCCAAACTTGATTTTGTTCAAATTGATTAAGCTCTTCTTGCATTGCTTTAATCCAGTTGAAATCAGTCAAAGCTTCATCAATCTTTTTAGGTTCCAGATTTGATATGAAAGCAGCATGAGTGAATTCATTCATCATCTGTCCTCTAGTTCTAATCGGTGCAGAAGGACTTCCAATAACTAGATCAGATGGATGCCTCTTTGTCCATCGATAACTCGATTCTGGATTGTCTGGTCCAGACGGATGAGTAGTAGTGGCATTATCAGCATCTGATTTAACATTAGAGCGAGGAACATCCGGATCGGCTCGATCTGAAGGAGCTTCATTGCCGTGATCCGGTATGTCTGGTACTTCAGGTTCCGGTGGATTATCTCTTGACCTGTTATCTACAATCTCATCATCACTGTTAGCTTCGAGATGGTATTTTCCATCTGATTTTGAATTGATTCCTTGCTACCCTCAATACATAAAGATTCATTAAAAACTACATGAACAGATTCTTCTACAGTTAAAGTGCGATTATTGAAGACGCGAAAAGCTTTGCTATTAGATGAATATCCTAAGAATATCTCATTATCTGATTTAGCTTCAAATGCTGTAAGATGATTATTACCATTATTGTGAACGAAGCATTTCAACCAAATACATGAAGGTGAGAGATAGACGGTCTGTTACCAGTCCATATTTCATATGGAGAAAGATTCAACTTCTTGTTAATCATAGACCGATTTTGAGTGTAGCACGCAGTATTTACAGCTTCTGCCCAGAACTTTTGCGAAATGCCAGAATCAGCAAGCATTGTCCTTGCTGCTTCTTTAAGCGTTCTGTTTCTTCGTTCTGCAACTAAGACCTTTTGGGACTTCCCATGATGACTTTTACGATCTTTGTAGTGCTTCTTTTTCTTGTCATCACGATGCTTTTCTTTACGCTCTTCTTTTTTCGGTCTGGTGCAATCTGCAATAAAATGTCCGGTCTTACCACAATTGTAGCAAGCCTGATCATTAACAGCATCGTCCTTTCTTGATTTATAATGATGAGAGGGTTTAAAATTCCTTTTATTTTTAGACATGAATTTACCAAATTTCTTGATAAATAATGACATAGCATCATTACTTATCTGTTCGATAGATCGATCTGTTGTGGGGGCGGTCTGGTCTGGAATGGCTGCCAGTGTTTTGTTTGGTTGAGAGATGAATGGCTCCGCTTCACCTCTGGTGATCAGTTCGAACTCATATGCCTTTAGATCTGCGAACAGATCATGAAGTTCAACCTTGTTCAGATCTTTGGACTCCCTCATTGCAATGGTCTTAACATCCCATTCTTTTGGCAGGGCTCTCATAACTTTCAGAGCGATATCTCTGTTTGAGTATTCCTTGCCCAGACCATTCAGTTCATTAATAATACCAGTAACTCTTTCATCAAACTCATTTAGAGTTTCTCCAATCTTCATTTTTATGCTCTCAAATCTTTGAAGAGCAACAGTCAACTTGTTTTCCTTGGTCTGGTCGTTCCCTTCACATAGCTGTGCTATCTTCTCCCAAATTTCTTTGGCAGTTGAGCACATTTTGATTTTATTGAACATGTTCTTGTCCAATGTCTTGAACAAGATGTCTTTGGAAATGTTGTCGAGGTTTGCTTTCTTTCTTTCTTCATTCGTCCAGAGGGATCTATCCTTCTCGACCATTTGGGGTTCACCACCAGTAATGGATAGTGCTGTATTGACTTTCAGAATCTTCATTGGTCCATCAGTGATGACGAACCACATATCGTCATCCTGTGCTGCCAGATGAGCTTGCATTCTGATTCTCCAATCATCATAGTCTTCTTTTGAGAAGATAGGAATTTTGTTGAATGATGCCATCAGCTCAAGTGTCTTTGTGCTGATTAAGACGACATGCTCTGATACCACTTGTTAGGATCGGTCCGGAGTGTTTAGAGGGGGGGTGAATGAACACTCCTATTAAAAATTAATCCGTTGTGATTTCTTTCGGATTAGTGAAAGAAATCTGTTTCTTAATCAACTCTTTTGCAGAACAGACCACTGAATGTTTTAGTGCGGAATGGTCTGTTCTTAGATTAGTAAGAACGGCTCGATGGCTTGAATAATAGAACGAGTGCAGAATGATAAAACACAGAATATGTTTCTGGAAGTTCGAAGGTGGTGTAATCCTTCTACGTCTCCCCTTCTTCCAATTAAGGAAGGATTCCACTAGAAGACTTTGATTTATACAATCCTGTTGTACAAACCCAATTCAGCTGGATTTACCTCACTACCAGACTGAAACTCCTAGTCTCTCGATCTGTTCAGACACACTCTGTCTGACAGTTACAATTGTTTCTCACTTCTATATTTCAATACAGAATACACAAGATAGACTTTAGTCTATGCACACAATGATCCTAAATGCTCAAATATATACTTGTGCTTATGAAAATTTTCAGCTCGAGAATGTCTGAGCTTGTAAGCTTGTGCTGTTTTGCTTTCTTGTGCGTTTTTCGATTTCTTTATTAGACTCTATCTTGAGCTCTTCTGTTGCATCCTTTTATAGTTGCATGTACCAACAACATTATTTCCCTTAATGTGCAACTCTTGACTCTGCTTAAACTCTGAGTAAGCTACAGTCTTCTTCTTTAGGGTACTTGATGTTCTGGTTCATGCTTTCGGCGACTGTCAGGTAAGCTCTTCTTTGTCTTCTTACCTTTTATGGTAATCTTCAGTCCTTGGTCTTTTTCTTCATTAATTGAAACAATAAATGCTTCAATAAATAGCCGTTAATGATTCGGACTGAAGAACCAATCTCTATTCAGCCTTGACTGCTCTAATCTGATAGAAGTTGAGATCGATCTGAAGCTTCGATCTGGTCAGGCTGATTTCCATCGATCCGTTCTGTTTTGCGATATACCATATCAGCTTGATCTGTTTTGAGCTATCGATCTGGTCAGTCTGATTTCTCTCGATCCGGTCTGATATATTTTGTCATCTTTAAAATCCGGAACTAACAAAATTCTTAGACAACACAAGTATAATCTACTCACAATTTCCCATAGCAAAACTCACTTGCTAAATTTTATTGCAATCTCATTCTTGAAGTGTTTAAACACCTCACTGGCCTCGTTTTTGCTTCATAGCAAAAAAGTCACAACAATATCATGTGCAAATAATGATAAAGTAACAAATTACTTTTCTCACATCTCTAGTTTGCACAATCTTTCCATCACAAACATCATTATGAGTAACCTTTCGGAAATTTTGTTGTCCTCTTCGATTCTCAAGCGAATCACAAGGTCTTCAAGATTCATCTATTTTCGCTTATGCTTGAGATAATTCTTGAATTCCTTCGATGACGGAGGCAACTTTTCAATCATGGCGGCCACTTGGAACGAGTCACTTAGAATCATTCCCTCCGCATGAATTTCGTGCATGATTACTTGCAAATCTTGCACTTGTGCTGTCACAGGCTTTGTATCAACCATTTTGAAATCCAGGAATCACCAAACGATGAATTTCTTCATGCCGGCATCCTCGGATCTATACTTTTTCTCCAAGGATTGCCACAATTCCTTGGCCGTCTTCACTAGACAATACCCATTGTATAATGTGTTGTCCAGTCCATTTAGAATATAATTCTTGCACAGAAAATCGCTTTGATTCCACGCATCAACCGCAACTCTCTTTTGGTTGTCGGTTTCACTCTCCATAATAGTAGGAGCATCATCATTGAGGAATGTTGCCAATCCCAAGGTTGTCAAATAAAACAACATCTTTTGTTGCCATCGCTTGAAATCGTTCCCATTGAACTTTTCAGGCATTTCACCATGATGAACTGGAGTCGTTGTTGCACTCGACGAAGCCATTTGTTGCTAATATTGTCTTAAGATTGTTGTATTTAATTTATTGGGTGTGTATCTTAGGAAAGTAGCAAGCACAACAAATGACTTTTTAATAAGAATGCCGAGGCGAGATTTATAATCTCTATCCTTAAGACAATATTGCCCCGCTACGGTGCTAACGGTTTATTTGGCAATTTGTCTCCCAAGATACAACGACTATGATTTGTGATAGGAGCACTCCAAATCACAAATCCTTTAAACCACAAAGGTCTAAAAATGCTCAACCATAACAATCATGAAGACTCACAAAATTACTCAAATTTTGATATTCAAATATGATGTGAATTTCCAAAATTCCATGTCTAATTCATTCAAGGGTTGTTTCTTATATAGTATACCAAGTAGTGTCATCAAGAGACACAATTTGGAAGCATCCATCATGAAAAATTGCATCCCAACATGAATGGACACACCATTTAATTTTGAAGCAACTAATCATGAAAAAATACACCCCAACATGAATGGACACACCATTTATCATCAAGAGACACAATTTGGAAGCATCCATCATGAAAAATTGCATCCCAACATGAATGGACACACCATTTAATTTTGAAGCAACTAATCATGAAAAAAGTCACCCCAACATGAATGGACACACCATTTAATTTTATTCAAATTTCCAACAAGCCTAACAATAATCACCAGTGCCAAAAACCACCTTGTTTTCCAAAGCACGCTTTCTAGTTGTTTAAGGCTCGCTAGACATGTTGATGGACAATCGGGCACTACCCTGGACCATTGTTGTTACCAACAGAAGGCGGGGAACACAAACTTGAGGTGCTGAAAACTCACTTGAGCAACTTCAGAATGCATTTGCCTCTTAATTTTTTCGTTAGGTCCAGCATACATTGAAATAACCTCCTGGAACTCTGAATAAACACTTTGACATACAATTCCTCTTTTTTGTTAGTTCATGGATGCAATAATATAGAGAATCAGAGAGTACAAACTAACTGATACAGAAAGTAACGAGGTTGGATAGCCCGAAGATATGCTCATGTGTTAATTATCAAGTGACCATCATTCAAGATACAACATCGAAAAATCACCAAGGAAACAGAAAATGGAGCTTTGTCCAAGTTCTAGAAATTTACTGTAATTCAAATCAGTGTATTCATCAATCTTGTTACAAGAGACAAGTTTATCCAACCTTGAAGAATTCGAAAGATTTTACACATTTCTCATGACAGTTCCGGTCAACCTTTATTTGAATAACACGAATCTGCGTGAATGACCTCCCAAGGACCACATTTGTCCATTCATGCTCCAGTTCAAACTCGTCATAGGAAAATGGGTCCGTTTCCAAATCAATGCTTTCATATTCTTTTTTAATCTTCTTAAAAATATCCTCATCAATCCCATTTGAGGGGGGAAAAAAGCACAACAGAAGACGTCCTTAGCATCACAGGGTTTGACTAGCTGTAAACCCGATCAAGGGTCATCATCGACATCGGCCCGGAATCGACCGGTGGTCAACGAGCCGGTTAACCGGGTCAACGGTACGAAGGATCGGACCCGTAACCAACCCATCTATAGAAGGCCGGTTTAAGTCATAATTTTGCTAACCCGTAAACCGTCAGTTAACCAACGGTTCAAAGGTTTATTTTAAGTTTTTTACATTTTTAAATTTTTAATATATGTTATGGTATAGATTAGACTCATGACCTCCAACTTGAATAATTAGCTTCAATCACTAAGCTATAAGAGACTTGTTGATCTAAATATAGTGTTATAATTTATATATCTATTAACAAAACACATATATCTTACACATTTTGATTATCTGAAAACACATTCAAACACTTTTTACACTTTATTTTAAATTGTAATAATATTTTTAATTTTTTTTAAAAAATAAGGGTCAAACCGTAACCGTTGGTTAACCGGAACCGGAACCGTAACCTGAACCATCAATATAGGTTAAGGTTAAGGGTCGATGTTTTTTGAACCGACGAACGACGGTTCTGAACCGTGGTCGGGTCTAACTGGCTGCATCAACAACTTGTTCAATTTTAAACTCAATCCCTTGTTTTTATTGGAGTCATTATGCACACCCTCCTAAAAACCACTCGATGGAGTGTCGGATAATTCAAAAACACTGACACTCCTCAAACACGTGTCGGACACGTCAAAAATAAAATCGGAGACCCTTATCAAATACTTCCTCAAAATCAGACACTCATGCCGTATACAAATGATAGGCGTGTCGACACAAAAATGACATTTTCGGGGGTTAATTATATAATTTAAAAAGTTTTGACTAAAATAGAATTTGGATGTTTTGGTTAAACTTTATGTTAATTGAAGTACTATACATTTGGTATTAGTATCTGTGATATTATGGTGTTTCAGTGACATACATTTATTTATATGTTTTTTGATTTGGTAAGAATATTTTTGATGTTATCTTTTATTTGGACGTGTTTATTAAACTTTATGTTAATTGAAATAATATGTATTTGATGTTAGTATGAGTGATACTATGATGAATCTAGTGACATGCATTTATTTGTATGCTTTTGAATCTGGTAAGAATATTTCTGTTGCTTTTACATTGTTTTAGAATTTAAAAAATATGAATTTAGCACATGTATAATATATATATATGTGCGTGTCCCAACAGTTTCGTATCCTGAAAATTTTAAAAATTCGTGTCGTCATGTCCATTCCTGTGTCGTATCGTATCAGTGTCACCGTACCGGTATATGTGCGTCGTAGTGTCGTCATGTCAGTTTCACCGTGCCAGTGTATGTGCATCGGAGTGTCGTCATGTCAATGTAACTGCATTGTAGCTGGGGAGCAATCGTATTTTAAAATGGGCTAATCAAATAATTTTGGGTCCAACTTAATATAAACCTGATTGACTCATTGGACATCCATATAGTTTGGGCAGGACAAATAGAACATAATGTGCCTCAATTAAGTGATATCAAACATTCAAACTTCCAATTTGCTTCTCCCTCCGCGGTCATAACAATCAGCTCAATGGCCGGTGGGGAAGAGGAATCGATAGAGGCGGCGGCAGCCGCGCGGCGAGAGAGGCTTAGAGCGCTTAAAGCCGCTCAGGAACTCCTCAACACTCCAGATGACGATGCTACTGCTGTTAAACCTCAACAAGCTAGTACAGATGGAGATCGCAACGATGAGTATACTCATGAAAATCAACATCAAGATAAATCCGATGAAGAAAGAGAAGAAGAAGATGCAGGGGAAGAGTAAGTTCCCGCATCTTTCTCCCTTATTTTGGCTTTTCCTTAGCAAAACGATTTTCTTCCTATACGTTGAGCGATTAGAATTTAGGGTCACTACTTCGGCCAATTTTGGTTTTGTCCCAGTTCCACATTTTCATTATAGTTGCTGTCATACTTTCGGATGATGTTATTGGTTGAATACTAGTGCTCAGCACGTAATTGTTTGGCTTTTCGGAAGTGATACAGATTTTCTCTTTATATTAACTGGTAATTATTGATTGCAGCAAAGTCAATATGAAATTCCGAAACTACCTTCCTCATGACAAGCAGCTTCAAGAAGGCAAACTCACCCCGCCTGTGCTACCGAAATTTGAAGACCCCGTCCTGGCAGCACCTCCTCCAGAGGAGAAAACAGAGGTCTTTTATCATGTTCTATTATCTCCTCCTTCAGTCCTACTCCTCTCTTCACCTTCCCTTCTCACCTCCCCTTCTTCATTACTTATGTAATTGTATGTGTTCTGAACAAATTTCAGGATCCATTTCTAAACATTGCACCCAAGAAACCAAATTGGGATCTGAGAAGAGATGTACAGAAGAGACTTGACAAGCTTGAAAGACGCACTCAGAAGGCAATGCTGATACTCATGGGTATTGTATCTTCTTTCCCTTGAGAGTAGCTTACTCGATGCACACATCCTGGCATTAACTAGTTTCGCTCACTGTATGCTAATAACCCAACAAACGGTGGCTTAGTCTGAAACTAACGAGTAGTTGGCAGTTTACTTCATGTCCAACGCCGTTGGACGTTGCGAAATTGCTGTCACAGCATAATGGTTACAAAAATGAAGATTACTGAAGTTTAGTGTAAGGACCCCTAACGATACCAGCAACTTGAATTACTTTGTCTGCTGTTTTAGTAAATACTTTTGACGCTGCATAAATCATTGCATATTTTATATTTGCAAATTGATTGCCTTTGCGGAAATATATTAAATGTTACCTTTCACTAGGGTCTAGGATTTAGTTATATTCATCTGTCTGCAGGCAAGCTCAGAACCCGTAAAGCATTATGTTAACAACTATTCATGGCATTTGTTTTCTTTGTCTGGAAAAGAAATCTGTCCAATTACATCCACTCATAATATGCCTCGATCACATGCATGGATAATCTTGCTATTGAACAGTAATTTATTCCTATGTCAAGTAGAATGCCAACAAGGAAAATATGATCCCCCTGCTTCTATACAAATATCTTAAGAAAATTCGTTTCCGACCACATTAAGGGATTAGTTATTCAACTTGTAGACCTATTTATTCAACTTGTAGATCTGTTTGTTCATTTCTTCTCTCAGAAGGTTTTAAAATTTTGTTGTTATTTTTCCTTGTTTGTGAAGAAATGAGAAATAGTGCAGCCCCCTCTTTCTGTTGGCCCTATACGGACCACTAGTTACAGAGAAGTAGTGGAGCTGGAGCCCTTTAGGTTTGTGAACATAAATGGTTTTTTCTTTGTCCTCATATCAGCGGGTAGCATCGCATCAAAGTTGTATTGGGTGCTATTTTTCTAGCATGTAACATCCCCTTAATAGGTTCGCTAACAAGCTTGTGATGTACATTACGCTGAAAGTTGCATGTCAATAATGGTACTTGATTTAGGTTCTCTTGTGCAGAACGAGAGGAAGAAAAAAGGAGAGCTGTTGAAGAGAACGGCATGGCATGAATTGTGGAGAAAGAAGGGAATTAAAATGAAAATGTCGTTAAGACTTAGATTTAAATAGAGTTTAAGGTCCATGTAATTTAATTTGGAGACTCCTATCATTTCCCGTGAATTGGTATGAAAGATATTTTGTTTCTTTTCCTTCATTTTCTGTTATGGATGATGCTTTTGCGTAGAATTTGTACAATCTCGGGTAGACAAGCGCACCTGTTTTATATCATGTATAAACTCGGAAGTTTCCATGCCAAAATTGTGCATGGAAGCGGCTTCTTGAGTTCACATACAAAATTGTAAAACTAAAATAGTAGCTGAAATATTTGGCCTTTAGAATATGGCTGCAAACCTCCAAGACTTTGGTATTATTTGATAGATGATAAGGGATAATTACAACACATAGATATATGTAATTTATTTATTATGATTAATTATATGATTTTTTGGTACGTAGTTTCAGTGAATAATCAAATGATCATCTAATCATTCACGCCAAATATAGTAAAACATCTATAAATTAACAATAATGGGACCGTGAAGTTTTATTAATTTAGAGAGGTATTAATTAATCGATAAATTAATAATTTATGAAGAAGGCATTCATGAGCTTGATATTATGATTAATGATCTCAGTTGCCATAATAAAGTGTATGTCAATCATATGTTGGATTACCTGGTGTGAAAATGATTAATGTCCAAAGATCTATGCTTTTAGAAGAAATTGTGGTTGTTGTCATTGAAAACCATGTTAAGGATAAAGATGATGATGATTCAGTACATTTACAACCAATCAAACGAAAATAAAGCACACATCGCAAAAACAACTCTTTATAATTTTGTGTTGCAGTTCGAGAACACATCGGAGCTTTTGAATATAATGAGAAAAGTTAGAGATATAATCCACCTAGATTTAAATTTCGAGAAAAAAATAAATAACAATAGATTTATATTTTACTAAATTATCCTCATATGTGTGTAATTTTAGAAAATTATTAATTTATTATATTGACGGGACGATAGATTTATATAAGGGTCTTCCTAAAAATTATTATCTTATTAATTTATCAAAATTACTAATTTTTTAAACTGGCCCAAGTTGGGACTGGGGAAAATATTATTTTAGGGGAAAAAATATTATTTTAGAGGTTATTAATTTATATAGTATTAATTTATGGAGGTTTTAATGTAGTACTTTATTTAGAGAAGGAGAATTCTCTCCTCTCTCTTTAACCCTATCCCTAATAGTTGGTGCAGTCCGTCGCCACCCATTGGCCTCCACTGGGATCTCCGACTCACGGCCACCCCTCTATCCAAATTTCAGAGTCTTTCGACTCCATCTGCTCCACTAATAGCGGTTATACTTCGGCCTCTCAAACCCATCTCGCACTCTTCTCCGATCCCTTTGGCTGCCGACCTATTTTTGGTAGCAAGAGGTGTCAAAATGAGCCAAGCAAACCCGATCTGCCAAATAGGCGGGTTGGGCTATCATTTCTGGCGGGCCTGTACGGGTTGGCTCCAAACGGGCTGCGAGTTTGTTTTGGTGGGTTGGCCCGCGGCCCGTCCCTTTTTTAAATGGGTATTCTTTTTTTAGTCTCAATTCATAATTAGAACTCAATATCACATTGAAGAATCTGATCTACTATATCTTTTTCACTTAATCGTGCTTGAAAGTTGCAACATGTATTTCAGAATTGAGTAAAATATCGATTCCCTAGTAAAATATTTTTAGTAGCAAGGTTAATGTCTAGATAAAACGTGAAACAAGCTCCAGTATTCTTCTAGCATACTAGGCTCGACAAGTTCAGTTAGAACTCTTTTTTGAAGTTAATATTTTTTTAAAAAAAAATTCGGTGTGTTGGGTTTGGTTTACCCAAGCCTGGAGGCTGGTCCAAACGGGCCAGGACCGTTTGGCCGCGGGTTGGGATGGTCAACCCGTTCGGGTCGGACTGGCTCGTTTTAACAGCTCTATCAGTATATCCACACTTGTCCTTGACTACCGATCCCCTCATGAACAAAATGCCCATACTAATTTTGGGTGTCAATACACCGATTGCTTCGATTCCGCCAGAAAAGACTGGCGTTTCCTCCCACCGTGGTTAATTGCAGCAGTGGCGGCGGCGCTTCATCTCCCTTTAATGCCCAACCAAGTTAATCAAGCACTACCACCACTTATCAAACACCAAAATCCAAAGTATTGCAAGTCCCGTCTTTAACCACTTCGGCAGCCCACCACTATTCCGACAGTTCGGTTCCCAGAAGCAGTGATCTAAAGAGCTGTAACCGGGAATTCACATTGCTTATTTTGGATGGATTTATGAATGTCATAGTTTTTACATCTCAATTGTAATGCACATTTTTTCACGTGTCATTTATGTTTTACGTTATTTGGGAGGTATTGATGTAATATCTTCCCTTGTAATGTTTTATTATCAATGAAATAAATGGCATGATGCAAAAAAAAAAAAGTAGTAGTACCTTATAATAAGATTTTGCTCGGAGATGAAACATAAATAAATCCAAGGAGAATGAATACAAATAGGCAATTCTGAATTCTACTACAATATCACAAACATTTACGAATAACTCTATCCAACCATCCAATAAAATTCTAAATTTACCTTGTGAAGTGAAAAAAAAAAAATAAGTCTACACAATATTATGCTACCATGAAGGAAGTATAGATTATATATATTGTTACTCTATTTCCACACAAATCTCAATCATACAAGGTATATTCGGCTGAAGAACAAGTACATCCTTCGGGAGATGGAGCATCGAAATAACATATAATCAACAACATTAATTAAAAGGAATGGGGTCTAGACCCAAAAAATTTCTGGAAATGTTTTTTTACAACTATTCTGGAGGACCACGATAGCCAGATTTGATACGTTCAAAAACTTTCGAACCGGATCTTCGATTGGATAAATTACACTTTAGTGGACGCGTTAGCTTCTTCGTCGTTCCAAGAGGCGTCCGCAAGAGGAAGCTGGTATTCATCAGGTTTCAGAGCCAAAGCAAAGTCTGGTAATGTAGGTGCTGTCTCCATTATTCTACACCAAAAATTTTGTAATATGAAAATGAGAATTAACATATTCTGCATCAATTCACAAGCAAATTAACTGACATCACTACATGGCAAACTATCTAAAAGATCTTCACACTAATTATTAAACATTGGCATAAATGATAAGATGTCTGCCATGAGCTTTTAAGTAGAGACCAACTCAACACATCAAACTCATGAATTAGCCAACTTAAGCATCAAGTTCCGCTTACTAAGCTAATAAATCATGACAAATTCTGTGTAAGCGAATAATCAGACGCTTAGATTTGCCCGGCAATACTTACTTTTCGTAAGTGTATAGGTCCTTGTTGATTCGCACCTTGCTACAAGTGTCCTTAGGAATCTTTTCAGACAGATACTTTATGGTTCCCCAAAGTGGTGTGCTCCTGCGCCAAAAAATTGGAATTTATTATTTCCACCTATGTCATTTGGCAGTGCAATGCTGTGTATTATTCTATAAGAATTGGTTCCAGAAACATAAGTTAAAAAAAAGGAAGGGATATAACACCTCACAAAAGAAGTATTAAAGGCTTAAACCTGTACAATTCTTTTGAAAGGATAAATCTAAATAAATAAACATGCACATTATATCTCATTGCACAGAAAAAAATTAAATGTAACGTTTCTAAACATATTGCCTAAATCACTAAAAGACACCAGGCTACTGATTACTAGGACCGAAGGCAGATATGTGAAGCCTATTCAAAACATGCTGTTATCACAAACGGAAACCAAACAGAAAACAGAGGAGAGGTAGGGAAAGAATAAAGTTTAAGAATTTTAGCATGGATGAGAGTAAGTTTTCATATCAAGTGACTGAAGATTGAAGAAGAAAATTTCCTTGGCCCAATGATGAAATTTCATATACTCTGAAATCCGGGTGTTGGGAGAGTGGCAGTACATTTCCATGAAATTTGAATTGTGAAGTCTCTTAATAGAGAGCAAACCAGAATCCTCGTGTATACAAGATGAACTGGAAGTTTAATTGTATATATTCCTCCTTAACGTGATCAAGTGATAAAGGGGGTACCAAGATTACCTAGAGACAGGAACTGATGCATTAAAAGCTTCACCTGCCTTCTTGCTCTCTTTGAGATACTCGTCTGCTGCTTGCAGAGCAGCAACAGCCATCCCATGGGACTTCTCTGTATTCCCCTCATCAAGAATTAAACCATGGTAGTAGTATGCTGCAGCCTATGATAATATCAAAACCTTATGTTAAACACAAGTTAGAGATTATTAAAGGGGTTCTGAAAAATGGATGATAATGATAAAGGACACCTTATTTTTAACAGCATATTGACACCAAGATATCAAAATAGAGTGGCAATTTTGTCAAACTATGAGGAAAAAATTTGCTCTTATATTATCAAATGTGAGGTGATCATTAGGAACAGTCGCATCACTTTATTTCATTGTACATTTCAAGTTCCCTTGCAGTAATTGTCGTTGAATAACCAGATAACAATAGGCCAGATCTTTGCCAGGGCAACATAATGATAATGAAAAGTGTTTAGAAACAATACCTTAGCTTCAATGTGTTTCCGCTTCACGAATAGAGAATGCTTTTCTCCCCAACCATTTGCCAGTGGAAGATTCATGATGTTATCTTGGGCCTACAAAGTTACGGTCTAAAGAACTTAATTCTTCCTAAAATCGTAAAAGGAGTCGCAAGAAACTAGATAAACTCCATTCAACTTTTAAGTATGAAGAAACAAAAAGCAACAGAGAAAGTTTGATTCGACCGCACTACTTTAACGAATTGAAAAATCCATGATTCTAAATGTGTAAAAGATGGAACCAAGTGATCAAAATATCAAGGTTGTCTACTTGCAAAAACCAGAAGTTATGAGTTTCAATGCCCCCTTTGTGCTCTAACTAGCATATATTGATGGTACATATGTTACAACGATCCATAAGATATTTAATTAGTTACTCTCTACTAATGTTAGCTTAATTACATTAAGCATAAATATGTCAATAATAGGACAACAACGATTCAACACACATAAAGTGGTCCAGAAGACAAATAATTAGCAAAAAAGAGGCCGACTGGAAAAGAGAAGAATAAAGTTAGACAAGAAGGTGAGATGATGATCCTAGTGGAACTTGCTAGCACAAAAACAATGAGGTATAGTACAATATACTGTCTTAAGAGTTAGAAAATAAAAAGCCCGAGAGTTATGATATTGGTACAATTGACAACTAACAAGCCAAATCATGGAACCAAACCATTTGAATAGTTCATTTACACTGGATAATAAGGAAAAGAAAATCCAATAATACCTGCTGCCAGTATTTTACCATCTCACAAGCAAGCCTTCTTTTCACAGCTAGGGTGGCCTTTGTACCGTCAATTGCAAGTCCAAGCTGAATATCAACACCCTATTCCAAGTAGATGTAAGGTCCAGAGAAATATAGCTTGGTATAACTTAAGCAAGCATCAGGAATTAATCAATGAACAAAGTAGACATATTGCAATGACAAGTAACTAGCAGGAATCAAGTCTTAGCCAAACGATAAAGCAAACTAAAACAAAGTACCATATTTAGAAGCATATTGCAAAGTGGTAGTTAATCATGTATCAAAAAATAGTTCCGGGACAACTACAGGACAAAACATCCCAAAACTCTTAACAGCTTCATCACAACAGACAAAACCAAAAATGTAGAATTGCAGCAGTTTTCAGTAGATAAATAAGTATAAACAGTGGCAACACGATAACAAATAAGGTGGCAACTCCATGAACCTATATACCTGCCCTAGTGCTTGGAGGCAAAGTGCTCGTAGAACTCCTTCAGCAAGATCCACAGGAAGATTTCTCCTAAAGATAGACATTAATTCGGGGAAAAAAGTGAATCCATAGCACATAAGATTCTTCTAATTGCTCATCCACGGCCCTTAACAAGATACCTCAGTTCATTTGGCAGCTGTGGGAGGACATGTCGGACAGCACAATCAAGGTAACCGGCAGCCTTCAAGAAAACGTCAACAGAAGATCGCCGATTCTCTGTTGGAAATTGTAGAAAGCACAGTAGAGGTCAGAAATTTACTAAGAGGAACATGATGCACATCAACTAAAATATTGAAAGTTCAACGTGAAAAGGAAGGAATTTGTGTTTTTATTCTATCCTGTTTATTCGCCATTATACAATTAACTTCCAGCTTGATGCATAATATCTACATCATTTTTATTTATGTTTTCAGTGAAACAAATGAATGTTAATTCAAGGATACTCTGTTTATAACCATCTCATCTAAAAAAATCAATCCATTAGAGATGTGTAGCATTAATTTTTAAGATCTCTACAAGCCACTACTTTTCTTTTAAATCCTTGCAAGTGGAACTCTTTTCATTAATGGGTGCAAAGAGACTCAAAACCACACCCTCTCCTTTAGACAGGTTCTGACATCATGTTTTTCCCCACTCATGCACCCAATGGGGTTTGTAAGCTATTCGAATGACAGGTTCTATCATGCTGAATGACCCACTTATTTTAATTGTAAGCTATTCGAGATTAGTGACATTTGGCACTTATGATATTCAACATATAAGTATCCAATGATACACGACATTTGACACATAACATAGCATCAGAAGATGGGTAAGACAAATTTGTTGGATCGCTGGACCCACTTATTTCACTTAATATTGTGTATCTAACAGTATGTGTCACCAGTGTCATTTGCGCTAAGCATCCAGTAAATGATGACCTTCCTGCATACATGCCACCATTAGTGTATCTAACATTATGTTTCCCTCAATGTCGTTTGCGCTAAGCATCTAGTAAATGATGACCTTTGCAGCATATATAGCACCATTAGTTATTCTAAAATTATGTGTCACTCAGTGTCATTTGCGCTAAGTATCTAGTACATGATGACTGTGTGTGCATAGATACCATTAATAGCATCAAGTATAAGGTAAATAGATGAGGTTTAATTTTTGTCACAAAATCTGATGTCGCTCCTGACTGCAAGCATGCCCATAATGATCTCTCAAATTCTCGGAAATCATTTTCTAGGCCAATAAATTCAACTTAATTAGAGTACAAAATCTGCTCTTCATTTATGCAACATCTCATTTAGACTCAACATCTATTAACAGAATGTCTCAGTAAGAAAAGAAATGTTTAACCTAATTTAATTAAGATGGCAGCATCTACTATTGATGCTCACAACTGAGGAACAAGCACATTCCATATCTTTATCGAATATGCCAATAAAAGTTACTCACATTCATTCACCTAAGAATGTGAAAATTTGCTTTCATTGAGGTGTCTGAGATATGATCTCATATGATCCACAGACAAATGAGTGAGAAAGATCACATATATAATGAAAACAGGTAGGTATAGAATTGGAGTTAGTTTGTGTACCTTCTGATAGCTTTGTCTGATAGCCCTCAATGGATGTTCTTGGAAGAAGTAATAGATTGGCTTGTGACAACGCTAGCATGGCCATCAAGTGCAAAACGGATAATATTTCATACCAAGCACTAAACATTTCTGTTTCCTGGAGATATTGAGATGATGAGATTAACAGTGCTTTGAAAGCAAGAGAACAAGTGAAACAAAGTTATGGATTTGAAGGTAAAATCTTAGCAAGACCTCTGCTTCGTCCTCTTGATTAACCCAAACAAAGTGTACTTTGTGTTGCAATGGACTCCCTGCACAACACAAAGGATTGTGTCTCAAAAATATGATTTTCATGGAAAGTTTTGGCATCTGGATTGGTGTTGGGTATGCTTACCATTTTTAACCAATCCCAAAAGAACTGGCAAATAGTCTTCTAGAGCCTGAAGAAGATCACCCAGAGTCGAACCTCCTGCAAGGAACAGATCAAACATCCATATCTGGCAATTTTAGATACCACAAAATATTTAGGTCATCTCTGCGACCAACCATGTTGAGTAGCACTTTTCCGTCTTGTTCTTGTAATTGTCGGAGCTTCTTGCGATATCATAACTACTATTCTGGTTCTGAGAGCAGAAAGGCGTTCAACTAAGCTTCTAGAGATGTGATCACCTAATGACTCAGACAAATCAACAGGCTTAGGGATCCGTAAACCTGGGACAAATACAGAAACCTCCCCAATATTTGTTGGCCTCCTTCTGTTTCCACCTGTATCATTTGGAGTTGATAGTAGGCATCCCATGTCCTATATATTTTTTTTTTATCTGCCCACAAAAGCACAGCTTACTGTAAGTGCAATTCAGGAGAGACCACAAAAACTATTTAAAAAGGCGATATAATAGTTTGCTATGTATAAATCCACATCCAGGATTGGTTCCTTGTTTTACGACCCTGAGTATGTTAAAATGATGCGCACAAAATTCACAAGAAAATAAGAAAACAGAGTCGAGTTGAAGAATGAGGTGAAGTCAATAAAAATACACAACTAACAAAGTAAATGGAACTCACGTGTGGTAGCTACAAAATGTCAAACTGAATAAATATGGAGTGGTAAAAGTGCTTACCAGGCGTCTTTAAAGATCAAAAGATAGATAGTTGGGTAAATTTCTCCAGTACTTTCTGCATCACAACAATAAGAAATGAAATTAAGAACAAGACTAAGAAAAAACTGGTTACATCAATGTCACAAGAAAGTCGACAAATTGACAACTCTCGTGTTTCCTATTCTAATGCTAGTAGCCCATTAATGGGTTTGTTTGATGCCGACTTGAAGGCGGTCAGTATCTTTTTTATTTTTCTTTTCACAAAGACGGACACGTATAGTAGGATTCCACCTCCAAGACCACCGCCCTCGAGGGCTGCATCAAAATAATTAAATCTACCTCGTTTATTCATTTAAACAAGAAAACACATTTTCTGCTTTCCTCTTCATAGAAACTTTAGATTCGAAGAGCATTACGAGAAAAGGATCACAAAGATCAAATTTCGCAAGCTAGTGAAGAACACGATAAAAGCAATAATTTTACTCTTCACAAGTAAATTAAACTCAACCCAAAAAAAACCCAAAAATGAAAACGACAAAGAAAGAAACGCTCTTGAAGAAGAATAGCCAAAAGGGAATCGATCGACTCCAACAGTACATAGAAAAACATAGACGCGCGGAATAAAAAATTTCACCTTAAGCAAAACAGGGCAGTTGAATCCTTGATAGCAAGGAAACATGAACGAGAAGACAAATAATAAAGATGCGATCTTAAATGTTTGCGGAATAGATTCTGTAGTGGGTTTCGTTCAAAAGTGATGAAACTATTTCAGAATCAATAGATATTGAAATTTTCAGTTAAAAATTCCATTC
The DNA here is from genome assembly GCA_907163345.1 of Haberlea rhodopensis. NCBI lineage: Eukaryota > Viridiplantae > Streptophyta > Magnoliopsida > Lamiales > Gesneriaceae > Haberlea > Haberlea rhodopensis. The sequence continues at coordinate 4,337,888 of CAJQUN010000019.1, forward strand.
AAACACGAACATCAATTGCAGGAAAATGGACAACTCAATGAAAAAAGGCACGATGGCGATGAGTTAATGGATTGGGAATTCGAAGCTTGAACGTAGAGTGAAAATGTTGAGATGAGTAGACGTAGCAACTAAACAAGAGAAGAGAATGGAAGGAAAATCTAAAAGCTTGATTTCGTGTTAATCGAGAGATTTGATATTTGAAGTTTATCTTACCTGAAACTCTTTATTTATTCATATATTTATACTGCCAGCGGACCTAAGTAGATCTATAAATGAAAACCAACTAAACACTATCTAATATATCTTAGTCGACACTTCCGGTCTAGCCGAACTGAACCGACAAAGTCTCACAATCTATTTTATATAGACTCGGTTTTGAGTCGAGTATGTGACCCAAAAATTTATTTAAAAAATTCTTTTTTTAAAAAAAAGAAAAGGTGAGACAGAAGTTAAAAAAACCAATATTTAATGAGAAATATTGAGTAATTTGAAGTTTGCGACTTTTTATGCTTCTTGATTAATCAATATTTGCATGAATAGGCAGGTGCGAATGTACATTGATAAGAGAGGTCGTTATATATATATATATAAATATATATATATATATATATATATAGATATATATTATCTCATATTTAAAAATCCTAAACTTTTGTCATTTTAATTAAAGTAGGGAAAATTACCAAAAACATCCCCTATAGTTTGCTCCGAATTTCACTTTGCAACCATTGTTTGAATAATTACAATTTACATCCTCAACTTTCATGAATTGTAACACTTTGCAACATTTTGACTCGATTTTGTGTTTTTATCGAAAATTTATCGATGCATATAATCACCGCCTTATATATTCAAACTTAGATCTACTTAAACTAGATATTTAAATTTTTTTAAAAACAAGATAAATATTAAGGGTGTCAAAAATTCATTTTTCGTAATTATTAACTAGATAATTTTGGATACTAAAAATATTTAATTTTTTTTTGGAATAACTAGCTTAAATGGATATAAGTTTGAGTATGTTAGGTGATTATCAAATTCGGCGATAAATCTCATATAAAATATAAAATCGAGTAATAACATACAAACTGTTACAATTCATGAAAATTGAGGATGTAAACTGTAATTTTTCAAACAACGGTTGCAAAGTGAAATTTGGACCAAACTATAGGATGTTTTGTATAATTTTCCTATTAAATTATAATTTTGTCCCCCTCAATATAAAAACTAGATTCGTCATGTCAACGAAATATGTTTTAAAAGGAGCGAGTACTCAAATTATTGAAAATATTCACTTATTTATCATTGGATCTTGAATTATGTCAAGTGCTTATAATTTTATTGACGATATATCGCGACTCTTTGTATTAGCAAGAGGATCTTCGTTCACAAACTTGTACACTATCGAGCACACACGTTGGGTATAATGTGTTGCATACTTACATATACATAATATATATATATATTGTTGATTTTAATATTATAAATGTAATCTGTTTAAAAAAATAAAAAACATATATAAGAATACAGTTATTGTAGGGAATTACAGGATAATGAAGACATTATGCCAAAAAAACAAATATAATATATTATACACACAATGTTTTTTTAATAATATAGTAGAGATGGAAAACTATTTATCATTAAAAAAATAGATATGAAATGTGTATTTCATATTAATATTTGTGTAGATATGTCTTTTTTCAGGAATTATGTAAATAAATGACATAAAATATATATTTTTAATTTTTTGACTTTGTTTGACTTTTGTTTTTCGTACGTGTTTGACGTTCATTTTGAAATCAATTTTTATAAAAAGTCATAAATTAAAAGAATATTTGATTGAAGTTATTTTTCAAATTATCCCCGTGCTTTTAGGCTATCCACGATAAACAACGACTAAAATTTATGTATAAAATAAAGTAGAACGATTTTATTCCGATTAAAAATATATTCTCTGATATTTAATATATAAAGTTTTTAGCTTATTATTTGGCCAGTGATATGCCATTTCATTTATTTATTTAGATATCTTTTCCGTAGACATTTTTAGAATATTTAAATTTATAATTATAAAATCAATTAAAAACACAATTATGCCTAAACAAGGAGGACAACGAGAATATGGGTGTGGCGCATATTAGCTTTTTAAATTCACCGAATATTACCTTTTGAAGGTCGCATTCATCACCTATACTCTTCAAAGTCATCACTCAGAAGCCTTTTAGAACTCTTGGAATATTTAGATTTTTTTTTTTGGAAAATTAGCTTATTTGAATAATAACAGATATATCTATTATATTATAAATTCTCTATCTGATTTGCAACGAATGAAGAAAATATTACAATTATTTCCTTTATAATTTGGCATAAAAATACAGAGCCGGTGAGGGAGACGTTCTTTTTTACACTAGATGAAAGCATTCGTAATTGTTTAAACTAGAGGGAGTTTATTTGTACTTTACACATTTTTTATAAGAAAATGTTTAAATTAATTTAATGATGGAATAATATTACTATCAACATTTTTGTTTAGATAATCAACATTCTTTAATATGCATGCTATGGGTATTGCTCATATTCTTTGCAATAATTTTGTATGTAATATATTTTATTATTGTATTAGGTTTTTTGTAGATAATATTATGATAATGTATGATCACATACTTGTTCGTTTATCAAAAGATGCAGTTGATGATCTCAGATTTTTAAACCATATGTTTCCATCATTGTCTAGACTTAGATTATTGATCACAATTACAAATAATATCATTTGGTTAATTTAAACTATGACTATGTGAAAATTTGACTTTATAAATAAAATAATTTGTTTTTGTGTGTATATGCATCAGTTAATAATAGAGACAAATTGGAAATTAATCCCTAAACTTAAATTTGATTTTCGATTTACTCCCTACTACAAAATTCTTTATAGATCACTACCTAGATTCAAGTTTAAATTTCTAATTACTCAGCGGAGAGAGAAAATTTTAAAATAAAGATCTTTTTAACCTTAGATATATGATTTTGGCATGCTTTGCTTATTCTAAGTATGTTTTCAAAATTTATAGCATCGATCCGTAAAATGGTATCAGAGCCTATGTTTATTCTGGAAATACTACAATAATATCTTGAATTTTAATTTGTAACATATACGGGGGAGATGATTCAAGAAATATTATGGATCAGAATGAATGTTCGTGGTGCAAGTCATACATGTGGTACTTTCAGAAATTTGAAGAACTAAATCAAGGATATCTGGCCGAAGCTAAACATTTCAAACCAGAAATAGAATATTCAACTGGTAATTGGTGCTAGCCCAGCTAGCAAATCCCAGTATCAAGAACAGGAGACAGCGGCGAGGAACCTTTACAGGATGAACCTCAAGCTACAATTCAATACCATGTCCTTGCACAGATCCATCAAATTCAAAAACAGATGGAGATATGATTCAACACCAGGAGGAAATTCTTGAAAATCTTCGAGATGTTCAAACCCGAGTCAAGGAGTTGGAGTCAAGACCATGTTCTTTAAGGAGAAGGAATCGAGGATGGTTACAACCATCCTACGAAACAGAACACCTTTTACATCAAAAAGGGAAAGCCAAGGAGGTCCAAAGACCCATGACGGAAACTGAAAAAATGATTGCCGTCCTACGAGGAGAACCAATACTTCCCACAAAGTAATGAAAATAATCAACGTGGAAGATCTACGTGATCTTGCTGATTCACTTACAAGATTAAATCTCGTAGATTTCAAGACAAATCAAGTTGGAGGATTGGGGGAAATAGTAATCAGACCTCCACCACAAGAAAGTTTCGGGTCACACACTCCACCCGAAGGTAATCAAAGGATGCCACATCAGGAAGAAGTTTTAGCCAGAGAGTCTATGAAAGAAATTGTGGAGAAGATGGCAAAATTCTTTCAAATCTGTTTCATTGGAGTAGGTTACTTCGAAGGAATGTAGGAAGAAAAGGCCAAAATCTAGACAAGCTCTAATTAGCCTGGAACTACATGATATATGTTATGTAGATGAGTACATCAAACTCTTCACATAGTATAGATGGAAGGCAAAGATGCATGAAAATGATGCATCAGAACTGTTCTTTGCCAAAATACTGAGTCCGTGGATAGAAATGCTTAACCAGGAATATACACCGCAAGGAATAGAGACGGTGGCCAGGAAAATATAATTTCTGAAAATGAAGCTTGCGGAGTGGTGTTATCAAGCAAAACTCCAAAAGAATTACAAGAAGCAAAGAGGAATTAACAAAACAACTCCTATTTGTTGTACATGGAATGATATCCCTACGATCATTGGCAACTACCCCCAAAGGCGAAAGATGAAGAAACATGTGAGTCATCCTTATGCCCTAGGAAGTAGTTCGAGAAGAAGTAGGTCTACATGGAGACCTAGGAAGTTCTGATCAAAATAAAAAGCCCGAAATTACAAACCAGGGCAAAGATCAGGACCAACAAGAAATAGAACCTTGTCAACGGGTTCTAATCAAGCAAGCACTAGCAGAGCACCAACGAATAGGACTTTCAGACGCACTCATACTCGTGCGAATGAAAGTTTCAAAGATTGTAACTGCTGGACATGCGGAGTAAGAGGAAATATCTCTACAGATTGTCCAGAGAACCAAAGCCGAGGAGTAAGACAGTTCGAGCACACCAAAGAGTTCGAGAATGCTGTTTATTTCCAAGATTTTGTGCAGATGTATAAATTTGAGGATATTCCCTCAGATGAAAGCATCTACAAAGAAGAGATCTATTCTGATAATGGAGGTGAATCCAGTTCAAATCAGAGCGAAGGAGAATTCCTTCAACACGTGATCAGAGAAGAGCCGTCAGGATTTTTCTCTCATGCCACTATTTCTCATAAAACTCTTATGAGGATCATGAAGGAAGAGCCAAAGCTTCAGATGTATGATGGTTTTACAATGGGAGCAATGGAAAAAGCCATGGATATGATTGGCCTTCGAAGCAGGAATCATCAGATTATCCATAAGGTGACAACTTGTGAATTTGATATCCCGATGGAGTTCACGTGAAATCAAATTGAAATGCAATTAATCCCTACAGAGAAATTCAGGAGATTAAGAACAAGGTTAAAAGAGAAGTTGCTAACACGCTCTCATGGATTCATATTGGAGCCATTAGAGTTATGATCAAGGCAACTTTCAAGGAAGGAATTGATTCCCCTCAACCTGGCTATCTTTGACAAAAGAATCCCGAACCTCAAAGATTCTTGTTTGGGAGCAGTGGCAGGAAATCTGTATGCAGGAAAGATGGCATTTAACATCTATCCAAGAATTGCATACACTTTAGGAGATCGAGACTTCAACAAGGTTCTTACTCTTCATCAGGACTTCTGTGACATCCCCGAAATGGTTAATTGCTATTTGGCTTTAAATTATGTTTGCATGATTAATTATGTGGTAATTGATTATGTGTTGGGATTTATTTACCTTATGGAAATGCATGGTCATGTAGTAAGGGGTGACCCGGGATTGCATTTCAGGGTGCATGTGGTGCATGTTGGGTAAATATTATTGGAAGCATGATTTATTTGCCTTGGTTAGCAATTTATTAGAAATCAAGTGTTTATTTGATATTTGGTGCATTTTGAGTAAATGCTTTGAAAAATATCATGTTGGGGTGTTTTATACACCATGGAATTATTTTGGTATGCTTTTAATTAACTAACTCACTCTTATATACCCAACCCCACCTTTATCATCCATCACTTTACCTTTACCAAAATCAACTTTCAACAAACCCTTTTTCCTTCACATTTTCGTTTTTGAGCTCAAGGGTGAAGAGAAGATCTTGCAAAATCTTGTTTTGTGAAGTTTATTGGGTGATTTGAGGTCCCCAAGAGGTATGGATACCTCATTGTAAATTTTGTAAGGTTTTGTTTGAGTTTGGTATGTTTTTGAAGGATTTGGAAATGGGTTTTGTTGGGTTGTTGTGGGTTTGATTATATGTTGGATTTATACTTATTTTGAAGTATATTTTGATGGTTTATGTTGTTTAGATGTTGTTGTGTTGCTTGGTTAAGTGTTGGTAAGGGTTGGAAGAAATTTTGGGAGCAAAAATGGTGAAAAACGCATGTCTGTGCGAGGCGATCAATCGCCTGAAAAGAGGCGACCGATCGCCAAGAGACAGTGGCATTTTTGCGGGTTAGGCGATCGATCGCCTAAAATGAGGTGACCGATCGCCGAGAGGCAGTAGGTTTTTCAAAGGAATGGCGATCGATCGCCATGTTTGGGGCGACCGATCGCCGCAGTGCAAATTTTGAGGCAACCGATCGCCTGGGTGAAGCGATCGATCGCCGCCAGTGGATTTTTGGAAAATGGTTTATTTTGGTATTTGTGTAAGGACCCTAATCCTTAAGTGCGGAAATAAGGCATAATAGAGCTAATATAATGATCAGAGTGCGAAAAGAACATGTTGAGTCTATGAGCTTAAGCATTACATGCCATAATAATAAGGACTTCCAAAAAGAATGGATTAATTACATTCCTCATCAATGAATGCTATCAACTAGTTTTACACTACTCCTAGAGTAGACACTAGACAAAATAATTCTGTCCTTTAATCCTCAAAAGAATGCTTCACAAGCTCACCACCTCAACCCGTTCAAAGCTTGCTATCATGCCAAAAAGGTACCTACAAGGACAACCCCCAAACATGAGCAATAATAATCATTCATATTCAACACAATATGAAGATAAAGCGTAAATGCATAATCAATATAAACCACTTCCTGTTTTCCCATGCATTTCAAACGCTTCCCGTTTGGTTGTCCCTGTACCATAACTCATGAGTATAATCAACAGATTATTTTTAATGGCCAAAACATGTCATGACATCATATACCATCTCAACAGTACCAAATATTGGTCACCATTCCCTAGTCTGTCCATCACAGTGTATTTTAATGCCCCTCGCTTATTTTCATATGGGCGGCATAGGATAACCTCGCTACAATGGACATGCGGCACTCCCACCCCTCGCTTCACAGAGAGCGGCAAATACCCTTTCCTCGCCCCATATGACAACCACGCTCAAATGTGACATGCGGCGCTCCCACCCCTCGCTTCACATTTAGCGGAACCAATACAAAAAGCGGCAAGCATTAAAATCATCAAAGGATGACCACGACTCATGGGATATGCATCCAATAACCATAATATGCATCTATCATCAATATGCATCAATTACCATGTATATGCATCCACAATGCAATACCACATATGGCATAAATCAACATGTATATGCATCCACAATGCAATACCACATATATACCCGCATCCACAATGCATAATCAATGAGTATATAAAATACATGTTACCGTTGGGTGCCCGTACGTCCACTACGTACCTTTCCAAAAAGTGGAATGTGGTTGGACTTCAATTCCTTGGATGTGTTGCCACCTGGGTTGGTTCTACATATTCACAAATACCAATATTAGAAACCAATAATAGTCCAATACCAAAAATCCCACAAAAACACCCAAAAACACCATTTTTGGTGTCTCGCGATCGATCTCCAACAAGCCCCGATCGATCGCGAGACCACACTGTCTCAGCCAACAAATTTCAACAATCCGCGATCGATCGCGGAGCTAGTGCCGATCGATCGCGGCCTCGCCGATCGATCGCGCTCATCTCGCGATCGATCGCTGAAGTGCACTGCCTCAGCGCTGTTGCTCGCGATCGATCGCGAGCGGACGCCGATCGATCGCCGAGCTGCGGGAAAGCGAGATTCGGGCACTATTCACCCATCTCCTTCCCAAACACAAACAAACCCACCAATACCAACATATATCAAACCCAACAACTCAAAACCACCCATAAACATCCTAACAAACTCATATAAACCACATCCAACTAAAACACTACCAAAATCACAACACCCAACACAAACCCATTTTAAAACCCTTCAAAATCAACCCAACCTTAAACAAAACCTTACAAAATTTACAATGAGGTATCCATACCTCTTGGGGACCTTAAATCACCCAACAAACTCCACAAATCCAAGTTTTGCAAGAACTTCTCTTCACCCTTGAGCTCAAAAACGAAAATGTGAAGAGGGGAAGGGTTTGGGTGTTGGAAATGATTTGGTAAAGTGAATAAGAGTGGATGGGGTGGGGTTGGGTATAAAAGGTGAGTTTATTTAATTAAAAAGCATACCAAAGATTCCATGGTGTATAAAACACCCCAACATGATATTTTTCAAAGCATTTACTCACAATGCACCAAATATCAATTAAACACATGATTCCTAATAAATTGCTACCAAAGCAAATAAATCATGCTTCCCATAATATTTACCCAACATGCACCACATGCACCCTAAAATGCAACCCCGGGTCATCCTATCCACATGACCATGCATTTCTACATAAGGTAAATAAATCCCAACACATAATCAATTACCACATAATTAATCATGTAAACACAATTAGAGCCAAATAGCAATTAACCATTTCGGGGATGTCACAATACTCCCCTACTTATAAGATTTCATCCTCGAAATCACATGCACTTACCCCAAAAGAAACTAAACATAAACTCATACCAGAGAATAGTTCCGGGTAGTGCTGCACCATATGCTGCTCCGTCTCCCACGTAGCCTCCTCGACACCCCTGCGATCCCACTGAACTTTGATCATCGGTATCACTTTGTTCCGAAGCCTACGGTCTGCTCGATCTAGAATTCTGACAGGCCGTTCCACATAAGATACATCTGATTCCAACTGAACTTCGGAAGGCTGCAACACGTGAGACGGATCCGGCTCATACTTCCGCAGCATCGATACATGAAACACATCATGTATACCAGATAAAGAAGGCGGTAAAGCCAGTCGGTAAGCTAAGGTGCCAATGCGCTGTAAGATCTCGTACGGTCCAACATACCTCGGAGACAGTTTCCCGCGCATCCAAATCGCACAACGCCTCTGAAAGGCGAGATCTTCAAAAAGACCTTATCTCCCAACTGAAATTCCAACGGTCTCCGCCGTTTATTTGCATAAGCTGCCTGTCTGTCTTGGGCTCCTTTCATTTTCTGCCTTATAATCTTTATCTTCTCTTCCATTTCCCGGATTAACTCAGGCCCTCCGACTGGTCTACTGTCCAAATCATCCCAACATAAGGGTGATCTACATCGTCTGCCATAAAGAGCTTCAAACGGAGTCATCTGAATACTTGCCTGGTAGCTATTGTTATACGAAAACTCTACCAAAGGTACTGAATCCTGCCAAGAGGCATCGAACTCCAAAACGCAAGCTCTCAACATGTCCTCGAGCGTCTGAATCGTGCGCTCGGTCTGGCCATCCGTCTGAGGATGATAAGCAGTGCTCAATCTGACCTCAGTTCCCAAAGCTGACTGAAGGCCTTCCCAAAAATGAGATGTGAATCGCGGATCTCGATCTGACACAATAGAAACGGGGATCCCATGCAATCTCACCACATCTCTAATATATATATGCGCCATCCTCAAGAATGTAAAGGTCATGCTATAGGGGATAAAGTGGGCTACCTTGGTCAATCTGTCCACAATCACCCAAATAGCATCGAAGCCTGAAGCACTCCTAGGCAAATGAGTCACGAAGTCCATGGAAATGTGCTCCCACTTCCACTTCGGTATCTCCAAGCTCCTCAATTCGCCGCCAGGTCTCTGCCTCTCTGCCTTAACCTGCTGGCAGATCAGACACCTCTTCACAAAAGCGACGACATCAGACTTCATTCTCTTCCACCAAAACTGACCACGCAGATCTCTGTACATCTTCTTCCCGCCTGGGTGGATGCTAAGTCTGCTACTGTGAGCTCGTTCCAAGATCCCCTTACGCAACTCCGGCGTACTCGGAACTACCCAGCGGTTACCCAATCTCAAAGATCCGTCGTCGGCCACTCTGAACTTCGTCGGCTGACCAAGATGCACTATAGACAACCATCTCTGAACCTCAGCATCTGATCTCTGAGCTCTCCTGATGTTCTCATAAATATCTGGCTCAGCTAATAAGGTAGAGACATACACTGGTGATGCATCTATATCAAAATCATAGCCGAGATGGCAATAGGAGGTCATCATAGCCGACAAATGGATGACGTCCTCAGCAGAACTCCTCACTTTCCGGCTCAAGGCGTCCGCTGTCAAATTGGCTTTCCCGGGATGGTACTCTATCTCGCAATCATAGTCCTTGAGTAGGTCCATCCATCTCCTCTGCCTCATGTTCAGCTCCGCCTGAGTGAATAGAAACTTGAGGCTCTTGTGATCCGTGTATATGGTGAATGAAGTGCCATATAAGTAATGTCTCCAGATCTTCAGGGCGAAGATGATAGCCGCCAATTCCAAGTCATGAACTGGATATCTGGTCTCATGCGGCTTCAACTGCCTCGATGCATAAGCTACCACATGCTTATCTTGCATCAGAACACATCCAAGGCCCTGCAGTGATGCATCCGTATACAGAACAAATCTGGAGTTCTCCGTCGGGATCACTAACACTGGCGCCGTCGTCAATCGGTGCTTTAACTCCTGGAAGCTCTCCTCACAAGCTTCTAACCAAAAGAAAGGCACACCCTTCTGAGTCAACTGAGTCAGCGGCTTGGCAATCTTCGAAAAGCCCTCAACAAAGCGCCGATAATACCCGGCCAAACCAAGAAAACTCCGGATCTCAGGCACAGAAGTGGGGGCAGCCCACTCCATCACAGCCTCAATCTTCTTGGGGTCCACTGATATCCCGCTGCTCGAAATGACATGCCCCAGAAACACTACTCTGCTCAGCCAAAACTCGCACTTACTGAGCTTAGCATACAACTGATGCTCTCTGAGAATCTGAAGCACTGTCCTCAAGTGTTTCACATGCTCCTCCTCGCTCCGGGAGTAGATAAGAATATCGTCAATAAACACGATGACGAACTGATCAAGATACTGCTGAAACACTCTGTTCATCGGACTCATAAAGACTGCTGGAGCATTCGTCACACCGAACGGCATCACTAAGAACTCATAATGCCTGTATCGTGTCCGGAATGCTGTCTTCTGCACATCTTCCTCTCTGACCCAAATCTGATGATACCCGGATCTCAAATCAATCTTACTATACACCCTGGTACCTTGCAACTGATCAAACAAGTCGTCAATCCTTGGGAGAGGATACTTGTTCTTCACTGTAGCCTTATTCAGCTGCCGGTAATCGATGCACAGCCGCATCGAACCGTCCTTCTTCTTCACAAAAAGAACTGGTGCGCCCCATGGCGACACGCTCGGGCGTATATACCCCTTGTCCAGGAGATCCTGCAACTGATCTTTCAACTCTCTTAGCTCAGCCGGTGCCATCCTATAAGGTGCACGAGAGATAGCGGATGTCCCTGGCAACAGCTCGATCCCAAACTCGACTTCCCTAGCCGGTGGAAATCCTGGGATCTCTTCTGGGAATACATCAGCGAACTCTGCCACTACTGGCACATCCTCAACTCTTAGTTCCTTATCCTTCCCAGACGTGTCCACGGCATAAATGAGATAGCCCGTGTGGCCACGTTCCAACAACTGAGTCATCTTGATCGCTGAAATCAACGGAATCTTCGCACAAGAACCGTTGCCATAGAAGGTCCACTGACTGCCCAACTTGGGTCTGAACTTCACTGTCCTCTGTCGGCAATCTACCACTGCCTGATATCTGTTCAGAACATCTATACCCAAGATGCAGTCGAAGTCTGACATACCCAGCACAATCAAGTCTGATCTCAACTCGTTGCCCTCAAAATAAATGAGGCAGTCTGCCATAAACTGATCAGCAACAACATTTCTTCCAGTGGGTGTCGAGACAAGGAGAGGCGTGGGTAAAGGAGACGTGCGCATATGGTGTCTCTCCACGAATCCCACAGACACAAAAGAATGGGAGGCACCTGTATCTATCAAAACAAAAGCAGGGTACGTAAATAAATGACACGTACCGACAATCACCTCCTCTGGAGCTGCCTGAGCCTGCTCCCTGGTCAGTGCGTACACCTGTCCCTGGGGTGGTCCCACTGTCTGACCTCCCGATGGACGAGGCCCAAACTGCTGCCTCTGCTGCACTGTCCTGTCTTCAAACCTTGGCCTGCTGCCCTGATACTCTGACTGTCCTCCCCGTGTGGGGCAATACCGAGCAATGTGGCCCATCTTGCCACAGACATAACATGCAGGACACTTGTTTGAAGAATGTGGCCCTCCACAATTATTGCACCTCGGCTCTCCCGGCCTATCCCCTTGTGAAGATCCTCTATTGGCCGACCAATTGCCCTTCTTGTTATCCTGCTTCTGTCCAAAGTGTTTCTTTCCACCATACCGTGAAGATGAAGAGGCACCACAGGGCTTAAATGGCTCACCCCGAGGCCTCAAACTGTCACTAGTCTGCCTCTGTTGCGGTACCGGTGGTGGCATAGCGTAAGCTCCCACTCCTAGCTCAGCAAGCTCCGCTCTTGTGAGAGCATCATCAAAAGAAGTTGGGTTATTTGTGATAACCCGGTCATAGAGCTCCGGTCGCAATCCCTTCATGAAATTCCTCATCTTAGCGTGTCCACTGGTGGCAATGTGGGGAACGTATCTCAACAACGAAGAGTACCGTGTGGCATAGTCTGCCACTGTCATGTTCCCCTGCCTCAGACTTGTAAATTCATCCTCCTTTGTCTGTCTTGCTGCAGCGGAGAAGTACCGATTCAGAAACCTAGTCCTGAAGAGTGTCCAATCAATCACAGCACCCTGTGCTCTCATCTCCATCACTGTGCTCCTCCACCACATCAGAGGTTTCTTGGCTAACTGAAACTCCGCCAGCCTCATCCAAGCAGTAACAGCACAAGGAGCCGATACAAAGATCTGCTCAAGTCTTTCCAGCCACTCTTCCGCTTCTTCTCCGGACTCTGTCCCCTCAAACCGGGGCGGATGATAAGACAGAAACTGCGTCAAGCTAATCTCACCCGGTAGCAATAACTGAACTACTGGTTCCATCCCTACAGCCGGTGGAGGTAGAGGATTAGCCTGTCCAATACTCGCATTCACACTCCCAACATCTCCGACTTCCTCACTAGCAGCCATGCTGTAACACAAATGTTAACAACAATCCAAAGCAATATATATCATGTCGTTAGATAACAGGAGTGAGAATAAGCACGTTAGTATAACAGGATATACAAAATATGCACCACATGCATAAACATGCTTCAATTGTAAGCACCTAGCCAAACATGCTAAGGCTACCCTTCACTCGTTCCCGGGTTCTCTAACCACTGCTCTGATACCACTAATGTAAGGACCCTAATCCTTAAGTGCGGAAATAAGGCATAATAGAGCTAATATAATGATCAGAGTGCGAAAAGAACATGTTGAGTCTATGAGCTTAAGCATTACATGCCATAATAATAAGGACTTCCAAAAAGAATGGATTAATTACATTCCTCATCAATGAATGCTATCAACTAGTTTTACACTACTCCTAGAGTAGACACTAGACAAAATAATCCTGTCCTTTAATCCTCAAAAGAATGCTTCACAAGCTCACCACCTCAACCCGTTCAAAGCTTGCTATCATGCCAAAAAGGTACCTACAAGGACAACCCCCAAACATGAGCAATAATAATCATTCATATTCAACACAATATGAAGATAAAGCGTAAATGCATAATCAATATAAACCACTTCCTGTTTTCCCATGCATTTCAAACGCTTCCCGTTTGGTTGTCCCTGTACCATAACTCATGAGTATAATCAACAGATTATTTTTAATGGCCAAAACATGTCATGACATCATATACCATCTCAACAGTACCAAATATTGGTCACCATTCCCTAGTCTGTCCATCACAGTGTATTTTAATGCCACTCGCTTATTTTCATATGGGCGGCATAGGATAACCTCGCTACAATGGACATGCGGCGCTCCCACCCCTCGCTTCACAGAGAGCGGCAAATACCCTTTCCTCGCCCCATATGACAACCACGCTCAAATGTGACATGCGGCGCTCCCACCCCTCGCTTCACATTTAGCGGAACCAATACAAAAAGCGGCAAGCATTAAAATCATCAAAGGATGACCACGACTCATGGGATATGCATCCAATAACCATAATATGCATCTATCATCAATATGCATCAATTACCATGTATATGCATCCACAATGCAATACCACATATGGCATAAATCAACATGTATATGCATCCACAATGCAATACCACATATATACCCGCATCCACAATGCATAATCAATGAGTATATAAAATACATGTTACCGTTGGGTGCCCGTACGTCCACTACGTACCTTTCCAAAAAGTGGAATGTGGTTGGACTTCAATTCCTTGGATGTGTTGCCACCTGGGTTGGTTCTACATATTCACAAATACCAATATTAGAAACCAATAATAGTCCAATACCAAAAATCCCACAAAAACACCCAAAAACACCATTTTTGGTGTCTCGCGATCGATCTCCAACAAGCCCCGATCGATCGCGAGACCACACTGTCTCAGCCAACAAATTTCAACAATCCGCGATCGATCGCGGAGCTAGTGCCGATCGATCGCGGCCTCGCCGATCGATCGAGCTCATCTCGCGATCGATCGCTGAAGTGCACTGCCTCAGCGCTGTTGCTCGCGATCGATCGCGAGCGGACGCCGATCGATCGCCGAGCTGCGGGAAAGCGAGATTCAGGCACTATTCACCCATCTCCTTCCCAAACACAAACAAACCCACCAATACCAACATATATCAAACCCAACAACTCAAAACCACCCATAAACATCCTAACAAACTCATATAAACCACATCCAACTAAAACACTACCAAAATCACAACACCCAACACAAACCCATTTTAAAACCCTTCAAAATCAACCCAACCTTAAACAAAACCTTACAAAATTTACAATGAGGTATCCATACCTCTTGGGGACCTTAAATCACCCAACAAACTCCACAAATCCAAGTTTTGCAAGAACTTCTCTTCACCCTTGAGCTCAAAAACGAAAATGTGAAGAGGGGAAGGGTTTGGGTGTTGGAAATGATTTGGTAAAGTGAATAAGAGTGGATGGGGTGGGGTTGGGTATAAAAGGTGAGTTTATTTAATTAAAAAGCATACCAAAGATTCCATGGTGTATAAAACACCCCAACATGATATTTTTCAAAGCATTTACTCACAATGCACCAAATATCAATTAAACACATGATTCCTAATAAATTGCTACCAAAGCAAATAAATCATGCTTCCCATAATATTTACCCAACATGCACCACATGCACCCTAAAATGCAACCCCGGGTCATCCTATCCACATGACCATGCATTTCTACATAAGGTAAATAAATCCCAACACATAATCAATTACCACATAATTAATCATGTAAACACAATTAGAGCCAAATATCAATTAACCATTTCGGGGATGTCACAATTTGGCTATTATTTGGCTTCTAATATGGGGTTGTGTGATTGTGTAGAACCATCCCAGGTAGCAACGCAACCGAGGAATTGAAGCCATATCAAATCCACTTTTGGAAAGGTACGTAGTGGACGTACGGGCACCCCAACGGTACATGTATCTTATATACTTATTGTTATGCATTGTGGATGCAAGTATATATGTGGTATTGCATTGTGGATGCAAATACATGTTATGCATGATGTTTATAGATGCATATGATTATTGGTGCACATCCCATGAGTCGTGGTCATCCTTTGATGATTTTAATGCTTGCCGCTATTTGGTTTGGTTCCGCTAAATGTGAAGCGAGGGGTGGGAGCGCCGCATGTCACATTTGAGCGTGGTTATCATATAGGGCGAGGAAAGGGTATTTGCCGCTCAATGAGAGGCGAGGGGTGGGAGTCCCGCAGTCCATTGAAGCGAGGTTATCCTATGCCGCCTATATGTAAATAAGCGAGGGGCATTAAAATACATTGTGATGGACCGACTAGGGATTGGGGATCAGTATTGGTTATTGATCAGTTGGCATATGTCATGACATGTTTAGAGCATTAAAAATAATCTATTGATTATACTCATGAGTTATGGTACAGGGACAACCAAACGGGAAGCGTTTGAAATGCATGGGGAAAACAGGAAGTGTTTTATTATGATTATGCATTTACGCTTTATCTTCATATTGTGTTGAATATGAATGATTATTATTGCTCATGTTTGGGGGTTGTCCTTGTAGGTACACGTTTGGCATGATAGAAGGGCTAGACGGGTTGAGATGGTGAGCTTTTGAGGATGCTTTTGGAACTTGAAGGACAGGATTATTTTTGGGTAGTATCTACTCTAGGAGTAGTATAAAACTATAATTGAAACATTCATTGATTGGAATGTAATTAATCCTTTTTGGTAGTCCTTATTTTTGGCATGTAATGCTTAAGCTCATAAACTCAACACGTTATTTCTCACTCTGATTATTTATTTAGCTCTATTATGCCTTAGTTCCACATTTAAGGATTAGGGTCCTTACAACTTCCAAAAAAATGATTTGATGAAAGAATGGAACAGACCTTACTCGATCACCTATAAGGTGTCATACGCGCTCTCGAATACTCATCATTCAGAGGTATTCTTGAGAAAGGAATTCATCGAAGTCCCCATAATCTTTGAAGATTCGCCAAAGCAGTATTGCCGGACATTATTGATACTCCGACAATATGAGAAATCGACATGAGGATACAAGACCAGCCTGTTCTGAACAGAAGAAGGAGTCTTATGATCGAGCCAAGAAGAATGTATTTCCAACCGGATAAGTTAATCAGTAACTATCCCGGGGAAAAATAGAAAGCCGCCTCAAGCAAAATTCAGAAGTCCCCGATGTATTCAAAACAACAGGAATGATGAAATGTCCAGAAGGCTGGAGAGAAGTTCAGATAATCTTTGACATCATTGAGAAGAACAATATCTTCCCCTGCTATGTCCTATATTATTTACAATAACCTACAGTTGGCAAGGAAACCTTCATATTGGTGAAATTGATCTAACAATTGAAGGAACTGCAGGAATGATCCCAGAACAGCTCATTCTTGGGATTGAGTTTCTTGAGGAACATAAACCTTGGGAAAGATTACAAGACGGAACTGAATTCACGATGGAAGGAAAGAGATATCGAATCAGATGACCACCAGTTCATTCTCCTTATACATCTCAGTCGGGATGTTATACAAGAATATCGAGCAGAATATTTTGCAGCTTATATTGATTAAGTAGCTGGAATATGCACTGTCAAACGTGACATCTTCTCTAAAGAAGTTGTTGAGAAATTACCAGCCATTGCTGGAAGAGATTTTTCCAAACGGATTCTTATTCTTAATGAAGGAGTCCAGTCGGTGGAAATCATTATCGGCGGAGTAGGCGGTACCCTCTGGTACAAAGTCAAGACTCCACCTATTTATTTCCCTGATACAAGAGCTGATCTGCTGCTAGGAAATAATTTCCTACAGACATTCAAGTGATTTACAAAAGAGAACGAGACAATGAGGCTTATTTTCACAACCCTTTGTAATCATAAGATTATTGTCCAGCGACTACGAGAGGTGTTTCATAGAAAATTTCCCATTAGTTTTCGCAGCAAGCGTGGTGATGAAGGAAAACTTCGACACCCTGAGATGAAGGATCAATAGAGATTTGGTGAAGCGATTCTTCAATTTAGGCAACAAGGAACTGGTCAAAAGTGAAAAATGACTTTGATGGTATAAATGTTATGTCATTCAGAGAACATAATGAAGATGTGGATGAAGATGAAGAAGAAGTTAATCTTGACATCCCATTGTTATTAAAAAGGCATTACATGAGGAACTGTGCAACCTGATGCTACCCTCGAAGAACAAATTACTCTAGAGGAAGTAAAAAGGAAGATTCAGAGGAACTACAATGAGGATCCTCTGGCATGGTGGGACAGAAATGAGCTTACATCATCTTTGAAAGTAAAAGCTGGAAGAGAGTATGAGTTCATGAGGTACAAACCGATCCCCATGAATTAGGAAGATCGGAAAAATATGCAGATGATACTTAAGGAACATCTTGACCATTAGTTAATCTCAGCATGTGTTTCTCCATACAGCAGTCTGGGATTTGTCGTACAAAATGATGGAGAAATTAAAAGAGGAAAACCAAGATTGGTGATCAATTACAAAGGTATCAACGAGATCTTGGAACTCGATGGATATTATATCCCAAGTAGAGAACATTTGGTAAATAGCATCAAGAATGCCAAAGTGTTTTGTAAGTTCGATTGTAAGTCTGGATTCTACCAGATTAAGATGGAGGAAGCAAGCAAAAGGCTCACAACATTCTCCACACCACAAGGACACTACATCTGGAATGTCATGCCAATTAGATTTGCAAATGCTCCCCATATATATCAAATGAAGATAGATAATCTTTTCAAAGATTACTTCAGCTTCATGTTCGTGTACATTGACGATATCCTCATTATTAAGAAACATGAAAGAACATCTTAAACATTTGAAAATCTTTTCAGATGTTTGTTACAAGGAAGGATTAGTGCTCTCCGAAAGGAAGGCAGTAATTGCCACAAGACAAATCGAGTTTCTTGGAATTGAGATTGACGAATCTGGAATCATCTTGCAGAATCATATTGTTGAAAAAGTGCAAGGATATCCGGATGACCTCAAGGATTTAAAGCAACTTCAGTGTTTTCTGTGCGTTGTTAATTTTGTTGGGATGTTCATCAATAACTTAGCAAACCACAGGAAAGTAGATGTTAAGTTCGAGTGGAATGCAGATCACAGACAAGCTGTTAAACAACTTAAAGAAGTTTGTAGGCGACTACCAAAACTTGCAATTCCAAACGATGAGGATGACCTGGTATTATACACAGATGCCAGTGATCATTGGTGGGCTGCGGTACTTATGAAGGCCACAAAAGATGGAGAAGTGTCATGCAGATATTGCAGCGGTATATTCGACAGCATCGAAGTTATCAGATGGCACATCAAAGGCTAGACTTTTAAGATGGCAGGCTGAATGCCAATATTGTGATTATGATATTGTCATTGTGAAATATGATAAAAATGTTCTTGCAAATCTTATCACGAGATGGAGGGGGCATATTGCTAGCGATACCCTCAAACGATTTAGGAATATCAGTGAAAACTTAGAGATCCTAGAACAAGACTTTGGGACTCTTTGTCTCAATGCTGAGGTCGCAGGATGACTACAACGAGCAGATCAGGAACTTGTTACTGATCACATACGATCATGCTTTCGGGACCATGAACGATTGTTTGAAGTCTTGAAAGGGCCCATCCTCCAGGCCGCACCTCCAACGGCGCAGAAAATGAGTGTTTAGAGAACGGGGCTCATCTAACCCGGAGGCAAGTGATTCAAATACCCCTGTCACCCGTGCTGCAGATGATGCATTCTTTGAGGATGCATAAGCTGTAGCAAATGTTGAAGGTCAGGTGTCATCACAATCTGAACCTTCAGGTCAACCCAGCACCTCTGGGTAAAAGAGGGAGAGTTGAACCTTAGGCAAATGACTGGCACCTCTAGGGTTCAAATTAACAATGATTTAGTTTCTTCACCTATGCATGATTACCAACGCACTTGGGAGAAACTAATAACCAGACGAGGTATCAAGCCAGACAAAACATTTGTTGATATCTCCGGAAAATATCCGAGGGTTTGGATGAAGCCAGGCATCCATCCAAACGATGTTCAAGAATGATATAATTTTGGAGCTCTTGCTTCGGTTTATACTGTTGCACCAGTATTCTCTGAAATCTCAAAATTAGCAAATTGGATCAGAGAAGCTGTTCACGAGACATGGGCAAATAATCCACATTTGGCCAGAGGAGATATTTTGGAGTTGTATTTTTTCAGTGCTGCTCCAGAACCAGCAAAGAAAGGTTTCATTGAAGCTTTTCATTTTATCAAGCTTAGACCAGACGAAAACGCCTTAAAAATATAAAAATAGGCTACCAGAGGATGTACCAATTTTGGCTGGAACTATCATAGAAGATGAAGTTTTAACCAGACGAGCATGAGGACTTTGGGTTTGTCTAACAGAAATGGACAAAGTCAAATATTCATTTAAGTTCTTCCAGAATTCAGCAACGATACTTTCATGCTGAATTCCATGACAGGAACATCAACGAGATTTGCTGAAGAACTCTTCGAAACAAAAAGGAGAATTCTTTGGGAAAACAAGATTCCGACGGGAAAAGAAACTTACCGAAAATTATGCAACATGGCACACATTTGCCGATGGATAGATCATATTTGCCAAGCATGCCCGGAGCAGAAAGAACCAGAGCTCGGGAAAGGATTCCGATCCAAACCCGACAGATCAGAGGCAGGAAGAGACAAAAGACCTGCTGACAAGAGAGCCCGTTTTTCTAAAGCTCGGGGATCACAAAAACCAATAATGTAAAGATCCCCGACAAAGGAAAAGGCGTGGACCATTAAAAATTAGTGCAGTAACTATTAAACGCACTAGGACAAAAATAATAGACCACTCACGAGAAAATTGGCACACTCAGGCAAAAATACTAGACCACGTGAAAGTTAAGGCGCACTCACGAGCGCACTAAACAATTAGCAAGATTTGGAATCCGAAGTTGAAGTCCGGATTCATGCAAAGGCCCTCATTCAGAAAGCTAAGGACATCGAAAATTCTCCATAGTTTTCTGAGAATAAAAATTGTAGTCTCCAAGCTTTGTAATCTTTCAACTTTCATAGCTTTGTAATATTTTATTTCTTTCTTTTCTTTTTGTAACCATTTGTAATATTGTTCTGTTTTCAGTTTACGTGTTCTTGAGTCAAGCCTCATCTACATGAGAGACTAAACAAGTTCGTCTCCTCCCAAAAGAAGACGTTTTAATATAATAGATATTATAAGTATTTCCAGAATAAAGATAAAGACTGTTGTCCATCTATCTCCCAGATTTCTTTAAATCTTTCTTATATCTTGATTATACCTTACGCCCTAAGGTAGAAAATGAGTTAGGGTTGTGCTGTGCGGTTTCTGAAGGACTCAGATAACTTGCAGACTAACCTCGCCTGAGGGACTGGGGTTGGATGGTAAGGAGACATTCGTAAAACCGTCTTGGGCAGGAATTTTCCGACTGGTAGCTTTGCAACCCACATCACCGGTGTCGTTATGGTCAAAATGGTATATTTCAGTTCGTTAAAAATTTATTGTAATTCGGAAGCATGATGTGCCTGTTATTTATTTTACATAGAATAAGGAAATGTTAGGGCTTATTATTCATAAACTGTGAGTCATTTGCAAAAGTACGCTATTGAGTTTTCTCAAGATGACAGAAACTGAAGGATCTCATGTTTATTAAGGTCCTTGCATGACACATTCATACAGGTAATGTTATTATGGTCTTAAAAAAGAAGGGATGGAGTAAACAACTTATTTTAAATTAGGGAGAAATCTCTTTAAAATCTTATAATGGTAAGTAAATTCAAAATGGAAAGTAGATTTGGGAAGTTTTTTCCAATTTCCTCTTATTAATAACCTAAAGGGTTGTCTTATTAATTTAAAATGTTTTCATATAAATATAACTTCCGGAGATAAACATTTTTCAATGTTTTCTATTAAATTGAATTAATTAAATGTGTCATTTGCCAAAAATAAGTATACAAATAATATAAAAAAAATAAACTGAACTTGACTCAACAAATACTCGAATTTTGAGACTGAATCCACAGTGGTAATTGATTAAAAAAATGTGCCATTTGAACGCTGGAAGATCAAAATCAAAGTCGCAGAGAAGAGGCTTGAAAGTCAAAATAATAGAGGTAGGAAAATCGTAAACTCGCTTTGACATTGGTTAAAAAAGGTCGGCGTGGCATTGGGGCATTTGAGGTGGTGGGGTGTTGACTGTTGAGGGTGGGCGGTGCAACCACTAGCTACTCCCTGCCCCCCGTCTCTCTCAGTGTTAGGTGATTAAATTTTACATTATATATATTATAGTTGCTGAACAATAACTGATGGATCTTCTCTATAGCATCACCACTCTACTTTATAATGGATATATGAAAAACTTACAACTGTCTCTCCTATGATTTGAGATAAAAGTACACAGTAGGGGATATAGACATTATTGTTTGCACTAGGGGAATTGAATTAATTATTGTTTAAACTAGAGGCTGTCTATTAATAATTCATAATATATATGTGTGTGTGCGCTCGCGCGCACACACACACACACACACACATATATATATATATATATATAGGATGAGTCGTTTTCTTCGGTAAAATCACACGCAAGCACCAAGCAAGAGATATCCCGAGCAAAAAACCCTGAACAAAAATTACCCGAAAAACATCAAAACCTGATCGGCATACTGGTCAAAGGGTAGTGAAAGACCCGGACGTAACTAACAAATCAACTGGTTCAAACAAACGTGTAATAATGGAGCTTGGATTTCTCGGATATGTTTTGATCCAATAATGTCACGATCAGAGGATATCATGTTCCGGATTTCCCGCACGCCTCAATGTTTCCATTTTTAGAGGACAATTTTTCCGATAGTCTCATTTTAGGGGTTGAACTTTCTAGGCAAGAAAAGACTCCGAAGAGAGCACATCATAGTCTGTTCGGTCTTTGTAGTGCCTTTCTTTTATTTTCGGCAACACTTAATTCTAGCGAACATGGAAAAAATTGAATGACATCATTGGCGCTGTAGATTAAGGAAGGAGAGACATGACTAGAAGTAGAGGTCGCAGACAAAGTTCAAGGGGTATAACCCAAACCCCCCTTCATATTCGTCCCAGTTACATAAAGGAGAAGAAGATGATGTGGAATCGTCCCAAACATTCCTCAAGCCAATCCTCAAGCATTTCCTACTATGGGAATGCCTATGGCACAATTGACGGAAGTGATTGCAAAAATTAGAGGGGAAGTCATGAAGCAATTTATTACTCCGCCTCAGCAAGAAAGAACGAGCAAGGAAGAAGATATGGCTTCTTCAGAGGGGCAGGAAGAGGATGCAAAGGAGGTTGATGACCTTTCAGTCAAATATGAGAAGAGAGTAATAAAACTTTGCATCATCATATGCAAGACCTGAAAAATGAGTTGCAGTAGATGCACAACAAGATGGGAGTGTATCTACCTAGTACTGAGGAGCACGCCATTTGTTCCTGAGGTTATCGACGATCCCTTGGGATCTAACTTCCGAACTTTGAATCTGGAGAACTATGAAGGCAGCAGATCCTGAAGAGTATTTGTCACGATTTGAGAACGCTTTGCTCATTCACCAACTTACAGATGTGGTGAAGTGTAGGGTTTTTCTGACTACCCTAGCATGAGGTGCTCAATCTTGGTTTAATCAACTCCCCCGGGTATCATAGATACATTCCCAAAGTTCAGCTCGATGTTCTTACATCAATTTGCGAGCAACAGAAGTTGCAAGAGAACATCCCACAGTCTGTTCGGACTTAAGCAGATGGAAAATGAGTCTCTTCGGGACTTCCTAAAAATATTCAATCAAGCATGCCTCGATATTCCTCATGTCACATCGGAAATACTCATCAGCACATTTACTCAAGTGCTCCGAGGAAAATAATTTCGATGATGATATTTCCGAGGAAGAGGAGTTAACAGATCTTGGGAAAGGCAAGAACCCCATGATGAACCAGTTTTCAATAATTTGCCCACTTTGAATAATGCAAATCTTGGAAGGGGAGCACCCAAGACGGCACCATGGGCAAACAGAGGAGAAAGGCAAGAAGAAAATGATATCCAAGCAGTATGCGAACCTACCCCAATTAACATTCCAAACCGAGGGGCCATACACATTATCTATGGGGGAGTGTCAGGAGGAGATTCTAACTGAGCAAAAAAGAGTTATGCTCAGAAATTGCAGGTTATGACAATCACGCCAGAGAACACCCCACAAGGGTCGTCCCTTGCCTTTGGACCCAAGGATCTACAGGGGGTGCAATTTCCCCATGATGATGCACTAGTTATATCAGCCAATGTGGCTAATTATAACTTGCAAAGAATTTTTATCGTTACTGGAAGTTCAGCTGACATACTTTTCTTAAACACGTTGGCCCAAATGGAACGGGGAGTGTACCTATGCAAATGGTAAATACTTCTTTGCATGGATTTACTGGAGAAGTCATAAGTTCGGTGGGATAACTTTCATTGCCAGTCACCATGGGAGAAGAACCAGGACAAAGATAAAGATGATTAATTTTCCGGTAGTGGATGCCCCTTCTTCATGTAACATAATTTTGGGCCGACAAGCCCTGAGTGCGTTTCAAGCAGTGGTGTCCGCTTATCATTTGACAATGAAATTCCCTGTGGAAGAAGAGGTCGGACAAGTTTGAGGAAATCAGACTTCCTCGAGAAAGTGTTATGTTCAAGAACTGAAGCATGAAAAGTTAAAAAAGAAGGATGAGGAGAGCATTGGAGCACGTGGTAAAAGAAAGAGAGAGAAGGAGGAGATGGTCGATGAGAGAATTGCCCCAATGGAGGAATTCCTTACTATTGAACTGGTTCACCCGACTAATACCACAAAAGTGGGTTCCCAATTGGAACCAGAGTTAAAAAGAAAAAGTGATTGAATGTTTGAACATGAATGTGGACGTGTTCACATGGAGTACCAATGACTTAACTGGAATATCACCAGAGGTCGCCGAACACATCTCAATGTGGAGCCTGGTGCTCGGGCCATCAAACAGAAGAGAAGACATTTCGGACCCAAGAAAGATGCCATCATTGCTCAGCAGGTGAATGAATTACTGAAAGCTGGTCATATCAAGGAAATCAGTTTCCCAACGTGGCTCTCAAATGTGGTTTTTGTGCTGAAGTCAGGAGACAAATGAAGAATGTGTGTATACTTCCAAGATGTGAACAAAGCTTGTCCAAGTACTGTTGTCCTCTGCCGAGGATTGATCAATCGGTAGACTCCACCACTGGACATGAACTACTATGCCTGATGGATGCGTACAAGGGGTATCATCAGATCCCTCTGGCCCGAGATGACCGGCCTAAAGTTAGCTTTGTCACGGCAGGAGGAACCTTTTGTTACGTGGTTATGCCCTTCGGACTAAAGAATGCATGAGCCACTTATCAAAGACTAATGGATAAGATATTTAAAGATCAGATTGGGCGGAATGTCGAAGTGTATGTAGATGATGTGCTCATCAAAACTAAGAGCACATTAGATTTGGTATATGATATAGAGGAAGTCTTTGGCACCTTGCGAAAATATGCATGAAATTAAATCCTGCTAAATGCACAATCGGAATTCATAATGAAAAGTTTTATGGTACATGGTTACTGAAAGGGGTGTTGAAGCCAACCCCGAGAAGATAAGGGCGATTCAAGAAATGAATCCTCCTCGGACCCTGAAGGAAGTACAAAGACTAGCAGGACGAATAACTTCTTTGAGTAGGTTCATATCCCCTCTGATCTGAAAGAGACAGCTCGGGTGAAGAGAATGGGGAATTGGTTCGTGTTGATAGAAGGAAAATTGTTCAAGTAGGGCTTCTCGGTCCATTTTTTACATTGTGTTTCTAACCAAGAAGGGGAGTACTTGTTGAAAGAAATTCATGAGGGTTGTTATGGGAATCACCTGGGCGCAAACATGTTATACCAAAAAGTAAACCGAGCTGGATACGCCTACCTGAAAGCGGACGGCGAAGACACCGTCAAAAAATGCAATAATTGGCAGAAGCATGCCAATTTATCACATGTACCAGTGGAAGTTCTTAATAGCAGCATCACTTCTTGTCCTTTGATCGATGGGGAATGGATATTGTGTGACATTTTCCCCAGCAACCGGACAAAGGAAAGTTCATTTAGTTGCGGTTGAATACTTCACCAAGTGGGTGGAAGCCGAGCCCCTTGCCAAAATCACCGAGGATGAAGTGATTAAGTTCTTGTGGAAGAACATAGTATGTCAGTTCGGAATACCAAGAGAATTGGTCTATGGAAGACAGTTTCAGGGAACGAGAGTTCGGGATTGGTGCAAGGATATGAAAACTACACAAATATTCACCTCGGTATTATCCTCAATCCAATGGACAAGCTGAGCTGATGAATGGGATTCTATTACATGGGAATAAAACCAGATTGGAAGGGGTAAGAGGAGCATGGGTTGATGAATTACCAGGTCTATTACGGGCATACCGAACTACACCGCGAATATCTATATGAGAAACTCCATATAGCTTGGTGTATGGTTCTGAGGCCCTAATCCCAGCGAAAATCAATGTAGATTCTCTTCGGGTACAACATTATGATCCCGAAAGGAATGAGGAGGCAAGGAAATTAGAACTTGATAGGGGTGGACCTGTTGCGAGAAAGAGTAGCTATACGAACTGAAATGTACAAACTAAGGATCACTAACACTTATAATCCGAGGGTTCGCCCAATGGCTTTTCAGGTCGGGGATCTAGTTTGGCGAAGAGCTAACCCGGCTGAGGATGTAAAGATTGGAGCCAAAATGGGAGGGCCCTTATAAAGTAAAGACAATGATCGGGCAAGGGTCATATAGACTGGAAGATCAACTGAGTTGAGAATTGACAAGATCGTGGAATGTTCATAACCTTAATAAGTACTTTGTACAGTAATTTGATTGTTGTTTTTATGATTTTTAGAGTACTTTGAACGTTAATAAAGTAAATTTGCTTTTTTATAGCTTGTTTAGAATTTATTAGTTTATTCATGGGATTGGGATGTTCAATCCATAACTAAACCTTAAATTGCCTAAGTATTTGTGCTCGGGATGTTCGAGTGTATTTTTATTATTGATGCTCGGGGTGAGCATATTCTATGGTGTTTGAATTATTTGATCTGGTCCATTGTTGACAGGTTAAATACGGAATCGGGATGTTCGATCCATATTTGAACCTAAAATGGGACTAAGTGCTGGTGCTCGGGATGTTCGAGTACATTTTATTGTTGATGCTCGGGATGTTCGATCATATTCTATGGTGGTTTGAATTATTTGATCTGGTCCATTGTTGGCAGGTTAAATGCGGGAACGGGATGCTCGATCCGTATTTAAACCTAAAATGAGACCAATTGTTGGTGCTCGGGATGTTCGAGTACGTTTTAAGTGTTGATGCTCCGGATGTTCGAGTATATTTTATTATTGAAGCTCGGGATGCTCGAGCATATTCTATGGTGGTTTGAATTATTTGATCTGGCCCATCGTTGGCAGGTTAAATTCCGAATCGGGATGTTCGATCCGTATTTGAACCTAAAACAAGACTAAGTGTTGGTGCTCGGGATGTCCGAGTACATTTTATTATTGATGCTCGGGATGTTCGAGCATATTCTATGGTGGTTTGAATTATTTGATCTGATCCATTGTTGGCAAGTTAAATGCGGGATCGGATGTTCGATCCGTATTTGAACCTAAATTGGTACTAAGTGCTGGTGCTCAGGATGTTCGAGTACATTTTATTATTGATGCTCGGGGTGTTCGAGCATATTCTACAGTGGTTTGAATTATTTGATCTGGTCCATTGTTGGCAGGTTAAATGCAGGATCGGGATGTTCGATCCATATTTGAACCAAAAATGGGACTAAGTGTTGGTGCTCGGGATGTTCGAGTACATTTTAAGTGTTGATGCTCGTGATGTTCGAGTACATTTTATTATTGATGCTCGGGATGTTCGAGCATATTCTATGGTGGTTTGAATTATTTGAACCATTGTTGGCAGGTTCAATGCGGGATCGGATTGTTCGATCTGTATTTGAACCTAAAATGGGACTAAGTGTTGGTGCTCGGTATGTTCGAGTACGTTTTAAGTGTTGGTGCTCGGGATGTTCGAGTACTCGGGATGTTCGTGCATATTCTATGGTGGTTTAAATTATTTGATCTGGTCCATTGTTGACAGGTTAAATGCGGGATCGGGATGTTCTATCTATATTTGAACCTAAAATTGGACTAAGTGTTGCTCGAGATGTTCGAGTAAGTTTGAAGTGTTGGTGCTCGGGATGTTTGATAAGTGTGATTTTTACACTAATTTTGCTATGAATCTATATGCATTTTATTATGATTCTTGGACGATATGATGAGTTTTAGTATTGTTTTTGTATGTTCCAGGAATAAATGTAAAATGCATAAAAGTGGAGGATTTGAGCTAATTAATGATGAAAAAGACCAAATCGAGCGAACATGTCGAAGAAGGACAATAATTTGAGTTGCAAAAAAATACTATTCACACGATCGATCGCAATGACCTCGGCAATCGATTGCCAAGTGCCGAAAAAAACTGAAAAGCTGAATAAAGTTGGCGATCGATCGGTGAGAAAAGGAGATCGATCGCCAGCTACTGAAATTTCGGGATTTGATTCCTTTTTGAAGAGTTTGTGTCATACAAGATGATTGATTCCTCCTCCACTATATAGGGAGCCTATTTGGAAGGAAATTGGACTTTAAGATCACTTTTAAGACCTAAACATAGCCTCCACCATATCATCTTCTTCTATCATCACAAACCATTGAAGAGCGGGACATTGGGAGAGACAGGACGACGCATCGAAGCAAGGAGTCAACGCCTAGCATCATTTCGTATTTCTAAACTTTGTTCTTAGTTATTTTCAGATTTTAATATTTAATTTGTTGCAAAACATCTTTTTATATTGTTATTTGAGTATGATTTTTGGCTAAGTTTGCTTATCAAGACTAGGGGATCTCATATTTGAACCCATAATTTAACTTAAGGTTTTTGATTAATTCTTACAATTCTTTGTGCATAATTTATTGTTATTCATGCTTTTAAGGGATTGATCACCTTTAAATGATATTATATATTGTGATTGACTTGACCATACGATATTGCAATACGTTATAATAAATTAAGCCGTGGGTTTAGATTGAGACTGACAAAGTAAAATCCAACACACGTGTCATAGCAGTAGATTTACCAAAATCGAAGGCTAGTAGTTATCATATATCTTTATTCAATATCTATTGTTCAATAAGGACACATGAGTGGTTTATTGCAACGTTAATATTAGGCTTGTTATAGCTTGACTAGAGTGTAACAAATGCATTAAGAAAACTCGTCGCCTTAGAACGTAAGATTTTATTCATAACTAAGAATGATTTGTGGGGGATTACATGGGTTAACATAAGTCTTGATAATTGTCTCTATTGATTCTCTACACTCTTTATTGGTTGATTGTGTTGGAATTATTGTTCTCGGTTAATTTAATCATCATTAATAATCATGGGTTAAATATAGTTAAGCTACTTGAGTTTAGTACTTGCTTACTAGTCCATGTGGGTACGACATCCTACTTTATTCTACTATACTAAAACTTGACACCGTGCATTTGTGATATAATCGAGCTACACTGAAACTTATTATTTAAATAAACTACGATCAAGTTTTTGGCGCCGTTGCCGATTAATAGTTTTTTGTGCTGTTGCCGGGGATTAGTTTAAAGTAATATCAGACGAGATTAGTTTACTGTAATTTAGCCATTTTTTTTATTTTCTGTGTTTTTTTTCTTTACTTCACTACTGCTATGGTTTGTTGATTTTTGCAGGCATTATTTCTTGGTGCATGCAAAGGAGTAGCAAACCTGCACTTGAGCCTATTGATCAGGAAATTGTGCGGACATTTCTTAGGAAACTACGAGGCTCGAGCAACAGCTGAGAACAACCAAAGAAGAGACGGATAGGAGGAACAGAGGAACGAGGAGGTACCTGTCTCGTGGTCATATATGGACTATGCACAACATTCCGACCAAGGAACTAGACCAAGCATCCAGGCTAACAACTTTGAGATCAAGCCTGCTATCATTCAAATGATCCAGCACTCAGTCCAGTTTGGGGGAGCGGCTACTGATGATCTTAAGGCCCACGTCTCCAACTTATTGGAGATTTGTGATACCTTCAAGCATAATGGTGTTACTGACGATACCATCAGGTTACACTTATTCCCTTTTTCTTTAAAAGATAATGCTAAAATATAGTTGCAATCATTGCCTACAAGTTCAATAACTACATGGGATGGAATGGTGCAAATGTTCCCGTCAAAATACTTCCCACCATCCAAGACTATCAAGATACACGACCAATAGACATTGTACGAGGCCTGGGAACACTTTATGGACCTACTGAGGAGATACCCACATCACGGTCTTCCTGTCTGGCTGCAGGTGTAAACTTTTTATAACGGTTAATTTTCTGCTAACCGTTCTATGTTTGATGCTGCATCAGGAGGTACAATCATGAGGAAGACACTTGAAGCGGCCTATGAATTGTTGGAGGAGATGTCTACCAATAGCTATCATTGGCAATCTGAAAGGAACGTACCTAAGAAGCAGGCTGGAATTCATCAAGGGAGCGGCATCACTGCCCTGGCTGCTAAAATTGAGACATTAAACGAAAGACTAGACAACATGAGCATGGCAGAGATTCAAGCCCAAGTGATTACTTGTGACTTGCGCGGAGGCAATCACTCGAGCGTTGAATGCCAAGCAGGTAACCCACTTGTGCAAACTAATGAAGCTGCTAATTATGTAGGAAACATGCCACCACCCAACAACCCCTACTCCAATGCATACAATCCAGGGTTGAGGAGCCATCCAAACGTGTCATCGGCCAATCAACAAACTGTGATAAACCCACAACCACCACCGGGATATGCACCCAAGCCAAGCATTGTAGAGCTAATAACCATATTCATCACGTCAACGGAGACAAGATCCAAAAATCAAGAGGCGTCGATAAAGAATTTGGAAGCACAAGTAGGGCAGCTAGCAACTATATTGGCTGGATGAGCTCCAGGAACATTGCATAGTGACAGTGAGAAGAATCCAAGGGAGCAAGTCCATTCCATAACACAGAGGAGTGGAAAAGAGGTTGATGTAGATAATGATAGAGAGAATGATGCAAGAAATGAGCATGAGGAAGAGTTGGCGAAAAAAAGAGGGATCAACCACTCGACAAAGGTAAGTCTCCTCAGACCACTACACCCAATCAAAGTTGATAAATTCATCATTCCAGTGGATTTTATTGTTTTGTATATGAGGAAGATGTTGAGATGTCATTGATCCTAGTAAGACCATTCCTAGCGACAGAAAGAGCTCTGGTTGATGTCCAAGAAGGGAAGTTGATCCTCCGTGTAGGAGAGGGTCAAATTAGTTTTAATATTTTTCAAATTTTGACACATCCACACAACAACCATATGTGTTTTAAAGTTAATGTGATTAATACACTTCTTGTTAATGCTTTCTAATCATCTTCCCCATTAGCTGACGAGGAGGTGGACGACGACTAATGATGGTCGTTGTCACATGTATTTGCTTGTCTTATTTTCCATGCTTATTACATTGAGGAATAGTAGAATTATTGTCGTTTCTTGAGCACCAATGAAATTTTTTTCTGAAAACGAGTTCATAATTTGAGAAAAGAATGAATCATAGTAGTGGATATTGTTCCATGATGATATTGATCTCATTTTTCATGTCGACTTGAGTCTTGAAAACTGTTAAACTTGTATGTGAATACCTTGTTTTAAGTTAATATGTTAAAAATGATGAATAATTTGAGCACATTGAGTTATGATCTTGTGAATTGCATATTGAATAGTGATAATTATTGTGAACTTAACGATTTGTCTTGAGCATCATAGAGTATACTAGAACCTATTTGATTATGACACTTTGAGGTGAAATTTATAGTCATGAACTTGACTTGGAAATGCTCTAGGCGATTTTTGGAATGTTTGAGCCTTTCAAGCTTACCTAGTCTATATCAATCCTACTGTCCCAGTTTGAGTTTTATTGAAAAAGAATGGTATATGCATCACATATAATAAGACCTACATTCAACATTTATCGATATGTGCTGAAATGTGAAAGCTGCAGGATTATACTCTCTTCTTTGTGCTATCCTATCTTTTCTTTGTAACCGACACCAAAGGCATAATTACAAGCTTATAAAGACCTTTTGATCCAAATCAAGGGAGTGACTACATTAGTGGATAAATGTTTGAAAATAGGTTTATGGGGTGCTCAATGATAATATTTGATTTTGAGTTTATTAGCATAATTTGATCTTGAAGATGTGTATGAAGCATGAGATTGACAATATCACACACTCACATTCCGAGTTTGAGATGTGTTGCTTGATATGGGGAAAAACACGTCTTGTTCAATTTGTTGATTGATTCTTGTATGTGAGTGAGTGAGATGACTGAGCTATTTATTTGGATTTTACACTTATTTTGCTATGAATCTATAGGCATTTTTTTATGATTCTTTATTTTTGTATGTTCCAGGAATAAATATAGAAATACATAAAAGTGGAGGATTTGAGCTAATTAACGATGAAAAAGACAAAATCGAGAGAACGTGTCTAGAAGGACAAGAATTTGAGTTTTGCAACAAAAAAAGTTATTATTCACTCGATCGATCACCATGATCTCGGCGATCAATCGACGTGTGCCGAGAAAAACTTAAAAGCTGGATAAAGTTAGCAATCGATCGGTGAGAAAAAGAAGATCGATCGCCAGCTGCTGAAATTTCGGGATTTGATTCTTTTTTGAAGAGTTTGTTTCCTACAAGATGATGAATTCCTCCTCGACTATATAAGGAACTTATTTGGATGAAAATTGGACTTTTTGATCACTTTTCAGACCTAAACATAGCCTCCACCATATCATCTTCTTCTACCATCACAAACCATTGAGGAGCAAGACATCGGGAGAGACAGGTCGACGCATCGAAGCAAGGAGTCAACGCCTAGCATCTTTTCAAATTTTAAACTTTGTTCTTTGTTATTTTCAGATTTTAATATTTAATTTGTTGCAAAACATCTTTTTACATTGTTATTGACTATGATTTTTGGTTAAGTTTGATTATCAAGACTAGGGGTTCCCATGTTTTGAATCCATAATTTAACTTAAGGTTTTTGATTTATTATTATAATTCTTTGTGCATAATTTATTGTCATTCATGTTTTTAAGGGATTGATCACCTTTGAATGATATTATATATTGTGATTAACTTTACCATACGATAATGCAATATGATATAATAAATTAAGCCCTGGGTTTAGATTGAGACTGACCAAGTAAAATCTAACACACGTGTGATAGCAATAGATTTACCAAAATCGAAGGCTAGTAGTTTTCATAGATCTTTATTCAATAATACTTGAGTGGTTTATTGCAACGTTAGAATTGTTATAGCTTGACTAGAGTATAATGAATGTATTAGGAAACTCGTCATCTTAGAACGTAAGATTGTAAATCGTAACTCATAATGAATTCTGAGGATTACGTGGGTGAACTGAAGTTTTGATAATTATCTCTACTGATTCTCTACACTCTTTATTGTTTGATTATAATTCTTGGTTAATTTAGTTAATTTAATCACCATTAATATATGTGGGTTAAATATAGTTAAGCTAATTGAGTTTGGTACTTGCTTACTAGTCCCTGTGAGTACGACATCCTACTTTATTTTACAATACTAAAATTTGACACAGTGGACTTGCGGTATAATCACGCTACACTGAAATTTGTTGTTTAAATAAATTGCAATCAATGTTCAAGTACATTTTGTTACTGATGCTAGGGATGTTCGAGCATAATCTATGGTGGTTTGAATTATTTGATCTGGTCCATCGTTGGCAGGTTAAATGCGGGATCAAGATCTTCGATCTGTATTTGAACCTAAAATGAGACTAAGTGTTGGTGGTCGGATGTTCGAGTACGTTTTAAGTGTTGGTGCTCGAGATGTTCGAGTACATTTTATTGTTGGTGCTCGAGATGTTCGAGTACATTTTATTATTGATGCTTGGGATGTCGAGTACGTTTTATTATTGGTGCTCAGCATGTTCGAGTATATTTTGTTATTCATGGGATTGGAATGTTCGATCCATGTTTAAACCTAAAAATTGCCTAAGTGTTGATGCTCTGGATGTTCAAGTTTGTTCAAAATTTTATTGGTCTATTTAAGTATTTGTGCTCGGGATGATTGAGTTTATTCGTTATTTTCTTGTTAATGTATGCAGAGAATAAAGAAATGAATAAAGTTTCATTCAATAAAGAAGAAAAGGATTACAATGACAAGGAATATAATAAAAGAATATAGCCATACTCTATCATTTAAAAAGATCTTCAGGAAGATTGTCTAGGGCTGTTTCTTGGTCCAGAAAGTCCGAGGAGGTGCCTTCTGGTGGATAACCCTTCACCTCAAATTGATGAGCACAAGCCTCAAATCCATGCTCGAAAAATACTGAGGCGCGGTCAGACACCGTGTTGGCATACTCTTTAGATTTCAGAAAATTGTCTTTTCTCTTCAACCAGATTTCTTCTACCCGAACTTCAAAGGAAGCTTTTTCTTGAGCATATTGCTCGGATAGAGTTTTGTTGATTTCTTCAAGGTCGGTCGCCTTTTTCTCCAGTAACTCATACCTTCTGCGCTCTTCATCAAGAGCCTTCTTATCAGATTTATGCTGCTCTTGGAGAAGAGCCATATTGTTATGTAAATCCTCGCACATGTTATGAAACTGATCCCGCTCCTTGTGCCAAGTAGCGCACTCTGCTCGGGTGGAGTGGAATAAGTTCAGGATTTCGCCCGTCATCATGTGAGCCTACACAAGAATATAATGAAGTAAAGAGCAAGAACAATAAATACTTAGAAAATTTTGGGAAAATAAGTTGACTTACCTTCACCAAAGAGGTAGAGAAACCGTTCACCAAGTTGCTGAAAGCTAACTCATCGAGCAACTTTCTATCTGGACTGTTGGAAGATAAAGTAAGGATGAATTTAGAGGTTCTGAGGTCAGGGTTTTTGAGGAAAGGGACATGGGGAGAGTATTCTTAGTGAGTGACATGTTTTCATGGAGGTGGTCAAAGATTGCTGGGAGCAGAAGAAGGGGATGGTTGTGAAGAGGCTCGGGGTTCAGGAGAGGGAGTTGCAGACAGGTTTTATTTGTGGGAGGGGTTCTGGAGGAGGAACCTTGGCCTTCGGGAGCTGCCCTCTTACGAGGATGAGCAACCAAGGGTTCCTCCTCGGTTTGATCAATAATGTCCACGATGGGGGAAGTAGGGGGGCACTGGCAGGGTCTCCACAACCGAAAGGGCTGACCCTTTGATCCCGACGCCTCCCCCGAAGCTTGGCTCTTCTAGGATTTGCCCTTCAGGTTGGCCAACATCCTTGATCGGTTCATTTTCTCCTCTGCATAAAGGAACAACATGGTTAGTCTGATGGAGAGAAGAAGGTGCTCTAGTCACTCACCGAGGGGCATGCATAGCGATGCGCCCTTCAGACTCAACAATAACAAGTACAACATCCCGTCGTCAATAATCTCTGCCATATCATAACACTGGTCACCGAGTTTCCGACAAACGGACAGATACGATTCTTTCTCGAGGATACCCTTGATGGATTTGGCCCTCGGGAGACTTTCCTCCAAAGCATGGGACAGTCCCAAGGCTGAGACGAACGAGCAAAAATGTAAAATTTCTTCTACTCCTTTATTGAAGAGGGGTAGTTCTTAAGGAAACCTACCACCATTCGGGAAAAGAAGTAAAAAAGACCACTTCCTTTTTATTTAGTTGGAAAAAATAATGAAATAATTCAGGAGTGTGAGTAAAAAAAGTAAGAAAAAGCAATAGAAAAAACCAGCCAAAAGCCTATAGATGTTGGGGAACAGTTGGCTGAGCGAAACAGTGAAATAATTTGCAACAGCGAGAAAGAAGGCGGGAATGGGAAAACATAACCCCCCTCGGCATTGGTCTAGAAAAAAGAAAAATAACCCTCGGAGGGTAAGTGGGAACGTAATCCCGAAGGGGGGGGGGTGATAAGGGTGGTGCTTTCTAGGATTTCCCATTTCTCTCGGAGGTGGCATAGTTGTTGACTGGTACAAATCTCAACTCGAAGACTTCGTACCAAGGGACTTTGGCCACAACCAAGCCCTGTTCTACATCATTTTGTTTGTTCTCTCGACGAAGAGCCGAGGAACCAGAAGAATTCAATGTCTCCTCACTGTCCGAGGAAGTTGGTAGGGGAGGAAGGTTGGAAGATTCCCCCCACCCCCCCCCCCACCCATGAAAGTTTCATATTCATTGACTGCCCTCAAAGAGGAATAGTCTGACAAAGAAGACATACTTATGAAATGGGGGGTGGAAATTCTGAGAGAAAGAAGTGCTCGTTTGTCTGATGCTAGCTCGGAAGAAGAATGAAGCAAGTGGGTGAAATGAAGGGGGTGATGGAGTAATTATAGAGAGGATCAGTTGAACAGTCTTTCGATATGCACCGTCTAAAATAAATTGAATGAACGGTCACAGAGCCTCGGGAAACTAAACATTACACGGTGTTTTGAAAACTTTGAGCGGGAAAAAACCCCGAGCAGGTCAAATATGGATTTTACCTCGAGGCGATAAACCGATACTTCAATACTCTCGTCTCACTTTACTTCAGGGGGTTGAGGTATGAGTCGTTTTCTTTGGTAAAATCCAACGCAAGCCCCGAGCAAGAGATATCCCAAGCAAAAAGCCCCAAACACAAATTGCCCAAAGAATATCAAAACCTGATCAGCATACTGGTCGAAGAGTAGCTGAAGATCGGACGCAACTGACAAATCAACCGGCGCAAACAAATGTGTAATAATAGAGCGCGGGTTTCTCGGAGACGTTTTAATCCAATAATGCCACGATCAGAGGAGATTGTGTTCCAAATTTCCCGCGTGCCAACCACTGATATAAGCACTATAAATACCCGCTGATAGTCTCATTTTTAGGGGTTGAACTTTCTAGACAAGAAAAGACTCCGAAGAGATCATATCATAGTCTGTTCGGTCTTTCATTCTTATGCTATTTGTCGCTTGTTTTGTGTCCGAGTCCTGTAAATCAAAATAAAAGTTAAAGTGAATATTTAACTGGACTAGGTCTTGTGGTTTTTCCTTCGATTTGGAGGCTTTTCACGTAAAAATTGTGGTGTCTTTCTTTTATTTTCTACAACACTTAATTCTACCGAACACGAAAAAAACGAATCATATATATATATATATATATATATATATATATATATATATTTATATGGAACACAAGATTTTGGTTCTGCTTTATAATATAAGCTAGATGTGATAAAAGAAATATGATATTAGTGTAGCATGATTGTATTATATAATATTATTAAGCAATATTACGACACAGTGGAAGACATAATATTTTTTTACTAAGGGCAAAAATTATAAGAAATAAAATAAGATAAAAAAATTCAATACCAAAAGTAATTTACAATTAATCTGAAAATTTTACGATTGACCTCGATGGTTCGTTGTTTTTTTTTAAATTTGTGAATGATAGCTTCATTATGTACATGATTGAATATATCTTTATTCATCCATTCACCACTCAGTCGGTTGTGAAGCCGATTATCCACGATATTCATGGCAGAGAATGTTCTTTACATTGTAGCAGTTGCAGCCGGCAAAACCAAGACTATACTTATAAGCTTGCAATCATAGCAATTGCAACCGGCAAAACAAATGCTATACTTATAAGCTTGTAAATCAATGGATATGTCACATCTCTTCTAATTTCAAAAATTCTCTGAGTTATATCACCAATCCCTTTTACATTTGAAGGGTCAGTATTTAAACGCATATGCATAGCGAAATTCTCGAGGTGGTCCGACCATGTCAAAAGCTCGACACCTTACAAATAATTTGGATATTTTTTTACTAACCGAACAAACTTCTATTTCTCAAAAGCTACAAAAGAGTTGAATGGATTCAAACAAGTAGCAGAAAACAGTAATTTGCGATTCAAATCCTATTTAGTAAAGATTGGTGTTCATTCTAATCAATAATTGAAGCATAAGAGGACCGATTGTGATATTTAAACCAAAAAAAAAAAAATCTTTAAATATATATATATTTTTTAAATATGAGATTATTCTTCAAAAAAAAAAAGAAAAATGGTATTTGCCATCTCTTACCTTTACTTACCTCCTCCACCATGTGAGGTGGTGGGCTGTTGAGTGTGGGCGGTGCAACCGCCCTGCCACTCCCTGTCTCCATCTCTCTCTCTGTGTTAGGTAATTACAATTTTACATAATTGAAATTATATATACATATATAAAATTACAGTTACTGAACAATAATAGATGGATATTTTGTAGAGTATATATGTTACAATATCATCACTCTACTTTGTAATAGATATATGAAAAATTACAACTGTATTCTCTATAAAATGAGAAAAAAAATACACAACAACAGATATATGAAAATTTACAACTTTATCCCCTATAAAATGAGAAAAAAAAATACACAACATGAGAGGTAGGCATTATTATTTAAATTATAGGGATTGAATTCATTATTATTTAACCTAGAGGCAGTCTAAGATAATTCATTACTGTGTGTGTATATATGATGTAGAATATAGTACAAAATGGAACACAAGATTTTGGTACTCCTTTATGATATAAGTTAGATGTGATAAAAATAAATGATATTAGTGTAGCATGATTGTATTATAATATTACTACGTGGGGGCAGATGCAAATTTTTGACTAAGGGCAAAAATTATAAGAAATAAAATTAAAAAAAAATTTAATGTCAAAAAGTAACTTATAATTAATCTCAAAATTTTACATTTGACCTCGATGGTTGGTCAATTTTTTAAATTTATGAATGACAGCTTCATTATATACATGATTGAATATATCTCCATTAATATAAATCACCAAATTATCATTCATCCAATCACCACTCAGTTGGTTGCAAAGCTGATTATTCATGATATTCAAGGTAGAGAATGCTCTTTCCAACGTAGAACTTGCAACCGGCAAAACCAAAGCTATACTTATAAGCTTATAAGTAAATGGCTATGTCACATCTTTTCCAGTTTCAAAATTTCTTTTGAGTTATATCACCGAGCCTTTTTACATTTGAAATATCAATATTTAAACGCATCCATAACGAAATTCTCGAGTTGGTCCGGTACTGTCAAAAGCTCGACACCTTGAAAATCTTTCGGATAAAATTCTGCTGATCGAACTAACTTCTATTTCTCAAAAGCTTCAAAATAGTTGAATGGATTCAAACAAGCAATGCAAAGCAGTAATTCAGTATTTATAGATTCAAATCCTATTTAGTAAATATTGGTGAGCATTCTAATCAACGTTCTTATTAATTAGTTGGGAAAAATAATTGCAAAAAGGATGTGAAAGTTGACAAAGAAATAATGAAACTAGAAAGAAATAATTGAAGCATAAGAGGACCAATTCATAAAATCTTGATTATGAATGATATTTGTGAAATTTAAACCCACAAAAAATCAATCTTTAAATATATATTTTTTAAATATGAGATTTATTCTTCAATAAAAAAAATGGATGGTATTTGCTCTCTATTGTCTTCACTTACCTCCGCCATTGTTACTACGTATGTAAACATAAAAAGTCATTATTCATACAGTACTGGAAATTGTAAAAATGGAATTAAAGCTCGAGCTCGAGTTCGGTTCAAAAAGTTCGAACATGCTCGCGAGCTATTCGAACTATTGCTGAAAAATAATACTCGAAAGACTCGAAATATATTTATTTAATATAAACGTATATATATTAATAAAATATTAAAGCTCGCGAACTATCGAACAAAAAAATTTGTGTTCGAGTTCAGCTCGAATTCGAATCAAATATTTTTCGAGCAGGCTCGAAAAGCCCACGAACCAGCTCGATTCGTTTGCATCCCTAATTTATAACCTCACAATCCTAACTGATACATTCTATGAACGGATAATAATATTCATAATTTTATATTTGAGTTCAAACTCGACTTTTATTAAGTTGACTTATAACTTTTTTGAGAATGTCTCACATTGGGAGTTTACAAGCTACGCTAGCTTTTTATAATATACATGTGCTACTCCATTCATTGCCAATTGGTTTTGAGTTGAAGCCACATGTATTCTTAACATGGTATTTCATGTGATGGATATACCATCCGCATGCTCATCATCACCCGCGTTATCAATCCACGTGTTTGACTTATATAATGACATACGTGGGATTATGTGTTGAGAGTTGTCCCACAATGAGAAACTATAAGCTATGTTTGCTCTTTATAAGATACATGTATTATTCCACTCATTGCCAATTGGTTTTGAGTTGAAACCCAATGTATTCTTAACATGGAATCAGAGCAGACTTTTCATGCGATTGATTGCTCCTTCCGCATGCTCATCGTCACCCAAGTTATCAGTCCACGTATTTGGCTTATATAATATCGTGAGGTGATGTGTTAAAAATTATCTCATGTTGAAGTTTATAAGCTATGCTAGCTCTTTATACATGTGCTACTTCGTTCATTGTCAATTGATGTTGAGTTGGAAACGCCATATATTCTTAACAGAACTTAACCGAGAAACTCAAAAAGAAAAACTTTCTTTTGTTTTTGGAACGCAGTCGAGTCAGTATTATAATCCAAGCTCGATTCAGTTACTTCTGCTTTAATTATTTTATTTCATTAAGCAAATTTTCGAATTATGGTTAGAATCGTAAACCAATTAACTATTAAAGTTGATGTATGTACGATATTTTGCTATGTAAAAACGTGTAAAACAACTTATTAAAAACGAACTTAGGGATGGAATTTGGATTTGAAATTAAATCAGTATATTAAATATAATATGATATGTCAACGGTTTTATAATGGGTGATTTGTATACAGATCCTTCTAGTTTTAATAATGTTATTTTAGCCCTTCTAATTTTATAAATAACGTACATTTCCCCTAGTTAGTTTTTAGCATTTGTTAGAATGACAAATTTCAATATTAAGTGTTGAGAATTGGCTCACACTGGAAGTTTAGAAGTTATGCTAGCACTTTATAAGATGCTGACCTACTCCAATCATTGCCAAATGTTTTTGAGTTGGAACCCCGTGCATTCTTAAGATTATATCATAGGTTTTTCATGGCTACTCCACCCATGCGATTGGCTACTCCGCCCGCATGCTCACCATCACCCGTGTTATAAGTCCACATATTTGACTTATATAATGTCACACGTGAGGGGACGTGTTGAGAATTGTTCCACGTTAGAAGTTTAGAAGTTATGCTAGCATTTTATAAGATGCATGTGCTACTTCATTCATCGTCAATTGGTTTTGAGTTGCAACCTCGTACGTTCTTAACATTAAGTGGCAACCATATTCAGGCATATGGAGTAAATTTATAATTTATGTTACAGTATAATGTGTCCATTCGTTATTGTACAAATTAAAAGTCATAAATCATAATAAAGTTATTCTACATGATAATCTGTTTCTAAAATTAGAGAGGACTATTTCCATCTTAAAATCAGAGACGAGTTTTCATAAAAAGATTTTTAAGACAGAATTTTCCATGTTTAACTATATAGGGAAATGGAAAACATTTCCGTGTCCAAGGGATTGTTTCTTGTAGTGGGCGGCACATTTTTAATATGTAGTAATACGAATTGGTGGACCGTGGCTTGTAATACACGGTATGTGTCACTATTATACATGACAAAAAACAAGAGTCCACGTAAACATAATTGTATTTATTTTTGCTATTTTATTGTATATTTATTACCTATCTTATTGCAAGAATTGTAGTTATTTAATGATGCATAATGTAAGACCTTAGTAATCTAGTTATCTTAATTGACATTTTTAGAGTTAACGTTTTTTCCCATAAAAGTTTAAGTGAAATTAATAAAGGCTTAATATAGGTCATAACTTCATTACATTACATTTACAAAATATTTAGATGACAACAAAATATTGGAGTATTTCCCATATTTTAAAATCTCATGTTACTTCTTAAGCAGCTTGACTCTGTCTTGGTCTTACTTCTTCCAAAAGGTTACACTCGCCTCCTACTTCTGCATGAACAACCCCAACAAATATGAGTATAGCGATATCAATCAAGTAACAATAATATAAATAAGTTGAGCAACAATATAATTATAAAATACTCCATGTACTCAATTCGTCTGTCTTGTTTTGTCCTCCAATTGTCCCTGTCTTTCATAATTATAATTTCTATCAAGTTACATAAATAACGTATATGATCAATGTTCATCATTCCAGGTACTTCAAGTTTTATTACAACTAGTGGCAATTTGACCCCGCTCAAATATAACAGTGGCACTTAGCGACCCTTTAACCCCGCTAAAATATGCATCAGTGGCACTTTGACCCCTACTGTGTTTGTATAGTGGTAGTTTGAACCCCACTATACTAGCGACCATTTAACACCGCTCAAATACGCATCAGTGGCACTTTGACCCCACTGTGCTTATATAGTGGCACTTTGAACCCCAATATGGCAATATAACTAACGACAATTCAACGATTCAGTCAATGTATTATCATTCAGTTCACAACTATTAAACCATTTTCTATCAATACTCGTATGTTTACCACATACCTTAATTGTCGGGAAGTTTGAAATCGAGTTAGCCTCCTCCTCGTCCCGATGCTCTAGAGGCTCTACAAACAATGATACAATATTATTTATCATAAATTACCATTTTTCAAATCCTCAAGACTTAACAAAAAGTTGTCAAACATTTCGAGCCTCGGTTGACATCACTCCATTCACCGATCGATCACGAGCATGAATTCAATCCTGGTAAAATTCTGTGTCACACAATCGATCGCGCTCAACTCGCGGTCGATCGTGAGGCTCTGTTCAGCAAAAAAATGGTTATTTCTGTGTAAAAATGACACCCCAACACAATCAATCCTTCTTCTACATCCATAAACTCATAACAACACCATAAACCCTCAATTCCTCACTTCAAACTCCACTTGCTACTATCAAAGCAATAATCTAACTTCTAACACAATATAAATTAAAACATATATATAATAACAACACAATACACATAAAACTTCAAATATTTACTCACCTTACACACAAAATCACCAAAAGTAAGTAAATCATTCAAGTTTTCTGCAAAGAGGAAAGAGAAGGGTGAAGAAGAGGATAGAGGAGATGATAGGATTTTAGTGTGTGTTTAAGATATAGAGTGTGAAGACAAATCAAGCTCTTCTTTTTCTTTTTGCACATAAATCCTTCTACTCCAATCACCTTTCAAATTCAAACCCATCTAAATGATAATAATACATTTTCTATCATGCATTTCACTAATCACTACTAATTCATCTCATCATTAAATTGAAAATGTTTACTAATTACATTGTTCATTTTCTAAGTATCACATTTCTCTCATACTAAAAAAGTTTCGACTCCAAAATTTAGATGTACTTACCAGCCATGGTGAAGAAACATAAACGAGACATACCATAAAACAAATCAGGATAGTGTTGTATCATATATTGCTCTGTCTCTCATGTGGCCTCCTCGACACCCCGATTGTCCCACATAATCTTAACCATCGGAACTGTCTTACTATGGAGTTTACGATCTGCTCAATCCAAAATTCTAATAAGACATTCGACGTATGATATATTAGAATCCAACTGTACTTCTAAGGGCTGTAATACATGCAACTGATCTGGTTCGTATTTTCTTAACATCGATACATGAAAAACATCGAGTATACCAGATAACAAGGGTGGTAAAGCCAATCTATAAGCCAAATCGCAAACCTGTTGCAAGATTTCATACGACCCAACATATTGTGACGATAATTACCTCTCATGCCAAATCGTATCACACCTCTAAATGGTGATATTTTCAAGAATACTTTGTCACCGACTTGAAATTCCAATGGTCATCGACGTTTGTTGGCATACGCAGCCAGTCTATCTTGTGCCGCTTTCATTTTATGTCGGATGATCTTCACCTTTTCCTCCATCTCTTTGATCATCTCCAGTCCACCAATAGACAATCTATCCACATCATCACAATACAATGGAGATCTGCAACGTCGTCCATATAAAGCTTCAAACTGAGCGATTTGAATGCTTGCTTGATAACTATTGTTGTAACAAAAATCAACCAATGGAATGGAATCCTGCCAAGAAGATTCAAACTCTAAGATACAAGCACACAACATATCTTCCAATGTATGAATCGTACATTCAGTTTGACCATCAGTCTAAGGATGATATGCAGTACTCAAACGAACCTCAGTTCCCAGAGCTATTTGTAATTCATTCCAAAATGAGAAGTAAAACGAGGATCTGTACACGAGACAATTGAAGCTGGAATACCATGAATTCTACTATCTCTCGAACATACAACTGAGCCATTTTTTGAGAAGATGAAGCTCATGCTATAAGGTATAAAATGGGCCACTTTGTCAATATATACAAAATCACCCATGTGGCATCCAGTCATGTAGCAGTCCTTGGTAGATGAATCACAAAATTCATAGATATATGCTCTCATTTCAACACCGGTACTTCTAAACTTCTTAATTCACCTCCAAGCCTCTGTCTCTCTACCATTACTTGATGACATGTCAAACATTTCTTCACAAATTACATAGATTCTTATACATTTTCTTACCACCTGGATGAATGTTAAACTTGCTGCAATGAGCATTTTACAATATTTCATGACGTAGTCCGACTGTAGCAGGACTTACCAAGTGCTTCCCATATTTTAAACCACCATCCTCAGCTATGCTAAAGTCAGACTAGTGTACCTGTGAAATCAATGCCTCCCATTTCTATATTTCTTCATCTGTCTTTTGAGCTTC
Organism: Haberlea rhodopensis; assembly: GCA_907163345.1. Lineage (NCBI taxonomy): Eukaryota > Viridiplantae > Streptophyta > Magnoliopsida > Lamiales > Gesneriaceae > Haberlea > Haberlea rhodopensis. Next base: position 4,382,536 of record CAJQUN010000019.1, read on the forward strand.
TCGAATCCTTTTATGTCGGCTTCTAGTAATAATGTAGATACTCGAATAGATTATGTAGACACATCAAAATCGTATCCCAGTTGACAGTAAGAGATCATCAAAGTCAACAGTTGAATTATTGTAACGGCCCAGAACTTTTACATGATTTACATGATCATGCATAAACATTATGACTCATATAGGAGCATTTGATGTGCATAAATGTGCGGTATATTGTGAATATGAAATACGTGAAATTTCTATATTGATATGTGATACTGTTTTGAATTCTATTGAATGGATGACTTGAGTGAAAATTATGATAAGAATTGAAATCTAATGAGTAGGTTTCATTATCTCGAGAATATGGTTAAAAATATGAACATACAAAGTTAGTGCAATATCTCATATAAACTATCTTTATCTATTGAAACAAGGAGATGATTATCAGATATCTCATGCATCACATTCTTTTCCTCCTCATGTTCGAGAAATGTCTGTTCATGACGCCTACAGACAATTTCCACATGCTCCTCCTCATGAATTTTGTGAAAGGAGGTATGATAAACTAAGAAAGATAGGAGCTGGAGAGTTTAGGGGTACTACTAATCCAGCGGAAAAGAATTGTAAATCTATTGAGATGTTCTCCTGAATAGATGTTTGACTATACAGTGTCACTTCTTCAGAGTACTGCATATGATTGGTGGGAAACCATTCCTAACATTACTATTCAGCCACTTGTTCTAACTTGGGAGGACTTTCTGACGAAGTTTAATGATGCATATTTACTTGCAGTGTATAACGATCAGAAGGAGAAAGAATTTCTTGAATTGAAACAGTGGAACAGATCAGTGGCAGAGTATGAAGTGTTGTTCAATCAGTTGTCATGTTATGCTCCACACATGGTTGCTACTGAGAAGAAGAAATGTAGCAGGTTTGAAATTGGATTATGATTCACTATTCGTGATTGCCTTACAACAACAGATTTGGAATCCTATAGTAAGTTGAAATCTGCAGTTATTCGTGCTGAGAAGTTGGAAGTTGAATCCAAAGCTTTCAAGAAATGACAAAGTGAAGAGAGTAGTAGTGTTGGTAAGAAGAAAATATTCCTAGTACCTGCACATAAAACATTGTCTAGTGGTTCCAAGAGTGCCAGTTTCAGTGGTGCACCATCAGCAAGTAAAATCTGGGTTTACATCAGCAGCGCCAACTTGTGTCCATTGTGGTAAGAATCATTTTGGTGAATGTAGACTTCTGACAAGAAAATGTTTTTGATGTGGTCCGGGTCACATTGTACGAAATTGTTATAAACCTCAAGATGAGCCTGTAGTGGAACAACCAAAGTCAAGTAACTTTAATGCTAGTAGAGGCAGAGGTCGAGGAAAGCCTGGAATGGAAAGAGGTGTTGGTTTGGAGGAAAGTAAAGCTAATAATCAGGCCCGTGTGTTTGCGATGACTTAAGAAGAAGCAAGTACTGCACCATCTGTTATCACTAGTAATTTATCAATCTTTGATACAATTGCTTATGTCTTATTTGATCCTGGTACAACTCATTCATTCATATCACAAGCATTCATAACACATGTGCATGCAAAGTCAAAACCATTGAGCTATGATTTATATGTTTGAACTCCAGTTGGGGGTATAATTATTGTGAATATGGTGCATCGTTAGTGTAAACTTTTGATTGGAAATTCTGAGCTATTTGTTACCCTGATTGTTATGCCATTGAAGGATTTTGATATAATTCTGGATATGGATTGATTGACTACATATCATGCTAAGTTGGATTATTTTACTAAAGAGATAGTATTACAACTTCCTGATCAAACTCAGATTGTGTTTAAAGGAGAAGGACAAATTTTACAGACATGTATCATTTCTGCAACTACGACATCTAGATTGATTAAGGGAAGTTGTGAAGCCTATTAGCTTACATTATAGAGATCACAATATGTATTTTGAAACTTGAAGATATTCTACTAGTCAGAGAATATCCAGAAGTATTTCCAGATGAATTTCAAGGATTACCTCCTAATCGGGATACCGATTTTGCTATTGAAGTGCTTAGTGGTACGACACCGATTTTAATTTCACCTTACAGAATGACATCTATTGAACTAAATGAATTGAAAACTCAGTTACAAGAATTACTGGATAAATGATTTATTAGACCGAGTGTGTCACCTTGGGGCGCACTTGTGTTGTTTGTTACAAAGAAAGATGATACCTTGCGATTATGTATTGATTATCGGCATTTGAACCGTGTGACTATTAAGAACAAATATCCACTACCCAGAATATATGATTTATTTGATCAATTACAAGGTGCTACTATATTTCTAAAATTGATCTGAGATCTGGATACCATCAGTTGAAAATTTCAGAAATGGACATACTGAAAACAACTTTTAGAACCAGGTATGATCACTATGAATTTCTTGTTATGTCGCTTGGGTTGACTAATGCACCCGCTATCTTTATGGCATTGATGAATTATGTGTTTAGACCATATATGGATAAATTTGTTATTGTTTTCATCGATGATATTCTGATTAATTCAAAATCTGCCGAAGAACACGAACAACAGTTAAGAATTGTGCTTCAAACATTGCGTGATAAACAATTGTATGAAAAACTGAGTAAATGTGAATTTTGGTTGAATCAAGTGGTATTTTTGGGACATGTTGTGTCTGGTGAGGGTATAAAAGTTGATCCAGTGAAAATTGAAGCAGTAACAAATTGGGAAAGTCAGAAAATGTTACAGAAGTTCGTAGTTCCTTGGTTTAGCTGGCTATTATAGGAGATTCGTAGAAAACGTTTCTCTTATTGCTACTCCATTGACAAAGTCATCACACAAAAATGTTTCTTTGAAGTGGACAGATGAATGTCAAAGAAGTTTAGATGAATTAAAAGAAAAACACAAAACTACTCCAGTTCTGACAATTCCATCAGGTACCAATGATTTTGTTATTTACAGTGATGCTTTATATCAAGGTATAGGTTGTGTTTTAATGCAATCTGAAAAAGTTATAGCTTATGCTTCTCGACAATTGAAACCACATGAAACGTCTTATCCTACTCATGATCTTGAGCTTGTTGATGTTGTATTTGCTTTAAAGATATGGAGACATTATTTCTATGGTACTACATTTCAAATCTTTACAGATCATAAAAGTCTGAAATATCTATTGAGTCGGAAAGAAATGAATATGTGTCAAAGAAGATGGCTTGCTTTATTGAAAGATTATGATTGCACTATTGAATATCATCCTGGAAAGGCTAATGTTGTCGCTGATGCATTGAGCAGAAAATAATATGGTATTGTTTCTTGTCTTTCAGTACATTCTATGCCATATCTGTTAGAATTGAGAAGGATGAATATTACTTTGAATGTGAATGAAACTGGTATCATATAAGCTTCGTTCTGTATTAGACCAGTGATGACTGAAAGAATTGAAAATGCTCAGTGTCGTGATGATAAATTGATTAGTATTACAGAGAAAGTGAAACAGGGAAAGAGTACATCATTTGTGATCAATGATGAGGGTACTTTGATGATTCATAATCGACTTTGTGTTCCTAATGTAAATGGTATAGGACATGAAATAATGAAGTTCTTACTATCTCTCAAACATACAGCTGAGCCATTTTTTGAGAATGTGAAGCTCATTCTATAAGGTATAACATGGGCCACTTTTGGCAATCTATCCACATCACCCATGTGGCATCTAGTCATGTAGCAGTCCTTGGCAGATGAATAATAAAATCCGTAGATATATGCTCTCATTTCCACACCAGTACTTCTAAACTTCTTAATTCACCTCCAAGCCTCTGTCTCTCTGCCATTACTTGTTGACATGTCAAACATTTCTTCACAAATTACATAGATCCTTATACATTTTCTTACCACCCAGATGAATGTTAAACTTGCTGCAATGAGCCTGTTGCAATTATTCATGATGTAGTCCGGATGTAGCAAGAATTACCCAGCACTTCCCATATTTTAAACCACCATCCTCAGCTATGCTAAAGTTAGACGAGTGTACCTCTGAAATCAATGCCGCTCATTTCTGTATTTCTTCATCTGTCTTTTGAGCTTCTCGAATCCTTTCCAATATGTCAGCTTCTAGTAACAATGTTGATACTCGAATAGATGATGTAGACACATCAAAATCGTATCCCAGTTGACAGTAAGATAGCATCAAAGCCAGCAGTTGAATTATTGTAACGGCCCAAAACTTTTACATGATTTACATGATCATGCATAAACATTATGACTCATATAGGAGCATTTGATGTGCATAAATGTGCATAAATGTGCAGTATATTATGACTATGAAATACATGAAATTTCTATATTGATATGTGATATTGTTTTGGATTATATTGAATGCTTGACTTGAGTAAGAATTATGATAAGAATTGAAATCTAATGAGTCGGTTTCATTATCTCGTGAATATTGTTAAAATTATGAATATACAAAGTTAGTGCAATATCTCATATAAATTATCTTTATCTATTGAAACAATGAGATGACTATCAGATATCTTTCCATATTTTCGTTTCTTCAGCTGGTTCTTGAGGGAAAAATATCAAAAAGTCATAGAAACTCAAGTTTTGTTCCAAAAACTTCTAGATGAAGGTATACCTAGGTTTATAACCTTTGTTTTTCTATGTTTTATATGTAAATGATGTGTTTGTTGATGGTGGTTGAGAAATGACATAGGGTTTGCATGTGTTAGATGAAAACATGTATTTTGAAATAGATTTTGAAGTTATATATGAAGGGAATAGATTTAAAGAAGGTAGAAGATGTTTTGGAAAGAAAGAACATGAGTTTTAGAAATCTGCTGAAAAACAGAACTCTTATGTTCTGGTGTTTTGAGTTTTTGAAACTCTTAGACATTGATTTTGATGTTGGTTTTCAAATGGTATGTTGAGTTATCTTTAATTTGATAGCAAATTTGAGTAATTTTGAGTTATATTGCATGATTTATGTAAGTTTTACTAAACTGTGTACATGTTGACATTTAAAATGGAATGATTTCTGAAACCTGATGTTCTTGGCTAATTTTGTTTATGAAGATGATTGAATTACCTTAGGCACTTCAAAGATGAATTGTTGAGCTTTGCGTTATCTTTAATTTTACGCAATTGGGACTCATTTGAAGTTCATATGAAATAGTTATGAATTTTATACAAAAAGGTGTCAAAGCTGAAAAATACAAAATTTCCCATTAAATATTCGGCCCTATAGAGATCGATCTCCTCTCCTTAGAGATCGATCTCTCGAGCAAAAATTATGAAAAAAATGGTTTTCTTTGATGAATTAAAGTATGTGAAGCCTAGTATGTGGACTATAAAAACATGTTAAATGTAAATGTTTGATGATTTATTAATGTGTTTGAGATAAATGTATTTATATGTCATAATCTCGAACAAGCTACAGATAAAGCGAATTAAAAGAGTTCTTCGAGATAGGAATATCGTTTGTGAGTATATCCTACAACTTGATATTTAACTGTACATAAGTATATGATTTATGTTATATGAATTGAGTTTATAATGGGTGCACATACGTGTTATATATGATAACTTTACATGATGTGATGGTTTCATTATATTGACATGTGATTATGAATTGTGCATTCATGTGCATATATAAAAGATTAAAGAACTTTGTTAAGTCTGCTAAGGATCTTGAACGATGTGTTATTGTATTCTGAGTATGGTCAGAATTACAGAATCAAAGAATATCGATCCCGAGTTAATTGAGAACTCAAAAGGGGATCTACAGAGCGTCATGTACATCTCGACGGATTGTTCCTGATTCTAGTTGGTCCATAACAGAAGAAAAATAATCATGCATACATGTGTACATGTGAATTACTTGTTTTACAAGTTTTACTACATATACGATTAGTTGTATACTCATGTGATGTTGAATATCGGTTATTTGTATATACTCAGTGAAGTGTTTTGTTTCAGATAATCCAAAAGTAAAAGTCGACTCTAGAGGAAGGTCTAGAAAACTTTTTTAAGTATGGATACAAGGTTGGTCGGCTGATCTGTAGTTCTTCTCCCTCTGCTCATCATTGTACATATATGTGTATACGTTTTTGTTATGGGTAGTGAGAGATACAACCTTGGCCAATTTTTGTGGCATATATGACATGTACATATTGTTATGAAAAAAGTTTTAAATTTACATGTTATAAAGTACAATTTTCACTACAATGAATTGAATATTGTACTATAGTAATGTTATAGTCGCAGTCGTGTGTACGTATATAAGTGATGTAACGCCCTTACAGGATAAATTTTAGGTGACGCTCCTCATGTATTTACTCGTGTATAAAAGAAATATGTGTGTCATGTGTAATGAAAAGATAGGGGTGTAACAATTATATCGTCAGCAATACAGGTGACCTTACGACTAAAAGAATCAACAGTCAAATTATCTCGTCATGGATGGTATTCCATTTCACAATCATAATCCTTCAATAAGTCCATCCACCTCGTATGTCTCTTGTTTAACTCTAGGGGTGTAACAATTATATCGTCAGCAATACACTTGACCTTACGACTCAAAGAATCAATAGTCAAATTATCTCGGTCTGGATGGTATTCCATTTCACAATCATAATCCTTCAATAAGTCCATCCACCTCGTATGTCTCTTGTTTAACTCCGCCTGAGTGAACAGAAATTTTAAACTTTTATGGTCCGTATATATGGTAAATGGCGTACCATATAAATAATGTCTCCAAATCTTCAATGCAAAAATGATGGCAGCCATTTCCAAGTCGTTAACTAGATATCTCATCTCATGTGGCTTTAACTGCCTCGATGCTTAAGCTACCACATGTTTGTCTTGCATTAATACACAGCCCAGTCCTTGCAAAGATGCATAAGTATTCAAAGAAAATTTACCATGATATGAAGGAATAGTTAGTACTGGAGCAATTGTCAACCGATGCTTCAATTCCTGAAAACTTTGCTCGCGAGCTTCAGACCACTACAATTTGACTCCTTTTTTATTTAATTGCCTCAAAGGTTTAGCAATTTTTTATAATCCTTCGATAAATCGTTTATCATAAGCAGCTAAACCGAGAAAACTTTGAATTTCAGGTACTGAGGTTGGTACAGACCACTGTCATACCACGTCTATCTTCTTTGGGTCAACTGATACGCCATCACTAGAAATCACATGGCCTAAAAATGCTACCATGTCCAACCAAAATTCACGCTTGCTGAACTTTGCATACAATTGTTTGTCTCTCAAAATCTGCAAGACTGTCCGTAAATGTGATGCATGCTCGGCCGTATCTTTAGAGTATACGAGGATATCATCGATACACACAATCATAAACTATCAAGCGCTTCCTGACTCCTTTCTTCCGGCCTACCCTATGGTTGAAATATCTGATTCATCAATTCCATAAAGACTGCGGGCACGTTGGTTAATCCAAATGGCATGACTAAGAACTCATAATGCTCGTACCTTGTTCGAAAATCAGTTTTTTTTCTAAAAATCCTTTTTTCTTACTCGTATTTGGTGATACCGTGAACGTAAGTCGATTTTTGAATAGACAGAAGTCCACTGCAATTGATCGAATAGATCATCAAGTTGAGGGAGATGTACTTGTTGTTCACTGTTACCTTCTGATTTGACTAGAAATAGACACAGATATTGCGCTTAATTGTCTACGATTTGGTATGTTTTGATGATTAATTTGATGCATATGCTACCTAATCGTATATTTGTGTATATGTAGGTGGAATAGAAGAAATCGAGCTAATAACGATGAATACGGACCAAGAAATGCATTGGAGGTGACAAGAGATCAAAGTAGACCAAAAACTGCATGAAAGTTGACCAAGACATGCGATCCATCGCCTAGGAAGCAGAGATCGATCGCCTCGAGGCAGAAAGTTCAGCAACAAAATTATCATCTTAGCAATCGAACGCCACTTTCTAGAGATCAGTCGCTCGCCCAAAAAAAATGAAAAAAAAGCTAGCGATCGATCGCGAGTAGAGTCCGTGAACAACAAGGAAATCTGACTTTTTACCATCTTTTGGAGATTCTATCACACCTACTTGCTTCCCTACAAATCCCTTGAATTTCAGACTTCAAAAACCATCTAGATAGTTAGGGGTAGAATAGTTTAGGTTAGTTTTATAATTTCTCTTTTAATTTTGTTAAAGAACGCTACAAAGATCGAAGTGAATGCGGGACTGACACCTTGGCGGAGCGGAGATCAGATTAGTTTTCTTTCCCTTTCTTTTGTTTATCGTTTGCTTTAATTATGTCTAGCTAGTTTTAATTCTTGGTTGAGGAAGATGAATCCTTTGATTTATTTATCGTGGGGGGATTCTTGCGCTTTAATTATCAATTTTATTGAGTATCAAGAGTTTTTCTAATTTTTATTGCCATGATTGTTGTGTTTGTTTATTGGATTGACAACAAAATAACTTGCATGCAATTTAGCTAAGTTAGATATCAAATACGGAATCGTTTGATCCCTCTAATTTAAGAAGCAACTAAGATTAATAAATTTCCGTTGTGAGTTTGTTAAATTGTTAGGAAAAACACTTGACTAGATTAAACATAGACGCTTGGATTATGTTGTTTAGCTTCATCGATCTCACTAGTTCTTATGATATTATCGATTTAAATCTTAATCGCTTGTATTTGATTGATTGTTTGATAAGGGTTAAACTAGAACACTTGGGCTACTTAACTATACGTAAGGTGACTTTGATTATCGGATCAAAAGTCCAACGATGAATATTCATATGAAAAATTGAGTCTTTTGTGAATCGATGAAATATATGATAATTTCAAGGAAGAGTCGACCGATACCAAGAACTGCTTTCATTAGTTTAATCTTTAGTTTAATTTTAATTAGTATAATTCACTCACAACCCCAATTTTAATTTATTGGTTTGCTTTTGATTTTCATTAACACGAGATTTCACATCTCCTCATGGGATCGACCTCTACTCACACTACTACATATTTGTTATCAATCTTGAGGATTGAGTGGGGTTAATTTGTGCATATACGATAAGCGCTACCAAATTTTGGCGACGTTGCCGGGGAGGCGTTGTATATTTTTGTGTTAATATTTTGTGTTTTTTTTTCTTTCTCTCTCTTTCTTTTTTTTTCTTTATTTCCCCATAGTGCTATGTTGGTTTGTTCGTGCTTATATGTGAACATCTAATCTCGAACCACTGAGGCACACGACTGCCATGGCTGAATATAGTAGCTTGGATGAATTGGAATATCTTATGCAACAACTTGGTGTAGGGAGTGGACAAAGCGCATACAACTTAAGTTTGAGTGATCATCCCAATCTCAGCTATGCAAATCAATGGACGAGCCCGCCTCCACCTTACATGTAGTCCAACCTACAACCATACATACCACAATATCCGCCATGGCCACAACAACCTCAATGACATACCCCTGGTGAGTCTTTAGAGGATCTTGTTTCAAAACTAAATGATAGTACTTTGCAATTTCAACAGGAATTCGGTGTTAGCACTCAGAATTTGTGTACTCAAATGGAGCAATTAGCAACATCGATCAAGAGGATAGGAGAGCAACAAGAGACCCCATCGGAGAACATGGTTGCAATAGCCTCAAGGAGTGACGAAGAGGTAGAAACCTCGGGGATGTTGGTACTGACGCCACCCAATCGAGAAGAGGAGACACATGTGCCACTAAAAGAAAGGAGCTTGCACATCACCCATCTCCACAAGGTATGCCTCCAACAACCCCTATGTTGCATATGAACATGAATCTGTGCTGAGAAAAAGGAACCGATGAATACTGTGATGAGATGGATATGTTTGACGATTTTTTTTCCGACGATGAGGAGAAAATAACCCCTACTAAATGCACAGATCTAAGTATGTTCATTGTCCCATGCACGATTGGAAATAATAGAAATTATAAGGCCATGCTAGATTTATGCCTTATTCAATCTATACATCTTTAGAACTAGGACCTTTGAAAAAAGCTGAAATTGCTATTCAATTAGCAAATAGGTCTACTGTGAACCCTAGGGGTGTACTTGAGGACGCTCTAGTGAAAGTTGATAAATTGGTATTTTCTACTGAGTTCTACGTCCTTGACATGGAAAATGATAATAAAAGCAGCTCTGTTCTGTTAGGAGATCATTTTTGAAAACTTCCAAGTGCATAATAGATGTAAGTGGTGGTGCTTTTACTATGGAGTTTAATGGTGAGGTAGTCAAGTTTAATACTCATGATTACATTCATCCTCCTACTACTGATTACACTATTGGCATCACACATCACGTATCACTAGAAAAATCACATACTGTCACTGAGCATGAACATGGGGTAACTACTGATCGACTTGTTGATGAAGGAGGTATGGAAGAAACTTTGACTGATAATTCATACATTACTACTGCTTTACCAAATTCTCCTTTTAAAAATCTCAATTCTGAATTGTAGGCACCTGCTGTAACTTCCTTCTGAACAATCTCAAGATGCATCTATAGAAAAAGAGGGGATGAGAAAAGGATTGAGGACCTCCAAGAGGTAGGCGAATAGACATCGCCTTCGAGCTGTCAGGAGAATACTGAGGTGGAAAAAGGTGGAACTGGACACCAAACATGATCCACCATGATAAAAGACTGGCGTCGGGCCACCGACGTTAAACAAAGGTGTTGCTTGGGAGGCAACCCAATGGGAGTTAGTTTTTTTCATTTTTATTTTTTATTGCTTTTTTAGTATCTAATTTCTCTTTCCTTACAATTGTGACCTACATTAGGGACAAGTAAGATTTAAGTATGGGGATGGATTAGTAGTGTGTTATTGCTTTCTTATTATGAAAATACAAAAAAAATTGAAAAATTTGACAAAATTTTGAGTTCATAGTTGGTGATGAACGCATGCTTAGAATCACTAGCCCATGATGAAACCTAATTGATGGCATGCGTGTTCTGAACATAGGTGACCTTGTAACACTTTGAACTCTAATGCAAATTATGATTTGACATGGTAATTGAATATTTTGAGCATGAATTGTCATGACTTGTGAAGTGTGCATAGCGTAGTGAAAATCGTGTGAATTTTGTGATAGTCTTAGGAAGTCTCTGATACATGCTAGAACTTAACTACATGCTCTTTGAGGCATATGTCTAGACTACTTGTGAACATGAAAGTGATATAGGCAATCTTTGATGAGTTTGAGCATTTCAAGCTTACCATATAAACAAAGTCATCCCTAGTACCCTTTTTGAGCTTTAATGTAAAAGAATGGATGTATGCTAAGCATACTAAAAACCACCATTCAATATTCTTTGATCAACTTATCATCCTTCCCTAATGAGCCTAAATATGAATTTTATCCATACCTTTGAAGGGAGTATGATGTGTTTTATTCACATGCACTTATGTAATAATTGAATCATATATTTGTGAGCTTATTGTTAAAAAAAATGAAATGCATGAAAGAAAAGGAGATGCCTTGAAAAAAATAGAAAAATATGACTTCAAGGGAGGCAATGCACAAATGAAGAAAAGAGTTGAAATAAGCCTTGCAAAAATATACAAGGTATGAAAAATGAACAAAGTTCGAAAAAAAATCATGCAAGAAGAGAAGTTTATTTAGTGCATATCATTATACTCTTTTGTTTGATATACCTTACCCTTTCTTTCATAAGCCAATACCTAGGCCAAGCTACAAGCTAATAAAGACCTACTTGATTTTTGATAGCAAATGGCTAAGATAGTGGAGAAGAGTGTGCAAGTGAGCTTATACTTGTGTTAGTGTACAACTTGAACTATTGTGGGTTTACATTTATTGGATCTATAATTTGTACATGACACTTGTTTATGACCACACACGCACGTTCACAGCTTTGCTGAGTAAAAGATGTCTAGGGATTGAACTTTTTCCACTGTTAACTTTTCACCGCCTTTGCATGTTTACAAATTGTTGAGGCATTAAAGTGAGGACAAGTTAATTTGTTATGAATCTATGGGCCATCAAAAATATTATAGTTTTGTCTGATTTACTCGATTTCGAGTAAAGATTAAGTATATGGGAGTTTGATGTGACTAGAAATAGACACATCTATTGCACTTAATTGTCTACGATTTGGTATGTTTTGATGATTAATTTGATACATATGCTACATAATTGTATATTTGTGTATATGTAGGTGGAATAGAAGAAATCGAGCTAATAACGATGAATACAGACCAAGAAATGTATTGGAGATGACAAGTGATCAAAGTAGATCAAAAAAATACATAAAAGTTGACCAAGACATGTGATCCATCGCCCAGGAAGCAGAGATCAATCGCCTCGAGGCAGAAAGTTTCAGCAAAAAACTTATCATCTTGGCGATCGATTGCCACTTTCTAGAGATCGGTAGCTCACCCGAAAAACATGAAAAAAAATAAGCTAGCAATTGATCGCCAGCGGAGTCCGTGAACAATAAGGAAAGCTGATTTTTTACCATCTTTTGGAGATTCTTTCACACATACTTGCTTCCCATTCAAAAACCATCTATATAGTTAGGGTAGAGTAGTTTAGGTTAGTTTTATAATTTCTCTTTCAGTTTTGTTAAAGAATGCTATAAAGATCGAATCGAATGCGGGATTGACACCTCGGCTGAGCGGAGATCGGATTAGTTTTATTTGCATTTCTTTTGTTTATCTTTGCTTTAATTATGTCTAGCTAGTTTTAATTCTTGGTTGATGAAGATGAATCCTTGGATTTATTTATCTTGGGGGGATTCTTACGCTTTAATTATCAATTTTATTGAGTATCAAGAGTTTTTCTGATTTTTATTGCCATGATTGACAACCTAATAACTTGCATGTAATCTAGCTAAATTAGATATCAAATACGGAATCGTTTGATCCCTCTAATTTACGAAGCAACTAAGATTAATAAATTTTCGCTTGTGAGTTTGTTAAATTCTTAGGAAAAACACTTGACTAGATTAAACATAGACGCTTGGATTATGTTGTTTAGCTTCATCGATCTCACTAGTTCTTATGCTATCATCGATTTAAATCTTAATCGCTTGTATTTGATTGATTGTTTGATAAGGGTTAAACTAGAACGCTTTGGCTACTTAACTAAACGTAATGTGATATAGAACTTTGATTATCGGATTAAAAGTCCAACGATGAATATTCATATGAAAATTTGATCTTTTGTGAATCGATGAATAGATGATAATTTCAAGGAAGAGTCGACCGATACCAAGAATTGATTTCATTAGTTTAATCTTTAGTTTTAATTTTAATTAGTATAATTCACTCACAACCCCATTTTTAATTTATTGGTTTGCTTTTGATTTTCATTAACACAAGAATTCACACCTCCTAGTGGGATCGATCCATACTCACACTATTACCATTTTGTTATCAATCTTGCGGATTGAGTGGAGTTAATTTGGGTGTACACGATAAACGCGACCACCTTGTTAAGATGGCGGTAATCACTGAACAACTGCATAGATTCATCCTTCTTCGTCACAAATAAGACTGGAGCACCCCAAGGAAATACACTGGGGCGTATATACCCCTTATCAAGAATATCTTGTAATTGAGCTTTCAATTTTTGTAGTTCGATTGGTACCATCGGGTAAGGTGCTCGAGAAATAGAGGACGTACCCGGTATTAATTCAATTTCAATCTCCACCCAACGAATCGGCGGAAAACCCAGAATTTCCTCCGGAAAGACATTAACATAATCGGCAACTACTGATATACTCTATATTTGGATTGTCTCCATCTTTTCAGCAATATCAATAGCATAAATAAGATATATGGTATGACCACGTTCCAGTAACCGAGACATTTTGATAGCAGATATTAACATTATTCATGAACAAGAACCATTCCCATAAAAAAATCCATCGTTATCCTTGCTCCGATCGGAAACGGACTGTTCGCTGCTAACAATCAACCATAGCCTGATATCTATTTAACACACCAATCCCCCACGATACAATCAAAGTCACACATGTCTAAAATAATCAAATCTTACCGCAGTTCATTATCCAAAATGCAAATAATAACATTCTTCACTACTCGGCAGCCAATACATGTATTCTTCTGGGTGTAGAAACAAGGAGGGGCACTTGCAATGTGGACGAGCATATGTGATACTTTTCAACAAAAGTAGCAGAGATAAAAGAATGGGAGGCACCAGTATCTATCAAAATAAACGCAAGGTAAGTACACAAACAACGGTTACCTGCAATCACTTCCTCCGGAGCAGCTTCAACCTGTTCTCGATTCAGGGTGGTCCTAAAGTTTGTTCCCCCACATGTCCCCCAAACAATCGAGGTGCAAATTGTGGTTGTTGTTCTACTGTTGCTTCAGAAGATCTGTGATTTCCCCTAAAATCTCGTTGTCCACCATGGTTCAGGCAATTTCGTGCAATATGTCCCACAATACCGCATTCGTAACAAGCTGGACAATCTCTAAGTCTGTGGGATCCTGCACAGTTATAATATTTCGGTTCTTGGGTACCACTAGCTTGTGTTTTTCCCCTACTTGATTGTTGAGTACTCTACATGTCTCCCATACGACGGAAATCAAATCGTCGATTCGTAATTCGAGAGGATGATGAAACCCCTCATGGTTTGAAACTATCTCCCCAAGATCTCAGACTGTTAGGATTAGGTCTCTGAATCTGCATGGACTCTTTACACACACTTACTACTATCTCTGCCAAGAAGTTGGGTTGTTGGAAATAACTCGGTCAAATAACTCCAGCATCAGTCCTTTCATAAAGTGCCACATTTTAGCGTGAGCACTTGTAGCAATATGGGGTACATACCGTAGTAGTGAAGAATATTGAAGAGCATAATCAACTACAAACATATTTTCCTGAGTCATATTGGCAAACTCGTCCTCAATCATCTGTGTTGCTGCATCAGAGAAGTATCTATTCAAGAAGCGTGTACGGAATAGATCACAATCAACAATCAGTTATTGTGCTCTTGATTCCATCACCATGGCCTTCCACCACATCGATGCCTTCTTGGCTAACTGGACCTCTGTCAGCCTCAACCACACTGTCCTGACACAGGGTGCTGACATAAAAATATGTTCAATTTGTTCAAGCCACTCCTCCGCCTGTTCACCAGATTATGTACCTTCAAACCCCGGGGGCTGGAATCTCAAGAATTGAGTCAAACTTAATTCTCCTGCTAGTAATTGATTTTCAATAGGACTTGGAACCATTGATGGTTGTGATAGAGGGTTTTCCTGTCAAACATTAACATTAACACTGACTTCGTCCCAACCTTATTCAAGTTGATTTACAGTTGCTCGTGCTGCCATGCTAGAAAACAGTGGTTAACAATAATATTCAAGCATGTTACATCATGTAATGACTCGTATTCTCGGTCAACATAACAAAATTTGAGTAAGATATGAGTCCCACTGTAAACAATGCATGAATGTACTTCGCATTGACATCTATTTAACTAAATTATCCCACAGTCAATCTTCGCTCACCCCAGACATCTAATCACTGCTCTGATGCCACTAATGTAAGATCTCAGTAGTCTATTTATCTTAATTGTCATTTTTAGAGTTAACCTTTTTTTTTCCACAGAAGTTTAAGTGAAACTAAGAAATGCTTAATATAGTTCATAACTTCATTACATTTCATATACAAAATGGTTAGATGACAATAAAATACTGAGTATCTCCCATATTTTAAAATCCACTGATACTTCTTAAGCAGCTTGACTCTATCTTGGCCTTACTTCTTCCAAAAGGTTACACTTGCCTCCTACTCCTACAGGAACAACCCCAACAAATATTAGTATAACGATAACAGTCAAGTAACAACAATATAAATAAGTTGAGCAACAAAATACAATTATAAAATACTCCATGTACTCAATTCATATGTCTTGCTTTGTCCTCCAATTTTCCATGTCTTTTACAATTATAATTTCTATCAAGTTATATAAAGTAACATATATGATCAATGTTTATCATTCCAGGTACTTCTAGTTTTATACGATTAGCGACATTTTGACCCCGCTCAAATATTCAACAGTGGCACTTTTACCCCATTGTGTTTATATAGTGGCACTTTGGACCTCGCAATATTAGCGGCCCTTAAACCCGCTCAAATATGCATTAGTGGCACATTGACCCCCATTGTGCTTGTATAGTGGCACTTTGAACCCCACTATACTAGCGGCCCTTTAACCCCGCTCAAATACGCATCAGTGGCACTTTGACCCCATTGTGCTTATATAGTGGCACTTTGAACCCCATTATGGCAATATAACTAACGAAAATTCAACGATTCAGTCAATGTATTATTGTTCAGTTCACAACTATTAAACCATTGTCTATCAATACTCGATGTTTACCACGTACCTTAATTGTCCGGAAGTTTGAAATCAAGTTAGCCTCATCGTCGTCCTAATGCTCCAGAGGGCTCTACAAACAATGATACAATATTATTTATCATAAATTACCATTCTCCAAATCCTCAAGACTTAACAAAAAATTTTCAAACTTTTGGAGCCGGGATTGATCGCGCTCCATTCACCGATCGATCGCGAGCATGAATTCAAGCCTGGTAAAATTTATGTGTCACGCGATCGATCGCGACACCCTGTTCCGGGTTATTTTTGTGTAAAACTCCCCAACACAATCAATCATTCTTCTACCTCCATAAATTCATAACAACACCATAAACCTCAAATTCCTCACTTCAAACTCTACTTGATACTATCAAAGCAATAATCTAACTTTAACACAATCAAAATTAAAACATATACACAATAACAACATAATACACATTAAACTTCCAATATTTACTCACCTTGCACACAAAATCACCAAAAGTATGTAAATCCTTCAAGTTTTCTTCAATGAGGAAAGAGAAGGGTGAAGACGAGATGAGATAAGATGATAGGGTTTTAGTGTGTGTTTAAGGTGTAGAATGTGAAGACAAATAGCATGCTCTTCTTTTCCTTTTTGCACAAAAATCATTCAACTCCAATCATCTGTCAAATTTGATCCCATCTAAACGATAATAATAATTTTCTATCATGCATTTCATTAATCACTACTAATTCATCTCATCATTAAATTGTAAATTTTACTAATTACATGGTTCATTTTCTAAGTATCACACATAATATATACTCAATATTTACATAGAATAAAATAAATAGATTATATATCTAGCAGTATTTGTGAGACACTTTCTTAGTAAGAAACCAATACAAAATCTAACCGAGATCCTGTACATGTAACATTTAAGTGGTTGACAAGATAATTATTGATTGTTCAACTTACGTTCAACATGCATACCGAACAGCGTATTATTAATCACACTACGTAAATTATCTATATCTATGTTTTTTATACCTCGTATTAAACAGTTTTATCTTTCTATCAACTCATTACCCATGACACGCAACCAATCCTTGGGGATGTAAACGAGTCGAGGTTGCTTGACTCTGAGCTTAATTATAAAAAACAATTGGACTCGGACTTATAGAACTTAGGAATTCAAGTCTCTCGAGCTCACCTTACAAGCTGGTAGTTGAGATTGAGTTTAATCGCAAATACACTATAGTCTATTCTGACTAGCCGAATACACAAACAGCTCAATATATACTTAGATATTTTTGCGTACCTCCATGTTTAGAAATGAGCTCCTAGCACGTAAGACAAATATCCGGCGAACCCCGATATGAACAAGAAGCATATTTTTTAGATTCAGTGACAATTTACCCGTTCGTTTATAGGTATTTTGTAGGAATTTTATATGTGACGTGTATTTATGGGATAAACAAAGGCAAATTAACAAGATGGATCAATGAACATTTGTTGTGGCGAGATTTGGAATATCCGTCCTTAAAATGATATTGTCCACTATGCTGCTCACGGTTTAACGACAATCGTTTCCCAAAATACAATGACTATGATACGTGATAGAAGCACTTCAAATCACAAATTCTGAAACCTCAAAGGTTTAAAGACACCATTTTGAACCAGGGCTGAAGATGAACAAAATGCATAGAATTTGCATTTTAATCTTGTGTTTGATCTTGTAAAATTGTGTTTAATTCAATCATGGGTTGTTCTTTTTTTATTAAACCAAAAGATATCATCAAAGACACATTTTGGAAGTATTTTTTAATGAAAGCGCAATTATACGCGAAAGAATACACAACCTTTCAGGAAAAAAAATGCTTTTAATTTTCAGAACACTAGGCGCTAGGGCGCCTCCAAGCGGCACCCTAGTGCCATGCTACTGCCTGGGCATTGCCGGGCAGAGGCAGCGGCGCTGGAGAGCTGCCCGGATTTTATTTGGCAGCGGTTTCTCGTACCGTTTTTTGCAGGCTGTATCTCGTATCATAGGAATATGTTGGAGATTGATCTCCATGTTGTTTATCAAATATTGTAATTTGGTTGTCCCTTTTGAACCTAGATCTTGGGATCTCTAGTCACACAGGTTGAGCATCCACTACAAGATCTTAATTTTGGGGGGAAACTTTTACATGATATCCTGGTTAGTCATTAATAAGCCGATCCGAGGTTTTCTCACATAACCAATTAAGATTATGTCTATAGAGATCATTGTCATATGATCATATGTATATGACTTATATGTCAAGACTTAAATTATACATACTACCTTGTGTTCTTTCTACAACAGATTGGCTTAATAATATATATTGCAGGCACAGGTTTTTCTAACATGTAATTTCTTCTAAAAAACATTGAAGCCATTCGATCTATTCTCCGGTTTTATCCAGTGCAGTGAACTTGATTTCATTGTGGGTCGATATATATATATATATATATATATATATATATATATATATATATATATATATTTGCTTAAAAGATTTGTTTGTGGGTTCCAGTTATTGCAACAATGAGAACAGCCGATTGTTATTAAAAATATATATAATTTATGGAATTTATATATAGAGATGTCAATTTGTCCATGTCGGGCCAACACGACCCGTGAAAACGTGTCATCAAACATTAGCGCACCATTCTGGCAAGACCCAATTCAATTTTTATAAATTATTATTATTTTTTAAAAAATAAAAGCCGGGCATATGGGCCATGCCAGCAGCACGACCCTGCTTATTATCTCTATTTATACATATTGCATAGTATAGCATCAATAATACTAAAAACATTAATTTTTATTTATACCAGTAAAATATAAAAAAGTATTTAATGATAAATTGTTAGCTTACGAATTATGATTCTCCGAGCTTAAAATTGTTAAGAATTCATAGGACCCTACGAATTCTTTATATGATATCAGAACACGTTTTTCATGTGATTGATTATTTCGCTCATGTGCTCATCGTCACGTGTTGACATATATAATGTCACACGTGATGTGGCGTGTTTAGAAATGTGAGAATGTGAACTTAAAATCTATATTTGTTCCTTATAAGTGATCCTGGGCTACTCATTTCGTAACCAATTGATTATATATAAGAAACCTATAAATCATGAACAAAAATTTTTTGTCAATCAATAATACCCTTGTCCCCGATGTTGGGCACTTAGTTGAAAATGAAAATTTTAAAATTATAAATTTGTTGAAAATAAAAAATTAAAATTGTTTGTAATATAAAATGAGGATTTGAAGGATCATCTGACTGGGAAATATGAAGTTGTCCTGTGGCATATGAAACATTGATGCCACGTATTCTTTTCAATAGTTGACCGAAAATTGGGTAATGTGGCATTAAATGAATGGTCGGTAGTGATAAGAAAGTCTGATACTCTATATTTTATATATATATTTGGATAATAAATATTATATATATAAAACACATAATCTCCTGATATATCATTATTAAACAATATGAAATATCCACGTGTCACGTATTGTCCAAAATCGTCCATTTTTTGCCATCCCCACGTGTCCACAAAGCTCTCTACTGTATTTTTTTTGAAACTTGTATTATTTTTATTACAATCAATCAAATAAAAATAAAGACACATTCTGTTTTATTTATTTTTTGTTGAATATGACTTAATTTATTTATTATTTTTAAAAATCAAAATTTGATTTTCAAGAAAGAGTGGAACACTATTTATGAAGTTTTCTTCAAGCAATTACAACGATAGTATTCATCGGAAAAAAGATGCTTACTAAATTAAGGTTAAGAATCAGAGACGAAAAGAAAATAATCTGCATATATTGTCGCAATCGATCGCGGTATGTGGAAAAACGAATACCAAAATTTTGCCTAGCGCGATCGATCAGGCCTTCTCGTTGGTGATAGAAATTTCGTTTGTGTTGGTTGGGTGAGTCCATTCGTGATCAGATGTGGTTTTTTTAAGAAACAATGCTTTCAAATTGTGTCTTTTGGTGGCATATCTTGGTATATTATAAATAAAACTCGTTAAACACTTGTGATGTGATCCGTTATTTTACGTGTTTGGTAGAATTAAATGTTTACGAAAAATAAAAGGAATACACCAAGATTTTTTACGTGGAAAACCCTCAAATTGAGAGAAAAACCACGGGACCTAGTCCAGTATAAAGCTCCACTATAAATATTGATGATTTACAAGATGATCTGGACACAAGAAAAAATTATTCAATGACTTACACGACTACTGTTATAGAAATTATAAAAAAGACCGAACAGACTCAAGTTTGCTCTCTTCGGAGTCTTTTTGCCCAGAAAAATCCAACCCCTACTATGATTACATCCGCGGGTATTTATAGACTGTTCCCAGTGATTGGCTCGCGGGAGATCCGGAACACGATGTCCTCTGATCGTGGCTTAACTGGAGCCCAACGCGTCCGAGAAATCCGCGCCCCATTATTGCACGTTCATTCACGCCGGTTAATTTGTTAGTTATTCCCGGGTCTTCCGCTAATCTTTGACCAGAAAACCGAGGAGGGTTAGCAGCTGTTCGGTAAAAACCCTGCTCGGTGCTTTCCGTTCGGTGCACTATGTTCGGTATATGTCTTTGTTCGGCCCTTGAGGGATTTTACCCGAGGAGGTCAATATGTCATATGACATCACCTCACCCCCCTAAAGTAAAGCAAGACGAGACTTTTGTAGTCTTGTTTTATTGCTTTCGGGTAAAATCCAAACTTAACCTGCTCGGGATATTTTGCCGCCCTTTTTTCCCGCCCAAATATTTTAAAAGATATTTTAAATGCCGCGCGACGTTTCGTTTCCCGAGGCTGCTTTATAACCGTCCATTCCCTTATTTTTGGACGGTAAGGATTAAATGACTGTTCACATGGTCCCCGCTATAAATACCCCTCCATTTTCTTCATTTGTTTTTACTTTACTGCATTTTGCTTCCGAGCTAGCACCAGACGGTCGAACAACTTGTCTCACCAGTTCCCTTCTTTTTAATCACCTAAGTATGGTTTCTTCCTCAGCCGATTCTTCATTGCAAGCTATAGATAGGTTTACCGAAGGAGATGCTCTTAGCCCCTCTCCTCAAGCTTCTTCCTCTTTCGATAGTGACAAAACCCTAAGCTATTCTGCTGCGTCGGCTGCTCATAAACAAGAGCAGAAACGTGCTACGGAGCGAGATTTAGTTAAAGCCAGGGTTCCTTGGTTCGAGATATTCGAGTCTGAGGTTAAATTGCCTCAGCAACTCATCAATATCCGAACTAAATGGGGGATTTCTGAGGGGACTTCTATTATTGCTCCCCCTTCTGGATCTCGTCCCCACTTACCCCCTAAGGGGTATTTTCCTTTCTATATAGACCAACTCCGAGGAGG
The DNA here is from genome assembly GCA_907163345.1 of Haberlea rhodopensis. Lineage (NCBI taxonomy): Eukaryota > Viridiplantae > Streptophyta > Magnoliopsida > Lamiales > Gesneriaceae > Haberlea > Haberlea rhodopensis. The sequence goes on from CAJQUN010000019.1 coordinate 4,404,304, forward strand.
GCTCCGTTTTCCCGTCCCTTCTTTCTTTATTGAAGTGGCCTCCTACTTCTGCGTTTCCCTTAGTCAACTATTTCCCAATAGCTATAGGTTATTAGCAGGCTTCTTCATAGTTCTTTCTTATCTGGGTTTTACCCCTACTCCCGAGTTTTTCATTGTTTCTTCCAACTGAACAAGAAAGAGATCGGGCTTTTTTACTTTTCCTCAAGGACAGGGGTTGGCTTCCTCAAAAAATACCCCTCGTCTATAAAAAATTGGAAAAACTCTTACTTCTTTGCTCGTCCCCTCCAGCCTTGGGATTGCCCTATGGAGTGGAGGGAAAGTCTCCCGAGGGGGAAATCAATCAAGGGTCACCTTGAGGAGGAACCGTATTTGTCGGTTCGTCGTGCACTTGGCGATCAATGTTATAATTTGATGGAGCTGATTGACGACGGACTGCTATACTTGTTCCAATTGAGCCCCAAGGGTGTATCCTTGAAAATGTCCCTCGGTGAGTGCTTTCCGAGTAATCTTCTTCGTTTTACTTTTAACTTATCATGTTCGGACTAATATTTCTCTGCTCTTTTCAGAAACAAAATGATGAAGGCAATGATAGCCGAGAAGCTAAGGGAGAAGAGCCAAAAAGGCCAAACTTCTAAGGCTGCTGCTATTCCTGCACCTCCCCCTTCTATTGAGATTTTGACTCCTTCTGAGGAGAAGGCTTCACCTGAGAAGACTCATGCTCTTCATCGCAAGAGGAAGACTACTCCCGAAGGTCCAAGTTCCTCGCCCCAAGCACCTCCTACTAAAAAAACTTCTTCTTCCCTCATCCCTTCCGAACCTCGAGCCTCCTCTCAACCCGCTCTCGGTGTATCTCGACCTTCTTCGAGATACCATATCCCTTCGTGGACGTACTCCCCTACTGTTCCACTACTGAAAAAACCTGATCCCAAAGCCTCCCATTCCATGCTGTGCTATACCCCCAACCCTGCTGATCGAAAATACCTCGGGGAGCTGGCTTTCAGCAACTTGGTGAACGACTTCTCCTCCTCCTTTACCCAGGTAAATGTTTATGCCCATTAATTTGTTCCGTTTGTCTTCTTTCAATACCTTCATTTGTTATTTTAACTTTATATATGATCTGATGCAGGCCCACATGATGGCGGGTGAACTTCTCACTCGTTTTCATTCAGTTCGATTGGCTGATGGCAAAATCAGAAGCGCATCCAGCAGTTAGAGGGTATGGGTGAGGAGTTGAAGAAAACAGTGAGCCTTTTAGAGGAGCGGCACTCGGCCCTGGTATCGGCTCGGGACAAGGCGGAGCAGGTCCTGGCAGAGGAGCGGACAAAGTTTGCTGCTCTGGAAGATGCTAACTCTTCTTTGTCAGAGCAGTATAAAGCCCTGGCTGAGCAACATCAAGCTGTCTCCGAGCAGCTGGCTCAGGAGAAATCTTCCACAGCTGCTCGTGCGGAAGAACTATGGCTTTCGAAGAAAGCTGAGTTTTTGAAGTCTCCAGAGTATAGCAGCATGGTGGCTGACCGTGCCTACAAGTTCTTTGATCATGGTTTTGAGGCATGCATCGGCCAATTTAGATCTCAAGGCTATCCTCCCGAAGAGGCTTCAAAGGACTTCCTTGACGTCAATGCTGCTCTGGAGAGCCTCCCTGAGGAGCTATTTCAGCCGTAGGATAGAGCTTTTATCTTTTATTGTACTTCTTTCTTTTTTATTAATGAAATCGTTTGCTTGTATCTTGGAACAAACTCGCTACCCCGAGCGCAAACACTTAGACAATTTTAGGTTTAAAACGTGGACCAAACATCCCGATCCCACGAGTAAACAACTAAAATTCCGAACAGCTCGCTACCCCGCGCACAAACACTTAGGCAATTTTAGGTTTAAAACGTGGACTAAACATCCCGATCCCACGAGTAAACAACTGAAATTCCGAACAGCTCGCTACCCCGAGCATAAACACTTAGGTAATTTTAGGTTTAAAACGTGGACCAAACATCCCGATCCCACGAGTAAACAACTAAAATTCCGAACAGCTCGCTACCCCGAGCACAAACACTTAGGCAATTTTAGGTTTAAAACGTGGACCAAACATCCCGATCCCACGAGTAAACAACTAAAATTCCGAACAGCTCGCTACCCCGAGCACAAACACTTAGGCAATTTTAGGTTTAAACGTGGACCAAACATCCCGATCCCACGAGTAAACCGATGTTAATGTAATGTTTAAACGTGGACCAAACATCCCGATCCCACGAGTAAACCGATGATAATGTATTGTTTAAACGTGGACCAAACATCCCGATCCCACGAGTAAACCGATGATAATGTAATGTTTAAACGTGGACCAAACATCCCGATCCCACGAGTAAACCGATGATGATGTAATGTTTAAACGTGGACCAAACATCCCGATCCCACGAGTAAACAACTAAAATTCCGAACAGCTCGCTACCCCGAGCACAAACACTTAGGCAATTTTATGTTTAAAACGTGGACCAAACATCCCGATCCCACGATAAACCGAGGATAATTGAACGTTTAAACGTGGACCAAACATCCCGATCCCACGAGTAAACCGATGATAATTTAACGTTTAAACGTGGACCAAACATCCCGATCCCACGAGTAAACCGATGATAATTTAACGTTTAAACGTGGACCAAACATCCCGATCCCACGAGTAAATCATTAGAATTCCGAACAAACTCAATGAATCAAATACTTTCATTTTATTACTACTGAATTCATAAAACAATAAAAAAGAAAGATTACACAAAATACTTCTTCAAGTTATGAATGTTCCAAGGTCTTACCAATTTCCGACCTTCATGATCTTCCAGCCTGTATGGCTCCTCTTCCGATTACTTCCTTAATTTTGTAAGGACCTTCCCATTTGGGTGCCAACTTTTTTACCTCACCAGCAGGATTTGTTCTTCGTAATACTAAATCACCAACTTGAAATGTTCTTGATCGAACCCTTCGGTTATAGGCGTTGGTAATCCTTACTTTATATAGCTCTGTTCTTGCTACAGCTTGCTCTCTTAGCTGATCAATCTCATCTAACTCTTGCATTCTCTTAACCTCGTTCTGTTCTGGATCGTAACATTGTACACGGAGAGACTCAATCCCAATTTCTGCTGGAATGAGGGCCTCCGAACCGTATACTAGACTATACGGAGTTTCCCCTGTAGATACCCGAGGAGTTGTTCGATAAGCCCACAAGACTCCAGGTAGTTCATTTACCCATTCCCCTCGGGCCCCTTCCAGCTTCGTCTTAATCCCATGTAATAGAATACGGTTAATAACTTCGACTTGTCCATTTGATTGTGGATAGGCTACTGACGTGAATATTTGCTTGATTTTCATCTCTTCGCACCACTCCTGTATTTTCTTTCCCTGGAAATGCCTTCCATTATCCGAAATAATTCTCCTCGGTATTCCGAACCGACATACTATGCTTCTCCATAAGAATGTGATGACTTCCTCCTCAGTTATTTTTGCTAAAGGTTCGGCTTCCACCCATTTCGTAAAGTATTCCACTGCTACTAGGAGGAATTTTCTTTGCCCCGTGGCAAGGGGAAAAGGTCCGACAATGTCCATCCCCCATTGATCAAAGGGACAGGAAGTGATACTGCTATTTAAGACCTCTGCGGGTATGTGAGATAAATTTGCATGTTTCTGGCAATTGTTACATTTTTTAACAATTCCTTCGGCATTTTCTCTCATACTGGGCCAATAATATCCTGCCCGAAGGGCTTTCTGATATAACATATTACTTCCCGAATGATTCCCACAATAGCCTTGGTGAATTTCCTTTAGTAAATGTTCTCCTTCTTGCGTTGATGTGCATTGCAAGAAGGAAGCTGAAAATCCCCTTTTGAACAATTTGCCTTCTGCTAACACAAAACGCCTCTCCATTCTCTTCACCCGAGCAGCTTCCTTTGGATCTAACGGCAACACCCTATTTTTCAAGAATTTAATGATATGCTCCCGCCAATCAGATATGATACAAGGCTCCAAATTCATTATACTGTTGATTGCTGTGCGTGAGACCAAAAGATCTTGTACCAGCACTTTTCTATTCTTCCACTCATGGATGGAGCTGGCCAACTTTGCAAGCGAATCTGCTCGGTTATTATCTTCTCGTGGTACTTTGCTTCAATTGTACTTCCTTGAACTGATTCATTAATGCTTGAGCCTTCTCCACATATTTTTTCAATTTTTCTTCTTTTACCTTGTATACCCCATTTACCTGCTGTACGACCAGCATTGAATCCATGAACACTTTTACTTTTTGAACTCCGGCATCTATTGCCACTTGTAAACCAGAGAGGAGAGCTTCGAATTTGGCTTCATTGTTTGAGGAATGAAAACCGAACTGAATAGCTATGGAAACTTCCTCTCTTTCTGGACTGATCAGTATAATTCCTGCCCCGCTTCCCTTCTGAGTAGATGACCCATCTACAAATAGGCTCCAATATTTTTCTTCGCGAGTATGAGTTACTTCAACCAAGAAATCAGATAAGGCATGAGCCTTGATGCTAGTCCGGGGCTGATAAGAAATATCGAACTCGCTCAATTCTGTGGCCCATTTCACCATCCTCCCTGAAATTTCAGCTTTTGACAAGAGCCTTCCTAAGGGAGTGCTCGTTACCACCATGATAGGGTGAGATAGAAAATAAGGCCGAAGTCTTCTTGCAGTGATCACCAGAGCCAAAGCTAACTTTTCAATTTCTGGGTATCTTTGTTCGGCTCCTTGCAAAGCTCGGCTGACATAATATACCGGTTGCTGCTGCCCAAATTTCTCTTGAATTAACACCGAGCTGATAACTTCCTCGGTTACCGACAAGTAGACGAGGAGGGTCTCATTGTGTTCGGGTTTATTCATCAAGGGTAACTGAGCTAGATATTCTTTCAAATCTTCAAAAGCCCTCTGGCACTGATCGTCCCATTCAAACTGGATTCCTCGCCTTAAGGCCTTAAAGAAAGGCAAACTCCTGTCAGCCGATCTAGATATGAATCGACTAAGCGCTGCTATTCTTCCTGCTAACCTTTGCACTTCGTTCAGGGTCCGAGGAGGGTTCATTTCTTGGATTGCTCGGATTTTCTCAGGGTTAGCTTCCACACCTCTCTCTGTCACCATGTACCCCAAGAATTTTCCACTATGAATTCCGAAGGTACATTTGGCAGGATTTAACTTCATGCCAAATTTTCTTAAAGTGGCAAAGACTTCCTCCATATCCTCTATCAGATTTTGGGCCTTCTTGCTTTTGATCAGGACGTCATCCACATAAACCTCCACGTTCCGTCCTATTTGATCTTTGAACATCTTATCTATCAGTCTCTGATAAGTAGCCCCAGCATTTTTTAATCCAAAGGGCATGACGACATAACAAAAAGTTCCTCCCGCTGTGACAAAGCTAACCTTGGACTGATCCCCGCGGGCTAAGGGGATTTGATGATACCCCTGATAAGCATCCATAAGACATAACAGCTCATGTCCCGCAGTAGAATCCACTAATTGATCAATCCTCGGTAATGGGTAACAATCTTTGGGACACGCTTTGTTCACGTCCCGAAAATCTACACACATCCTCCACTTGTCTCCCGTTTTAGGTACTAGAACCACATTTGAGAGCCATGTAGGGAAACTAATCTCCCGTATATGACCTGCTTTCAACAACTACTCCACTTGTTTAGCTATAACGGCATCCTTCTCGGGTCCGAAATGCCTTCTCTTCTGTTCAATTGCCCGAGCACCCGGATCAACATTTAGATGATGCTCAGCAATCTCTGGTTTTACCCCAATTAGAGGAATTCCAAGCGAACACATCCACGTTAGTTATTAAGCAGTCAATCACCCTTTTCCTTAATTCGGGATCCAACTTAGATCCAATGCGAGTAATTTTCGCCGGGTGACCTAACTCGATACTCATGAATTCCTCCTCGGGGATTATCCGCTCCTCCTCCTCGGGCTGTCCATGTTTCCTCTTATTACTTCCTCGCTCCCCATCTTCTCCATTTTTTCCTTTGTCTTGCTTCAACTCTTGCACATAGCATTTTCTTGATGAACTTTGACTTCCTCTTACCTGTCCCACTTCCTCTCCTACCGGGAATTTTATCTTCAGGTGGTAAGTAGAAGCAACTGCTTCGAAGGCCGTTAACGCCGGGCGACCCAATATTATATTATAGGAGGAGGGTGCATCCACTATGAGGAAGGTGATCATCTCCGTCTTTGTCTTGGGCTCCTCTCCTAATGTGACGGGTAAAGACACTTGTCCTATAGGACTTATGGCTTCTCCAGTAAACCCATGCAAAGAAGTATTTACTTTTTGCACAGCTATACTTCCTAATTCCATCTGCTTCAACGTATTAAGGAAGAGCACATCCATCGAGCTGCCTGTATCAACGAAGATTCTTTGCACATTATAGTTGGCTATTGTGGCTGAAATTACCAGTGCATCCTCGTGGGGAAAATAAATCCCTTGTAAATCGGCAGGTCCGAAAGCTATAGAAGGACTCTCCTGAGTATGACTTGGATTAATGGATAACACTTCGAGTTTTCGAGCATAACTTTTTCTTGCTCGGTTAGAATCTCCACATGATGTTCCTCCCGAAATTATATGTATAGTCCCTCGGTTAGGAACATTGCTCATGGTTCTCTCCCTGGTAACTTGATTTCCTGTCTCCCCTCTTTCCCCCCGTACTGCCCAAGGGACTGGCTGAAGTACTCCTCTCCCGGGATTAACATTATTCCGGGGGAAAGGAGCACTGTTTCTCAAGTCATCGTCAGCTCCTCGCCTTGCATCCATTCTTCCTTCATGAAAACTCCCTCCTCGGGCACTTCCTCCTCGGAATACTCCTCTTCCATAAGGTCCCCCCCGACCCCTCTTCGGCATAATTTGATTCATGGCTACCTCCCGATAAGGTCTCATCGGTAGGTACTGATCAAAGTTCCTCTTGGGCTGTTCCAATGGCTTCTCCTTCCTATTGACTTCACCACCATTTTTTATTTCCTTCTTCTGCTTCATCCTCTGCGCTTCCTCCAAATTAATATATTTAGAGGCACGCCCCAGTAATTCATCATATTCTGATGGTGGCTTCTTGGCCAACGATCTGAACAGATCCCCCTCTCTCAACCCTTGGGTGAAAGCGCTGGCTAGCATTTCAGATGTCACATGCGGAACATCAAGGCATGCTTGATTGAATCTTTTCAGAAAATCCCGCAGGGACTCCTTATCCATCTGCCTGAGACCGAACAAACTCAAGGCTGTTCTCTTGCAACTTCTACTGCTCGCGAATTGATGAAGGAACAACGAGCTGAATTTGGGAAAGGAATCCACTATTCCTGATGGTAACTGATTGAACCATGACTGAGCAGCGCCGGCTAGAGTAGTCAAGAACACTCTACACTTCACCCCATCTGACAACTGATGAAGGAGTGAGGCATTCTCAAATCGAGATAAATATTCTTCTGGATCTGTGCTACCATCATAATTCCCCACACTCAAAGTTCTGAAATTAATAGGCAGAGGATCATCAATGACCTGGGGAGTGAATGGAGTGCTTCTTCTTGCCGAGTTAATACGGCCTTCCATTTTATTGCGCATTCTTTGTAGCTCCTCCTTTAGATCCTCCATTTGATGGTGCAAAGCCATATCTATTTCATCATTTGAACGATTAAGGAAATCTTTCGATTCTTCCACCTCCTCCTCCGACTTCTTTATAGAAGTCGAATCTTCTTCCTCTTCTTTACTTTCTTCCTGACAGGGGGGGGGGGGGGGGGGGGAGTCATGAATTGCTTCATAACTTCTCCAACAGTTTTGGCAATCACCTCAGTTAAATGTTCCATGGGTATTCCTTGGGTAGGTAATACTCGTGAAGCATTCTGCGATGATCCAGCCTCCCCAACCCCTTCTGGTTCTGGGCATGATCGTGGGGGAGTCAGTGGTTTATCCCTCCCCGACATTGGCCCTCGCCATTTGCTTCTAACCATTTCGCCTTGGACTCTTGATGAAAAAATCTCTGCTTCAACGTCTTTACTCTTTTTGTTCCCACAGACGGCGCCAATGATGTGATCCGTTATTTTACGTGTTTGGTAGAATTAAATGTTTACGAAAAATAAAAGGAATACACCAAGATTTTTTACGTGGAAAACCCTCAAATTGAGAGAAAAACCACGGGACCTAGTCCAGTATAAAGCTCCACTATAAATATTGATGATTTACAAGATGATCTGGACACAAGAAAAAATTATTCAATGACTTACACGACTACTGTTATAGAAATTATAAAAAAGACCGAACAGACTCAAGTTTGCTCTCTTCGGAGTCTTTTTGCCCAGAAAAATCCAACCCCTACTATGATGACATCCGCGGGAATTTATAGACCGTTCCCAGTGATTGGCTCGCGGGAGATCCGGAACACGATGTCCTCTGATCGTGGCTTAACTGGAGCCCAACGCGTCCGAGAAATCCGCGCCCCATTATTGCACGTTCATTCACGCCGGTTAATTTGTTAGTTATTCCCGGGTCTTCCGCTAATCTTTGACCAGAAAACCGAGGAGGGTTAGCAGCTGTTCGGTAAAAACCCTGCTCGGTGCTTTCCGTTCGGTGCACTATGTTCGGTATATGTCTTTGTTCGGCCCTTGAGGGATTTTACCCGAGGAGGTCAATATGTCATATGACATCAACTTGATTTTCGAATTAAACATCAGAAAAGGGCAAAATATATGCATATTGTTCATCTTCATCATTTCTTCAAGATTGAGTGCCTTTAAACCTTTGTGATTTGTGGTTCCGTGTTTTGAAGTGTTTCTATCATGAATCTAGTCGTTGTATTTTGGGAAACGAATTGCCGCTGAACTGTGAACATCATAACAAAATAATATCGTTTTAAGAACAAAGAGTCGAACCCTTACCTCGACAATCAGAATAATTTATTATCTTGCTCGCCTATTAATGTAATAATGTAAAGTAGCGTGTCAAATGAAGAGAGTTACGCTGCTTTTAATTATAATATGATATTATTAATTTATATTTTATTGTGTAAACGTATAAAAATAATATTTAATTTTATTTTATATACGTGGGCGTGGGTGGCTACAAGGACACGTGGAATTTGGAAATTGAGTAGACGGCTTCTTATCCTCGGTCTTCCCTATCTGGTCCCTTTGATTTGGCACAAACATTGAGATATTTTGAGGAACAAACTTGGTCAACCTTTCAAAGGGCTAGTTTCAGGGCATCATTATTGATATAAAATATTTTACAATTGAAAATCAACGGCAACAAATTATATTTCAGGACACTATCCGTAGGATAATATCAAATATTACATTCCAAAAAATATTGATTAATCACGGGTGTAATAAACGGGCCTCTTTTAAAAATTATATCTTACCTATAAAAAAAAGGGAAAATTTCGGGCCGGTATCATTAGGTAAAAGATTTTTCGGCCCAGTCACCCCAAAAAAGATTCTTTCAACTAAGTCCATTTTTTAATACAATGACCAAACTAACCCCACTTATGAAAACACTCTACATAACACAAATAATTTTTACATGCACCACATGAGTAATTTTACATGCACCGCATGACTCATTTTCACATGCACTGGGTGAGTAATTTTACATGCACCGCATGAGTCAATTTTTACATGCACCGCTCAATTTTACATGCACCGTACGAGTAATTTTACATGCACCGCATTAGTAATTTTTACATGCACCGCTCAATTTTACATGCACTGTACGAGTAATTTTATATGCACTGCATGAGTAATTTTTGCATGCATCATATGAGTCGATTTTAACATGCACCGCTCAATTTTACATGCACCGCATGAGTAATTTTACATGCACCACATGAGTAATTTTACATGCACCACATTAGTAATTTTACATGCATCCCATTACTCAATTTTACATGCATCGCATGAGTAATTTTACATGCACCGCATGAGTAATTTTACATGCACCGCATGATTAATTTTACATACACTACATAAGTAATTTTTACATGCACTGACTCAATTTTATATACACCGTATAAGTAATTTTACTTATATTACGTGCATAGTCTCAAAGATTGGGATACTGCATAAACTTCATTTAAAAGGTAAAGCTTGGAAAAAGTGTCACGGGAAATTTATTTACTAAATAAGCAGGAAGAATGAAAAAGCAAGGGACGAACTCGTACGATTAGACATTTAAAATTGATAAATTCATAGCAGAAAAATAAAATTGGCAAGAAACAAAATAATCAAATAAAAAGGTCAGACAAATTAAAGATACAATATACTGGTGATGAAGATTTGAAAGGACCTTATACTCTCTCCGCGCTTGTACAAAAGAGTAAATGATACTAATTTGAGAAACAATGCAAATTTTGAGTCTACCGATGCATGTAATTTACATGCACCGGCAGACTATAGGTGCATGAAAATTACATGCACAGGTAAAATTTTGAGTCTACCGGTGCATGTAAATTACATGCACCGGTAGACTAGTGGTGCATGTAATTTACATGCATCTCTATGTGTTGCTTGCATGTTTAAAATTGTTAGTTCTTCAACTTTGATTTGAGAAAATAAAATTGTGTTACCCCACTGATATATTGTCAGGAATTTAATATACGCATCGTTTATGTTATTATAGATCATTCCACTAATGTAGTGACATGATATCTGAAAGTTTAGAAATGAAAACAATATGTAACAAATGAAAATGGAAGTTTAGAGTCTATTTTTTACTTGGTATATTATACATAAATAGAAGGGTCGAATCCAGATCTCCAGTTCAATATCAAAACTTTTGATTAAAGCCTTAAATGGCGAAACCTGCATAGTACATCATAGTATAAAGGATCCTTCTTTACAATGAGTCAATGACGCGTAATCAATCTTTCGCACAATAAGAGAGGAAACAGTACGAGTGAACTCGCCGTTGCATTGGACGAAAACTGTGCCAGAATTCAACAAATCTAACTGAGCTGTAGACGAAAGAAGGGAGATGCTTGCTCCTCTCACATATGATTTAATAAGACTATCATACTCAACGACGACTGCAAAACTTATAGTTTCCAGGCAAAATCTTGAAAACAGAAAGAGACAAGATGATTACTGGTCATCATCATTAGTCTAACGCAGCAAAGGAGTGCGATCTAAACTTGTATCATTACTACTGTAGAATTTGTTCTGAAATTCAACCCAATGGAGAAACTACAGAGAATGAAGAAACTGAAAATGAAGAATACGAACCGATGCTACAAAGAATTTGAAATAGGGTTTGATAAAGGTTGGGGATTAATGTGGGTGTTTTAGTCACAACTAATGGACAAATTAGATTAGGGTTTCATAAAATAGACTTATTTGAAATAAGTTTTCAAAAAGATGTATTTAGTTGAAAGAAGATTATTTTGGGAGATTTAGTTGAAAGATGTTTTGGAAAGTGGTACCTTTATGTAATTTCCTCTAAAAAAAATTGAGAAAATTACCAAAAACATCATATAGGTTTATCCAAATTTCACTTTGCAACCATAATTTAAAAATTACAGTTTATATCCCAAACTTTCATGAATTCTAACACTTTGCATCCTCTTGACTCGATTGTGTATTTTTATTGAAAATTTATCACTGCATGTCATCATCACCTTACATAATCAACTAGAGCCACTTAAACTAGCAATTTCAATTTTTTTTAAAAATCAAATAAATATTTGGGGTGTTAAATTTCCATTTCACATAATCGTTAACTAGTGAATTTCGATACTAAAAATATAATTTTTGTTTTCTAAACATTTGAAATAACTAGCTTAATGGATCTAAGTTTGAGTATGTAAGGCGATGATCGAATGCGGCGATAAATCTTTGATAAAAATACAAAATCAAGTCAAAAGGATACGGAATGTTACAATTCATGAAAATTGAGGATGTAAACTGTAATTTTTCAAACAATGGTTGCAAAATAAAATTTGGACCAAACTATAAAATTATTTGTGTAATTTTTCCAAAAAAAAATCATTATCACTACTCATCTATATATTATCTTTTCGTGTAGCCGTATATACGTCGTTCAACGACAAATCATATGTTGAAATCCAATAGATGATTGAAGAGCCAACAGCGCAAGTTGAGTGATGTTATACAGTTATAGCATGTAATTGCCTATTCACTGTCATTCAACATGTTTCTTTCACGCCGTCCTTAAAGATAATGTTTTTGATGATATCTAACGTGTGTCCAAATTACATCCTTAAAGATAATATTTTTGATGATATCTATATTATATATCTAACGTGTGTACAAATTACACACAAAATATGTGATATAGATGCCCTCAAAAGCATCACTCTTAAGATTGACAAGCATCACTCTTAAGATTGACAACAACACAATCCATTAAACACGTGTGAAGATGATAAGTACCATAAAATGATGAAGGAGATGTTAAGTACTTGATTGATATTTGGATGTTCGATACCGTCAAACTGGTGTTGTAAGATGATACAATGCAATTAAATGGGAAATATAGTAACACGTCATTGTAGTTTGAGTCCCCCACGTTAAGTAGGTCGTAAGAAAAAAAAATAGATAGAGACTGAATCGAGAATAAGTTTAAAACTTTTGGGACTTTATCGAGAACAAATCAGACCTAGTTTAGTCCCTAAAGTTTTAAAAATATTACATAATCAGTCACTCTATGTTTTCTTCTCAGGGCCAACTTAATGTCGGGATTGAATCAGAATTTTTTAAAAAAACTCTAAGGACTAACTGGGTCACTAAATGCTTTAGGATTGAATCGAGAATGAGCCCAAACTATAATGATGTTTTAAAATATTATTCCCAATTAAATAGCCGAAGCTTTACTTTGTCGGGAATTGATGTTGGGACTTTTTCTGTGCCGAAAATCGGCGATCATTAGCCGAAAATCGACATATTATGGTGCAACCTTCCTAGCTAAAAAAAAGACTGATAAAAACACCACATCAGTCTAATGTAAAAAATCTGTAAAAATATAAAAAAATTATATTATAAAATACTATATATTATATAATAATAAAATATTATCTTATTTAAATAATTATTTAATTTAATTATCAAAAAACAAATAAAAATTTTTTGTATGAAGTTTTTAATTTTAACATAATTTCTAAACATTTTATCGAAATATGATTTAATATTGAAAAATATTATACATAAAAGCTAACTTATATAAACAATCAATATTTATGTATATATTCCTTCGTTCAAATTCCTTGTGACAAATGACAGCGTAAACTTATAGTATAAGAGTATGTTTGATTAAATTTATAAGCTATTTAAAATCATATAGAGCTTATTCAAAATCTTAATACTTATTTTTTTATATCCTAATTCTCAACTATAATTTTTCACTATTTTTCTCGACGTCCTAAACATCCCTTCTTATATGAAATAAACAGTCAAATATTTAATTCAATATTCAACTTTCAACACTAGGAAATTTAAAAAGTTTTTTTTGTTGAACAATCATAACTATGGGGTGGGAGAGACTCGAACTTAAGTCATTACAGAGGGATCCTAGTGATTAACCAACATATCACTTTCCTGGTTGTCTAGAAAACTTAAAAGTTGGGTCATCAAGATTATATATTTTGCTCATTTTTCAAAGACGAAAAAATTGAATTGGCCCAATTTCTCTACAGATAACAAGCTGCATTCAGGATCTTACCTAAGATGTTTTTGGTTTAATTGAGCCATCAAATAACAATTGTATTCGATTTATTATTTTACATCAATGAGTGATTTTCAAGATTTAAACGATGGAGTATAGACTCAAATATAAAGATAAGTAGTACATAATATTTAAATATTTGTATTGTAGCCAAAGAATAAGGTTAAAGAAGCTAAATAATAATTTATATAGTACCCATTTTGGCATTTTGACAGAAATCACTTGGATTATTAATAAATTGACCTGAAGCGGCCGACCCTTTCACGGATCCCGTGTAAATTAGAAGCTTTGTGCATCAGGGTTTGCCATTGCGGATGACAATTCACTTAATTGCTTTAACTATTAATATGCATTCTCAAGAAAATTAGAAATAAGGAAAGAAAACTCAGTAATCTCAAAATTTCGAGAAGTAATAATTTTTTTATTAGGCCCCTCTTGAGATTGGGCCTGAGACAACGGCCTTTTGGGCTCCTCCTCCGATCCGGCTACGGCTGCATTTGATTTTTTTCAATTGTTTGCACAACACCCCAATCGATTTTGAATTTTTAAATTTAAGGTATCAGCATAGAGTCATTTGGATTTGAAGCTTTAATTTGATAGATGAATTTCAAATGAACCATTTTGAGAGAATCAGGGATGAAACCGGGATTTTGTGCTTGGGGTATTCATCTCAAAAAATTAATACGCCAAGATATATAACATTTAAATTTTGTTTTCCTCACATTTTTTACCTAGAGCTTTATAAGAATCTTAACCATATTCGGCTTAATGTTTTATCAACAAAAAAAAAACTATCTGCCCACTACAATTTCAAATATAATTTAAGCACTTTAAAAGCACCTAAAATCTTAACTCAAATAATATAAATTTAAGTAAAAGAGCCTATTATATATAAAGATACAAACCGCTGGGTTATTTATTGCTAGTATATGGGCACAACCTCAATGTTAGATCAATGGCCAAGAATTGATTTGGGTATGTGTGATCCACACAAATATGTGGATCACACATAGCCAAATCAATTATTGACCCTTGATCTAACATTGTGGTTGCGTCCATTTGGATCCCGCATGGAATTCACATACCCAAATCAATTCTTGATCATTAGAACTATTGTTAGGGTAGTACCCATATCTGCGGCTTCTCCTAACCTCATGTCCCGTCACATGTCCCCCATGCTCCATCCATACCTTGTACAACAGCAGCCATGATGAACTCGCCCACGATTAATCTAAAAATCTTCATTTTCTGCTGATAATTCCACCACTCCAAACCTGAACCCTACATTCTGCTCGTGTCCTTCAACCAGGATTATGGAACCAATAGACTCTTTCGAGTGGCCGCATTATCCAATGAACAAGGTCATGATTATCAGAGCCCACGCAGAGTAGGTAAGGGCCATGCCTAGCCTGAGCTGAACCCCCCGATTTCGTCCCTGGGAGATATTCTTTTTTTTAAAATTTAAATATATCATTATGAATACAACGAACTTAGCTCATGCATTTTAAATTAATCATATCGTACCCAGATAGAATGAGTTTTCCCACCCAACATATCCCGGAAATCATCTTAGATTAAAATTAGTATGTGAACACATGTATTATGTGTGCCAAAAAAATATATTTATATTATTTCAATAAAATATTACATATACGTTTGTGGAGGAAAAAAATTATTTTCTGCCAAAATAAAAATTTAGGGTAGAACATTACTTCTTGTCGACAATTTTGTTAAGTAACAGAATTCAAAATCAACTTGTGTGTATATATATATATATATATATATATATATATATATATATATATATAGATATAAATTTTACTTTTATTTAAACTCAAATTTTTTTTAAAAATGTTGTATTTGAAGTTTTAAAAAAAATCCATTTTAACAAATAGAAATAAGAATGTAAGATAGTTTGTTTTTAAATATTAAGTTCCATATTTTAATTAAATTTGAGATAATTTGATGATAATAATGTGAAATTTGAAATATATTTTTTGTTGGGTTTCCGTACCCCGGCGCCAGATCCAAACGCAGCGGAAATAATACAATAAACAGATCTGACCAGGGACGGTCGATCGCGCCTGATTCATATATAAACATGCAAATATCATGATATAATGCACGAAAAGGGATTACTGATAACAGCGAAATCAATCTGCAGCGGTGACCCTCGAGTCCAATCAACCAGACCAGATCTACAAGCTCACGCCAGTGCTAGTTTGATGTTAGCGTTTCTATGAGAGTGAGTGAATTGGAATTGTATGGAATGAATTGAGTCTCTCAACTAGAATGACATATTGGGTCATTAAGTAACTAATGGGCTTTGGGTGCATAAAGCCCAATATGCCAACTTTTGGCTTACAGGGCATATATGCTAACAATCTCCCACTTGCCCAAAAGCCAACACATGAGCACTAAACTCATAATCCAAGTAGGTCAATCCAATTGAATAACTTGATGTACAAATGACATACATAATTATGAGATAAATATATCATACTTTTTAATTTTAGAACTTTCTATAGATGGAACCTTTCCAAACATAAAACTCCACTAAAATGAGGAGCTATCAAAAATTAAACTCATATCTTGAATATCAATCACACAATCTTGAGCACTTAACATTTAAGTATCAATTCTCATCGATAGATCGGCGGCCGGTTGATTGTGACCCACCGAGGCTCAAGTGTATCATAGCAGTAGGATCACAACATTTGTGATTTTAGAAGTCAAACACTTCTTTGGGCTTACCCTGAATGCCTTATTGTCAATTAAACTCATTTAATAGACAATGGCTGAAATACAATTTCAGCAACAACCTACCGATCGTGGGTAGCGCCTAGCATCTGCGCTTCACGAAGACGTAGATACAAATGACTAGCAACGTACGAGAACCTGTCAGCCATAGTTAGCGTGCAGTATATTCCTTTCACTCAATATGTCCTGACTGAATCAAGAGCATTGGTTGATCGAGACCCTTTATGATTTCAATAACTATGTATTTGTTTCACGTTATATGATTCTTTGTGTGCGTATATGAAAAACTCTTTTTTCACAAGCACTACCCACTCTGGCCAGAGATTCCTCGAATCATATATAGAAAAATACATAGGACATCCTGGTTCATCAAGACCAGTGGTGAATCCCCAACGACAATCATAGGCCTCTGACAGTATCACTGAATACCCAAAATAATGACTTTATGACCCACATGTGATCAGTCATTAAATCAAAGTACACAGCTATCTATCAAGACCTAATGACGCCTCGGGTCATGAGGAGTAATGTTGCACAACTATGACTAGAAATTCAATACTCGACAAATGGTAACCACTTATAGAATTCCGAGGAGGGTCGTTCAGTGAACTCATTCCTAATGAGCACCTATTCATGTGTGCTGACTTCTCCAAGCCAACGCCGATGAAACGCGGCGCACTACACTAGACACATCATGTATACCAGTCTCTAACGAGCATATATCGATATCCCATTCTCGAAGGCTCATCGACCAGGAACATTTAGAAATCGCAGTCGAGAATGTATTTCATGGTCACCATCATATGCGTAACCACATTCTATGGACTATAGCAATCTCAAGGACTTCATCAACACATCAAGATGCATGGGTAAACAGATGAAGAAGTGCCATATATATTAATATTCAAACAAAGATTTGTCATAATAAGATTACAAGTACAATCAATCAACTATTGATTTACTTAATCATGTATAACAATAATATCTTTCACTTTCCCAAAGCCAACTACTCATGTGTCTTAAGACCATCTTCCCAAGATGTCTAACAAACACCAATCCTTGTAATGGCTTTGTCAGTGGATTCACTATATTTTTCTGTTGAAGCTATTCTCTCGATAATAATGGCGCGTCTACCATCTCTCTCATTAGATGGTATTTTCTCAATATAAGTTTGGATACTGATGAGATCTTGGCTATTCATAATAGCTCAAATGTTGTCATAGTACACAGAGACTGTGTCAACTGCACTAGAAATTACACCCAACTCTTGGATGAAATTTCTTATCCAAACTGCCTCTTTGCTACATCGTATGCTGCAATGTATTCAGCTTCACTGGTGGAATCCAATATGGTGTCTTGCTTGGAACATTTCCAAGAGACATCACCATCATTGAGCTTAAATACAAATCCGAACATCGATATGGTATCATCTACATCCAATTTAAAAACCAGCATCAGCTTAGCCTTCAACTTTTATTTCTCCACTTACAGATCCAAAAACCATGAACATATCATAAGTTCTTCATAAGAACTTGAGGATTATTTTCACAGTTTTCCAGTGACCTTCACCGGGATCTGTCTGATGTCTGCTCATTACTCTAAGAACATACATCATGCCAAGTACATACCATAGCATACAGTATGCTATTAAAAGTCGAAACATAAGGTACCAATGTCATCTTTTCCCTCTCCTCGTCAATTTAAGACCCATTGACTCGAGAGATGAATACTATGACATATTGGGAAGTAACTCCTTTTTCGGTTATTCTATGCTAAACCCTTTTAGCACAGTGTTTATGTACGTAGATTGAGAGATCTCAAGCAACCTTTAGATCTATCCCTATAGATCCTTATGCTAAGCACATATGACGCTTCTCTCAATCTTACATGGTGAAATTAGTAGATAATCATGCTTTAATTGATTAATCCAATACCATTCACAATGAGCATGATATAATCGACTTAAAGCATCACAAATGTAACCATGCTCCCACTAACCCTTTTGCATACACATGTCACTTCCGGATTTTTAACAAAACCAAACACTTTGATGATGTTATCAAAACGGAAGTTCAAACTTCGTGATGCCTTCTTAGGCCCATAAATGGACCTCTGGAGTTTGAAAACATTTTTGCTCACTCCAAGAGTTTGTAAACGCATTTGGCTGCTACATTTCTACCTCAATGCCACCACTGAGAAATGTTGTGTTCACATCCATTACTCATATCTCATATTCATAATATAAAGATATAACTAATAAAATCTAAATAGACTATACCATCATAACCGATGAAAATTTTCTCATAAACAACTCTTTGCCTATGAGAATAACCTTTTCTCACCAGCCAAGCTTTGAAGGTCACTACCTTCCCATCCACTCCAAGCTTTCACTTGTAAATCCATGCAGCCAATGGGAACAATTCCCAAAGATGATCTACTAAGGCTCATACCTTATTGGAGTACATGGAGTCCATTTCAGATTTCATGGCATCTTGCCAATGCCCCGAATCAATATCTGACATCGCCTCCTTGAAAGTCCAAGAATCATATCCATGGTCTATTTCTTGACTACTTTCAAGGAGTAGATTCATTCTATCAGGAGCTCTTGAAACATTCAAATCTCCTTGGTGTGTATAAATCAAATGTTGTGATTAACTAAATTAATTTCACCATTTTCACTTTTCTAGTGGTTTGTGGTTCTTGAACCCTTTCAAGTTATATTATGTTGTCATCATTTCTAATAGAAACATTTTCTCTAGAAAGAGTGCACTTGTGAAACAAACTCTTTGCCTGCAATTGATAATATAATTTCCACAAAATAACATAAAATGGATCAACTAGTCCAACTCATCTCCCACTGGCTGCTTCACATAAGCAGAACAATCTCAAAATAAAAATTTGGATTATTTTTGAGTCCATATCGTATATGGAGTTTTGGTCACTGCATTGGTATGAATTATATTCAACAAATATGTACCTTTAGAGAGTTACTCAGAGAGAATCACATTCTCTTTAAGATAACTCAACATCATCTTGCACTAACATTTAGTGCTCCACATACGTCCATATGAATCAAATTCAGTGGACATTCAGCACATGCTAAATATATGTTGGATTTAAGTTATCATTCTTTTTATATTATTTGAATATAATCATACTAATCATTCATAAGTTCACCAGATTCAATAAAACATGCATTCTTAAAAATACTGCAAATCACATTCGCATATTTAAAAGAATATCATTACTCTATCAAAATAGGAACAACGTTCATGATTAAATCTAGAACAAATAAATAATTGCTCAAACCAGTTCCTAACCAGTTCAAGATTTTATATTAAATAAATGTTTCAAACAGCCTTTGCAACAACTCTTGCTACAATGCTTAGCCTCAGGTAGGTTTCACCTTCCTAGGGCTCTCTACTTCTTCACATCACATGCAACTCTTTGCAAAAATGCGAGCACAACTGGCATCATATACCAAAGAATAGAACCAATAGAAACATTTAATTTTAATATATAACATACCCTTTCTAGAACACTTCTAGTCTAGGTATTCCTTACAATTTTGCGCCAGTGACCAGAAAACATAGATGCCTCTCCTTTCTTAGTTGCTACTATATCCTTTTTCGTCATTTGAGGTTGGGAACCATTTCTCTTCCTCTACTTTATCCTTGAACTCTTCCTACCATTGGTAGAAGATTCGACAAGAAAAACACGTTTCTCCTTTTGAATCAAGGACTCATGAGTTTCCAATATTTTTGACTATAAGATCAAATCTACAGCCAGTTAATGAGGATTTGTCACATTCAGATTTTTCAATTTCTCAACAAGAGATATTTTCTTACACCATGCTCATAGACCGAAGCCCCATCTCGCATGTGAAATGAAAATTGCTCTTTTGAAATCGCGAGTCTCAGTAATCGCGTCCGTTCACCAAACAACATTTGTAGGTGTTGGAAAATATCAGCAATGTGAACGAATTTCTCATATCTGTGTTAGCACCTAGCCTAGAGATCATCGTCCCACCACTTTTTAAGGGTGGCGATCTTTTCATGAGACGAACGTGGAGACACTTCAACATGAGGCTCCCACCAAGGGTATATATCAACTTTTAGAAGGAAACACTATTTTAAAATTAATAGTCAGTCGAATAATTTGGTGCGGTTACTTTGTTTGTATCGAGAATTGATGCAATCGGATTCACGGCAATCACAATACTGAGAATAAACAGAAAATACATGCAAACCGTTTGATTATTAATTAATTCAAAAACTATGGACTTTAGTTATTGAATGCTCCCACTAAATTTTTTGAATTCATCACCCTCATGACAAATGAACGGAAAATCATATTTTCTTAGTGGGCTTGTAGTCCAACTAGCTCATGAAAACCCCGGACGTGGGCCCACCGACTTCATGATACTAAAGGTAGATCACAATTGCATCATATGCAACCCCCAAGATATTTGTCTCGCGATTGGCATAACCCTACGTGGGCAGGACAATTATGCCTTCTCACGTCAAACTAACCCATCCCACGGATGGAAATGTCACGCCCAAAAGACCCCACGTGGGTGAGTAATATAGAAGGATAACATAACCGCACCCTTAATTAAGTGGCAGGTAAACACACAGCTTTCCCATGTCAGATGCCCTCCGCGTGGGTGAGTAAGGCAATATGACACAAGTAGCGTCTCATGGCTTAACTGTTGATGGAAGACAGGAAGCAACAAACCCTTTTGAGCTACCCTTATCAGTTTGATATTAAAATTTTTGAATCATATTCAAAAGAGGGATTTAATAATTTTAAAATCTCATCATGTGCTTGTTTGTTTGTTTGTTTGCCGGATTCATGCAACTATGTTTTATTAGCAATCATATGTACTAATAAAACATACAAACAAATATTTATCATACATCAAATGCATAATAAAATTAAATATGGATGATTACGACCTTTTCCTAATTGGTCCACGTGAGCCATACGTGGATCACAAGTCTGTCTAAGGTGATGCAGGTGTGTAATGCAATCCTATTACATTTTTGCTTCCATTCTACATGTCTTGATTCTTGGTGCTCCGTCTTCAATCTCGATCTCCCACTACTTCTAAAGATTTTACATTTAAATCGTGCAAACAAGAGAATATGGATAGAAATCCGGGGTGGGATACATCAGAAAATAGAGAGAGCAGACTCGCAGGCCTGATAACCAAAATCACAATAATAATGAAACAATAAAAACCTAAACATTCACCTAAACACATTGGTCAAGGCCCGTAATCATCCACAATGCAATCACATCATATGTAATTAAACATTAAACTAAACAATTACATCATATGTAATTCTACTAATCACATCACATGTAATTAGAACATAATAATTAATTTATTCTATCGTTTCCCACTAATCGCATCATTAATTTAAATAAAATTAACAAATTAAATAAAACTATTTTATTTAATTTCTAATTAATTAAATTTCAATTAATTGGTAAAATCTCTATTTTACCTTTCAATCATCATATTAATCAAAAATAAAATTAACAAATTAAATGAAACATTTTCATTTAATTTCCAATTAATTAAATTTTTATTTACTTGGTAAAATCACTATTTTACCTTTTAATCATAATGATAATCGAAAATAAAATTAACACATTAAATGAAATACTTTCATTTAAATTTCAGTTAATTAAATTTTCAATTACTTGGTAAAATCACTATTTTACCTCAAATCATAATATTAGCCAAAAATAAAATTAATAAATTAAATGAAATATTTTCATTCAATTTTCAATTAATTAAATTTTTAACTAATTGTAAAACCATTTTACACTTAAATTAAAAATCACATTTTTAAAAATTAAGTATTATGATTTATTATTTCAAAAATAATATCCGGAAAAAAACATCTAAAATGACCCAAAAATTTATGGACTCCAAACAATTTGGATCCAAAAATTAAAAGATGCAATTTCAACCCCAAAAATTAACCCATGTTTTCGGATTTATCAAAAAAAAATTATTATTTTTTAAATAAAATTCTGAAAATTGCATTTTGGGCTACTATTCATCATCTCCCCCACAAAATTCAAAATTAGGGTTAGGGTTAGGGTTGGGGTTATGAAGCCGCCGCCACCTGCCTTGCCAGTCCGCTCCGCCGGGAAAACTCCGTCCGGCCGCGAGCGAGATCCATACGAAGGTGAGGTCGCGCACGAAGCTCTGCTGCACGTCACCGCTGCAACAAGTTTGCAACAGGACCCATTGCAGCACACACTCCGTCACGTCGCCTCATCGAAGTTTCTACTTCGGGCCAGCCAGGCATCAGGTGTTGCAACACTTACATCACCCTTGCCGTGACACTGGTTCGCTGTCCAGACGCTGCGACGTCGAGATCTACCATCCCTCAGTCTTTGCATCGCTGTAACGACCCGTCGCTGGCCGCAATATCACGCCCAGCAGCCACGAGTTTCAGCGGCTTCGTGCGCGGAAGCGACAGCCTCCGCCACCACGCAACCTCGCGGCGGCAATGGTTCTCCTATGAGGAATCGATATTGGCAACAGACTCATATGTTAAAAACGATTTTTAACTTTTCTTATGTTTATTCGGACAACAAAAATTTCTGAAATTTCGATCGATTAGTTTCGATTGAGAACGATCTAACAAAATTAATTATCAAATATATGAATCAAAACGCAACTTGGCTCTGATACCACTGTTAGGTTTCCGTACCCCGGCGCCAGATCCAAACGCAGCGGAAATAATACAATAAACAGATCTGACCAGGGACGGTCGATCGCGCCTGATTCATATATAAACATGCAAATATCATAATATAATGCACGAAAAGGGATTACGGATAACAGCGAAAACAATCTGCAGCGGTGACCCTCGAGTCCAATCAACCTGACCAGATATACAAGCTCACACCAGTGCTAGTTTGATGTTGGCGTTTCTATGAGAGTGAGTGAATTGGAATTGTATGGAATGAATTGAGTCTCTCAACTAGAATGACATATTTATAGGGTCATTAAGTAACTAATGGGCTTTGGGTGCATAAAGCCCAATATGCCAACTTTTGACTTACAGGGCATATATGCTAACATTTTTATAGATTCATTTACCCATAGGCCCGATTGATACCTTATTATCCCACCGAATCCCATGGAGTCCCGACATTTACAAGTTTGAGAGCTCACAAAATCTGTTATTAAAATAAAAACATATTAATAGATTTCAGTTTATAAAATTAGGACCACATAAGTTAAAGTAGCAAAAAAACATCTAATGACTTGCTTATCTGATTGTTTTTACCAACACTTTTTTAAATAAACAATAACAGCAAGAAAATAAAGCACAAACTGCTTTTTTTGCTTGAAAAACAGATAAGTAGTTCTGAAAAGTATTTGCAAACGCACACTCAGATTACAGATTCGATGTGAAATTTATATATAAACCAATTAAATATAATTAGTTTAAAATAATTGGTATCGTATGTTATGTATTTTTATTAAAATACTTCGTCGATATAATTAACCATTCAAGTATTTCCATATTTTGAATCACTCGCTACTTTCCCTCCCTTGCACCTACGGATACGAACCGACGACAAAACCCTAGAACCCCAAGTTGATTTTACCATCCAAATTTCAAATTAGCTCGAGTTTCTGGAACAACAGGTAGAAATCGTATCATTGCTACCAATCAGCATCTCTTCATTTTATTTCGGACAATTTTATCGCACAAGTTTGATGAATTCATGAAACCATGAACCACACCAGATTCACTGAAATGTATATTCTGAGGAAGCATTCTCATCTCTATTTGTTTCAGGTTTGAATCTGCGAGATGAAAGACATACGAGAGGAAAACAGTGCTCAAGAGTCGAATGAAACCGGCCATATTATCTCCTTCCCTGACGGTTCCCAAAAAGAAGGTGAAACCCATCATCAATGTGTGGACTTTTCGTCTCCTACACCAGCGAAAACGAAAGAGCCTTCGCGGGTTAAATCCCAGGAAGTATCAGTTGAAGAACTTCCAAACAAGGTGAGCTACTGAGTATATGCATTTTGTTTATGTTTTGCTAAATCAAACAAAACCCAGAAATCTTAAAGGACATGTTTTGTTTCTGAATTTCAGTTATAGGATCTTATCGGAGTTTTACGATGGTATGACTAGTTCATTGAGGCTGCTCAGTCTACGTAACAGGACACCTACATTTAAGAACATTAGCAATCTAGTTGAAATTCTGACCGGAAGGTAGTGGCTGCTGTAAACTTTTTACCATTAAAGTTTGTTGCTATGCAGCTTCTTTGGTCTATTTATTTAATCGTTTCTTTGTCTTTCATTCTTTTTTGTTGCTCCTTGTGTCAATCAGTACAAGTGCCCGTTGACCTTTAAACTGATGGTTTTAATTGATGATTCTCGACAAAAAAAATATATACTTGCAATTGTGATTCCTATCCGTCCATCTTGGTGCAATATTTTATATTTGTTGCAAACTGTTCTTCCAATTCCAAACTTATTTGGTTGCTGTATGCATTTTAATCCTTCATTATTTTATGTCCATTTATCAGGAAATTCCTATTCTTGCATCTTGCACAAATAAAATATATACTGCCTGAAGCAGTTCAGATTGATAAGATTCTCATACATGATGAGAAAACTAAGTGCATGAAGCCAGATATGAAGATCACACTGCTCTTTGATGTTGTAGATGGACACTGTGAGGAATCTGTGTTTGTTGCCTTAAGCAATCTTTTCTCTTCGAGGCTAAGAGATTTTTATGTAGCACATCCTGAGGTAATGCCATCTTTCTTTAAATGAGAATGTAGTCATTGAGGTTTGACAAGATACAGTTGCTGAATACTGTTTACAAAATCAGTCTAGTCTATTTAACAATCTTATACTGGTCTTACATGGAAACAGAACCCAATTCCGGAAATTATCAATGGTAAACCGATTCACAGAAAACACATCTATTTAATATTATAAGCCTGCTAACTTCTGTTAAAGATCTTTATTTGGTTTCCAGCCTTTGTTTTCATATGATACCCCAACATATATATTTCCAATGTTAGAGAAATCAATGGTAAAAGTACACAAACTTGGAAACTTGGTTTATAGTTTTGGTATTGCCATTCATTTTTCAGGAACGGTTCAGCTTACCATTATTTTTTCAGGAGTTAAGATGGTGGAAAATATAAATTGTATTTTGGACTAGAATTCTTACATTGAAACTATGATTTTGGTTTTGTCAAGGAGGACATTAATGTCCCTGAAGCTGCATTACCGGAGCCATTCAACCTGAGAAGTTTCACAGTCCAGGAAGACCCAGTTCTTACGGACTTGTTGGCCTCACGTGACTCGGATAGCTTAAATTTATCTCATTTTTCTCCTTCTTTTAGAAGACGCTTCTGTGAAAAAACCACTGTTCCAGAAATAGAGAAGACTAATCTCCTCTCACCTCTTAAATCTGCTTGTGTAATTAATGAGGAGAATAAAAAGACAATGATGCTTTCAGATTCTCCTTTGGAAGCCATCATATGTGAAAGCACTCCTTTGAAGCTTGCCTGGAGAAGCGATGGTCTGTTGGTTGAAACACCTGGGCAAACTACTCCGTTGAGAATTCCACCAAATGCATCAGTACTGACCTATGAAGATGAGATCAAGACAACAGCTAGCCAAACATACAAGCAGCCTTCTTCTACTGCTAAAAAATCATTAGATTTTTATTGCTTGGACGGCGATGATACAGAATTTTCTCCTAAGGAAATATCAGTTTGCTTGCCTGACCTTGTTCTATTGATTCACAAGATATTTCAATCTGTAAACTTTTGTCCAATTACTAAGGAAGAACTTATTCAGAAAATTATTTTGCACAATTGCGAGATTGAGGACCGAGGTAAGCATACATGCTTTTGCATTTATTCCTCTTCTTTCCTTATTGACCACCTTTTCCTTTTTGTCCATAAAAGTTCCTGATCCTGTTGTTGATTACTTAGATGAGGTTGAAAAGCAAATAGAGCACCTTGAGAAACTGGTTCCAGATTGGTTCTATAAGAAACTTGTATCCAGCGGCGACATTCTATATAAGTAAGTTCTACTTTCTCAGTGCTGAATATTGATTACCAACAATTTAATTATTACTTGTTTTTTTGAGAAGGTCTAGAGAATGATGCTCTTTGTTACAAGACAGTTCCATAGTTGATTCAACTAGGTATCTCAGAATTTGACTCAAAACCAGATGCTCCATCCTCACAAGTGACTCATATTTGTTTCTCACCCCTATCGTTTCATTTGAAGAAGGCATATTCTGCTTTCCTTTTTAGGTCATGGAAAGAAGGCTTCCTAAACTTCTTAACTTCTTGAATGAATTGTTCTGGTGCATTTGGATGCAATTTAAACTTGTGGTATCTCACATTGACCAATGCAACAATCTCATTTGTCCGATCTTCTGCAGTTGGTTTGTGGAAGTTGAACTTGATTATATTTGCTTACTTGCAGATTGTTGTTAGCAAAATTATCGCCTTGAGGACCTGCTTTAACAAGTGAATGATTAAGTTGATTTTTTTGGAGGAAGTAATGTGCTCTATGGAAAGATGTAGACATATTCATACATAAGCCAACTGAAATACTTGTTGTAGTTGTTAATTATAATGTATGCATCTTTATTTTTTCGCAAATTAATATTTGCAGTGTGAACAAGGAATCAGACTTGAATTTGGTTCGCGAAAGAATTAATGTCATATGATCTGAAATTTGTGCCGAAGGCTGCTAGCTGTGCGCTGTTATGGGGTAAGCACCGGGAAAATGTAAAAACTGCTCTATTGAGATTCTTGTAATCATTATAGTCTTGGGGCTGATCAAGTAGGGGGCGAAAGCACAATTTGCTCCCCTTCAAAATGAAAGAAAAAATCGAAATTTTCACATGTAATGTTCTACTTTTAAATTTTCACATTTTTTTGTATTACTCTCTGATATTGGTTTATGATCTCTTTTCAGGGAGTGTTAAACTTTAGAGTTTAGATTGGTTCATTTGCAATGTAAAGAACTGAAGGTCACCAGCATTTTGCCTGGTTGTGTTATGAGTTTATGATGGCAAAAAAATTAAAGGCTTTGTAATGACATTCCCTGAGACTATTTACTATCTGACACTGTAGACTCCTGCATTCGTTGACTGTCCATTCAGGAATTTGAGTTACGAATACTCAAAAGCATTTATTTGGCACATTTAAAATATTCATTCGGCAGGGGTGAGCCTTGACGCAATAGTAAAGAAAGTTGTTGCCATCTGAAGGTCTCAGATTCGAGTCGTGGAAACATCTTGCATTGAAGGGGAATGTTGTGTACATTAGGCCCATTCCACGCATCGCGGGAATTTCGTGCACCGGGTTTTACTCGTTTTGTTTCAAAAATTCAGTCTATTCCACCCTCATACATCTATATTCTCTAATTATCTATAATATAATATAATATTTTTATAATATATGATGTACAGAATAACCCTTTATCATTAGTTTGATGTTGTCCTACTACAGCCTTAAGAGTTAAAAGGGTGTATCATCACCACTGATTTGAAATATTCTATGTGAAATATTTCGTCAATTGTAAATCATTGGTGGATATCCCAGGAATTGTCCTGGAATAACGTCAAATTATTTTCCATTATGATCATGCATATAATTACAAAAGAATTGATTCATCCTTAATCCAAAAAAATAAAAAAATTATTATAAAATATCTTAAATTTTAATTATAATATAAAAATATTCTTCTTAAATAATTGTTATACGTAATTATCAATAATCTCTAAATCTTTGTAGACAATTATTTAACATGAAAAAAATTATATATAAAAAGTTAACATATGCGGACACAATATATACATATGAATCTTAGCAATAATTAAGCTTGGTGTTCGTGTTTTTTCTTTCATATTTGTGGTATACGAGCTTGGACCTATTATCTGGTGTTAGTGTTTTTATTTGAATTATTTTTTCTCATTTTACTTTGTTTTGTACATTCCTGTTTTCCACCATAATTTAAACTTAAAATTATTTTTTAAAAAAATTCACATTCTAAAATTCAATCTTTTGAACCCCAAAGCTGAAAAGATTGGTTTTTGGCAAATTACCTCATATGATTTTTCAAATAGACAGATTACAGACAGTTATCATCGTGTGGTTTTTAAAATAGACAGTTCACTCGTTCTCGTAAGGAAACGAAAAAAGGGACATCAAATAAATCTATATAGTAATTTAATATCTAGTGTTGTCCCAACAGTTAATCGGAACCTAAATTTGGACCTAAACGAAATTATAATGTAAGCCCAAACCCATCGCTATTCATTCACCGTATATCCAAAACAATACCACGAGCTCGTGCCTAGAAACTAGATTAAAAAGTTAGCCTCCATAAATTTAACAGGAATTTAACTCTAAACTTCAGGTGAACTCTTCAGGGAAGGAGTTTCTAGGCATTGTTAATGATGAAGCCGTTGGGAAAATATATTATAGGCTAATAAGATAAGCCTATGGATATATAGTTTTCATATATTTTTTAATAATTTTTTTATTCTCACAGAAATTGTAACTCATGTTGCATAATATATATGCACTGCAAGGACGAATCTAGAAATTTTATTAAAGGGAGCAAATATTAATTGAATAAAAATAAAACAAAAGTTCACGATAAACATCAAAGTTTAAAAGCTATAGGTAAAAACCACAATATAACGTGCTTTCTTATTTATTCTTTAATACTCTTCACACAAAATATACACAATTTGTATTTTGTACTTTATTAAAACACACATTCTTGTAAAGTTAATAATATAATTTTTTGCATTAAATAAATCAATTTTGAAAATTTAAAACAATAGTCAGAAGCAAGTGAATAATTTGGGATTGTTGTACTTTATTATTGAGAATTGAGATTTATATAATAACAAATTTTGGTTTTAGATTTTCCTAAATAAATAAATAAAGCAGAATAAATGGTTTTTGAGGGGCAGCTGCCTCAGCATTCGTCTCTGAAGTTCTGTAAATTAATTTTCTAGGTTTTATACACCTAAAATCCATTAATGACTTAATTATATTTATAAATATATGACTTCTGACTCAGGGGATACAATTCTCTAAACCAGAATCATATATTTCTCGTCGTAGAAACACTGACATCAAACTAGCATTGTTGTTGAGCTTTTAGTCTTGTAGATCTGGTCATACTGTTTGGATTCGAAAGATCACATCATATTTCACTTTATATCGTAATATTTTTTCGTGCACTTATACTTGATAATACACATTATAGATTAATCTAATGCAATCGATTATCTCCAAATTTTCGTTGTGTTTGCATCCGACATCGAGGATGAACCCACCAGTGAATAAATAGTAAGATCATGTACTAATGTCCTGATAATCATCAGAATACGAAGCTGTGAACATGAATCTGAACATTTGTGTAGAGGCTGGAGACAGATATTTGAAATTAAGTTGGCAGTAGAGAAATGGTGGTCAGGTGAGCAGTTGAGCGGCCAATTTAATAAAATATTGTAAAAATAAAAAAAAAATTCATTAACAACACGTTTTTTATTTTTAGTTTTTTAATTATTTTTTAGAAAGAACGTGGGGACACCAAAAACGCGCATCCAGTATGCGTTTTTCGTGTCCCCAAGTCAGCCTGTCAGCGCCATAGTATGCTTTTGAAGCTTTTAATTAATTGTTTTTTTTAAAAAAATAAATCTTAAAACCCCACGTGGTTGTCAGATTTTCTGATGGGGTTGACCAATTTTTTAATTAAAAATAAAATAAAATAAATTTTAAATTGTAAGACCAAATTCTATAAAAATATTTATTTGAGATTATTTTTGTTAAAAAATATTCTTATATTTGATTTCTAAAAGTGTGAGACTAACATTACAAATATTCATATTCTATTACACTATTTTTGTAAATTAGTAGAAAATTTTAATTTTTGAGATATTTTGTGAGCATTTGATTCCATGAGGTATGAATCATAGATGGAGAATAATAAAAAAAATTTAAAAAAAACTTAATGAATTTAACTCTAAACTTCAGGTGAACTCTTCAGGGAAGGAATTTCTAGACATTGTTAATGATGAAGCCGTTGGGAAAATATATTATAGGCTAAGATAAGCTCATGGATAAATAATTTTCATATATTTTATACTAATTTTTTTATTCTCACATGAACTGTAGCTAATGATGTGAATAGTAAGACAATGTACCGACACTAAAGACCTAGTCTAATGATGGTCATCCTACCCTAAAATAGAATTGACTCGAGAGTTAGAGTATTATATGTAACAAAATCATCCCCTTCCTATGATAAAAAAAATGAAATAGTAAGACAATGTACCAATGTCCTGATAATCATCCCAAAAACGAAGCTGTGAGCATGAATCAGAACATTTGTGTAGAGGATGTACACAGATATTTGATATTAAAAGTGGCCCAAGTAGAGAATGGTGGTCAGGGGCTAATTTAAAAAAATACAGTAAATAAAACAATAATTTTAAAAAATAATATTAAATTTTTTTTGTTACTTTTCTAAGGTAAAACAGGGAGTGAGCATGCGTTTTTAAAGAAACGCATACTGCCTCCCCGTTTTTTAGAAAAAAAAACATATACTGACACATTCACTGTGTGTCAGTGTGTGTTTCCTAATTTTTTTTTTAAATGTTAAATTCAGTTTTGTTTTTTTTTTTTTAAAAAAAATTATCCACCTTTTTCTTAAAAAAAATCTTCTGGAAAAAAAATTGGTAACGAGACAAGAGATTACATTTTTTTTTTAAATTTGGTAATTAGAAAGAATTGTGGATCTAAAATTATATTATTAAGTGTCAACATTAATTAAATATTATTAGTTTAAAGAAATCAAAATTAAATTAGTTTTTTTTTAAAATAAGGTAATTTATATACTACATATGATATACGGATATTCCAAAAATTACGAGAAATTCTTGCATGCAGCAGGTAGGGGTGACAACAAGGCGAGTCTGGATAGGTTTGTGATAAGCTTAGATATTACGTGTTTTTAGCTATACTTTCTTACCGTTTTTCGTACTTTTTTCCTGGATGAAATTACGCTTTTGGTATTTATTTGCTTGTTTCATGAAAATAGGTCGGAAATGGTAGAAATGAGCTAAAATGAAGAAAACGGGTGAAATCGAGGCGAAAAAGAGAAAAAAGAGAAGAATTCAGATTTTGCAAAGCACCGATCGATCGAGAATATTTCTCGATCGATCGATCCGGGCAGAGAATTCAGCAACAAGTTTATCGAAGTGTCGATCGATCGGAACCAAAATTTCGATCGATCGATCGAGGCAGAGAGTTTAAAACGCTGAAATGAACAGTGCACCGATCGATCGGACAATCTTTTCGATCGATTGATACGCGAATTTTTAAAAAATCTTATCTTCCATATTTGATGGATTCTCGGTGGTTTTAAAAGAAGATCATTTCCATATCGAAATACATCATATCAGAGAGGGAAAAAGGGCCGAAAAGAAAGAGTAGAGAACCCTGGTAGCCGCCGAGAAGAACCCGAGGAAAAGCCATCTTCCTCCGTTCTCCGTCCGAGCTTGAGCGAGTCATTTCCGGAGTGCAAGGAAGGAGCAAGAGAAGAGATTACGGTGCAACGCACGGATTTGTTCCCACGTTTATCGTATTTCTAAACTCTGATTTATTTGATTTTCATATTCATTTGATGTTTTTGAGGTTGAGAGACAATTAAACATCTCATTTATTTGATTTGATTTGAATTGAGTTGAGTTTATTTTATCGAGTTTGAGTATAATTGTGTTTGAGTTATTGATTCGAATGTGTTTGAGTGGATTGATTTCTTATTGTTCATGAATTATATGCTTAATGATATCAAAGCCTAGCTAACTTTGATTGAATTTGTGAGTTATAATCGAGATCGAGAGATAACGTTATAATACGCTACAATAATTCATGATGTATGTTTAAGATTGAGATCGAGAGATAAAATCACATACTTGAACACTTTGAATCGAGAGATTTAGAGTAATTAGGTTTTGAAGATTTATGCAATATCGGATTAGTAAATAAGTGAACGAGAGTTACTTGTTCTAAGTTGATATTAGTTTCTTTACAGCTCGAGAGAGTGTATTGAATAACAGCGAAAGCCTTTCACCTTAAGAATCGATTGTTTAGTAGTTGCTTATTCAAACGAATCATTGACGAAAACACAGTTGAACGAAGAGCTAGATAAATTTCTCGAGCGAAATTCCTTTGCATATCCGGAAGCCATTTATTTTATTTATTCTTGTTTTATTTGGGTTCTTTAGTTCTAAATTTGCATTAGTTAATCTACCCCCTTTTTAATCGTAGGCTAAATATAATTTTACTAGTTTTATTTGGTACTTATACGTTAGTCCTTGTGGATTCGACAACCCTTACTTTCATTTAACTATACTAAAACTTGACAACCGTGCACTTGCGGTAGAATCGCTACACTGAGAAATAAACTGTTTAAAATAATAGCGGTCAAGTTTTTGGCGCCGTTGCCGGGGACTAATCTGTATAATATCATACGAGATTAGTTAATTGTAATTTAGCCAATTGGTATTATTTCGTTTTTGTTTTTGTTTTTCGTTAGTTGTTTTTTTTATTTTTGATTTTGTATTTTTGTTGTTGTCTCCTTTTGTCTGATCCAGTACATGAACCATTTCTCTAGTGCATGCCCAGAAGAGAGGAACCCATTCTCGAGCCATTTGATCCTGAAATAGAGAGAACTCTACTTAGAAGACTACGAGAAGCTCGAGCAATGGCCGACAATAATGATGCACAAAACCCGAGATCGATGATGGACTTTGCACAGCCAGCATTCCATGGATCTTTATCCAGCATTACTAGGCCGACAATCCAACAAATAACTTCGAGATCAAGCCTGCAATTATCCAAATGATACAGCACTCTGTAATATTTGGGGGAGCTGCCACTGACGATCCAAACACTCACATCTCCAACTTCTTGGAGATCTGTGACACTTTTAAACATAATGGCGTCTCCGACGACGCCATCAGGTTAAGGCTCTTCCCTTTTTCATTGAGAGACAAAGCTAAATCTTGGTTAAATTCATTACCTGCAGGATCGATTACAACATGGGAGGGGATGACTAAAGCATTCTTATCAAAGTATTTCCCCCCTTCCAAGACGGCAAAAATGTGGAACGATATCACCACATTCGGGCAATTCGACCCCGAGAGTTTATACGAGGCGTGGGATCGTTTCAAAGATTTATTGAGGAGATGCCCACATCACGGTCTACCCATCTGGCTGCAGGTACATACTTTTTACAATGGTTTGTTTTCTGCTAACCAATCAATGATAGATGCAGCATCTGGGGGATCGATCATGCGGAAGACACCGGAAGAAGCGTATGACTTATTGGAGGAAATGACGTCCAATAGCTACCAGTGGCAATCGGAAAGGAACACGCCACAGAAACCAATAGGAGTCCATCAAGTGGACGAGATTACTGCCATTTCTGTGATATCCCCGAAACGATTAATTGCTATTTGGTGCATTAATTGTGTTTATATGATTAATTATGGTGGTAATTAATTATGTGTTGGAATTATTATGTGGAAATGCTTAGTCATGTGTTAGAGTGACCGGGATAGCATTTCAGGGTGCATGTTGGGTATGTTGGGAATTATGGTTGGAAGCATGACTTATTTGCCTTGGTTAGCAATTAATTAGAAATCATGTGTTTAATTGATATTTTGGTGCATTTGGTTTAATGCCTTGGAAAATATCATGTTGGGGTGTTTTATACACCATGGATTGTGGATTACATTTTTAATTAACCCAACTTTATACCCAATACCCCACACCTTTACCAATTCATTCACTTTACCAAAATCAAATCCACAAACCCTTCTTCCTTCATTTTCGAGCTTGAGCTTTTGGGAGAAGAGAAACCTTTCAAAAATCTTGATTTGTGGAGATTGTTGGGTGATTTGAGGTCCCCAAGAGGTATGGATACCTCATGGTTATTTTTGTAAGGTTTTGTTTGAGTTTGGTATGATTTTGAATGGTTTTAAAATGGGTTTTTGTTGGGTTGTTGTGGGTTTGGTTATATGTTGGATTTATACTTGTTTTGAAGTATATTTTGGTGGTTTATGTTGTATTTGATGTTGTTGGTTTGTTGGGTTAAGTGTTGGTATGGATTGGAAGGTTTTTGGGAGCAAAAATGGTGAAAATCGCATGTCTGTGCGAGGCGATCGATCGCCTAAAATGAGGCGACCGATCGCCAAGGGACATTAACTTTTTTGCGGGTTAGGCGATCGATCGCCTAAAATGAGGCGACCGATCGCCGAGAGGCAGTAGCCAAATCAAAGGAATGGCGATCGATCGCCATGTTTGAGGCGACCGATCGCCGCAGTGGAAATTTCGAGGCGACCGATCGCCTGAGGGAAGCGATCGATCGCCGCCAGTGGATTTTTGAGAAATGCTTTCTTTTGTCAAATTTTTGGTATTTGGCTATTATTTGGCTTCTAATATGGGGTTGTGTGATTGTGTAGAACCATCCCAGGTAGCAACGCAACCGAGGAATTGAAGCCATATCAAATCCACTTTTGGAAAGGTACGTAGTGGACGTACGGGCACCCCAACGGTACATGTATCTTATATACTCATTGTTTATGCATTGTGGATGCGAGTATATATGTGGTATTGCATTGTGGATGCAAATACATGTTATGCATGATGTTTATAGATGCATATGATGATTATTGGTGCACATCCCATGAGTCGTGGTCATCCCTTGATGATTTTAATGCTTACCGCTATTTTGTTTGGTTCCGCTAAATGTGAAGCGAGGGGTGGGAGCGCCGCATGTCACATTTGAGTGTGGTTATCATATAGGGCGAGGAAAGGGTATTTGCCGCTCAATGAGAGGCGAGGGGTGGGAGTCCCGCATGTCCATTGAAGCGAGGTTATCCTATGCCGCCTATATGTAAATAAGCGAGGGGCATTAAAATACATTGTGATGGACAGACTAGGGATTGGTGATCAGTATTTGGTATTGATGAGATGGTATATGTCATGACATGTTTAGACCATTAAACATAATCTATTGATTATACTCATGAGTTATGGTACAGGGACAACCAAACGGGAAGCGTTTTAAATGCATGGGGAAAACAGGAAGTGTTTTATTATGATTATGCATTTACGCTTTATCTTCATATTGTGTTGAATATGAATGATTATTATTGCTCATGTTTGGGGGTTGTCCTTGTAGGTACACGTTTGGCATGATAGAAGGGCTAGACGGGTTGAGATGGTGAGCTTTTTGAGGATGCTTTTGGGACTTGAAGGACAGGATTAATTTGGATAGTATCTACTCTAGGAGTAGTATAAAACTATAGTTGAACACATTCATTGATTGGAATGTAATTAATCCATTTGGTAGTCCTTATTTTTGGCATGTAATACTTAAGCTCATAAACTCAACACGTTCTTTTACACTCTGATTATTATGATAGCTCTATTATGCCTTGATTCCGCACTTAAGGATTAGGGTCCTTACAATTTTGGCTCAGTTGGAAGCTATGAACCGGAAGATAGATAGCATGGGTGCAGCAGCGATGCAAGCTCAAGCTGTCTTTTGTGATTTATGTGGAGGCGGTCATCCGAGCATTGAGTGCCAAGCAGGTAACCAATTTAATCAAACTACTGAAGCTGTGAATTTCATAGGGAACAGGCAGCAAAACAATCCATACTCGAACTCATACAACCCGGGGTGGAGGAACCACCCAAATCTGAGGTGGTCAAACCAAGAGAATGTGTTGAATCCACAACCACAGTCGGGGTTCACACAAAAACCGAGTATGGAGGAGCTGATGGCCAAACTGATTTCGTTAACTGAGGTGAGGATGCAGAATCAGGATGCATCTATTAAGAACCTGGAAGTGCAGTTAGGGCAGCTGTTGGGAAAATATATTATAGGCTAAGATAAGCTCATGGATAAATAATTTTCATATATTTTATACTAATTTTTTTATTCTCACATGAACTGTAGCTAATGATGTGAATAGTAAGACAATGTACCGACACTAAAGACCTAGTCTAATGATGGTCATCCTACCCTAAAATAGAATTGACTCGAGAGTTAGAGTATTATATGTAACAAAATCATCCCCTTCCTATGATAAAAAAAATGAAATAGTAAGACAATGTACCAATGTCCTGATAATCATCCCAAAAACGAAGCTGTGAGCATGAATCAGAACATTTGTGTAGAGGATGTACACAGATATTTGATATTAAAAGTGGCCAAGTAGAGAATGGTGGTCAGGGGCTAATTTAAAAAAATACAGTAAATAAAACAATAATTTACAAAAATAATATTAAATTTTTTTTGTTACTTTTCTAAGGTAAAACAGGGAGTGAGTATGCGTTTTTAAAGAAACGCATTGTGACACCCCTTACACATATAACACATACACATGAGGCATATAACATAATATTTAATGGCAGCGGAAATTTCAATCTCATAACATCATAATATAATTTACAAGGCATACATGCCACAAAATGACCAAGGTTGTACCCCTCACAACCCAACCAAAAACCTATACAGTATATGCAAATGATGAGCTGAGGGAGAAGGACTAGATATCTATAAAATCTAGTCAATATATATATTACATGTATTCACTATATATATTGTTATTAGTATTTGTCATAATATATATATTCGTCTTATTATTCTTCAACTTTATTCTATTCACAAGCTCTATGATTTCCAATGTATATATGACATGTCAAACTATATGTCATGATGTATATGCATGATCATGTAAAATATCGGGTCATTACACGCATACTGCCTCGCCGTTTTTTAGAAAAAAACATATACTGAGACATTCTGTGTGTCAGTGTGTGTTTCCTAATTTTTTTTTTAAATGTTAAATTCAGTTTTGTTTTTTTTTTTTAAAAAAATTATCCACCTTTTTCTTAAAAAAAATCTTCTGGAAAAAAAATTGGTAACGAGACAAGAGATTACATTTTTTTTTAAAAATTTGATAATTAGAAAGAATTGTGGATCTAAAATTATATTATTAAGTGTCAACATTAATTAAATATTATTAGTTTAAAGAAATCAAAATTAAATTAGTTTTTTTTTAAAATAAGGTAATTTATATACTACATATGATATACGGATATTCCAAAAATTACGAGAAATTCTTGCATGCAGCAGGTAGGGGTGACAACAATGGGAGTCTGGATAGGTTTGTGATAAGCTTAGATATTACGTGTTTTTAGCTATAATTTCTTACCGTTTTTCGTACTTTTTCCTGGATGAAATTACGCTTTTTGGTATTTATTTGCTTGTTTCAGGAAAATAGGTCGGAAATGGTAGAAATGAGCTAAAATGAAGAAAACGGGTGAAATCGAGGCGGAAAAGAGAAAAGAGAAGAATTCAGATTTTGCAAAGCACCGATCGATCGAGAATATTTCTCGATCGATCGATCCAGGCAGAGAATTCAGCAACAAGTTTATCGAAGTGTCGATCGATCGGAACCAAAATTTCGATCGATCGATCGAGGCAGAGAGTTTAAAACGCTGAAATGAACAGTGCACCGATCGATCGGACAATCTTTTCGATCGATCGATACGCGAATTTTTAAAAAATCTTATCTTCCATATTTGATGGATTCTCGGTGGTCTTAAAAGAAGATCATTTCCATATCGAAATACATCATATTAGAGAGGGAAAAAGGGCCGAAAAGAAAGAGTAGAGAACCCTAGTAGCCGCCGAGAAGAACTCGAGGAAAAGCCATCTTCCTCCGTTCTCCGTCCGAGCTTGAGCGAGTCATTTCCGGAGTGCAAGGAAGGAGCAAGAGAAGAGATTACGGTGCAACGCACGGATTTGTTCCCAAGTTTATCGTATTTCTAAACTCTGATTTATTTGATTTTCATATTCATTTGATGTTTTTGAGGTTGAGAGACAATTAAACATCTCATTTATTTGATTTGAATTGAATTGAGTTTATTTTATCGAGTTTGAGTATAATTGTGTTTGAGTTATTGATTCGAATGTGTTTGAGTGGATTGATTTCTTATTGTTCATGAATTATATGCTTAATGATATCAAAGCCTAGCTAACTTTGATTGAATTTGTGAGTTATAACCGAGATCGAGAGATAACGTTATAATACGCTACAATAATTCATGATGTATGTTTAAGATTGAGATCGAGAGATAAAATCACATACGTGAGCACTTTGAATCGAGAGATTTAGAGTAATTAGGTTTTGAAGATTTATGCAATATCAGATTAGTAAATAAGTGAACGAGAGTTACTTGTTCTAAGTTGATATTAGTTTCTTTACAGCTCGAGAGAGTGTATTGAATAACAGTGAAAGCCTTTCACCTTAAGAATCGATTGTTTAGTAGTTGCTTATTCAAACGAATCATTGACAAAACACAGTTGAACGAAGAGCTAGATAAATTTCTCGAGCGAAATTCCTTTGCATATCCGGAAGCCATTTATTTTATTTATTCTTGTTTTATTTGGGTTCTTTAGTTCTAAATTTGCATTAGTAATCTACCCCCTTTTTAATCGTAAGCTAAATATAATTTTACTAGTTTTATTTGGTACTTATACGTTAGTTCATGTGGATTCGACAACCCTTACTTTCATTTAACTATACTAAAACTTGACAACCGTGCACTTGCGGTAGAATCGCTACACTGAGAAATAAACTGTTTAAAATAATAACGGTCAAGTTTTTGGCGCCGTTGCCGGGGACTAATCTGTATAATATCATACAAGATTAGTTAATTGTAATTTAGCCAATTTGTATTATTTCGTTTTTGTTTTTGTTTTTCGTTTTCGTTAGTTGTTTTTTTTTATTTTTGATTTTGTATTTTTGTTGTTGTCTCCTTTTGTCTGATCCAGTACATGAACCATTTCTCTAGTGCATGCTCAGAAGAGAGGAACCCATTCTCGAGCCATTGGATCCTGAAAATAGAGAGAACTCTACTTAGAAGACTACGAGAATCTCGAGCAATGGCCGACAATAACGATGCACAAAACCCGAGATCGATGACGGACTTTGCACAGCCAGCATTCCATGGATCTTTATCCAGCATTACTAGGCCGACAATCCAGGCGAATAACTTTGAGATCAAGCCTGCAATTATCCAAATGATACAGCACTCTGTAATGTTTGGGGGAGCTGCCACTGACGATCCAAACACTCACATCTCCAACTTCTTGGAGATCTGTGACACTTTTAAACATAATGGCGTCTCCGACGACGCCATCAGGTTAAGGCTCTTCCCTTTTTCATTGAGAGACAAAGCTAAATCTTGGTTAAATTCATTACCTGCAGGATCGATTACAACATGGGAAACAACATGGGAGGAGATGACTAAAGCATTCTTATCAAAGTATTTCCCCCTTCCAAGACGGCAAAAATGCGGAACGATATCACCACGTTCAGGCAATTCGACCCCGAGAGTTTATACGAGGTGTGGGATCGTTTCAAAGATTTATTGAGGAGATGCCCACATCACGGTCTACCCATCTGGCTGCAGGTACAGACTTTTTACAATGGTTTGTTTTCTGCCAACCAATCAATGATAGATGCAGCATCTGGGGGATCGATCATGCGGAAGACAGCGGAAGAAGCGTATGACTTATTGGAGGAAATGGCGTCCAATAGCTACCAGTGGCAATCGGAAAGGAACACGCCATAGAAACCAATAGGAGTCCATCAAGTGGATGAGATTACTGCCATTTCGGCTCAGTTGGAAGCTATGAACCGGAAGATAGATAGCATGGGTGCAGCAGCGATGCAAGCTCAAGCTGTCTTCTGTGATTTATGTGGAGGCGGTCATCCGAGCATTGAGTGCCAAGCAGGTAACCAATTTAATCAAACTACTGAAGCTGTGAATTTCATAGGGAACAGGCAGCAAAACAATCCATACTCGAACTCATACAACCCGTGGTTGAGGAACCACCCAAATCTGAGGTGGTCAAACCAAGAGAATGTGTTGAATCCACAACCACAGTCAGGGTTCACACAAAAACCGAGTATGGAGGAGCTGATGGCCAAACTGATTTCGTCAACTGAGGTGAGGATGCAGAATCAGGATGCATCTATTAAGAACCTGGAAGTGCAGATAGGGCATCTGCAACGTTGATTTATGGAAGGACACAAGGTACGCTCCCGAGTGATTCTGTGAAGAATCCGAAGGAGCAATCAAGTTAACAGAGAAGGAGGTGACAATCCAGCTTGGGACTATAAATTAAGAACTTTCTTCCCCTTCCTCATTGTAGTTTGGTTGTTTTTAATTTGTTTTTAGATTTTCCGTGAATGAATCCGTGCGATTTTTGTTGCAGGTGTAAAAACAAGATCAATAAAGATGTAGGCGAAGCAACCCGAGAGGAAAATTTTTTGAAAAAAAAATTTGATTTTGGTAGTCTGGTGCTGGCGATCGATCGAGACAAAATCTCGATCGATCGCCCGGAAGTATTAAAGGCAAAACGATTCACTGCCTCGACCGATCGATCGAGATAAAATTTTGAAAAAAAGGGCACCGACGCACAGTCTGCACAGCTATCAAACCTTTTCCTCTCTTCTCCAACAAAGACCACAACGCCTCTTCCATTTTTTTCATCATCTCTCATCAATTTTCTCTCCAAATTTCATATTACTTCAAATCTTTGAAGTAAGAATTGTTTCTGATGAGATTTTATTTGGAGATCTGAAGTATTGAAAATCGAATTGGGTAAAATTGCCGAAAGAGAATTCCGAGCCAAGGGCCAAATTCATCAAAGATCAGATTTTTCTTGGTAATTGGTTTTAAATTTCGTATCTTTTCATCCTTTGGTGCATTTACTCTGTTGTTGTTAAATTGGGTCAAGAAGAATCGAAGTTTGGGGGAGTTGTTGTTGTGTTGCGGGGTGTTGGTATTGTTGTGTTTTGGGTGTGGTGTTTTATTGCAGTAAAGCGGCATAACTGAGAAAAACTTAGCAAGAAAATGGCTCCAAGAAAGAAGGCAAAGCAGGCAGAGGCCTCACAGAAGCAAAAACAGGCGGAGGCCACCACTTTTGAGCAAGCGCATGACGAACAGAAGTTTGAAAATGCCACGACAGCTGAGTTGTATCCCAGTTATCACAAGAAACCCCTCAGTCATGAAAGGGGCATGAGTATGGACAAGATTGAATGTCCTGTCATAAGGGCAGTAAGGCGACGAGGGTGGTTTCAGTTTGTTCAAACACCAATGGATGCTGTGGTTCCGCTGGTGAGGGAATTCTACACGAATCTCCGAGTTATCCCACCAGGACGCAGAGCAAATGTTTTTGTCCGAGGGACGGATGTGCTGGTTGATCAGGCAACAATTAATAATGTTTACCGGATGCCATTCATAAAAAACTGTGCGTACCAATCCTTCCGAAAGAGTATGATAAATTATGATGAGGTACTCGCAGTTATTGGCATGCTGGGAGAAGATTGGTAGCGGAACGATAAGGGAGAGCCACATGTGGTTCTCAAGAAGCATTTGACACCAGAGGCCCAAGCATGGTTCTCATTTGTCGCCTCACGGGTCATGCCCTCGACCCACACTTCTGAGGTGACAAAGGACAGAGCGGCCCTGGTATTTTCCATTCTCACAGGGCAGGACGTGGATTTGGGCGAGATTATTAGTGATCACATCCATGCTATCGGTAGCAGCCCACCTACCTCCGCACTACCGTTTCCATCCACCATCACTGCTTTATGCCAGAGATGCGGAGTGCAATGGGGGGAAGACGAGGAGTTACTTCCACCGAAGACCCCGATTGTTGTTGATGGTCCACCACCCCTACAGGCCGAAGAAGGGCTGAACCACGACCCTCGGACACCAGACATGCCAGAGCATCATCATCCTCTGCTGCAGAGCGTACACGCATCACTTTGGACTCCCTTCACAGGGATCTCCAAGACATTTGCCTGGAGCAGCAAAGCATCCATAGCATGCAGCGGGACATACACAGCATGCAGAGAGCATTGCAGTTGGACCATGAGCAGGTAACTTAGCGTCAGATGGAGTTCATGCAATACCAGAGTGCATGGAACACTGCCATTGTAGGGTCTTCCTACCTTAATAGTGGTTTAAAAACATAAAATGTACTAAACATGCATTAAGGACATCTTAGAGTTCCGGTTGTTACATGAGCTATTAGGATTACAGGCAAAAAATAAAACTTCAAAAACTTATCAGATACGTTCCCTTAACTGAATGCTAATATTTAGATTTATACTACTCCTAGAGTAGATACTAATCATAACATCCTTCCTATCCATCCTTGTGCTCCTTTAGCTCACTGTCTCAACTCGACCCTTAGCCCTTCAGTCCAAAAGCGTACCTACAGGGACAACACATCATGAGCATATACATCCTTACTTAACATCATAAAAAAAATAACGGTAAATGCATGAAATCTTAATTAGGTAAACTTGCTGGTTATTCGTTAACTTCATTTTTTATTGTCCCTGATTCACATTCATGCATATGGGCATCTTACCCTATCGTA